>JAPPVO010000036.1:114726269-115326269 GCA_030407325.1 Camellia japonica | reverse complement strand
CCCTCTCTCTACAATTCTCTCTCTCTTGCAACTTGCATAGTTTATGCCCAAACAATCTAAACCAAACCTAAAGAACTTCTTGTTGAGATGATTTGAGCTTGAATTTGAGCTCTTAAAACACTTGAGAGTGTGAAATTGGTGGTTTTGACTTAAGGGTTCATTCTTCTTCAAGAGGTATACCTTCTCTTGCTTTTGCACCATCTCTACACCACTTATTTTCCATCTTTTCTTACTATTTTTGAGCTGTGAAAACTCTGTATTTTTGGACTGAAACTTGTGGTTTAAGGCCAATAAAGGTTGAGGAGTGGTTCACCATCTTTACACCTTACTTTCAAGGTCTTTATCCTTGTGTTTTCCAACCTTTTACTATTTTTTTTATTTTTATTGAGCTTTTGAACACAAAATTTTAGAGTTATTTTAGTGGTTAAAATCATGTTTTGAAGTCCAAAAATGAAGGGGGTAGCCTCTCCTCCTTGTGTTTTCTTTACTAGCTTAACATGCTCCATGTTTTAGCTTATTTTTCTAGCTTTTGTTAGCTTAATTCCAGCATGTTTTAGGGCTGTTTCAGGCTTGTTTTAAGACTATTTTAAAGTTTTTGTTGTGTTTGAGCTTTGTTTTGCATGTTTATAGTGTAATAGTCCTCACAAGTTTGGTGTTCTAGGCCTTAGACACCATCTCTTTTAAGTTGATAGCATTTATTTATACTTTTCTCACTTATTTTCAACATTAATAATCTCTATAACCTCCCTCCTTTCTTCACTCTTTGTTTGCTTTGAGGGTTGTTTCAACCTTGGGATTGTTTTAAGCTTAAGATTGAGGTCCATGCTTAATGGTTTAATCCTCTTTTGGGGGTTCATTATCAATGGCATGACACCTCTCCTTTGCCTTAAACTACCCCTTGTTTGACGCTTCCTTCCCTTTTAGAGGACTCAACTCGCCAATGGACTTAATTGGTTAAAGAATGGTTGGTAAGTTAAAAACTTGGAATTAAAAGTGAGCAAGATAATTTGATTGTGTTCAATCGGACATTAATTGAACACATGGAAGCTTGAACCATTTCATACTTGCTAGTGATGAAATCATTCAAAGTCTCCAAGGTCAACTTCTTCCCTTGATCATTAATGAAAGTGAGGAAGCTTGTGTCTTGTTTTGCATTTATTGAACTTGCACACTTGGTTTCACAAGCCATTATGCAATGAAATTGCATCCATTGATGGTTTGTGAACCAAAGCTTGCTACTCCTTTGATTTTTCCATGAAAATGAGGGGTGAGTTGTGCAGATAATCCTTGAAAATACCCTATATATGATCTGTTTGTCCTCTGAGGCAGCAAGATGAACCTAGGCATCAGTGGCCGACATGCCACTTTCCATGGCCGGCTGGTGGCCGGCAACCTTTATTAGTGGCCGGCCACCCACTGATGCAAAATTCAACAGAGTGTTAGTAAGGCAGAACAAAGTGAGCAGCAGTGATGGTGTTCAACTGTGCAAACAGAGGCATTCGGAAGCAAAACGGTTGTCTTTTTGAGTGGAATCTGAACATCCGCATGCATATCCATCGTTTCCCGAGGCGGAGTAGTTACTTGGTTAGTTTAATTACTTATTTTAATTGCACTTGTGTTGTAAATTATTTAATTAGTTAATTAGAATAGTTAACTAATTCAAGTGTTGTAATAATTAGTTAAGTAGTTTAGCTAGTTATTCATTTTTTGTAATAATTAGTTTAATTAGCTTAGCTTTAATTAGTTAGTTAATTAGTTAATCTATTCGGACTCTCCTTCGTGAGAGCGTAATGTAACAATGTGTATGTCTTACAACCCCACGCCTTTCTCCCTTTTATTTTTTTGCTTACGATGGTTAGATTAGGGACATCATATTTTGTTTAGCATACTTCATGTTTGCATTCACATGTATTGCATGCACCGAGACTCGATCCATCATTCTAGCTGCATTGTTGTTTAAATACTTCTTTGAATACGTGCTTTGACCGCATGTTATCAAATCGATTCATACGCCATGTCAAGTAGCCAAGCCTATTAATTGCATTCTTTGTATGTGTTGCATTAGTCATATCGCATAGTTAGGAATTATGCATTTTTCTAACTTCTTTTGTTTTATCTTAGCTTGGAGTACTAAGTGAGTTTTTAGTACTTTAGCATAATTGCATGAGTGTGATATGTTGCCATGTCTAGCATGCTTGCCATGAGGCTAAGTGCTTACTTGTTGAACTATTTGGGTGCCTGTGGATGAAAGTTTGTTGCTTGAATTGGAATGTATTAATAAATGTACGTTTAAGCCCCCTTCGTCAAGTGGCAAATTCAAACTTTAAGCCCACTTCGTTAAGTGGCAAATTCAAACTCTTTTCAAAAAACAAACACGAAATTGAATTGTTCCAATTCATGCAAACGAGTCTATACCTTGTGTGCGCACATCACATAGTAAATGCTAGCCTAATAACCAGAACAAGAGCATATAATGTTGGTAAAAATTATATCATAATTAGTAGAGGCCGATCTTTAATCGGGTGAGCAGGGGTGCTCAATTCATGACATTCCCCTCTTGTACCTAAGTTCCCGCGCCGAGACAATCTTGGTGATAACGGACACGTGACCTTTGGCATGAGCCATGGGTTTCCTAAATTTCCCTGAAATATAATATTTAGGTGGCGACTCTATATCCGGCAAAGCAGTCCAATTTTGACATTTTTGATTCAAAATCAATTTTCCAAATGATTTGCTGGATTTGGACTCTTTGGTGTTTATCAATTTCACATTGCACTTGTGAGATTAGATTCAGAACCGCGGGAGTCTGAACTATAGGGCCTCTTTCGAGTTTCCAAAAGGCGCCACGAAAAGCCGAGCTACAGTTTCTGGTGACTCTGCTGGGGAAATTAGAGAACTTGACTTGAAATTCATGATATGAAATTTTATCTACACTTATATGTTTCTTTGCATTGCATTTGCATTGGTGCACTTAAGTCACTGTTGTAGACGCGCCCTGGGGGGCTTTGCTTCTGCAGTTCGGACTCAAATGTCACGGTTCTGAATCTAGTCTCGCAAAGTGCAATGCAAGACCGATAAATCACCAAAGAGTCCAAATCTAGCAAATCGTTTTGGAAAACTGATTTTTAAGAAAGAAGTGCCAAACATGGACTGCTTTGCCAGATACAGAGTCGCCACCTAAATATTTTATTTTGGGGGAATTTAGGAAACCCTGACTCGTGCCTAAGGCCACGTGTCTGTCATCACCAAAGCTGCCTCGGCTCGGGAACTTGGGTATGATTGGGAAGGTCATCTATGAGCACCCCCGCTCGCCCGATCAAAGATCGGCCTGTACTAAGCATGATATCGAGTTTTTGAAAACACATGCGTTCTTATTCCGGTTAATTAGCTAATCTTTACTACGTGATGCGCACAACACACAAGTATCGACTAGATCGCCTAATTTGGAACAAAGCATCGCATATCCGTTTTGTTTGGAAATGGTTTGAAGTTTGCTACTCACAAGTAGGCTAAAACATAGATTTCAATGAATCGTTCCAATTCGAGCAATCCAACCTTCACCCATAGGCATTCAGGCAGTTATATCACATAAGCAATTAGCCTCATGGCAAGCATGCTGTCATGTTAACACTTACACACATGCAAGATGCTAAAGCATAAACACTCACAGTGTACTCCGAGCCAAAACAAGAAACTAGTTAGTAATCAAATGCATGATCCTAGTTCATGTTAAGATGGCTAATGCAACACATGCAAAAATGCAACTAGAAATAGGCTCGGCTATTCTAAGATGGCATATGAGATGCAACTTGATAATCATGTATTCAAATCGGAATTGAAATACAATGCAGTTAGTATGATGCGCCAAGCCCGGTGCATGCAATACAAATGAATGAATGCAAACATGCGGAGCATAAGTATGCTAATTGAAACATGCCCAAAACTAACCATCAAAAGCAGGTAAGTAAAAGGGAGAAAGACGTGGGGTTGGAAGACATTCACACACTCATGCACACTTATTACAAAATTTGCCCTCTCGAGGGAGGGATCGAAAGAATAATACAAATTAATTAACTAACAAGCTAGTTAAATATTACACAATACTTAATTAATTAAATGAATTAATTAAGCTAAGAAAGCAGTAAAGAGGCCTCAGGGAAGAGGGATGAATGCGTGCACGTTCGGCTCCGCTCGGAAATCCATCACCATGCTCATGCTGCCTCTGTTTTACACTGCTCCGCACCTCTAAACACTGCGCAAGTCTCAAAGTTGCTTCTAAACTGCTCCCTGAGGGTTGTGGGAGGTCATTGGCCAAGAGGAATGGTCATCGGCCAAGAGGAACTGGTGATCGACCAAAAATGAGGCTCTCGACCAACAATTCATGGCCGGCCGGCACTGAAGATGGTCGACCGACCATCTCTTCCTGCAGAACCCTATTTTGCTGCAGCAGAGGACAGACAGGGCATGGCAATGCATTTTCAAAACAATGTTTGCACCACCACCCTCCTTATCATGTCTAAGACTCAAAGGAGCATGGTTCTCGACCCTCGGGCCACCAATCACGCATTTCGATGCATGATGGCCAAAGAGGCCAAGTGTGCAAGTTCAATATTAAATGAAATGCATATAAACACATAAGGGGCCCCAAGCCTCTATCATGATTGATCAAGAGGCAAGGGATGCATGCTCGATGCTATGCAACTTAAACATGCAAGCACACTAGTGCAATACAAGTATGCAAGCAACAATGCTATGCAAGGCAACTAGCATATGACAATATGAGAAGATAAGCATGCAAAAAAGCATGTGGCTTAACAAACATGTAAACATGCAAGGCATGTGATAACATTCACTCATGTAACAACATGTGAGGCAAGCACGTAACAACATGTTAAGCAACTTAAAACCAAAAGAATGCATGCCAAATGCACTACCACTTAAGCATGCAACAACATGTTATGGGCCGAGTATACAACAAGGCATAATCGAAATAGCACGCTACAACATGCAATTTTCCAAACATGCAACAAACATATGACAACATGCAAAGCAAGCATGCAACAACATGCGGGGATGGTCTTAAACTAAAATGGACAACTCTCAAATAGGTCCAAATCAATGGCCAAAATGCTAAGGGATAAAGGACAAAATCACATACAAACATGCACGGTATGCCTAAGGCTTAAAGCCTAAGACTAATCAAGGGACTTGAACCAAAGCTACACAAAACAAAGAGCATATGGCAAGCATAACCCAAAACAGTCCTAAATCATGGCAAAGTAAGCCTAAAACATGCAATGACTAAAGCCAAAACAAGCTAAAACAAAGGGGGCAAGGCATGAGGCATACAAGGCCACAAAAGAGGCATTACACTACACCTAATACAACCAAACATGGCATGATTTAGGCAACCAAAATCAGAGGTATGACACGTCAAAATGAGCCCAAAAACCCACTTAGATCTCATCCCAAATACCCAAGCATGTTGGCATACGCGATGTCACATTCATAAGGCATAAAACACAAACCCTTTAAAGCATTAAAGGAGCGATAAGTGCAAGTATTCAAGCATACTATATGGACTGAAATAACATTATAAATGATGTCAAACCACTGAAATTATCCAAATATAGCATGCTGATGACTTAAGCACCCGAAGCTAACAAGCTAGATTACATGGTAGCTATACAAAACAATGCAAGCATGACCAAGAAGACCAAAATCAGAGCTTAAACATGTCACAACATGGCGAAAAGCTTCATGGAGTTAGGCCAAAACATGCAAGCATAGTAGTCTAAATGCTAGGTACATGTTAAGGAAAATTATGGGATTACAAGACAAGTATACAAAGCATGCATGGTATGTCTAAACCAAGTCAAAAAAGTGCTATATCATGGCAAAACAAGCCTAATATATACTGAAATGAAGCTAAAAAAAGCTAGGCATACAAGCCACTTACACAAGCCATTTATGCAAGCAATCAAGACAACAAGGAGAGGGGGTGACCCTCTCCTATTTGGGACACCAAAACCACCCCTCTACCACTGAAAATCCTCTGGATTTCAGTGGTAAAGAGGTCATGCAAAGCAAAGAACAATGGCCAAAATGGATGGCCTAAAGCAAGGCCTAACAAGGCCTTGGAGGGGGGAAACAACCCCAAACCTCAAAGTGACCTTAAACAAAGTTCTAAAGCAAGTAAAAACATAACTTTTATCAGTTTATAGTCAAGCTTAAAACAATAAGCAAGAAGGGCTAAAAGCCTAAGCAAGAATGGGGAATAAAGATGATAGTTTCTCACCCTTGAAGAACCTCTTCAAGAACACCACACCAGCAGGTTTCTCTGATCAAAATCAACTCAAGAACCCTAACAACAACCCTCTAGTGGCTCAGCAACCCAAGGGTGGTGTAATACTAGGTGTTTAAGTGCAAAAGTAAGACCAAAACTCACTTTTGAGGCACAAAATAGGATCAAACAAGGGAGTATAGATACAAAACTATATCTCACTCTCTAACCCTAATTTTTTTAGAACCCTGGAGGAGGGAGGAGGAGCTCCCTCTATATAGAGGTTCAAATGCAAAGCTTTCTAAGCAAGCTAAGCAAGAGGCAAATCCCTCCATACATGTGTATGGAGGTGGTGTAATGTGGATGTCAGCTGTGACAGCTGGCATAAAATATCTGCCAAAAGCAGATGAAAATGGGTCGGCCGGCAAATATGGCCGATTGACCAACAAAAATGGCCGGTCGACCAACAAAAGTGCCGACCGGCCAACACCCTTGGCCGATGGTAAGAAAAAGGGGGCCGGTGGCATCATGCCTTGGCCGGTGGGTTGAGGGGATGGCCAACAAGTTGTCCTCTTCCCTTAAAAACAGAAACATAAGTGCCTGGTCCACAACCAAGCACAAAACAGTCTAGTTGAGAGATCTTGAGGCGAGGCGCGCGGCTGAGACCTCCGAGAACTCAAAACGAACACGAATATGGATAATCACCGAGTGTTCAAACGATGACGTCCAAGTCTTGAGGACGGTCAGAAATGGGGTGTCTACAGTTGCCCTCTTTGACAGAACTCGAAAGTCATAACAATGACGGAAGTGAGTGTCAAAGCCCGGAGACGACCCATTTTTGACAAGGCTGAAGACTTAGACACAACATACGAGCTAGCAAAGGTATGTGCCCGTAGGCAGGGGCAAGATGCAAGGAACATGCATAAAGCCAAACATAACTTATGATCATGCAAAGAGAGCTGTAACGAAGCAAATACATACAATAAATGCAACAGTTTAAGCAGGCGGATACAAATCTAACTTCAATACATGCAGAAAAGATGTAAGAGAATTATTTAACTCTCGCTACGTCTCACGCGGAGAATACAATACTTGTGCGGTTCGTCTGGTCGCGCTAGCTTCAAATGAACCGTACATACAATATCGTGCCTGTCCGGTTCGTCTGGTCGTGCCAGCTTCAAATGAACCGTACATTCAATATCGTGCCTGTCCGGTTTGTCTGGTCGTGCCAGCTTCAAATGAACCGTACATACAATATCGTGCCTGAAAAAGAAAGAGAACTTAATAGGTACAATTTTGTTAGAAACATGCATAGCAATGCAAGTGAAAAGTGCGTGACAACGCAGGTGAAATGTGCATAACAATGCAAGTAACGTGCGAGACAACGCAGGTGGGAGGATGCAAGACAATGCAACCCAAGGATGACGCATAACAATGCGGAAAGGATGCAAAACAATGCAAGGAGGGCATTCGCGCCAACGCAAGCCGAGTAGGACGCATAACAATGCGATTTGAAACAAGCATAATAATGCTAGGAAGGCACAAACACATATAAGTAAAGTACACGTGACAACGTGTACAATGTGTAAGGCAAGGATAAGTATACACATATAAGTAAAACACGCGCGGAAACGCATGCAATGTGTAAAGCAAAGAATAAAATATACACATGTAAGTAAAGCACACGCGACAACATGTACAATGTGTAGCAAGGAATAGACATATGTAAGTAAAGCATGTGGTAACACATGTAATGTGTATAGAAAGGCATGAACACGTGTAAGTAAAGCACGCGCGGAAACGCATGCAATGTGTGAAGCAAAGAATAAAATATACACATGTAAGTAAAGCGCACGCGGAAACGTATGCAATGTGTATAGCAGGAAAGAACACATGTAAGTAAAGCATGCGCGAAGATGCAAGCAATGTGTAACCTCCTAAAAAATGTATGAACACATGTAAGTGAAGCATGCGTGGAAACGCACGCAATGTGTAAAGCAAACAATAAAATATACACATGTAAGTAAAGCACACGCGGAAACGTATGCAATGTGTATAGCAGGAATGAACACATGTAAGTAAAGCATGCGTGAAAACGCAAGCAATGTGTAACCTCCTGAAAAATGCATGAACACATGTAAGTAAAGCATGCGTGGAACACATGCAATGTGTAAAGCAAAGAATAAAATATACACATGTAAGTAAAGCACGCGCGGAAACGTATGCAATGTGTATAGCAGGAATGAACACATGTAAGTAAAGTATGTGTGAAAACGCAAGCAATGTGTAACCTCCTGAAAAATGCATGAACACATGTAAGTAAAGCATGCGTGGAAGCGCATGCAATGTGTAAAGCAAAGAATAAAATATACACATGTAAGTAAAGCACACGCGGAAACATATGCAATGTGTATAGCAAGAATGAAAGTGAGACATGCACGACAATGCAAGGTAGGAAAATGCATGATAATGCATATACAAAAAATGCATGACAATGCAAAGCAAGGAAATGCATGACAATGCATGTACTAAAATGCTTGACAATGCAAAATAAGGAAATGCATGATAATGCATGTACTAAAATGCATGACAATGCAAAATAAGGAAATGTATGACAATGCATGTACTGAAATGCATGACAATGCAAAGCAAGGAAATGCATGACAATGCATGTATTGAAATGCATGACAATGCATGATAAGGAAATGCATGATAATGCATGTACTAAAATGCATGACAATGCATGAAAAGGAAATGCATGACAATGCATGTACTAAAATGCATGACAATGCAAAATAAGGAAATGCATGATAATGCATGTACTAAAATGCATGACAATGCATGTGATAAGAAAATGCATGTCAATGCAAATGAGGTGTGCATGACGATGCACGATATGGAGATGCATGACAATGCAAATGAGGTGTGCATGACGATGCACGACATGGAGGTGCATGACAATGCAAATGAGGTGTGCATGACGATGCACGACATGGAGGTGCATGACAATGCACATGAGGTGTGCATGATGATGCACGATGTGGAGATGCATGACAATGCAAGAGCGAAATAACGTATAACAATGCGCGCTCATTATAAACACGACAAAACGTTGTAAAACAATTTCCGAATCTCACAAGAGACAAAAAAGGATACAAAAAAACGGATACACCTCATACGTATCAAATGCCGTACATAGAAGACACGACTCGAGGTCAACATGGAGGCCGGCTAAGCTTTGAAAATGCACTTTCTTGCACTGTCTTGAGTAAAGAAGGTCCCAAACCACATAAATGACCCAAACAAGGGTGTGGGAGGTGCACCGGCCACCAAGGAAGGCCACCGGCCATCCACTGGCCATAAAATAAGGACATCGGCCAAATATTTAGCCGGCTGGCTAACAATTTGGCCAACCGGCCAAAAATGACTGTGTCGGGGCAGTTTTGTCCTTTGGCCACGGGTCTTTAAATGTAGGGCCTCAAACCCTTATTTTCTCATTCCTCCTTGGTCGAAAATCTCTCCCCTCTCTCTCTCTAGGTGAGTTTCCTCCCTTAGATCCGCACTTTTCTCTTGTTTTCGTTGCTTTTTCGTCATTCGATTCGCGAAACCCTTCCGGTTTCGCACACTTTGAACCGAACAAATCTTAGTTTTGGTGTACTTTTCTTGAGTTCCACCACTTGGGGTTTGTTTCCCCCGAGTCATACCTTGATCTTCGTGTCTTTTCCACACTCTGACCTTTCCGCCCATTTTTCACCCTCTCGGGGTTGACCTTAGGGTTGACTTTTCACATTCTTGCTCGGTTTTCACACTTTCGGCCATTTTCACACTATTCTTGAGATGGCAGACGACATTCCAGGCGGTGGGGTCCCCCGGAGTTGGACATGGACCCTGAGGCTGAGCTCCTGCCTCTTCACATCTGGCCGTTCGATCCGGCGGCCTACAGGCCGGCGATACACGTGCTTCCTCCTGACAGCCTCCGTCACTTCAGGAGCTATGAGCGACGCGTGCCACTGGAGCTTCTACTGCGCGAGCCAGAGTCACATCTATCCTATGGCGCTTCTGAGGTACACTTTTCCCTGTTTCATTTTCTGCAACGTAGAATACCTAACTGCAATAGTCGATTCTGTTCTTTAACTGTTTGGCCCGGATACACCGATATACCACATGTTGTAGTTCACTGTCGGCACACCTACGCCCGTTATTTGTTTAAACTTAAACACATGCATGCACACTACATTTTCCAAAATTCTGAAGGCATTCAAGCACACGCAGCCACACTACACTCTCCCAAATTCCAAAGGCATTCAGACACATGCACACACACTGCATTCTCCCAAATTCTGAAGGCTTTCACACACATGCACACACACTGCATTCTCCCAAATTTCGAAGGTATTCAGACACATGCACACACACTGCATTCTCCAAAATTCTGAAGGCTTTCACACATTGTATTTTTAACATTGCTTCGGAACTGTTTTTTTGTTGTTGCTGCTTTTTTATATCACAGGGAGATTCCTATGCCTTTCGAGGGTATGGGAACGTCATGGCCCGAGGATGGTATATGGAGCTGCCCGACGCAGTCCGTCGGATTGTCGACCAGGCTGGCTTTGGGCCCTTCTGCATGGGGCTCTCGCGCCTCACTGCGAGCAGGCCCCTTCTTGCTGCTCTGGTGGAGAGGTGGTGGGACACCACCGACTCCTTCCACCTTTTTGCCACCGGAGAGATGACGATGACTCTCTTGACTTTTCGATGCTCACCGGCATCGGGGTAGGGGGGATCCGATCCCTTTTGATACTGATATGGAGGAGTGGGACGCTGCTCAGCTATACTTGCTTGACACTCGGCCACCTCTTGCCCGGCCAGGGTTTGTGAGGTATTCGTGGTTCGAGGACCACTTCCGGATCCAGGCGCCTACTACCCGGGAGGAGGAAGAGCAACACGCCCACGGTTTTATCATGTTTCTGTTAGGGACCACGCTTTTCACCGACCGGGCGAACACCGTCGCCCTCTATCTACTGAGTGCGCTTGTGGTCATGACGCGGATCCGCCTTTATGACTGGGGTGGCGCCGGCTTGGCCACTTTTTATGGTTATATGAGCTCATCGTCCCGCCGCAGCGGACAGTTGCTTGGAGGCTATTGGCGAGCCTGGGAGGTACACATTCCCTTCCTGCCTTTTCAATTATGCCTTTCATTATCTGTACACCATACACACTGCGTACACGCAATCTATTTTACACTGACTGTACATTGCACACACTGCACAACACACTGCACACATTGCACAATACACTGCACACTGTTCTCTGATTTCTACTTTTATCTGTATACTGCTTTATCTAATAAGCCTGCTCATGTCTGCCCTGTTACGTTCTGTAGTTCTGGGTGTATGCCTACTTCCCTAGGCTTGCCCCAGTATCAGACGAGGAGATCCCCCCCATGGTCCCATTTTTCCATCGCTTTGACGTGAGATGCGAACGGAGGCCGCGGGAGCCCTTCATGTTTTTCCGTCGCTACTTTGACACCATCACCGCAACCGAGGTATGTCAAACATTTCAGTTTATTGGCTTTGCTTTGCAATGTACTTTAAATAGCAGATTACAAACTGTATTTCCTGCCATTTGCAGATCACCTGGCAGTCGTGGGCTTCATTGCCCAACGCAGTTCGGGAACGGTATGCCGGCGCTCAGGAGACTGCCCGATTCAGAGTCTTGTTAGAGGGCCCAGTCTGCCGTGTCTGGTATTTTGGGGAGCGCTTCTTGTGGCAGACCTTGGGCATGCCAGAGCAGCAGGTTCCAGCACCTCCTCCTACCCATGCGAGGGACACTGAGAGGTATACCTTAGCGAAGATGGCAGATTACACTATCGGCTGTAGCCATGAGCGCTTTGTACACGAGGGCGACTATGCAGAGTACGTCCAGACCTATATCATGCGGCCTCTGACCGGTGTCGACTGAGTTGAGAAAGAGAGTCCAACGGCGCCAGCTGCGAGAGCAGGAGCATCGCGGGCACCTCAGGCTCGAGGTAGGAGTGGGCCCCGGAGAGGGTAGGGAGTTGGGTGGCCCGAGCTGCCTGCCATGATGACATGCCGAGGGCAGGGTGGGGAGACTTACTAGATCCCCATCGCTCCTTCTCCGGCTAATCACGAGCTAGTCGGATTCTATGGCTTGCCCCCGGTATGTACTACTGCACTTTGCATCCTGTACAGTCATTTCATTTCACTTCTCTTGATATTCCGCAGAATACTGATGCTTCTAACACTTTTGCAGGCTTCCCCTGAGTACACTCGCCAGTCTCTGGAGTTGACCACCTCCGTGATGGGGATGCTACAGCAGAGCCTCGACCTGCTGGCTATTTACAGTATCCCGGTAAGCCCTTTCAATCGTAATCTCGAACTGTGCATAATCTGTTGTATCGCACTATCAACATGGCACTTGATACGCGGCCCTCACGGCATTGATACATTGTAACCCACGGATTGCCCACAGCATTGCTCACGGCATTCATACACTGCACTCAGTCACTATATTTTGTACTGATATACTGCTCACAGCATTCATACCCTGTACTCATGCACTGCATTCTATATTCATGTTCGGCCTTGCATAGCATAACTGATATATTTATCATTTGTCCTTTTCAGGCCCCATTCCAGATACCGGCTGCAGGGGGTGCTCCAGCAGGACCATCTGCGTCTGCCCGAGGAGGAGGGAGAGCAGGGCAAGGGACCACAGTACCCCCCCGCACCTAAGCGGGGCGCACTCATGTTGGGAGCAGCTCACGAGCACCGATTCTAGATGATGATGAGTCCGAGACAGAGGCAGAGGCAGAGTCGTCTGAGGATGAGACTGGAGATGACTCAAGCTCAGGCTCAGATGGTGGGGCCGACAACGATGCTCCTGGACCTTCGTTCAGGAAGAGGAGGAGGACAGACTCTCATGCCTGAGACCAGTTGACATTGATCTAGACTGTTGCTACTTTCCTTCTTTTTCTTGCTTTGTTCAGACATTTTGTTGCTTTGAGCACATTGTACTGCCGCAGGCAGGTTTTATTTTCTTCAAAACTATGTAATTGAAAAGATGATGGAATGAAACAAGCTTTTTGTTTGAAAAAGTGTTGCATTTGTATATTCTATGCATCGCATTGCATTGCATCGCATCGCATCATATTACATATCAATGAGATCGAATGGAAATTGAACATGCATGTGTTACCAGGTCAGGTAGTGAACCAACGTAACAAACAAATTAACTCAATAAGCAGCAATAAGACCTTGACAAGTTTACAACTCGATAAGCAAAGAGCAACAACTCGATAAATAAAATTGCGACAACTTGGTAATCAAATGAGCAACAACTCGATAAACAAAATTGCGACAATCTTGATAAACAAATGAGTAACAACCCGATAAACGAATGAGCAACAACTCGATAAGCAAATGAGTAACAACTCGATAAGCAAATTGAAATAACACAGGTGTGACTTCGCAAAATCAACACCGGAAGGCACTGGAAGTGGAACCAATCACAAGTTCCCAATATGTTCAACACATAGACTGCTCATTTTGAACACACAGCTCGTAACACAGTACTCTGTTTATTTTGAACATACGGCTCATGCAGGACACTGTTGATTCTGAATACACAGCCCATTCCGAACACCACCCTTTCTGAACTTACAGCCCTTAACACAGCATTCTATTCATTCGGCACACAGCTTGTGTAGGACACTACTGATTCTGAACACACAGCCCATAACACAGCATTCTATTCAGTTTGAACACATGGGATACAAAGACGGAATTTGCAGAAGTCGAGACAAACTCAGATGCTCCGAATTCTTCCTTTTTCTTTTACATCGCAGTCTGGAACCTATAGCTTCAGATAGGTCCTGGTTCTCCTATTCTGAGATGACCTAGGTTAAATCATGCGGTTTCATGAAAGGACGAATCCTGTTTTGTACAAATGTGGAGAATGGCACAGCACTCTGAGCACAAAACGATTCATTTTTGAAATTGTAATGAGAAAAGGGTTCTCAACCGGGTATTGAGCCTACAGCTGACCACAATCAAAACGACTCAACAAAGACAAACAAAAGGTAAACAACCTAAACACATCGAGTAATACTCGAAACGACTCAAAACAAGAATCGAGACAAACAACAAAACCGACACGACACTCAGACGCATTACAAAGGCGAGAGACCTGTAGACGCGCCCGTAGGCCTTCGCTCTACAGTTTGGACTCCCTTTTTATTTGTTGCGGTTCTTAATCTGAACCAAAGAGTCCAACTCTGGCAAATCGTTTTGAGAAAAAAAAAATAGATTTTGAAAAGAAGTGCCAAACATGGACTGCTTTGCCAGATACAGAGTTGCCACCTAAATATTTTTTTAATGGGGAAATTTAGGAAACCCTGACTCGGTGCCAAAGGCCACGTGTCCGTTATCACCAAAGTTGTCTTGGCTCGGGAGCTTGGGTACGATCGGGGAAGGTCAGCTATGAGCACCCCCTTTCGCCCGGTCCGAAGACCGGCCTCTACTAACCGTGATATCTTGTTTTGAAAACATTAGGTGTTCTTGTTCCGGTTATTAACCTAGATTTACTATGTTATGCGCACAGCAAACAAGTATAGACTAGATTGCCTAATTTGGAAACAAGCATTGCATATCCGTTTGTTTTGAAAATGCTTTGGAATTTGCTACTCGCAAGTAGGCTAAAACACGGATTTCAATGAGTTTTTCCAACTCAAACAATCCAACCTTCACCCACAGGCAATCAGGCAGTTTATCTCGTATAAGCATTTAGCCACATGGTAATCATGCTATCATGTTAACATTCACACGCATGCGAGATGCTAAAGCATAAATACTTACATTGCACTCCATGCCAAAACAATAAACTAGTTAGCAAACATGCATGTCCTAGTTCATGTTAAGTGGCTAATGCAACACATGCAAGGATGCAGTTAGAGTAGGCTCGGCTAACCCTAAAATGGCATGTGAAATGCTACAATTATCACGTATTCAATTTGGAATTGGAAATACAATGCAGTTTGTTATGATGTACCGAGCCTGGTGCATGCAAGACAAATGCATGGATGCACGCATGCATAGCATAAGGTATGCTAATTTAGACGTGCCCTAATCTACCATCATAAGCAGGTAAATAAAAGGGAAGAAAGAAGTGGGGGTTGGAAGACATGCACACACACGCACCCACACTTATTACAGATTCGCCCTCGCTCGGAGGGACCAAAAGAATAATACAAATTAATTAACTACGCAAGCTAATTAAATATTACAAATTGCCTAATTAGTTAACAACTAACTAAACTAGGAAAAACAGTAAACCGCCTCGGGAGGAGAGCCTGATGCAACGCATGCTCGGGTCCTGCTCGGAATTGCACTGCCATGCATAGTCTGCCTCTGTTTTCCCTGCTCTGCCCCTCCAAAGACTGCCAAAGCCTCAAGGATGCCTCTCTGGACATTGGGGGACACCATCGGCTGAGTAGAATGGCCACCGGCTGCAGCATGTGATCATCGGCTGGAAATGAGGCTATCGGCCACCAATACATTGCCGGTCGGCACTAAATATTGCCGGTCGGCAAAAAAACGCCTGCAGAACCTGCAATTGACAGCAGCAGAGGGCAAGGCATAGCATGGCAATACAATTCAAGCAATGTATGCACCAATCATGCCCCTTATCATGTTTGTGACTCAAAGGAACATGTGCCTCGATTCTCGGACCACCAATCACGCATTTCCATGCATGATGGCCCAAAGAATCAAGCATGCACTTTCATGTCAAATGAAATGCAATGCAAACAAACAAACCAAAGCCCAATCCCTATCACTAATCAAGGGACAAAGCATGCATGCAAGATGCAATGCAACCTAGGCATGCAAGCTAAGGATGCAACATGGCATGGCAAGGCACTTATGCAAGCATACAAGCAAGCATGAGGCAATGCAAACTAATGAAAAGATGGACTTAAACATGATTTAGGCAGCTCTAAATAGGCCCAAAACAGTGGCCAAAATGCTAAGTTCATGAAGGCGAATGCTCATGCAAACATGCATAGATACATGGTTCAAGACTTAAGCATAATGAAGCAACTTTTAAACACATTTAAAAGGGACAAACATGGACTAATGGCATGCAAATGAAGCTTTGAAAATCATGCTATAGGAGGTGCCAAACCAACTAACAAAGCAAGCAAAGCATGCAAAATGGCCCAAGTACTAAGGCAAGCTAAAGGGACAATGGACTACACTTAGTACAACCACACATGGCAAGACTTAAGCGACCAAAAACAGAGTTTCAACACATAAAACAAAGCCAAAAGACCACCTAGATGGCATCTAAATGGTTTGAATTCAAAGGCATGCACAAATGCTAAAACATGGAGCATGCAAGACAAGCTTTCAAAGCTTCAAAGAGGCATCCAAGGCAAGCATATGAGCATGTCAAAGGGACTGAAATGATGTGCTAAGTGGTTCCAAACCACTAAATTAATGCAAGTGATGCATGCTACACATTCACATACTTGAGGCCAACAACCCACAATACAAAGGAGCTATGTAATGCATGCCAAGATCGACTCAAACAAACATGGACAGACCTTAAATATGGCAAAATGAACACAAAACCTTCACAAGGCTAAGCCTAAAACATGCTAGAACAAAGGCTAACGACCTAAGGCATATTAAGGCAATAACAAGGCATTACATGGTAGGTATGCTAAGCATGCATGGTGTACCAAAACCAACACACAACAATGTTATATTATGGCAATATAAGCATGAAATGCAGCCAAGGCATGATCAACAAACACTCAAGCATGATGCTCCCTCAAGAGGCCAAAAAGTGCCCTTTTCAAGGACAACAAGGAGAGGGGGTGGCCCTCTCCTTCTTGAGACTTCAAGGCACCATCTTCACCACTGAAATCCCTCAAGATTTCAGTGGTGAGGAGGCCCAAGCACCAAAGTCTCGGAGCTCACCAAAAATGGCACAAAATGGGGCCTCTCAAGGCCTAGGAGGGGTCAAACAAACCCAAACCACAAAACACTCTTAACAAACAATCAAGAGGGCTAAAAAACAGAACTTTTTTGTATTATACACTAAGCACAAAAACAGTTCTAAGATAGGTAGAAAAGCAATGCAAAAATGGGAATAAAAGGGAGTTTCTTACCCTTGAAGCCCTCCTTCACAAACAATGCTCCAACAGCCTTCCTTGGCTTAAATCCAGCTCCAAAACACTAAAACAACCCTCCAAGGGTCTCAAGTCCAAGAGATGGTGTGTTAGTGTGTGTTTGTGAGCAAAAGTGGGACAAAACACACACTTATAGAGATAGAATATGTATCAAACCCTAACCCTAGAACTCAAACTTTACAAAAGCTGTCTAAAATGTCTAACCCTTTATCTTAAGAGAAGAAGCTCTCCTATATAGGCAATTCCCTCTCGTGAGGCTTCCAAAACAAGTCATTCAAGAGGGAAATCCCTCTATACGCGTGTATGGAGGGGAATGGGGTGGGTGCCAGCTATCACAGCTGGCACAAAATATCTGCTAAAAGCAGATGAACAGTAGTCGGCTGGCCAAAATTGTCATTTTGACAAAATTGATGGCCGGTCGGCCAAAAAGAGTGCCGGCCGGCAATATACATTGCCGGTGGACACAAACAACAGCCGGTGGCCTCTAGCCATGGCCGGTGATGTGTGGGGATGCCTCACAAGGCATTCCCTGCCCCTCCAAGGCAAAACACAAGTGTTTGGTGCAAAACCAGACGCAAAACGGTCGAGTTTGGAGATCCTGAGGCAAGGCGCGTAGCTGAGACCTCCGGGAACTCCAAACGAACACAAACATGGATAATCACCGAGTGTTCCAACGGTGACGTCCGAGTCTTGAGGACGGTCAAAAATGGGGTGTCTACAGTTGCCCCTCTTTGACAGAACTCGAAAGTCATAACAATGACGGGAGTGAATGTCAAAGCCCAGAGACGACCCATTTTTGAGAAGGCCGAAGACTTGGACAATCATGCAAGACAAACAAGGTATGCGCCCGAAGGCAGGGGGAAAATGCAAGACAATGCAAGAAGCCGAGCATAACTTATGATCATGCAAAGAAAGCTATAACGAAGCACGCATGCGACAGTTTTAAGCTAGCATACACCAAACTACACTATAATACAGAAAGGATGTAAGAGAATTATGCAATTCTCGATACGTCTCACGCGGAGGATACAATACCTGTCCGGTTCGTCCGGTTGCACCGGCCTCAAATGAGCCGTACATACAATATCGTGCCTGTAAAGAAAACAAACTTAACAGGTACAATGTCGTTAGCAACATGCATGACAATGCAATGATGAATGCAAAATGATATGCACTATATACAAAACTATGTATAAACAATGCAAATGATATGCAATGCAATCGAATCATGAGCGGTTCGAAACCACACAAATGTCAAATAGATTGATGGAAGTAACAAGTTTTTCTACCATAGAAAAGGTGCCGCAACCCTCAAACCAACATACCAGCGTGGAATAGGCGCGCACACATGCAGAACTATGAGTAACGTAGACAGACACAAGAACGAGTATTGGATGGAATGACATAAGTGGGGTGACGACTCGCTGGGGAAAGAATAATGATCCTAACACCGGATGCAACAATTACACTACAATGTAATATCTACAATGGATATGGCGTGCAGCCAAAACCGTATCTTGCCTAGGAAAAGCATGTACGCATACAAGCCATGTCTAACACAGAAAAGGTGTCGCAACCCTCAAACCAACATACCAACGTGGAATAGGCGCGTACACATGCAGAACTGTGTTTAGACGTGAAAAGTAAGGGCACATACCAGACCAAGCTCAACAAGGAAAGGCGCAAGCCATAGATGGAGGATGATGCAGTAAATGCATGCAACTAAAATGCAATGGAGATGGATACAACGGATATGGCACGCGGGCCAAACCAAATGCTGCCTAGGAAAGGCATGTACGCGTACAAGCCGCGTCCGACACAGAAAAGATGCCGCAACCCTCAAACCAACATACCAGCGTGGAATAGGCGCGTACACATGCAGAACTGTGTTTAGACGTAAAAAGTATGAGCACATACCAGACCAAGCTCAACAAGGAAAGGCGCAAGCCATAGATGGAGGATGATGCAGTGGATGCATGCAACTAAAATGCAATATCTACAAATATGCAATGGAATGTAAATGCAATATTTACAGTGGAAATGCATGACATATGCAATATCTACAATGATGCATGACATATGCAATATTTACAATGTAATGCATGACATATGCAATATTTACAATGTAATGCATCACATATGTAATATCTACAATGATGCATGACAATGCAGTAAAGGTTTCGCACCCTCCAAGGATTTAAGGTCTCCTAGACCGTGCGTGTTTAAGGTCTCGCCAGACCATGGACGAACAAAACAATGCGATGCACAATGCAAGTGAGACACGCATGCCATGAAGGAATGTAAAATGATATGTAAATGAGACACGCATGCCTCAAGGAATGTAAAATGATGCAAATGAGACACGTATGCCTCAAGGAAAGTAAAATGATGCAAATGAGACACGCATGCCTCAAGGATTGTAAAATGAAATGCATGATAATGTGAATGAATTCGAATGCGTGACAACGCATGTTTTCCTTTTGAAATGCATG
The DNA here is from genome assembly GCA_030407325.1 of Camellia japonica. NCBI lineage: Eukaryota > Viridiplantae > Streptophyta > Magnoliopsida > Ericales > Theaceae > Camellia > Camellia japonica. The sequence continues at coordinate 115,306,282 of JAPPVO010000036.1, read as the reverse complement.
ACAATGCAAATGGACGCAAATGCGTAACAACGCACGTGTTTTGGAAAGCATGACAATGCATGGTAAGGGAATGCACGACAACGCGAATGATGCGCGAGGCGACGTATGTATTGAAATGCATGACAATGCTTGTAATAAAAATGCAATGACAATTCATGAGAGATGTGCATGACAATGCAAGGGGTGCGTGTTACAATGCGTGTAGTACGTGCATAACAATGCAACTGTGAGGCGCATGACGGCGCGATGCAATGCACCGAAATAGTGCGATGAACGCGTGCAACGCATTCAGGGCAACTTTTGAATCTTACGAAAGGCAAAAGGATACAGAAGGATACATCATTGCATGAATTTGAGTGCCACGTACAGAAGACGCGGTCCGAGGTCAAAACGGAGGCCGGTTGAGCGTCGGAGATGCACTGTTTTTACACTGTTTTAAGCAATGAAGGCTCTGGACCACTCATATGACCCAAGGAAAGGTGTAGGAGGTTCAAAAACCACTGTGGGAGACCACCGGCTGTCCACCGGCCATCATAATTCATCACCGGCCGTCCATCGGCCATCAAATAGCTTCATCGGCACAATATATTGCCGACCGGCACAAAATGTTGCCGACCGGCAAAAAGTCCCTACGTCGGGGCAGTTTCGACTTTTTGCTTCGGGTCTTTTAAAATAGGGTTTCTAAACCCTATTCCTCACTTCCTCCTTATTCGAAATTCCACACCCTCTCTCTCTAGAGTGTTTTCCCCTCCTTGTTTCCTCACTTTCTTTGCGTTCTACGCCCGTTTCGTCGTCGGATTCGCGATTTCCTTCGCGTTTCGGACGTTTTCATCCGAACAAATCTTTGTTTCGGTATTTCCTTTGCCGTTTCCACCTTTTTGGGGTTTGTTCCCCTCACTTTCCTCTTGATTTCCGTGCCTTTTTCACATCCCGACTTTTCCGGCCATTTTTCACTCTCCCGGGGGTTGACTTTTCGGTTGACTTTCCATATTCCAGACCGATTTTTATTTTCCGACCATTTTCCTCGTCATTTTGACATGGCCGACGATATTCCACGCGGTGGGACTCCTCCGGATCACGAGATGGATCCCGGGGTCGAGCTCCTACCTTTGAGCGAGCGCCCGTTTGACCCGGCGACCTACCGGCCGGCGATTCACGTTCTGCCCCCCGACGGACTGCGCCAGTTCAGGAGTTTTGACATGGCGCTGGATCCCGAGCTTCTCTTGCGCGAGCCTGCCTCTCACCTATCCTTCGGCGCTTCTGAGGTAACATTTTTTCTCTGTTTTAATTTCTGCAATGTAGAACTTTTAACTGTCAACTGCCATAGCTGATTACATTCTTTAATTGCTTTAGCTCAGATGCTCTAATGCACCGTGCATTGTAGTTGATCGCAGACACACTTGCAACTGATATCTGTTTAAGATCGACACATGCACACGCACTGCACTAGCCTTAATCACTCAAACGCACGGCACACACCGTATTTCACTGCAAACACCGGCACCCGATACTTGTTTGAATCTGAAAATATGCACGCATGCCACATTTGCACTGAACCACTCAAACACGTTGACGCATCACACGTTGTAGTTCACTGTAAGCACACCGGCACTCGGTATCTATTTGAACTTGAAAATATGCACGCATGCCAAATTTGCACTAATTTTGACTGTTTCTTCAAAACTGTATATGTTATATTGCTTCGCAACTACTTGTTTGAAAACAGGGAGATTCCCATACCATCCGCGGGTATGGGAACACTGTCGCTCGTGAGTGGTACACCGAGCTACCCGACGCAGTTCGCCACATCGTGGACCAGGCCGGCTTTGGCGCATTCTGCAGAGGACTCTCCAGGCTCACTACATGCAGACCTCTTCTTGCCGCTTTGGTGGAGAGGTGGTGGGACACCACCGATTCATTCCATTTCTCTGCGACGGGGGACATGACGATGACCCCTTACGATTTCTCGATGCTTACAGGCATCGGGGTAGGGGGGATCTGATCCCCTTCGATACTGATATGGATGAGTGGGAGGCCGCTCAGATTTACTTGCTCGGCGAGCTGCCGCCTTTGGCGCGTCTCGGCTTCGTCCGATATTCCTGGTTCGAGGTGCAGTTCAGGGTCCAGCCCACCCTTGTTGATGCAGCCCCGATGAGTCAGGAGGCCGTGGAGAGATACGCACGCGGCTTTCTCATGTTCCTGTTTGGGACGACCATTTTCACCGACCGGGCGAACACCGTGCCTCTCTGCCTGCTCAGCGCACTGGTGGATGTCAGGGATATCTTACATTACGACTGGGGTGGCGCCGCTCTGGCCACTCTCTACGGATATATGAGCTCAGCTTCCCGCGGCAGCGGACAGTTGCTTGGGGGTTACTGGCGTGTTTGGGAGGTACATTTCTTTTTCTGCCTTTCATTTCTGTTCTATATTTTCTGTACTCTGCACACTGCACACACTGTAGTCTACTTTATACTTGCTGTATACTGTATACACGGCACACACATACTCTGCTTTACACTGACTGTACACTGCTCACACTGTACACTCTGTACAATACACTGCACAACACACGGCTCTGCTATTTCTGCTTTTTATTCTATATTTTGCTTTATCTGATAAATGCACTGGTATTTATCTTGCAGTTGTGGGTTTATGCCTACTTTCCTAGGCTTGCTCCCGTGCCCGACGCAGAGACCCCTCTCGTCATCCCGTTCTCGCGCCGCTTCGACGGGAGGTGCGTGCGGAGGCCCCGAGAGACATTTAGCTTCTTCCGCCGCTACTTCGACACCATCACCCCCGCAGAGGTATGTTTCACTTGCAGTTTATTTAAGCTTCGTCTTTCCACTGCATGTTTCGATAACAGTAGATAACAAACTGTATTTCATTTTCAGATCACCTGGCAGCCTTGGGCTCCACTGCCAGCGACGCTTCGAGATCGGTTTGCCGGTGCTGAGGAGACCTCGCGTTTCCGGATTCTGCTGGAGGGCCCGGTCTGTCGGGCTTGGTACCTGGGCGAGCGTTTCCTACGCCAGACCCTAGGTTTACCGGAGCAGATAGTCCCGGTGCACCCTCCTGAGCATATGAGGGATACCGAGAGATTCACCGCCGAGCAGATGGCGGACTACACCATTGGCTGGGAGGCGAGCGATTTCAGGGGCGAGGGCGAATACTCGGAGTACATCCGGACCTTCATCATGCGACCTCTGAGCAGCGGCCGCCGAGCGGAGAGAGAGAGACCTGCGGCACCAGCGGCTAGAGCGGGAGCAGGGGCTGGAGGGGGAGTGTCGAGGAGAGCTCGAGTCCGTGGCAGGGGCGGAGTTTAGAGAGGGTGGGGGACCGGCTGGCCTGCTCTGCCCGCTTCACTGACTTTCAGAGGGCAGGGTGAGGCGACCTACCAGATCCCCTTTGCTCCTCCGCCGGCTGATCACGAGTTAGTCGGTGTCCCCGATTTGCCTCCGGTATGTATTACTGCATTCTGCATCTTGTACTGTTATTTCATTTCAGTTTATTTGATATTCCACAGAATATTGATGCATCTGATACTTTTGCAGGCGTCTTCCGAGTACACCCGGCAGTCATTGGAGATGAATGCCTCCATGATGGGGATGCTACAGCGGACCTTCGACCTCCTAGCCCTTTACAGTATTCCGGTATGTTCTTTCTGACCACAGCCTCAAACCATACACAAACTGCTTTGCATAATCTGATGCACGACACTATACTGGATACCCAGCCCTCACGGCACCTGATACACTGTACTCACACACTGCATCCTGCACTGATTCACTGCTCACGGCACTCACAGACTGTACTCGTACACTGCATTCTATACTGATTCACTGCTCAAAGTATTCACAGACTGTACTCGTACACTGCATTCTATACTGATTCACTGCTCACAGTATTCTGATGTGTTTGCCTTTCATGCTTTTTCAGCCTCCCTTCCAGATTCCTCCAGTGGGTGGCGCTCCGGCTGGACCTCCCATTTCTACCCGGGATGGCAGAGTATATCCCCGCACCAGAGGGGGGCGCACTCATGTCGGGAGCAGCTCGCGGGCTCCAGTTCCAGATGACGAGTCGGAGGCAGAGGCAGAGGCGGAGGCGGAGTCATCTGAGGAGGAGACCGGGGACAGCTCGGGCTCAGGCTCAGACGGCGATGCTCCTGGTGATGCTCCTGGCCTTCTGCCCAGGAAGAGGGCGAGGACGGATCCCTAGGCGTGAGACCACTGATGCTACTTCAGATTTTTGCTGCTTTTTTCCTTCTTTTTGTACTTTTTCTCTTTTTGGTAGTTAGATTACCTTGTACTGCTGCAGGCAGATTTTTGTTTTCCTCAAAACTTTGTACTTGAAAAAGATTATATGAAATGAAACAAACTCTTTGTCTAAAAGTTGTTATATTTGTGTATCTCATGCATTGCACTGTATTGCATCATATTACACCTCAAATGTAAATGAAATCGATCTGTTGTCTTGAAAATTGAACACTTGCACTGTAATAATCAGATGACCAACCAACTAACCAGCAAACAACTCATACAAATCAATGCTCAAACTGAATACACAGCCCATACTCTACTGGGGATTGATCTGAACTGGGGATTGATCTGTATACAGCCCATAACACAGCACTCGGATCATTCTGCGCAGCAAACCCCAAACAAATAGCCCAATCTGACAAGACGGACCACGAAAGCTGAGACGGTCGAAACCGAAACATACTCAGATGCCTCAAATTTTCTCCTTTTCTTCTCCTGCTTCGCATAGATGTGGAGAATGGCACAGCATTCTAAGCACCAACGATTAACTTTGGAAAAGGGTTTCACGACCGGGGTATCAAGCCTACAACTAAACACAGCGGAGGGACTCAAGTGGAGAAAACAAAAGGCACACGTCCTAAACACCATGAGACGCGCTCGGAAAAGATTCAAAACAAAAGTTGAGACCGACAAATCAAAAGACACGACATACAGACGTGTTTATGGAAACAAAAGACCTCGGATCTCAAGGAGCCAGTTCCTCCGGGTATTATTCCCACCCTTTCTGATTTGTGATTCTCACATCGCTCGGCCCTCAGGCTCGGTTTTTCTCTCCAAACCCTTCTCTTACTTTTCTCTCAACTTACTCCTCTCTATTCTTTATTCTCTCATTTTTCATCCCTCCCCAGAGTGGTTAATGGGTAAACGAGAAAGTTGCGGGTTCGTGCCCAACACTGTTAGCTCACGGCTATTTTTCCCGGTGGATAGAGTGCCCTTCTGGCGAGTATGTTGACGGGGGAAAGACAGAAGACCTGACTCAATTGTGCCCCTAGTTCGTCACTTTGACCATTTTTTGTTTTCTTCCTAAAACAGTTTTGACCAAAATGAGAGTTGGATTAACATACTTGTTCGATTTTTGATTTTGAAAATCATGCAAGTCAGGCTGTGAGCACTGAAAATTTTCCTTTCTGGGTCCAAGAAAATGGTCCAGTCTTGGAAAATGAAATAGTTTTCGAGAAAATAGTCAACTTCAGTAAAAATTTTCAAAAACTATTTTTGCAAACAATCAACGCTCAACGAGCGCGGAACTTACCCTCGGGATACGCAACCTCAGATCGGGGGGGGCAATGGAAAATTGCCCCTTGCTTGAGGGGGGTGCATGGCAACGGAAAGTTGCCCCTGGTTTGGACGATAACTTTGGGCAACGGAAAGTTGCCCCTTGTCTGGATGGTGCCGCAGCATGCTGTAAACTGCTTTTATCAATGACGACTGAACTCCGAAGACGATGGTCTGGACCAATATATGGACACAGTCACTGTAAGAGCAATGGTGGCTGGACTTCAGGATGAAGTTGCCTACGTATCCCGAACATGGGAATCAAGCCTACGTAGTTCACGGGGTTACAACCGGATTGTCGGGTGCAAAGGAAGCAAGGATGATCAAAAACCATTACATGGACCGAGGCGCTATGAAAGCGTTGGGGGCTGGACTTCAAGATGAAGTTGCCTACGTATCCCAGACATGGGAATCAAGCCTTACGTACTTCGGGTTAAGGTACTCTCGGGTATTAACCTTCACTTTTAGGCTCTAACTTTTGCCAAGGTGCCCAATGCGGGTTTTCAACCTTGCGAGCTTCTTTTCTTTTTCTCTCTTCTTTCGTTTTTTTTCTCTTCCTCTTTTTTTTTTTTTTTTTTTTGCTTTCTTTTTTTTTTGCTTTCTTTTTTTTGTCTTCTCTTTTCTTTCTCTAACTTTTGCTTGGGCCACCCTTCCGGGTTTTCAGCCCAGCGAGCCTCTCAAAGGGTAAAAGTGTAACAAGTCCATGCCAAATGGTTTTGAAATTGAAGCCCTCTGTATTCGGGAGAGTGACTACTGCGTCGATTTGCAGAAGAATCCATCACGGTTGCTTCACGAGCTTTTTCCAGTGAGACCTGACCTCCTTGATCTGATTTTGGTGCCTCTTGCTCGAGGGCAGCTTCAAATTGGGCCACACAGGCCTTTCATGGCAGTCAACTGTTGAACATTTCGAATGGATTCCAGGTTCGAGACAAATAGGTTGAATCTTGAGGCTGAGAGCGATCCTAGGCTGCACAATCTCAAGAGCGATTCCACACAGGTCTTTACAAGACCGCGCAAAACATTTTGTTTTTGAAAGTTTTTACGAAAGCGACAAATCGCTCACGTAGAAGATAGTGTGGAACCAATCTGGACCAAGCCAGGATCCTCCTCAGTACTCACGCTGACAGGCATGATTTCATTCATTAAAAGTTTAGTATGCCTATCTTTCTCTCAAATATGATCAAAGTTTCGCAAAACCTGAGGAATTGCTTCCTTTTCGTTTTTATCACCGCAGTGTTCGAAAAAGGGTTTTTGAAAAGCTTAGGTCATTACAATGATTTTTCGGGCACAAGAGAGCAAGTAGAGTGTACTGCCGTTCCATTCGCATCCTCTGGCACAACTAACTCCTACTGAAAGCAAGCATGAAAATGAGATAGCCACAGCTGTTTCATTCAGATTTGTTGGTATAACTGGCCCCTCGGCAGAGACAGACTCAAAAACCAAAAAAAAATGGGTAATTACAAGATAAAACGGTGTCCGAGGCAACAACCCCGGAATCACCTGGTATTCTATACAAAGAGGACCGACTCGATACGACAAGGCAGACCTTTAAGCAAAAAGACTGACTCAAAATAAAGAGACAGACTCAAAACGAAAGACTGACTCGATACCCAAGCCAGAATTTACACAGCTAGTGTTCACAAAATGTTCAAAAATGCATGCCAGACGCCACATCCAAAATATAACAAATGCCACCAGCAGGTGGTTCACTTTCTGATTACATACTCGCAGTATCTGTGTCCTCAAAATCTAATAACTGGGTGGTAACGGACTTGGCTGAGGTGGGCGGGAGGATAACCTCGTTATCAATTAAATCCTGCACCTCATGACGGAGGCGGAAGCAATTGTCGGTAGGGTGGCCTGTCTGCTGGTGGTACGCACAGTACTGAGCAGGATCATGTGTAGCAGGGAGATTCTTCGGGAGGGGCCGGGGCTCCAGGGGCTTGAGATGCCCTCTCTTGGCGAGGATTTGAAGTGCCTTGGACAATGGCATGTAAAGAGCATGAAAGACCCTACGCCCTCGGGGCAGGTACTTCGAAGCCTGAGCATTCTTGCTAGACGCACTAGCGAACGGGTCGGCAGGTGCCGCTTTGGATTTCTGATCCTTCCCGGGTACAGGGTTGGGAACGGGAGGAGCTGTTTTGGCATGACGGGGCCTATCCCGGCTTTCTGACTAACTTGAACTACCCTCAGGTAGGGTGGGGAAAGCATCCTCCACAGCTTTTGTCACAACTGCAGATACTTGTTGCTTGTTCATCCCCGCGGCTTTCAAAGCCTCGACTGCCCACAACAGTTGTTCGATAGGATCGGCATCTGCCTTCATTTTGTCTTTCCCTCTGGCCTCGGCCTGATTAGGGGTTTGGGTTACCGTTGACATGTCATTATTATAACTGGAGGCCATCTCCGGTTGACTAAGTTCAATAACAATTCGGCCCAACAGCGGGGCCTCCTGGGGTACAAAGCTCCCGGCGTACGGTGCAGCTGGCGGTGAAGCTGACATTCCATAGGCGAGATCCGCCACAGACCTCTGGAGATCACCTATCATCCCTATTAGTTCAAAAGTAGTAGGCTCACGAGCCTGATATAGCTGGGGGGCCCAGACCGAGTGCGCAACTGGCGATCTGGGTGGATGCGGCATATCAACAGTAGTCTCACTGTGTAGGGTGATTCCTTGATCCAACGCGGCCGTCATGACCACGATCTCTTCTGAATTCTGCGTCATGCTAAGTCCTGCCTCAGCAAGGAGAAGACACTAGCTATTCTGGATCAACTCTCTGAATCTCTGAACTGAAACGGAAAACAAGCAGTATTTCAGCCCCAAACAGATCAAACACGGGTGTAGCCGATCAACTGCACTCTACTACTGATCACTGTTCCCCAGAATCACTGTTCAAAACTGAACTGATACCCGCAGTCATAACTGATTCTCAACAACACTGATACTGGTGCCCTCGGGCCTGATACCCAATCTTGCGAACTGACATGTGTGTTCCTGTAGAGATACACTCTAAAAGCACATAGCAAGTAAATGAGAGACAATACACCCCTATGTTGGGGTAGGGTTTCCCTGTCCTATTTTGTCAGGAGCTAGGGTTTCACTATGCACGCAGCGGTTTCAAACAACCTATATCGGGTAAGCAACCTGTCCTAGTTTGGAATGGTCACTATGGATTTCGATATGCACTAGGTCGAATGGTCAAAAGGGTGCCCCGGTAAAATCGGGGTTTGTGTTCCCATACTGGCAGAGCCCGCAACCGGTCAGCCTTATGGTCATGCCTTGACAAGACAAGCCTCCAGCAAACCGCTCAGGAATAGCAGATGGCCAACACGGTGTCCTAGGCGCACCAATGCAAAATGCAATGCAAAGAAACACATAAGTGTAGTCAAAACAGGATATCACGAGTTCGAGTCAAGCTCTCTAAATATCCCCAGCAGAGTCGCCAGAAACTGTAGACGCGCCCATAGGCCTTCGCTCTACAGTTCGGACTCCCTTTTTATTTGTTGCGGTTCTTAATCTGAACCAAAGAGTCCAACTCTGGCAAATCGTTTTGAGAAAAAAAAAAACAGATTTTGAAAAGAAGTGCCAAACATGGACTGCTTTGCCAGATACAGAGTCGCCACCTAAATATTTTTTAATGGGGAAATTTAGGAAACCCTGACTCGGTGCCAAAGGCCACGTGTCCGTCATCACCAAAGTTGTCTTGGCTCGGGAGCTTGGGTACGATCGGGAAGGTCAGCTATGAGCACCCCCTTTCGCCCGGTCCGAAGACCGGCCTCTACTAACCGTGATATCTTGTTTTGAAAACGTTATGTGTTCTTGTTCCGGTTATTAGCCTAGATTTACTATGTTATGCGCACAGCAAACAAGTATAGACTAGATTGCCTAATTTGGAAACAAGCATTGCATATCCGTTTGTTTTGAAAATGCTTTGGAATTTGCTACTCGCAAGTAGGCTAAAACACGGATTTCAATGAGTTTTTCCAACTCAAACAATCCAACCTTCACCCACAGGCAATCAGGCAGTTTATCTCATATAAGCATTTAGCCACATGGTAATCATGCTGTCATGTTAACATTCACACGCATGCGAGATGCTAAAGCATAAATACTTACATTGCACTCCATGCCAAAACAATAAACTAGTTAGCAAACATGCATGTCCTAGTTCATGTTAAGTGGCTAATGCAACACATGCAAGGATGCAGTTAGAGTAGGCTCGGCTAACCCTAAAATGGCATGTGAAATGCTACAATTATCACGTATTCAATTTGGAATTTGGAAATACAATGCAGTTTGTTATGATGTACCGAGCCTGGTGCATGCAAGACAAATGCATGGATGCATGCATGCATGACATAAGGTATGCTAATTTAGACGTGCCCTAATCTACCATCATAAGCAGGTAAATAAAAGGGAAGAAAGAAGTGGAGTTGGAAGACATGCACACACACGCATCCACACTTATTACAGATTCGCCCTCGCTCGGAGGGACCAAAAGAATAATACAAATTAATTAACTACGCAAGCTAATTAAATATTACAAATTGCCTAATTAGTTAACAACTAACTAAACTAGGAAAAACAGTAAACCGCCTCGGGAGGAGAGCCTGATGCAACGCATGCTCGGGTCCTGCTCGGAATTGCACTGCCATGCATAGTCTGCCTCTGTTTTCCCTGCTCTGCCCCTCCAAAGACTGCCAAAGCCTCAAGGATGCCTCTCTGGACATTGGGTGACACCACCGGCTGAGTAGAATGGCCACCGGCTGCAGCATGTGATCATCGGCTGGAAATGAGGCTATCGGCCACCAATACATTGCCGGTCGGCACTAAATATTGCCGGTCGGCAAAAAAACGCTGCAGAACCTGCAATTGACAGCAGCAGAGGGCAAGGCATAGCATGGCAATACAATTCAAGCAATGTATGCACCAATCATGCCCCTTATCATGTTTGTGACTCAAAGGAACATGTGCCTCGATTCTCGGACCACCAATCACGCATTTCCATGCATGATGGCCCAAAGAATCAAGCATGCACTTTCATGTCAAATGAAATGCAATGCAAACAAACAAACCAAAGCCCAATCCCTATCACTAATCAAGGGACAAAGCATGCATGCAAGATGCAATGTAACCTAGGCATGCAAGCTAAGGATGCAACATGGCATGGCAAGGCACTTATGCAAGCATACAAGCAAGCATGAGGCAATGCAAACTAACGAAAAGATGGACTTAAACATGATATAGGCAGCTCTAAATAGGCCCAAAACAGTGGCCAAAATGCTAAGTTCATGAAGGCGAATGCTCATGCAAACATGCATAGATACATGGTTCAAGACTTAAGCATAATGAAGCAAGTTTTAAACACATTTAAAAGGGACAAACATGGACTAATGGCATGCAAATGAAGCTTTGAAAATCATGCTATAGGAGGTGCCAAACCAACTAACAAAGCAAGCAAAGCATGCAAAATGGCCCAAGTACTAAGGCAAGCTAAAGGGACAATGGACTACACTTAGTACAACCACACATGGCAAGACTTAAGCAACCAAAAACAGAGTTTCAACACATAAAACAAAGCCTAAAAGACCACCTAGATGGCATCTAAATGGTTTGAATTCAAAGGCATGCACAAATGCTAAAACATGGAGCATGCAAGACAAGCTTTCAAAGCTTCAAAGAGGCATCCAAGGCAAGCATATGAGCATGTCAAAGGGACTGAAATGATGTGCTAAGTGGTTCCAAACCACTAAATTAATGCAAGTGATGCATGCTACACATTCACATACTTGAGGCCAACAACCCACAATACAAAGGAACTATGTAATGCATGCCAAGATCGACTCAAACAAACATGGAGAGACCTTAAACATGGCAAAATGAACACAAAACCTTCACAAGGCTAAGCCTAAAACATGCTAGAACAAAGGCTAACAACCTAAGGCATAGTAAGGCAATAACAAGGCATTACATGGTAGGTATGCTAAGCATGCATGGTGTACCAAAACCAACACACAACAATGTTATATTATGGCAATATAAGCATGAAATGCAGCCAAGGCATGATCAACAAACACTCAAGCATGATGCTCCCTCAAGAGGCCAAAAAGTGCCCTTTTCAAGGACAACAAGAAGAGGGGGTGGCCCTCTCCTTCTTGAGACTTCAAGGCACCATCTTCACCACTGAAATCCCTCAAGATTTCAGTGGTGAGGAGGCCCAAGCACCAAAGTCTCGGAGCTCACCAAAAATGGCACAAAATGGGGCCTCTCAAGGCCTAGGAGGGGTCAAACAAACCCAAACCACAAAACACTCTTAACAAACAATCAAGAGGGCTAAAAAATAGAACTTTTTTGTATTATACACTAAGCACAAAAACAGTTCTAAGATAGGTAGAAAAGCAATGCAAAAATGGGGAATAAAAGGGGAGTTTCTTACCCTTGAAGCCCTCCTTCACAAACAATGCTCCAACAGCCTTCCTTGGCTTAAATCCAGCTCCAAAACACTAAAACAACCCTCCAAGGGTCTCAAGTCCAAGAGATGGTGTGTTAGTGTGTGTTTGTAAGCAAAAGTGGGACAAAACACACACCTATAGAGATAGAATATGTATCAAACCCTAACCCTAGAACTCAAACTTTACAAAAGCTGTCTAAAATGTCTAACCCTTTATCTTAAGAGAAGAAGCTCTCCTATATAGGCAATTCCCTCTTGTGAGGCTTCCAAAACAAGCCATTCAAGAGGGAAATCCCTCCATACACGTGTATGGAGGGGAATGGGGTGGGTGCCAGCTATCACAGCTGGCACAAAATATCTGCTAAAAGCAGATGAACAGTAGTCGGCTGGCCAAAATTGTCATTTTGACAAAATTGATGGCCGGTCGGCCAAAAAGAGTGCCGGCCGGCAATATACATTGCCAGTGGACACAAACAACAGCCGGTGGCCTCTAGCCATGGCCGATGATGTGCGGGGATGCCTCACAAGGCATTCCCTGCCCCTCCAAGGCAAAACACAAGTGTTTGGTGCAAAACCAGACACAAAACGGTCGAGTTTAGAGATCCTGAGGCAAGGCGCGTAGCCGAGACCTCCGGGAACTCCAAACGAACACAAACATGGATAATCACCGAGTGTTCCAACGGTGACGTCCGAGTCTTGAGGACGGTCAAAAATGGGGTGTCTACAAGACCTCTCAGTGCACGAGGAGCTAGTTTCTCCGGTATTGTTTCCCACCCTTTCTCATTTCTGATTCTCACATCACTCGGCCCTCAGGCTTTTTTTTTTTTTTTTTTTGAAAAAGCCCTTTTCTCACTTTTTCTCTCAACGCACATCTCTCTATTCTTCAATCTCTCATTTTTCATCTCTCCCCCGGATGGTTGATGGATGAACAAGAAGTTGTGGGTTCATGCCCAACATTACTAGCTCGCGGCTATTTCTTTTGGTGGCGTCCAGTCGGTGCCACAGATAAGGGAGTGGAGTATCTTGATCCATTCCAATTTGTGCTTCGCACTTGGCTTGATACCTCGCCGCTTGGAGGATGAGAGAGCTTTCAGCCCTTTACTGTTGACTTTAGTTGTGCCCTTTTCCAGCAGGTATGATGCCTTTCTGGCAAGTGCGTTGATAATGGGGAAAAGACAGAAAACCTGACTCAACTGTGCCCCTAGTTTATCATTTTGACCATTTTTTGTTTTGGCTTTCTACTAAAACAATTTTGATCAATATAAGAATTTGATTAACATGCTTGTTCAACTTTTTTGATTCAAAATCATGCAAGTTAGATCGTGAGTACTGAAAATTTTCCTTTTTCGGGTCCAAGAAAATGGTCCGGTTTTGGAAAATAATTTTTGAGAGAAATTAGTCAACCTCATTAAAAATTCTCAAAAATTGTTTTTGCAAACGGCCACCACTCAACGATCACGGAACTTACTCTTGAGATGCACAACCTCGGATTCATAACAATGGAAAACTGCCCCTTATCTGAAGGACACTGCATGGCAACGGAAAGTTGCCCCTTGTTTGAATAGCACCGCAGCGCACTGTAACCAGTTCTCAAGGTGACAGTCATAACCGAACTTTTGGATACAGAAATGACAAAGATGATCTGAACCATTACATGGACACAACTAATTTGGAAGTGTTTATGGCTGGACTTTAGAATGAAGTTGCCTACGTATCCCAAACATGGGAATCAAGCCTTACGTAGTTCGGGTTAAGGTACACTCGGGTATTAACCTCTCCTTTTACGCTCTAACTTTTGCCAAGGCCGCCCTTCCGGGTTTTCAACCTTGCGAGCTTTGTTTTTCTTTTCTTTTTTCATTTCTTTTCATTTCTCTCTTCTTCATTTCTTTTTTTGTCTTTTCTTTTGTTTTCTTTTTACTTTTTCTTTTTTTTTTGGTTGTTCTTTTTGTTCTTTTTTTTCTTGCTCTAACTTTTGCCCGAGGAATTCCTTCCTCTTCGTTTTCAACACATTATTCGAAAAGTTTTGAAAAACTTAGGTCAATGCATTGATTTCGAGGCATAGAGGAGCAGGTGAAATGTACTGTCGTTTCATTCTAAACTTGCTGGCACAACAGGCTCAATAGTAGCAAAAAGCACAAAACATGACAGCCACGGCTGTTTCGTTCAGATTTCCTGGTTGCAACTAGCTCTACAGCAGAACAGACTCAAAAGAGTGAAAAGACAAATACCAAACAAGCAAGTGATGTCTGTGGTGATGCCCCCGAAATCACTCGACTCCTATACAACAGGACTGACTCGATACAACAAGACAGACCTTAATCAAAAAGACTAACTCAAAACAACGAGACAGACTCAAAACAAAACCACAGAACTGACTCAACACCCAAGTCAGAAAGTACAAAATTAACATTCGCAAATGCCCAAAATAGTGCGTGCCAAACGCCGCATCTGAAATAAATCGGGTGCCGCCCGCAGGTGGACCAACCCCTGATCACATACTTGTATTATCCTCGAAGTCCATGAACTCAGCGGTGACGGATTTTGCTGAGCTAGGTGGGAGGATGACCTCATCGTCGATCAAGTCTTGCACTTCGTGGCGAAGACGAAAGCAATTGTCGGTGGTGTGACCAGCTTGTTGATGGTACGCACAGTACTGGGTAGCATCATGTGAGAGAGGGAGATTACTCGGGAGAGGCCGAGGCTCAAGAGGCTTGAGATGACCCTTTTCAGTGAGGATTCGAAGAGCCTTGGACAAAGGCATGTAGAGGGCATGAAAGACCCTGCGCCCTCGAGGCAGATACTTCGAAGCCTGTGGACCTTTACTGGACGCACTAGCAAAAGGATCAGCAGGTGCTGCCTTGGCTCTCTGTTCTTTTCCAGGTGCTGGGTTAGGAGTGAAAGGAACTGTTCTGGTACGACGGTCCTTATCCCAATTTTTCCTTTGGCTTGAACTGCTCTCGGTCTGAGCAGGGAAAATGTCATCCGTAGTCATAGCCACGACTGCGAGTACTTGTTGCTTATTCAACGCCCCAGCTTTCAGAGCCTCAACAGCTTGCTGGAGTTGTTCATAGGGATCTGTGTCCACCTTTATCTTGTTCTTCCCACTAGCCTCAGCTTGGTGAACGGTTTAGGTTGCTACTTCGGTACGAAGCCCCGTTGTCGCCGACATATCATTGCCGGAGCTTGAGACAGCTTCAGGTTGGCTGAGCTCAATTACAATTCGCCCTAGTAGCGGGGGCTTTTGCGGCATGAAGTTCCCGGTATACGATGCAGTTCGTGGCGGGGCCGACATTCCGTAGACTAGATCAGCCACAGATCTTTGAAGGTCGCCAATCATTCCCATTAACTCAAATGTGGTAGGTTCACGAGCTTGAAACAACTGGGGTTCCTAGATCGGGCGCGAGGCAGGCGACCTGGGCGGGTGTGGTACCTCAACATCGGTCTCATCCTGTAAGATGATTCCTTGGTTTAATGCGGCTGCCATAACCACAATTTCCTCTGAATTCTGTGCCATCATAAATCCGCGGAACTGAATGGAGGTGATGTGACCGATGACTGAAGGATCGGATGTCTACCTTGCTTCAGTGAAGGAGAACACCGGCTATTCTGAACTAAGTCTCTGAACTGAAAGACAAAACTGGCAGCATTTCAGCCCAATTTCATCAGAACTGACATAGGCATAGCTGAATAACTGTACTCTACTACTGATCACTGTTTCCCAAAACCACTGCCCCAAATCTGAATCTGATACCCGCAGATATAACTGATTATCAAAACACTGATACTGATACCCGTAGGCCTGATACCCAAACTTGTAAACTGATATATGCATTCTTGTAGAGGCACAACTCTAAAAGCACATAACAAGCAAATGAGAGCCAAAACACCCCTATGTTGGGGTAGGGTTTCCCTGTCCTATTTTCTTAAGAGCCAGGGTTTCACTACACACGCAGCGGTTTCAAACAACCTACAATCGGGTAAGCAACCTGTCCTAGTTTGGAATGGTCACTACAGTTTCCGATATGCACTAGGTCGAATGGTCAAAAGGGGTGCCCCGGTAAAAACCAGGGTTTGTGTTCCCATCGTGGCAGAGCCCGCAACCGGTCAGCCTTATGGCATGCTTCTCAAAGCAAGCCTCTGGCAAATCATTCAGGAATAGCATACGGCAAACACGGTGTCCTAGGCGCACCAATGCACATGCAATGCAAAGAAACACATAAGTGAAATCAAAACAAGATATCATGAGTTTGAGTCAAGTTTTCTAACTCCCCAGTAGAGTCGCCAGAAACTGTAGACACGCCCTGGGGGCTTTGCTTCTACAGTTCGGACTCAAATGTCACGATTCTGAATCTAGTCTCGTAAAGTGCAATGCAAGACCGATAAATCACCAAAGAGTCCAAATCTGGCAAATCGTTTTGGAAAACTGATTTTTAAGTCTGAAGTGCCAAACATGGACTGCTTTGCTAGACACAGAGTCGCCACCTAAATATTTTATTTTAGGGGAATTTAGGAAACCTTGACTCGTGCCTAAGGCCACGTGTCCGTCATCACCAAAGTTGCCTCAGCTCGGGAACTTGGGCACGATTAGGGAAGGTCATCTATAAGCACCCCCACTCGCTCGATCAAAGATCGGCCTGTACTAAGCATGATATCGAGTTTTTGAAAACACATGCGTTCTTATTCCGGTTAATTAGCTAATCTTTACTACGTTATGCGCACAACACACAAGTATAGACTAGATCACCTAATTTGGAACAAAGCATCGCATATCCGTTTTGTTTGGAAATGGTTTGAAGTTTGCTACTCACAAGTAGGCTAAAACACGGATTTCAATGAATCGTTCCAGTTCGAGCAATCCAACCTTCACCCACAGGCATTCAGGCAGTTATATCACATAAGCAATTAGCCTCATGGCAAGGATGCTGTCATGTTAACACTTACACACATGCAAGATGCTAAAGCATAAACACTCACAGTGTACTCCGAGCCAAAACAAGAAACTAGTTAGTAATCAAATGCATGATCCTAGTTCATGTTAAGATGGCTAATGCAACACAAAAAATGCAACTAGAAATAGACTCGGCTATTCTAAGATGGCATATGAGATGCAACTTGATAATCATGTATTCAAATCGGAATTGAAATACAATGCAGTTAGTATGATGCGCCAAGCCCGGTGCATGCAATACAAATGAATGAATGCAAACATGCGGAGCATAAGTATGCTAATTGAAACATGCCCTAAACTAACCATCAAAAGCAGGTAAGTAAAAGGGAGAAAGACGTGGGGTTGGAAGACATTCACACACTCATGCACACTTATTACAAAATTTGCCCTCTCGAGGGAGGGATCGAAAGAATAATACAAATTAATTAACTAACAAGCTAGTTAAATATTACACAATACTTAATTAATTAAATGAATTAATTAAGCTAAGAAAGCAGTAAAGAGGCCTCAGGGAAGAGGGATGAATGCGTGCACGTTCGGCTCCGCTCGGAAATCCATCACCATGCTCATGCTGCCTCTGTTTTACACTGCTCCGCACCTCTAAACACTGCGCAAGTCTCAAAGTTGCTTCTGAACTGCTCCCTGAGGGTTGTGGGAGGTCATCGGCCAAGAAGAATGGTCATCGGCCAAGAGGAACTGGTGATCGACCAAAAATGAGGCTCTCGACCAACAATTCATGGCCGGCCGGCACTGAAGATGGTCGACCGACCATCTCTTCCTGCAGAACCCTGTTTTGCTACAGCAGAGGACAGACAGGGCATGGCAATGCATTTTCAAAACAATGTTTGCACCACCACCCTCCTTATCATGTCTAAGACTCAAAGGAGCATGGTTCTCGACCCTCGGGCCACCAATCACGCATTTCGATGCATGATGGCCAAAGAGGCCAAGTGTGCAAGTTCAATATTAAATGAAATGCATATAAACACATAAGGGGCCCCAAGCCTCTATCATGATTGATCAAGAGGCAAGGGATGCATGCTCGATGCTATGCAACTTAAACATGCAAGCACACTAGTGCAATACAAGCATGCAAGCAACAATGCTATGCAAGGCAACTAGCATATGACAATATGAGAAGATAAGCATGCAAACAAGCATGTGGCTTAACAAACATGTAAACATGCAAGGCATGTGATAACATTCACTCATGTAACAACATGTGAGGCAAACGCGTAACAACATGTTAAGCAACCTAAAACCAAAAGAATGCATGCCAAATGCACTACCACTTAAGCATGCAACAACATGTTATGGGCCGAGTATACAACAAGGCATAATCGAAATAGCACGCTACAACATGCAATTTTCCAAACATGCAACAAACATATGACAACATGCAAAGCAAGCATGCAACAACATGCGGGGATGGTCTTAAACTAAAATGGACAACTCTCAAATAGGTCCAAATCAGTGGCCAAAATGCTAAGGGATAAAGGACAAAATCACATACAAACATGCACGGTATGCCTAAGGCTTAAAGCCTAAGACTAATCAAGGGACTTGAACCAAAGCTACACAAAACAAAGAGCATATGGCAAGCATAACCCAAAACAGTCCTAAATCATGGCAAAGTAAGCCTAAAACATGCAATGACCAAAGCCAAAACAAGCTAAAACAAAGGGGCAAGGCATGAGGCATACAAGGCCACAAAAGAGGCATTACACTACACCTAATACAACCAAACATGGCATGATTTAGGAAACCAAAATCAGAGGTATGACACGTCAAAATGAGCCCAAAAACCCACTTAGATGTCATCCCAAATACCCAAGCATGTTGGCATACGCGATGTCACATTCATAAGGCATAAAACACAAACCCTTTAAAGCATTAAAGGAGCGATAAGTGCAAGTATTCAAGCATACTATATGGACTGAAATAACATTATAAGTGATGTCAAACCACTGAAATGATCCAAATATAGCATGCTGATGACTTAAGCACCCGAAGCTAACAAGCTAGATTACTTACATGGTAGCTATACAAAACAATACAAGCATGACCAAGAAGACCAAAATTAGAGCTTAAACATGTCACAACATGGCTAAAAGCTTCATGGAGTTAGGCCAAAACATGCAAGCATAATAGTCTAAATGCTAGGTACATGTTAAGGCAAATTATGGGATTACAAGACAAGTATACAAAGCATGCATGGTATGTCTAAACCAAGTCAAAACAGTGCTATATCATGGCAAAACAAGCCTAATATATACTGAAATGAAGCTAAAAAAAGCTAGGCATACAAGCCACTTACACAAGCCATTTATGCAAGCAATCAAGACAACAAGGAGAGGAGGTGACCCTCTCCTATTTGGGACACCAAAACCACCCCTCTACCACTGAAAATCCTCTGGATTTCAGTGGTAAAGAGGTCATGCAAAGCTAAGAACAATGGCCAAAATGGATGGCCTAAAGCAAGGCCTAACAAGGCCTTGGAAGGGGGGAAACAACCCCAAACCTCAAAGTGACCTTAAACAAAGTTCTAAAGCAAGTAAAAATAGAACTTTTATCAGTTTATAGTCAAGCTTAAAACAATAAGCAAGAAGGGCTAAAAGCCTAAGCAAGAATGGGGAATAAAGATGATAGTTTCTCACCCTTGAAGAACCTCTTCAAGAACACCACTCCAGCAGGTTTCTCTGATCAAAATCAACTCAAGAACCCTAACAACAACCCTCTAGTGCCTCAGCAACCCAAGGGTGGTGTAATACTAGGTGTTTAAGTGCAAAAGTAAGACAAAAACTCACTTTTTAGGCACAAAATAGGATCAAACAAGGGAGTATAGATACAAAACTATATCTCACTCTCTAACCCTAATTTTTTTAGAACCCTGGAGGAGGGAGGAGGAGCTCCCTCTATATAGAGGTTCAAATGCAAAGCTTTCTAAGCAAGCTAAGCAAGAGGCAAATCCCTCCATACACGTGTATGGAGGGGGTGTAATGTGGATGTCAGCTGCGACAGCTGACATAAAATATCTGCCAAAAGCAGATGAAAATGGGTCGGTCGGAAAATGTGGCCGATTGACCAACAAAAGTGCCGACCGGCCAACACCCTTGGCCGATGGTAAGAAAAAGGGGGCCGGTGGCATCATGCCTTGGCCGGTGGGTTGAGGGATGGCCAACAAGTCGTCCTCTTCCCTTAGAAACAGAAATATAAGTGCCTGGTCCACAACTAAGCACAAAACAGTCAAGTTGAGAGATCTTGAGGCGAGGCGCGCGGCTGAGACCTCCGAGAACTCAAAACGAACACGAATATGGATAATCACCGAGTGTTCAAACGATGACGTCCAAGTCTTGAGGACGGTCAGAAATGGGGTGTCTACAGTTGCCCTCTTTGACAGAACTCGAAAGTCATAACAATGACGGGAGTGAGTGTCAAAGCCCGGAGACGACCCATTTTTGACAAGGTTGAAGACTTAGACACAGCATACAAGCTAGCAAAGGTATGTGCCCGTAGGCAGGGGCAAGATGCAAGGAACATGCATAAAGCCGAACATAACTTATGATCATGCAAAGAGAGCTGTAACGAAGCAAATACATACAATAAATGCAACAGTTTAAGCAGGCGGATACAAATCTAACTTCAATACATGCAGAAAAGATGTAAGAGAATTATTTAACTCTCGCTACATCTCACGCGGAGAATACAATACTTGTGCGGTTCGTCTGGTCGCGCTAGCTTCAAATGAACCGTACATACAATATCGTGTCTGTCCGGTTCGTCTGGTCGTGCCAGCTTCAAATGAACCGTACATTCAATATTGTGCCTGTCCGGTTTGTCTGGTCGTGCCAGCTTCAAATGAACCGTACATACAATATCGTGCCTGAAAAAGAAAGAGAACTTAATAGGTACAATTTTGTTAGAAACATGCATAGCAATGCAAGTGAAAAGTGCGTGACAACGCAGGTGAAATGTGCATAACAATGCAAGTAACGTGCGAGACAACGCAGGTGGGAGGATGCAAGACAATGCAACCCAAGGATACCGCATGACAATGCGGAAAGGATGCAAAACAATGCAAGGAGGGCATTTGCGCCAACGCAAGCCGAGTAGGACGCATAACAATGCGATTTGAAACAAGCATAACAATGCTAGGAAGGCACAAACACATATAAGTAAAGCACACGTGACAACGTGTACAATGTGTAAGGCAAGGATAAGTATACACATATAAGTAAAACACGCGCGAAAACGCATGCAATGTGTAAAGCAAAGAATAAAATATACACATGTAAGTAAAGCACACGCGACAACATGTACAATGTGTAGCAAGGAATAGACATATGTAAGTAAAGCATGTGGTAACACATGTAATGTGTATAGAAAGGCATGAACACGTGTAAGTAAAGCACGCGCGGAAACGCATGCAATGTGTGAAGCAAAGAATAAAATATACACATGTAAGTAAAGCGCACGCGGAAACGTATGCAATGTGTATAGCAGGAATGAACACATGTAAGTAAAGCATGTGCGAAAATGCAAGCAATGTGTAACCTCCTGAAAAATGTATGAACACATGTAAGTGAAGCATGCGTGGAAACGCACGCAATGTGTAAAGCAAATAATAAAATATACACATGTAAGTAAAGCACACGCGGAAACGTATGCAATGTGTATAGCAGGAATGAACACATGTAAGTAAAGCATGCGCGAAAACGCAAGCAATGTGTAACCTCCTGAAAAATGCATGAACACATGTAAGTAAAGCATGCGTGGAAACGCATACAATGTGTAAAGCAAAGAATAAAATATACACATGTAAGTAAAGCACGTGCGGAAACGTATGCAATGTGTATAGCAGGAATGAACACATGTAAGTAAAGTATGCACGAAAACGCAAGCAATGTGTAACCTCCAAAAAAATGCATGAACACATGTAAGTAAAGCATGCATGGAAACACATGCAATGTGTAAAGCAAAGAGTAAAATATACACATGTAAGTAAAGCACACGCGGAAACGTATGCAATGTGTCTAGCAGGAATGAACACATGTAAGTAAAGCATGCGCGAAAACGCAAGCAATGTGTAACCTCCTGAAAAATGCATGAACAGATGTAAGTAAAGCATGCGTGGAAACGCATGCAATGTGTAAAGCAAAGAATAAAATATACACATGTAAGTAAAGCACACGCGGAAACATATGCAATGTGTATAGCAGGAATGAAAGTGAGACATGCACGACAATGCAAGGTAGGAAAATGCATGATAATGCATATACTGAAATGCATAACAATGCAAAGCAAGGAAATGCATGACAATGGATGTATTGAAATGCATGTACTAAAATGCATGACAATGCAAAATAAGGAAATGTATGACAATGCATGTACTGAAATGCATGACAATGCAAAGCAAGGAAATGCATGACAATGCATGATAAGGAAATGCATGACAATGCATGTACTAAAATGCATGACAATGCAAAATAAGGAAATGCATGATATTGCATGTACTAAAATGCATGACAATGCATGATAAGGAAATGCATGGCAATGCATGTACTGAAATGCATGACAATGCTAAGTAAGAAAATGCATGACGATGCATAATTAAGAAGATGCATGATAATGCAAGTGCTGAAATGCATGACAATGCATGTGATAAGAAAATGCATGTCAATGCAAATGAGGTGTGCATGACGATGCACGATATGGAGATGCATGACAATGCAAATGAGGTGTGCATGACGATGCACGACATGGAGGTGCATGACAATGCACATGAGGTGTGAATGATGATGCACGATGTGGAGATGCATGACAATGCAAGAGCGAAATAACGTATAACAATGCGCGCCCATTATAAACACGACAAAACGTTGTAAAATAATTTCCGAATCTCACAAGAGACAAAAAAGGATACAAAAAAAAGGATACACCTCATACGTATCAAATGCCGTACATAGAAGACACGGCTCGAGGTCAACATGGAGGCCGGCTAAGCTTTGAAAATGCACTTTCTTGCACTGTCTTGAGTAAAGAAGGTCCTAAACCACATAAATGACCCGAACAATGGTGTGGGAGGTGCACCGGCCACCAGGGAAGGCCACCGGCCATCCACTGGCCATAAAATAAGGATATCGGCCAAATATTTAGCCGGCGGCTAACAATTTGGCCAACCGGCCAAAAATGACTGTGTCGGGGCAGTTTTGTCCTTTGGCCACGAGTCTTTAAATGTAGGGCCTCAAACCCTTATTTTCTCATTCCTCCTTGGTCGAAAATCTCTCCCCTCTCTCTCTCTAGGTGAGTTTCCTCCCTTAGATCCGCACTTTTCTCTTGTTTTCGTCGCTTTTTCGTCATTCGATTCGCGAAACCCTTCCGGTTTCGCACACTTTGAACCGAACAAATCTTAGTTTCGGTGTACTTTTCTTGAGTTCCACCACTTGGGGTTTGTTTCCCCCGAGTCATACCTTGATCTTCGTGTCTTTTCCACACTCCGACCTTTCCGCCCATTTTTCACCCTCTCGGGGTTGACCTTAGGGTTGACTTTTCACATTCTTGCTCGGTTTTCACACTTTCGGCCATTTTCACACTATTCTTGAGATGGCAGACGACATTCCAGGCGGTAGGGCTCCCCCGGAGTTGGACATGGACCCTGAGGCCGAGCTCCTGCCTCTTCACATCTGGCCGTTCGATCCGGCGGCCTACAGGCCGGCGATACACGTGCTTCCTCCTGACAGCCTCCGTCACTTCAGGAGCTATGAGCGACGCGTGCCACTGGAGCTTCTACTGCGTGAGCCAGAGTCACATCTGTCCTATGGCGCTTCTGAGGTACACTTTTCCCTGTTTCATTTTCTACAACGGTCGAATACCTAACTGCAATAGTCGATTCTGTTCCTTAACTGTTTGGCCCGGATACACCGACATACCACATGCTGTAGTTTACTGTCGGCACACCTACGCCTGTTATTTGTTTAAACTTAAACACATGCATGCACACTGCATTTTCCAATTCTGAAGGCATTCAAGCACACGCAGCCACACTGCACTCTCCCAAATTCCAAAGGCATTCAGGCACATGCACACACACTGCATTCTCCCAAATTCTGAAGGCTTTCACACACATGCACACACACTGCATTCTCCCAAATTCCGAAGGTATTCAGACACATGCACACACACTGCATTCTCCAAAATTTTGAAGGCTTTCACACATTGTATTTTTAACAATGCTTCGGAACTGTTTGTTTGTTGTTGCTGCTTTTTTATATCACAGGGAGATTCCTATGCCTTTTCGAGGGTATGGGAATGTCATGGCCCGAGGATGGTATATGGAGCTGCCCGACGCAGTCCGTCGGATTGTCAACCAGGCTGGCTTTGGGCCCTTCTGCATGGGGCTCTCGCGCCTCACTGCGAGCAGGCCCCTTCTTGCTGCTCTGGTGGAGAGGTGGTGGGACACCACCGACTCCTTCCACCTTTTTGCCACCGAGGAGATGACGATGACTCCCTTGACTTTTCGATGCTCACCGGCATCGGGGTAGGGGGATCCGATCCCTTTTGATACTGATATGGAGGAGTGGGACGCCGCTCAGCTATACTTGCTTGACACTCGGCCACCTCTTGACCGGCCAGGGTTTGTGAGGTATTCGTGGTTCGAGGACCACTTCTGGATCCAGGCGCCTACTACCCGGGAGGAGGAGGAGCAGCACGCCCACGGTTTTATCATGTTTCTGTTAGGGACCACGCTTTTCGCCGACCGGGCGAACACCGTCGCCCTCTATCTGCTGAGTGCGCTTGTGGTCGTGACGCGGATCCGCCTTTATGACTGGGGTGGCGCCGGCTTGGCCACTCTTTATGGTTATATGAGCTCATTGTCCCGCCGCAGCGGACAGTTGCTTGGAGGCTATTGGCGAGCCTGGGAGGTACACATTCCCTTTCTGCCTTTTCAATTCTACTTTTCATTATCTGTACACCATACACACTGCGTACACGCAATCTATTTTACACTGACTGTACATTGCACACACTGCACAACACACTGCACAACACACTGCACACATTGCACAATACACTGCACACTATTCTCTGATTTCTACTTTTACTGTATACTGCTTTATCTAATAAGCCTGCTCATGTTTGCCCTGTTACGTTCTGTAGTTGTGGGTGTATGCCTACTTCCCTAGGCTTGCCCCAGTATCTGACGAGCAGATCCCCCCCATGGTCCCATTTTCCCATCGCTTTGACGTGAGATGCGAGCGGAGGCCGCGGGAGCCCTTCATGTTTTTCCATCGCTACTTTGACACCATCACCGCAACCGAGGTATGTCAAACATTTCAGTTTATTGGCTTTGCTTTGCAATGTACTTTAAATAGCAGATAACAAACATTATTTCCTGCCATTTGCAGATCACCTGGCAGTCATGGGCTTCATTGCCCATTGCAGTTAGGGAGCGGTATGCCGGCGCTCAGGAGACTGCCCGATTCAGAGTCTTGTTAGAGGGCCCAGTCTGCCGTGTCTGGTATTTTGGGGAGCGCTTCTTGCGGCAGACCTTGGGCATGCCAGAGCAGCAGGTTCCAGCACCTCCTCCTACCCATGCGAGGGACACTGAGAGGTATACCTTAGCGGAGATGGCAGATTACACTATCAGCTGGAGCCATGAGCGCTTTGTAGACGAGGGCGACTATGCGCAGTACGTCCAGACCTATATCATGCGGCCTCTGACCGGTGTCGACCGAGTTGAGAGAGAGAGACCAGCGGCGCCAGCTACGAGAGCAGGAGCATCGTGGACACCTCAGGCCCGAGGTATGAGTGGGCCCCGGAGAGGGTAGGGAGCTGGGTGGCCCGAGCTGCCTGCCATGATGACATGCCGAGGGCAAGGTGGGGAGACTTACTAGATCCCCATCGCTCCTTCTCCGGCTAATCACGAGCTAGTCGGATTCTATGGCTTGCCCCCGGTATGTACTACTGCACTTTGCATCCTGTACAGTCATTTCATTTCACTTCTCTTGATATTCCGCAGAATACTGATGCTTCTAACACTTTTGCAGGCTTCCGCTGAGTACACTCGCCAGTCTCTGGAGTTGACCACCTCCGTGATGGGGATGCTACAGCAGAGCCTCGACCTGCTGGCTATTTACAGTATCCCGGTAAGCCCTTTCAATCGTAATCTCGAACTGTGCACAATCTGTTGCATCGCACTATCAACATGGCACTTGATACGCGGCCCTCACGGCATTGATACACTGTAACCCACGGATTGCCCACTGCATTGCTCACGGCATTCATACACTGCACTCAGTCACTATATTCTGTACTGATATACTGCTCACAGCATTCATACCCTGTACTCATGCACTGCATTCTATATTCATGTTCGGCCTTGCGTAGCATAACTGATATATTTATCATTTGTCCTTTTCAGGCCCCATTCCAGATACCGGCTGCAGGGGGTGCTCCAGCAGGACCATCTGCGTCTGCCCGAGGAGGAGGGAGAGCAGGGCGAGGGACCACAGTACCCCCCCGCACCTAAGCGGGGCGCACTCATGTTGGGAGCAGCTCACGAGCACCGATTCCAGATGATGATGAGTCCGAGACAGAGGCAGAGGCAGAGTCGTCTGTGGATGAGACTGGAGATGACTCAAGCTCAGGCTCAGATGGTGGGGCCGACGACGATGCTCCTGGACCTTCGTTCAGGAAGAGGAGGAGGACAAACTCTCATGCCTGAGACCAGTTGACATTGATCTAGACTGTTGCTACTTTTCTTCTTTTTCTTGCTTTGTTCAGACATTTTGTTGCTTTGAGCACATTGTACTGCCGCAGGCAGGTTTTATTTTCTTCAAAACTATGTAATTGAAAAGATGATGGAATGAAACAAGCTTTTTGTTTGAAAAAGTGTTGCATTTGTATATTCTATGCATCGCATTGCATTGCATCGCATCGCATCATATTACATATCAATGAGATCGAATGGAAATTGAACATGCATGTGTTACCAGGTCAGGTAGTGAACCAACGTAACAAACAAATTAACTCAATAAGCAGCAATAAGACCTTGACAAGTTTACAACTCGATAAGTAAAGAGCAACAACTCGATAAATAAAATTGCGACAACTTGGTAATCAAATGAGCAACAACTCGATAAACAAAATTGCGACAATCTTGATAAACAAATGAGTAACAACCCGATAAACGAATGAGCAACAACTCGATAAGCAAATGAGTAACAACTCGATAAGCAAATTGAAATAACACAGGTGTGACTTCGCAAAATCAACACCGGAAGGCACTGGAAGTGGAACCAATCACAAGTTCCCAATATGTTCAACACATAGACTGCTCATTTTGAACACACAGCTCGTAACACAGTACTCTGTTTATTTTGAACATACGGCTCATGCAGGACACTGTTGATTCTGAATACACAGCCCATTCCGAACACCGCCCTTTCTGAACTTACAGCCCTTAACACAGCATTCTATTCATTCGGCACACGGCTTGTGTAGAACACTACTGATTCTGAACACACAGCCCATAACACAGCATTCTATTCAGTTTGAACACATGGGATACAAAGACGGAATTTGCAGAAGTCGAGGCAAACTCAGATGCTCCGAATTCTTCCTTTTTCTTTTACATCGCAGTCTGGAACCTATAGCTTCAGATAGGTCCTGGTTCTCCTGTTCTGAGATGACCTAGGTTAAATCATGCGGTTTCATGAAAGAACGAATCCTGTTTTGTACAAATGTGGAGAATGGCACAGCACTCTAAGCACAAAACGATTCATTTTTGAAATTGTAATGAGAAAAGGGTTCTCAACCGGGTATTGAGCCTACAGCTGACCACAATCAAAACGACTCAACAAAGACAAACAAAAGGTAAACAACCTAAACACATCGAGTAATACTCGAAACGACTCAAAACAAGAATTGAGACAAACAACAAAACCGACACGACACTCAGACGCATTACAAAGGCGAGAGACCTCTCAGTGCACGAGGAGCCAGTTTCTCCGGGTATTGTTTCCCACCCTTTCTCATTTCTGATTCTCACATCACTCGGCCCTCAGGCTTTTTTTTTGTTTTGAAAAAGCCCTTTTCTCACTTTTTCTCTCAACGCACATCTCTCTATTCTTGAATCTCTCATTTTTCATCTCTCTCCCGGGCGGTTGATGGATGAACAGGAAGTTGTGGGTTCATGCCCAACATTACCAGCTCGCGGCTATTTCTTTTGGTGGCGTCTAGTCGGTGCCACAGATAAAGGAGTGGAGTATCTTGATCCATTCCAATTTGTGCTTCGCACTTGGCTTGATACCTCACCGCTTGGAGGATGAGAGAGCTTTCAGCCCTTTACTGTTGACTTTAGTCGTGCCCTTTTTCGGCAGGTATGATGCCCTTTCTGGCAAGTGCGTTGATAATGGGGAAAAGACAGAAAACCTGACTCAACTGTGCCCCTAGTTTATCATTTTGACCATTTTTTGTTTTGGCTTTCTACTAAAACAATTTTGATCAATATAAGAATTTGATTAACATGCTTGTTCAACTTTTTTGATTCAAAATCATGCAAGTTAGATCGTGAGTACTGAAAATTTTCCTTTTTCGGGTCCAAGAAAATGGTCCGGTTTTGGAAAATAATTTTTGAGAGAAATTAGTCAACCTCATTAAAAATTCTCAAAAATTATTTTTGCAAACGGCCACCACTCAACGATCACGGAACTTACTCTTGAGATGCACAACCTCGGATTCATAACAATGGAAAACTGCCCCTTATCTGAAGGACACTGCATGGCAACGGAAAGTTGCCCCTTGTTTGAATAGCACCGCAGCGCACTGTAACCAGTTCTCAAGGTGACAGTCATAACCGAACTTTTGGATACAGAAATGACAAAGATGATCTGAACCATTACATGGACACAACTAATTTGGAAGTGTTTATGGCTGGACTTTAGAATGAAGTTGCCTACGTATCCCAAACATGGGAATCAAGCCTTACGTAGTTCGGGTTAAGGTACACTCGGGTATTAACCTCTCCTTTTACGCTCTAACTTTTGCCAAGGCCGCCCTTCCGGGTTTTCAACCTTGCGAGCTTTGTTTTTCTTTTCTTTTTTCATTTCTTTTCATTTCTCTCTTCTTCATTTCTTTTTTTGTCTTTTCTTTTGTTTTCTTTGTACTTTTTCTTTTTTTTTTTTTGTTGTTCTTTTTGTTCTTTTTTTTCTTGCTCTAACTTTTGCCTGGGTCGCCCTTATGGGTTTTCGGCCCAACGAGCCTCTCAAGGGTAAAAGTGTTGCTTTGTCCATATCAAATGGTTTTGAGATCTCGAAGCCATCTGAATCCAGGAGAGTGGCTGTTGTTCGCTGATGATGTAGGAGTCCATCCAATGGGGGCTGAATTTGCCCTTAGTGTTGTGGACAGGAACTCAGTTGTCCTTCAGTAATACTTTCTTCTATCCTCCCTTCTGGGATTTGACATTCTTGCCGATCTTCGTTAGCTTGAGAAATGTCCCAATTTTTTTCCTCTTCGAGCACATCTGACATTTTTGCCTCTAGTTCAAGGGCTATTTTTGATCCAGCTTTGCAAGCTTCTTTTGATAACCCCTGATCTTCTTGATCTGACTTTTCTTGTCCCTAGTTCGA
Source organism: Camellia japonica (assembly GCA_030407325.1). NCBI lineage: Eukaryota > Viridiplantae > Streptophyta > Magnoliopsida > Ericales > Theaceae > Camellia > Camellia japonica. Next base: position 115,276,665 of record JAPPVO010000036.1, on the reverse strand, counting down.
AGGCTGTTTCAAATCTGGCCTAATAGGCCTCACATTGTGGTTGACTTTTGAACATTCTGAATCGAAGTTCAAGGTTTGGAAGCAAAAGGGGGTCGAGTCTCGAGGCTGAGAGTGATCCTAAGCGGCACAATCTCAGGAGTGATTCCACACAGGTCTTCACAGGACTACACAAACATTTTTTTTGAAATCTTTTAAGAAAGCGACTAGTCGCTCGCGTGGAAGACAATATAGAACCAATCTGGATCAAACCAGGATCCTTCTCAGTACTCATATTAACAAACATGATTTCATTCATTAAGGGCTTAGCAAGCCTCTCTTCATCTCAATTGATCAAATTTTGCAAAACCCGAGGAATTCCTTCCTCTTCGTTTTCAACACATTATTCGAAAAGTTTTGAAAAACTTAGGTCAATGCATTGATTTCGAGGCACAGAGGAGCAAGTGAAATGTACTGTCGTTTCATTCTAAACTTGCTGGCACAACAGGCTCAATAGTAGCAAAAAGCACAAAACATGACAGCCACGGCTGTTTCGTTCAGATTTCCTGGTTGCAACTGGCTCCACAGCAGAACAGACTCAAAAGAGTGAAAAGACAAATACCAAACAAGCAAGTGATGTCTGAGGTGACGCCCCCGGAATCACTCGACTCCTATACAACAAGATTGACTCGATACAACAAGACAGACCTTAATCAAAAAGACTAACTCAAATCAACGAGACAGACTCGAAACAAAACCACAGAACTGATTCAACACCCAAGTCAGAAAGTACAAAATTAACATTCGCAAATGCCCAAAATAGTGCGTGCCAAACGCCGCATCTGAAATAAATCAGGTGCCGCCCGCAGGTGGACCAACCCTGATCACATACTTGTATTATCCTCGAAGTCCATGAACTCAGCGGTGACGGATTTTGCTGAGCTAGGTGGGAGGATGACCTCATCGTCGATCAAGTCTTGCACTTCGTGGCGAAGACGAAAGCAATTGTCAGTGGTGTGACCAGCTTGTTGATGGAACGCACAGTACTGGGTAGCATCATGCGAGAGAGGGAGATTACTCGGGAGAGGCCGAGGCTCAAGAGGTTTGAGATGACCCTTTTCAGTGAGGATTCGAAGAGCCTTGGACAAAGGCATGTAGAGGGAATGAAAGACCCTGCGCCCTCGAGGCAGATACTTCGAAGCCTGTGGACCTTTACTGGACGCACTAGCAAAAGGATCAACAGGTGCTGCCTTGGCTCTCTGTTCTTTTCCAGGTGCTGGGTTAGGAGTGAAAGGAACTGTTCTGGTACGACGGTCCTTATCCCAATTTTTCCTTTGGCTTGAACTGCTCTCGGTCTGAGTATGGAAAATGTCATCCGCAGTCTTAGCCACGACTGCGAGTACTTGTTGCTTATTCAACGCCCCGGCTTTCAGAGCCTCAACAGCTTGCTGCAGTTGTTCATAGGGATCTGTGTCCACCTTCATCTTGTTCTTCCCACTAGCCTCAGCTTGGTGAACGGTTTGGGTTCCTACTTCAGTACGAAGCCCCGTTGTCGCCGACATATCATCGCCGGAGCTTGAGACAGCTTCAGGTTGGCTGAGCTCAATTACAATTCGCCCTAGTAGCGGGGGCTCTTGCGGCATGAAGTTCCCGGTATACGATGCAGTTGGTGGCGGGGCCGACATTCCGTAGACTAGATCAGCCACAGATCTTTGAAGGTCGCCAATCATTCCCATTAACTCAAATGTGGTAGGTTCACGAGCTTGAAACAACTGGGGTTCCTAGATCGGGCGCGCGGCAGGCGACCTGGGCGGGTGTGGTACCTCAACATCGGTCTCATCTTGTAAGATGATTCCTTGGTTTAATGCGGCTGCCATAACCACAATTTCCTCTGAATTCTGTGCCATCATAAATCCGCTGAACTGAACGGAGGTGATGTGACCGATGACTGAAGGATCGGATGTCTGCCTTGCTTCAGCGAAGGAGAACACCGGCTATTCTGAACTAAGTCTTTGAACTGAAAGACAAAACTAGCAGCATTTCAGCCCAATTTCATCAGAACTGACATAGGCATAGCTGAATAACTGTACTCTACTACTGATCACTGCTCCCCAAAACCACTGCCCCAAATCTGAATCTGATACCCGCAGATATAACTGATTATCAAAACACTGATACTGATGCCCGTAGGCCTGATACCCAAACTTGGAAACTGATATATGCATTCCTGTAGAGGCACAACTCTAAAAGCACATAACAAGCAAATGAGAGCCAAAACACCCCTATGTTGGGGTAGGGTTTCCCTGTCGTATTTTCTTAAGAGCTAGGGTTTCACTACACACGCAGCGGTTTCAAACAACCTACAATCGGGTAAGCAACCTGTCCTAGTTTGGAATAGTCACTACAGTTTCCGATATGCACTAGGTCAAATGGTCAAAAGGGGTGCCCCAGTAAAAACCAGGGTTTGTGTTCCCGTCGTGGCAGAGCCCGCAACCGGTCAGCCTTATGGCATGCTTCTCAAAGCAAGCCTCCGGCAAATCATTCAGGAATAGCATACGGCAAACACGGTGTCCTAGGCGCACCAATGCACATGCAATGCAAAGAAACACATAAATGCAATCAAAACAAGATATCATGAGTTCGAGTCAAGTTTTCTAACTCTCCAGTAGAGTCGCCAAAAACTGTAGACAGGCCCTGGGGGGCTTTGCTTCTACAGTTCGGACTCAAATGTCACGATTCTGAATCTAGTCTCGCAAAGTGCAATGCAAGACCGGTAAATCACCAAAGAGTCCAAATCTGGCAAATCGTTTTGGAAAACTGATTTTTAAGTCTGAAGTGCCAAACATGGACTGCTTTCCCAGACACAGAGTCGCCACCTAAATATTTTATTTTAGGGGAATTTAGGAAACCTTGACTCGTGCCTAAGGCCACGTGTCCGTCATCACCAAAGTTGCCTCAGCTCGGGAACTTGGGTACGATTGGGGAAGGTCGTCTATAAGCACCCCCACTCGCTCGATCAAAGATCGGCCTGTACTAAGCATGATATCGAGTTTTTGAAAACACATGCGTTCTTATTCCGGTTAATTAGCTAATCTTTACTACGTTATGCGCACAACACACAAGTATAGACTAGATCACCTAATTTGGAACAAAGCATCGCATATCCGTTTTGTTTGGAAATGGTTTGAAGTTTGCTACTCACAAGTAGGCTAAAACACGGATTTCAATGAATCGTTCCAATTCGAGCAATCCAACCTTCACCCACAGGCATTCAGGCAGTTATATCACATAAGCAATTAGCCTCATGGCAAGCATGCTGTCATGTTAACACTTACACACATGCAAGATGCTAAAGCATAAACACTCACAGTGTACTCCGAGCCAAAACAAGAAACTAGTTAGTAATCAAATGCATGATCCTAGTTCATGTTAAGATGGCTAATGCAACACATACAAAAATGCAACTAGAAATAGGCTCGGCTATTCTAAGATGGCATATGAGATGCAACTTGATAATCATGTATTCAAATCGGAATTGAAATACAATGCAGTTAGTATGATGCGCCAAGCCCGGTGCATGCAATACAAATGAATGAATGTAAACATGCGGAGCATAAGTATGCTAATTGAAACATGCCCTAAACTAACCATCAAAAGCAGGTAAGTAAAAGGGAGAAAGACGTGGGGTTGGAAGACATTCACACACTCATGCACACTTATTACAAAATTTGCCCTCTCGAGGGAGGGATCGAAAGAATAATACAAATTAATTAACTAACAAGCTAGTTAAATATTACACAATACTTAATTAATTAAATGAATTAATTAAGCTAAGAAAGCAGTAAAGAGGCCTCAGGGAAGAGGGATGAATGCGTGCACGTTCGGCTCCGCTCGGAAATCCATCACCATGCTCATGCTGCCTCTGTTTTACACTGCTCCGCACCTCTAAACACTGCGCAAGTCTCAAAGTTGCTTTTGAACTGCTCCCTGAGGGTTGTGGGAGGTCATCGGCCAAGAGGAATGGTCATCGGCCAAGAGGAACTGGTGATCGACCAAAAATGAGGCTCTCGACCAACAATTCATGGCCGGCCGGCACTGAAGATGGTCGACCGACCATCTCTTCCTGCAGAACCCTGTTTTGCTACAGCAGAGGACAGACAGGGCATGGCAATGCATTTTCAAAACAATGTTTGCACCACCACCCTCCTTATCATGTCTAAGACTCAAAGGAGCATGGTTCTCGACCCTCGGGCCACCAATCACGCATTTCGATGCATGATGGCCAAAGAGGCCAAGTGTGCAAGTTCAATATTAAATGAAATGCATATAAACACATAAGGGGCCCCAAGCCTCTATCATGATTGATCAAGAGGCAAGGGATGCATGCTCGATGCTATGCAACTTAAACATGCAAGCACACTAGTGCAATACAAGCATGCAAGCAACAAAGCTATGCAAGGCAACTAGCATATGACAATATGAGAAGATAAGCATGCAAACAAGCATGTGGCTTAACAAACATGTAAACATGCAAGGCATGTGATAACATTCACTCATGTAACAACATGTGAGGCAAACGCGTAACAACATGTTAAGCAACCTAAAACCAAAAGAATGCATGCCAAATGCACTACCACTTAAGTATGCAACAACATGTTATGGGCCGAGTATACAACAAGGCATAATCGAAATAGCACGCTACAACATGCAATTTTCCAAACATGCAACAAACATATGACAACATGCAAAGCAAGCATGCAACAACATGCGGGGATGGTCTTAAACTAAAATGGACAACTCTCAAATAGGTCCAAATCAGTGGCCAAAATGCTAAGGGATAAAGGACAAAATCACATACAAACATGCACGGTATGCCTAAGGCTTAAAGCCTAAGACTAATCAAGGGACTTGAACCAAAGCTACACAAAACAAAGAGCATATGGCAAGCATAACCCAAAACAGTCCTAAATCATGGCAAAGTAAGCCTAAAACATGCAATGACCAAAGCCAAAACAAGCTAAAACAAAGGGGCAAGGCATGAGGCATACAAGGCCACAAAAGAGGCATTACACTACACCTAATACAACCAAACATGGCATGATTTAGGAAACCAAAATCAGAGGTATGACACGTCAAAATGAGCCCAAAAACCCACTTAGATGTCATCCCAAATACCCAAGCATGTTGGCATACGTGATGTCACATTCATAAGGCATAAAACACAAACCCTTTAAAGCATTAAAGGAGCGATAAGTGCAAGTATTCAAGCATACTATATGGACTGAAATAACATTATAAGTGATGTCAAACCACTGAAATGATCCAAATATAGCATGCTGATGACTTAAGCACCCGAAGCTAACAAGCTAGATTACATGGTAGCTATACAAAACAATGCAAGCATGACCAAGAAGACCAAAATCAGAGCTTAAACATGTCACAACATGGCTAAAAGCTTCATGGAGTTAGGCCAAAAGATGCAAGTATAGTAGTCTAAATGCTAGGTACATGTTAAGGCAAATTATGGGATTACAAGACAAGTATACAAAGCATGCATGGTATGTCTAAACCAAGTCAAAATAGTGCTATATCATGGCAAAACAAGCCTAATATATACTGAAATGAAGCTAAAAAAAGCTAGGCATACAAGCCACTTACACAAGCCATTTATGCAAGCAATCAAGACAACAAGGAGAGGGGGTGACCCTCTCCTATTTGGGACACCAAAACCACCCCTCTACCACTGAAAATCCTCTGGATTTCAGTGATAAAGAGGTCATGCAAAGCTAAGAACAATGGCCAAAATGGATGGCCTAAAGCAAGGCCTAACAAGGCCTTGGAGGGGGGAAACAACCCCAAACCTCAAAGTGACCTTAAACAAAGTTCTAAAGAAAGTAAAAACAGAACTTTTATCAGTTTATAGTCAAGCTTAAAAAAATAAGCAAGAAGGGCTAAAAGCCTAAGCAAGAATGGGGAATAATGATGATAGTTTCTCACCCTTGAAGAACCTCTTCAAGAACATCACTCCAGCAGGTTTCTCTGATCAAAATCAACTCAAGAACCCTAACAACAACCCTCTAGTGCCTCAGCAACCCAAGGGTGGTGTAATACTAGGTGTTTAAGTGCAAAAGTAAGACAAAAACTCACTTTTGAGGCACAAAATAGGATCAAACAAGGGAGTATAGATACAAAACTATATCTCACTCTCTAACCCTAATTTTTTTAGAACCCTGGAGGAGCGAGGAGGAGCTCCCTCTATATAGAGGTTCAAATGCAAAGCTTTCTAAGCAAGCTAAGCAAGAGGCAAATCCCTCCATACACGTGTATGGAGGGGTTGTAATGTGGATGCCAGCTGTGACAGCTGGCATAAAATATCTGCCAAAAGTCGATGGAAATGGGTCAGCCGGAAAATATGGCCGATTGACCAACAAAAATGGCCGGCCGACCAACAAAAGTGCCGACTGGCCAACACCCTTGGCTGATGGCAAGAAAAAGGGGGCCGGTGGCATCATGCCTTGGCCGGTGGGTTGAGGGGATGGCCAACAAGTCATCCTCTTCCCTTAGAAATAAAAATATAAGTGCCTGGTCTACAACCAAGCACAAAACAGTCAAGTTGAGAGATCTTGAGGCGAGGCGTGCGGCTGAGACCTCTGAGAACTCAAAACGAACACGAACATGGATGATCACCGAGTGTTCAAACGATGACATCCAAGTCTTGAGGACGGTCAAAAATGGGGTGTCTACAACTGTGTTTGCCATTTGCTATTCCTAGATGGTTTGTCGGAGGCTTGCCTAAAAGCTTGCCAAAAAGCTGATCGATCGTGAGCTCTGCCACAACGGGAGCACAACCCTTGGATCTGGACTACCGCTGTACCGTTTAATCCTCCTTTCACTTCTCGGTGTTAGGTGTGAGAGGTATATTAGGTAGTCTTGCTAAGATACCCTTTTTGACCATTTGGCCTAGTTGCATATCGAAAACCATAGAGACTGTTCCAAATTAGGACAGGATGCTCACCCGAATACAAGATTGCGTGAAACCGCATTATTTGAATAATGAACCCTAGTTCTTAACGAAACTAGGACAGGGTAACCCTATCCTCTCATAGGCGTGTTTTGAATGCTTTTGTGCAAAATGTGAAATCTTTAGAAATGCGTGATGTAATCCTGGGAGAGTCTTATTCTTGAAGAGGTTCCTTTCAAACCTTGAAGGTCATATCAGAATTAGAATTTGGGTCGAAATCCAGGGATTTTTGTTTGATATGGTTGAATTTTTAGCAAAACCAGAACCAGGGCCAAATTGTATCCTGCTTTATTTTGACCAGCACACCCGGTATCCTGATCTAATGAGGCATTTTGTTTTTAATGCCAGGTTTGTCTGAGCCAAGGAAGGAGCAGTGCCAGCCTTAACCCATCACAGTCCATCCAATTGCAGAAAAAAAACCCTACTCAGCAAAAGGTCTAGTCCATCTTATCCCTAAAAGCCAACTCGGAAAAGATCCAATCAATGCCAAAACACCCACTCTAAAAAAGCCCAATCCAGTTCAAATCCATCAAAAATAACCGAGTTGAAATCCTTGTTAGTCAGCTCTCAGCATACACCCATCTATTTCCCCAGTTGGCAACTCAGCACACCCGTGATGACACAGAGTCCGGAAGAATTTGTGCCCATGATAGCGGCGTTAAACCAGGGAATTACCATGCAAGATGGGACCAATGCTGAAATGCAACGCCCATCAGGGGCATCTACCACATATCCAATCTTGGGCCCCCAGCCAAACATGGATCCACTTCTGCCAACTGAAGATTTGCAAGGTCCGAATCCCCGAGAAGGGTTGGCTCAAACTCGAGTTTTCAGACCCTTGGTGTAGCCTAATGAGGGGCTTTATCCCCTTGACATTAATGATCTCGACCCGATCTTGTTAAAAATTGTTAACCTTGAGAAACAGTTCAAAAAGGCACAGGGAATTAACTCCATTCCCGACATTGAGGATGGGTACACCGAGGCTACCATAAGACTTCTAGACAAATTCAAAATGCCACACATTGATTATTTCGATGGGTCTGGAGATCCTATGGTACATATCCGTCTTTTCTTAGACGTTCTGAAACCGATGGGTCTGACTAAGCCTCAGAAACTCGCTCTGTATGGAAGAACCCTATTAGGTATAGTAGCCACTTGGTACGCCAAGTTGAAGAATGTGGTGAAGCAGAACTGGGAAGAATTAGCTGAGGCATTTGTCGATCAGTATTCTTACAATACCCAAGTTGAAATGACCACTCAAGAGCTTAAAGCAACCCACCAGAATCCTACAGAACCTTTTGTGGAATTTGTTGCAAGGTGGAGAGCAAAGGTAGCACAAATGATAGATCGGCCTTCTAAGAGAGACCAAGTGTGGATAGTGGTGTAGAACCTTCAGCCTGATATGTTACAGAAGTTAATAGTCACTCCACTATTCACTTTCAAAACTTTGCATGAATTAGGGGTTTAGATTGAGACTGCATTAAACAAAGGGATTATCCCCAGAACAAGCGAACCAACAAGGAGGGTGTTTTCCAGGAGTACTAATGCTATTCCCAAACCCATTGAAATCAATACCGTTGTCGCCACTTCCAAAATTGCTGACCCATTTGCCAATCTAAGCCCACAAACGGCCAGCCCAACCCGAGCTCAAGGCAGAATTTTCACCCCCTTCTATATAGGCCTAACTAGTACACTAAAAATCCTGATGGAAAGAGGGTATCTCAAAGCCCTTGATCCTCAACCTCTGCTTGACCCACTCCCTGTTAGATATAACCCCACCAAGTACTGCATGTATCATCTGTAACGTGGTCATGGCACCGATCATTGCTACCGCTTTCGTCATGAGGTTTAGAATCTCATCGACAACCAAATAATAGCTCCACCTCAAGACCTCAATATTACCACCAACCCACTTCCCATCCATGAAGAAATATCTCCTGCCCACCTTAACCTCATCCATATACTCCCATCTACCTTCAACCCCACCATATACATCACCCCGGCCTATTTACCGAAGCCTGAGATGTTCATTCCTGAAAGCACTGATTTGTGCATAATGGATGCACCCAATCCGATTCAAGTATACCTAGGGCGCCAAAGCTGAGATGTTGGGAATAATTGAAGACCTTCAAGGAACGGTAGCAGATTTAACATTTGTTGTTTCGATCTCATTACAAAGCTCACCAATCTTGGGGTGAGCTGCAGTTGAAAAGGGCTAACCCGAAACTATCTCAAGTCTGGGTGATGATAGATCAACAACAAATGGGCCTCGCTTTGATATAGCTACCCAATCCCTTGGCCAAGCTGAAGCAAGTGGCAAGAACAAGCCCGGGACAAATATGGATCCCTATGCACAACTTTAGTGGGCTATTAAGACTTTGAAGGTCAAAGGGTTGAACAAGTAGCAGGTGCTTAAAGTAGTTACAAAGACTGTGGATAACACTTTTATCATTCAGGATGAGAGCATTTTGAATTAGGAGGCAAACAATGAAAATGGATGCTTTACCCGAAACACCCATCCTAATCCCAGTCCCAAGCCTATGAATACCTGACCAACACCTGCCACTCCATTTGCCAATATTTCTAAACCAAATGCATCCTCCTCCCAAAAACGAACCTTCACCCAACTCCATATGAGCCTAACCTGTGCACTGCGGGTACTGATGGAGAAAAGGTATCTCAAACTTCTTAATCCTCGACCTCTCCCTAATCCTCTCCCACCTAAACACGACTCTACCCAATATGGCACATTCTATCAGCAGCACAGTCACCATACTGACTGTTGCTTTCACCTTCACCATGAAATTCAAGACCTGATTGACAAAAAGGTCATCACCCTACCTGAAAATCCCAAAGCTGTCAATAACCCTCTCCCTGACCACAATAGATTTCCATTCCATAACATAAAACCCATACATAGCTTTCCACTAACCAATCATTACCCTAGCCAACACAACATACCTGCCACTGAGCTTAAACCCATTGTGTTCATTCCTGAATCTTCTGATTTTAATCTAAGCAAAAGGAACAAAATCTTTGAAGAGATGGAAAGTTTACTTGATCTTGGCGAGTTCAAGCTTAATGAAGCAGTGATGCCAGCACTAGTGGTTGGAATGATGAATCTCAGTCTCAGCTAGGGTAATTGTCGAAAGCACTTAAGAAGGACCTTCTAAGCTAGGGGCATGGTGTGAAACAACAATTTTTTCGGTCAAGAAGATGTGTGGGGACAACATAATTGAGAGGCTTAGGCCTCGTTTGGCAAGTGCCCCTTTTAGCCAAAAAGCCAAAAAGTTACTAAAAAAACCAAAAAGCCAACAACCCATACTAAAAAGTCAAAGATTCCCTTTTCTCTCTACTTTTTGCACATGTTTTCGTAAAAAGCCAAAAAGTCATCCCAAATATACTAGTTTTTTTTACATCACATTTTAGCCAAAAAGTCAAAAAGTTACTAAAAAAGTCTGTTCCCAAACAAGGCCTTAGTCTGTGAGACTCAATTTAAAAGTCTAAAATCAATCCTTCTGGGTGTAGATGTGTATTACTGAATTGACGGTAGGTTTGTACCTTCCCGTGGGCTACTTGAAGTTGTTTTTGAAATTTTACAGATGGACTTGGGGAAGGAAAATCCCCTTTTTGTCTCAGAAACGCTTATTTTGGATTGAGTTGTGTTCTGCAAATAGTTATGTTGTGAGTTTTATTTTCTTTGTCTTTTCTTGCATTATTGCGTCAGTTGAGTCTTTTCCTTTGAGTCATTCTCTTGTACCCTTAGGTTTTCATCTTTATAAGAAAGTGAGAGTCAAGTTTTTGATCATTTTTATTGTGCCTATGGTGATGCATGTGTGACCTTTTGCAAATAGAAAAAGGCTTTGAATTTGTTTTTTGAATGAGATTCTGTTAATAAGCTCAAATATTGAGAAGGATTCCTCGAATGGTTTGAGTGAATTCTGACTTATCGGCGCAAAGTCATTCATGATTTCAAAAATTTTAAGTTGTTTCTTTTGCAAAACTTGCGAAGATAGATTCAGAATTGTGCGTGGTATTTTACATTATCCTGGGGATTCTCTTTGTCGTTAGTCGATCATTTTGGCAAGCACAAGGCGACTTTCAGACCTACAAGTACAAGGCGGCTTTTAGACCTCACAAATCATAGAATTTCTCCCTTGGGGTTTCCATTATTTCAAAGAGAAAGAAAGGAAAAAGAAGAAAAATGAAAAAAAAAAGCAAAAAAGAGAAAAGAAAAAGAAAAAGAAAATAAACAAAAGGAAGAGAAATGAAAAAGAAAGAAGTCAACCATTAAGCTAGGGGCACCCATTGGAATGAAATCCAATCAACTGTGAAGAAGGGAACTTCTGTCTAAATTCAGGGAAGCCAATGTAAGGAAGAACCACATTGCGAGAAGAACCAGCTCTGAAAATAGGGCAAAAAGAAAGGAAGAAGACATACATAAGAGAATGGAGAACCAAGCTCAAATCAAGGCGAAGCCAGTTCCAGTGTTAGAGCAAGAATGACTATTGATCAAATTTATCACAAGTGTTATAACGCTATCCTTGAGAGGCTCGCTAGGCCAAAAGCCTGAAAGGCGACCTAGGCAAAAGTTAGAGCATGAAAAACGAGAAATCAAACAAATAGAGCTCGTAAGGTTGAAAACCCTGAAAGGACGACTTTGGCAAAAGTCAGAGCGTAAAAGGTGAGTGTCAACACCCGAGTGAACCTTAGCTATGAACTACGTTGACTAGATTCCATTCTTGGGATACATAGGCAACTTCATCCTGAAGTTCGGTTTTAACCATATCTATCTCATCCATCTCAACTCAATCATCTTGCCCAATTCACGTCGTCAGCTTTGTATCAATCCATAAGCTACACTGACTGCTGCACATATCACATACTTGCACTGGGTAAGAAAGAACTAACTTTAATCAACAAGTGGAGAAATTTTCAATACTTGAACTTATCAGTAAAATCCCTATCTTGAGCAAAAAAAAAAAAGAAAAAAAGAATTGAAATTGATTTCTAAAGAGAACATAAGCAGTACAAGGGGCATTATGAATGATCAGTTACCTTGAGTCCTTTTCTGGTTTTGGGTCAATTATGAGTTCTGTTGTGTTGTGCTTGGTGTTTGTCTCAGTCTGTGCTCTGTATTGAGTCACCATAGCATGTCATTCCGTATCGAGTCACCATAGCATATCGCTCTTTATCGAGTCATCATAACATGTATGTCGCTCAAAAGTGCTCTTCATCGAGTCACCCTAGCGAGTCTATCGCTCAAAAGTTTAGCAGAGTGGCATGGTCAAAATTTCATACACAAATGTTCGCTCCAAACTCGAAAACAAGTCCATGTGTGGAATTCATAAACGAGTTGAGAGTGCCCATACAAGGGGCATCACATTCATGATCATTGCAAACTGTATATGAGGAGTCTGTCACTGCTTTGGAAGGGACTGGAGTAAGTTCTCAATATGTCAAAAGAGAAGCATAAGTCTGATTGGTTGGCAACTGTTCCAGGATTTGTTGATCCCCATCACATGTGCCTACATAATGTTGAAAATGATGGCCAATGACTGGACACTAGGGGCAATTTTCAGTGTATCTGATTGGGCCATCATTTGAACAAAGGGGCATGAACCTAACCTTTCTCTCAATCCGCTCAGAGCCATTTGTTAGGCACTTCCCCCTGGATTAGGGTGGTTTACCCCCATGTTGATTCTGATATGATTCAGCTTTCGAAAGTTGTCTCCAACCATTTCAAGACTCTCTTGGGATTACCATTTTCCCTCTGATTAATGCATGTGTTTTGTATTATGCCTGCATGCTTTTACACTCTGCTTGAGTTGAACTGCGTGATTGGTTGCTCTTGTTCTTAACTTTGTTCTGCACTTAAACAGAGTTTTGTAGAGTTGCCTCCCTTTGTGTTGTGTTTCACTGAGTTGTGGTAAGTTTCCCTACACTCATTTCGTAAGGTACATGATGCATTACTCTGAGTACTGCTCATTTCCCTCTGCATACCATACATCACTCACCTGCATCGCACTATTTTGTGCATTTCACTTTGCATCGCACTGTTTTGTGCACCTTTCATCGTACTATTTTGTGCAGTTTGTATCACACTATCCTATTCACTTTGTATCTCACTATTTTGTGCACCATTGCATTGTCTTGTGGATAACACTATTTCGTGCACCACTTGCACTGTTTTGTGCACCTCATTCGCACTGTTTTGTGCATTTCAACTTACATCGTGCTGTCTAGTGCATTTCAACTTGCATCGCACTGTTTTGTGCATTTCAACTTACATCGCACTTTCTAGTGCATTTCAACGTACATCGCACTATTTTGTGCATTTTAACTTACGTCACACTGTCTAGTGCATTTCAAACTTGCATCCCACTGTCTTGTGCACCCATTTAGTAGTGTTTTGTGCATTCACTTTCTCGTACAGTTTTGTGCACCTTACCGCACTGTTTTGTGCACTCCTTGGTCTAGAAGACCTTAAATCCTCTAAAGGTGCAACTCCTTTGGTGTTTGTTGTGCCCAAACGACTTCCGACGGTTTGGTACAGCCACTTGGCTGTGTTTGCGGTGAGTTCCTTGGAGACCAACTGAGATGGTGGAAACTAGAGTTCGAATGGCCAAAGCCTAAAATGCAAAGGTTCGGGATTTCTGATACTCAAGTCTAGTTTAAATACCCAGGGGTGTATCCTCGGCTTGAAATCTGTATAGAAGCCCCATAGGTTGAGGTAGCTCATATGCGCCTCAATTCTGGATATTGAACCAACATAGTCTGTCACCCTGTTGGATAATAGGAAAAGTTGCAAACATGGCCAGGGAGAAAAGTAATACCTATGGTATGGAAACGTGAAGATAAACCAAGAAGAAGAGGAAGATCCCCAACAGTATGAGGTGAGTCATCGCCAATTGCCCCTATAAGGTACTTTCATTTCCTAGCTGCTACATCATATCCATTATTACCTATTACATCTATCGCATGCATCTACTACATTATCTATCACATCCATTACATTATACTATTTTATTACCTGCATCATTTCCATGTTAAGCTTAGTTTGGCATGTGCTCATACATTTCCCTCGTTAAAACATAGTTTTGTCATGTATAAGTACCCATGCGGCACTGAGGCTAGTATTGAGGGTGTCAAAACCTTTTCTGTGTTAGACGTGGTTTGTTTCGTGCCCATGCCTTTTCTAGGCAAGACGTAGTTCGGCCTGTGCCTTATTCACTGCATCCATTGCATCTTACTTTGTTTTGTTACATTCAGCATTTAGGATCATTATCTTTCCTCAGCAGATCATTCCTCACTTATATCATACCACCCAATTACTCTTTCTCTTTCTACGAAAAACATAGTCATGCATGTGCTCGCATCCCTTTCACATTGAAACATGGTTCTGTTATGTGTAAGCATCCATGCTATGCTAAAGCCAATATTGAGGATGTAGGCACTTAGCCTGTGTTAGGCATCGTTTGGCTATGCCCACTTCTTTTCTATATAAAATGTAGTTTGATTTGCATCGCTATCCCTTTATGGTATTTGTGTGGTTTTGCACTACTTGTGGTTTGATTATTTCGTTACATTGTATATCATTTACATTGTTTTGTTGCATTGTGTACCATTTAGCATTCTGCCCCTGAACTACACTAGTTTGATTCCTTGTAACGGGATATGTAGGTAACCCTCGGGTTCAACCAACTGCATCTGCATTTTGTTTGTTTGCCCAAGTCTTACGGCCTTGTCAAAATGGGTCATCTTTGGGCTTTGACATTCACTCACGTCATTTCATGACTTCGAGCTCTGTCAAAGAGGGGTAACTGTAGACACCCCATTTTTGACCGCCCTTAAGACTTGGGCGCCACTGATTGATCACTCGATGATGAAAGTTGTGCTGTGCAAATGTTTGATTTCTTCAACAATAAGATATCTAAATCCCAACCTTACACCCCATTTTTGGCCAAAACAATTTTTTACCAAAAGTTTTTTTAGACCTTAAAACTGTCTCTTTCAAAATATTTTTGAAAAGCTTCTACAATGTTCCGAGACTCGTATTTCGTTTAAGGTAAAACGAGCAAGAACAAATTGGAAATTAATGGAAGAGAGGTGAACTCTTTGAAAAATCTTGTAAACATCTTATTTAGAGGTTTGGAGTTGAAGAAAATAAGAGGGGAGGGAAGAATACTAGTTGTGGAAGAAGTTAGGCATGAAACCGTAAGGTTAAACTGAGCAGCCTACACTAAATCAGGCATATCTCTTTCTACACTCAGAATTGAGATGTGAGGCTGCCACCCTTGGAGAGTAAACTTCCGGGGCTTCAATTTAAACACAAGAATGACCTAAAACCGAGTCCAGATGAAGGAGATATGCCCATTTGAAGTCGGGCCTAGAAGCATATTTTTCTAGTGGCTGGTAGCTAGCTGGGAATCACCATTTGCGGATGGCCGGCCACCACTTTTGACCTGCTGACCACCTTTCAGCCACTGGTGTCCAAGCCGGCCATTGGTGACCAAAAATAGATTTTTTGCAAATATTTTCCTCCAGCTGTTTTCACACTGCTCCAGCTATTTTTGAATAGATATTTTTGACCTAACGCTCATGTTTTCTATATATACATGACCTATCTGTCATATTTCAAGGTTAGAAAAACTTTGGGAGCAAAAAATATCCCCTCTCTCTACAATTTTCTCTCTCCACAATTGTCTCTCTCTTGCAACTTGCACAACTTATGCCCAAATACTCTACACCAAACCTAGAGAACTTCTTGCTGAGATGATTTGAGCTTGAATTTAAGCTCTTGAAACACTTAAGAGTGTGAAATTGGTGGTTTGTGACTTAAGGGTTCATTCCTTAAGGGTTCATTCATCTTCAAGAGGTATACATTCTCTTGCTTTTGCACCATCTCTACACCACTTATTTTCCATCTTTTCTTACTATTTTTGGGCTGTGAAAACTCTGTATTTTTGGGCTAAAACTTGTGGTTTAAGGCCAATAAAGGTTGAGGGGTAGTTCACCCCTCTTTACACCTCACTTTCAAGGCCTTTACCCTTGTGTTTCCCATCCTTTTATTATTATTTCTTTTTGGAGCTTTTAAACGTTGAATTTCAGAGTTATTTTAGTGGCTAAAATCATGTTTTGAAGTCCAAAAATGGAGGGGGTAGCATCCCCTCATTGTGTTTTGTTTACTAGCTTAACATGCTCCATGTTTTAGCTTATTTTTCTAGCTTTTGTTAGCTTGATTCCAGCATGTTTTAGGGCTGTTTCAGATCTGTTTTAAGACTGTTTTTAAGTTTTTGTTGTGTTTGAGCTTTGTTTTGCATGTTTGTTGTGTAATAATCCTCACGAGTTTGGTGTTCTAGGCCTTAGACACCATCTCTTTTGAGTTGATAGCATTTATTTATGCTTTTCTCACTTATTTTCAACATTAATAATCTTTGCAGCCTCCCTCTTTTCTTCACTCTTTGTTTGCTTTGAGGGTTGTTTTAACCTTGGCATTGTTTTAAGCTTGAGATTGAGGTCCATGCTTAATGGTTTAATCCTCTTTTGGGGGTTCATTATCAACGGCATGACACCTCTCTTTTGCCTTAAACTACCCCTTGTTTGACACTTCCTTTCCTTTTAGAGGACTCAACTCACCAATGGACTTAATTGGTTAAAGAATGGTTGGCAAGTGAAAATGAGTAACTAAAAACTTGGAATTAAAAGTGAGCAAGATAATTTGGTTGTGTTCAATCAGACGTTAATTGAACACGTGGAAGCTTGAACCATTTCATACTTGCCAGTGATGAAATGATTCAAAGTCTCCAAGGTCAACTTCTTCCCTTGATCATTAATGAAAGAGAGGAGGCTTGTGTCTTGTTTTGCATTTATTGAACTTGTACACTTGGTTTCACAAGCCATCATGCAATGAAATTGCATCCATTGATGGTTTGTGAACGAAAGCTTGCTACTTCTTTGATTTTCCCATGAAAATAAGGGGTGAGTTGTGCAAACAATCCTTGAAAATACCCTATATATGCTCTATTTGTCCTCTGCTGCAGCAAGATAAACCTAGGCATCAGTGTCCGACAGGCCACCATCCACGACCAGCAACCTTCAGCCATGGCCGACTGGTGGCCGGTAACCTTTATCAAATAGCCGGCCAGCCACTGATGCAAAATTCAGCAGAGTGTTGGTAAGGCAGAACAGAGTTAGCAGCGGTATTGGTGTTCCACTGTGCAAACAGAGACATTCGGAAGCAAAACGGTTGTCTTTTCCAGTGGAATCCTAACATCTGCATGCACATTCCTCGTTTCCCGAGGAGGAGTAGTTAGTTGGTTAGTTTAGTTACTTATTTTAATTGCACTTGTGTTGTAAATTATTTAATTAGTTAACTAGAATAGTTATTTAATTCAAGTGTTGTAATAATTAGTTAAGTAGTTTAGCTAGTTATTCATTTTTGTAATAATTCGTTTAATTAGCTTAGCTTTAATTAGTTAGTTAAATAGTTAATCTATTTGGACTCTCCTTCGTGAGAGCGTAATGTAATATTGTGTATGTCTTCCAACCCCATGTCTTTCTCCCTTTTATTTATCTGCTTATGATGGTTAGATTAGGGACATCATGTTTTGTTTAGCATACTTCATGTTTGCATTCACTTGTATTGCATGCACCGAGGCTCATTCCATTATTCTAGCTGCATTGTCATTTAAATACTTCTTTGAATAGGTGCTTTGACCGCATGTTATCAAATCGATTCATACGCCATGTTAAGTAGTCGAGCCTATTAATTGCATTCTTTGTATGTGTTGCATTATTCATAACGCATAGTTAGGAATCATGCATTTTTCTAACTTCTTTTGTTTTATCTTAGCTTGGAGTACTAGATGAGTTTTTAGTGCTTTAGCATAATTGCATGAGTGTGATATTGTTGCCATGTCTAGCATGCTTGCCATGAGGCTAAGTGCTTACGTGTTGAACTGTTTGAGTACCTGTGGATGAAGGCTTGTTGCTTGAATTGGAATGATTCAATAAATATACGTTTAAGCCCACTTCGTCAAGTGACAAATTCAAACTTTAAGCCCACTTTGTTAAGTGGCAAATTCAAACTCTTTTCAAAAAACAAACACGAAATTGAATTGTTCTAATTTTTGCAAACTAGTCTATACTTTGTGGGCACACATCACATAGCAAATGCTAGCCTAATAACCAGAACAAGTGCATATAATGTTGATAAAAATCATATCATGATTAGTAGAGGCCGATCTTTGATCGGGCGAGCGGGGGTGTTCAATTCATGACCTTTCCTTCTCGTACCTAAGTTCCCGCGCTGAGACAATCTTGGTGATGACGGACACGTGGCCTTTGGCACGAGTCATGGGTTTCCTAAATTTTTCTGAAATAAAATATTTAGGTGGCGACTCTGTATCTGGCAAAGCAGTCCAATTTTGGCATTTTTGAATCAAAATCAATTTTCCAAACGATTTTCCGGATTTGAAGTCTTTGGTGTTTATCAATTTTACATTGCACTTGTGAGATTAGATTCAGAACCGCAAGAGTCCGAATTGTAGGGCTTCTTTCGAGTTTCCGAAAGGGGGCGTGAAAAGCCGAGCTACATCTACCCCCCTTAAATAAATTTCATCCTCGAAATTTCAAACATTCTTTATGTCTTGAAATGTTGTAGGTAATCGGTCCACATTGCATCCTTGCACTCATGTGTAGATTCTGCCAGTGTATATTAATCTGCCAGATCATCTTCATCTCTTAAGCTCTTCTCCCTTTTGTCCAAAGCCATGATTGGTCTTATTCTAATAATAGCATTTTGAATTGAATTTCTCCCCAATTAGTGGTGTAAGGAGATGCATTAATCTTGTACGTTATATGGAAATTCTGAACTGTTCGTTGCTGCTTCAGTGTAAGGGTTATATTGCCAAATTCCAGATTTGGTGATCTACACTCTTGTTAAGAATTGATCCCTTGGTGATTTGTTGATGCCATTGCATTTGTCAACTTGTTAAATCATGGAAACTAATCTATCCCTCTTAAATAATAAAAGTGTTACATTGGAGAGGTGAGTCATCTCCTTCTTTTGGTAACTATCGATAATTGCTAAGGTATGAGTAACGAATCTATTTCTAAGATGAGGTCGAATTCGAGTATCTTCATACCTCGGAAATTACACAAATAATGGCTATGACCTAACACATATTGCAGATATGAAGGAATACGACGAATAAAATGTGTACCCAAAAGTTCTAAGATTGGATTAAATAAAAGAAATTTACACCATCTACGTTTAGGTTACTAAAAGTCATTCCAAAAGAGTTCTAACTACTTAGTTACATTCTTCTAGGTTAACCAATGCTCGTACTGCAGCTCATTGGGTTCATATGTGTTGTATTGCTCTCAGGGTACTGCTTAGTAAGGTCTTTGTCTTCTTCTCCTTGTAGGGAAAATATTTTGTCGGTTGGCTGCTGATTATTATTGAGCCCAGGCCTCTTGTTGCCTCATTCCCTCTGGTATTGTTGATTGGTTGGTCCTGGCTTGTTCTTCCATGGCTTCTACCCATCAATCCCTTGCGGGTTTACTTTCGTACCTTCTCCTTGATTTCCTAACTAGGAGAGTTGGAGACACTCATTCTTCTTGTGCCCTAGTTGCTGGCAATAGTAACACTAGATCGGCCAAGCTGATCTTGTCTGAAAGCTTTCCTTTTTGTGATAACCCTGTTCCATATTATGTTAATTAGTCTTAATTGTGATTGTGATTATGTGTTTGATATGATTTTGTGTGCCATTTATGTCAAACTATGTGGTTTTGAATTTCTATCTGTTCACCGTGGGAATATCTGTTTGACTTTCTGCTTTGGAAATTAAATTGAGGGCCTTATCGGCCACCAAACCCGAAATTGACTACGCCATGGTGATTAGCGTAATTTTTAGAGCCTACGATGAAATTTTATTAAAAATTTATTCGGATCAAAATAATTAGATTCAGAACGATTAATTAAGTGCTCAATTATTTAATATTAAAATAATGTGTTAAGTAGGAGCTTATAAATGGGCCACTTTCACTCAATTTTCTCTCTTTTATTCATTTGGCTGAAATCAACTCAAAGAAAAGAGAGAGAGGGCCAGCTAGAGAGAGAGAGAGAGGGAAACAATTGGAGTTTTGATTTTGAAGCTTGGTAATCTGGAAGACACACTCAAGAGCTAACCATAATTTGAAAGATTTGAGCCTCTAGGTGAGTAAATTCAAGGATTCTAGTTTGTAATTTTGTGAAATTAAAGTTCGTTGATGATCAAAGCAAGAATTGTGCTATAAGTGATGAAATTGAGTTGATTTTGTTGAATTGGAAGTCAATATGCACATGCATGTGAGAAATTGCTTTGAAATTGCATGTTTGAGCACAAAATGTATAATCCATGTGAGATTTTGATTGAAGCTCATATTTTTGACCATCTCTTCATCATCTAAGTTGAGAATAGAAATTGTGTCCCATATGCATGTACAATTTATGAGAAAATGAGTTTGAAATGCATGGAATTGTTGTGATGGAAACAAGTTTGGTGTAATTTGGAACATGCATGTAGGTAATTCATGGAATTGAGCTTCATAATGTTGTAATTGGGTGCTTGTACCATGTTAGTATATGTATATGTGGAGTTTGAGCCAAAATCACGTGTTTAGAGCCCTTGAATATCAAGTTGAAGCTCAAGAACAAGTTTTGGAAAATCCAAAAATTTTGATGTCCGCTCGAGCGGGGGAAACCGCCGCTCGATCGTAAAATACGGGCTCCCAGTATTTTCTGCAGACATGATGTCTGCTCGAGTGGGAAAGTCCACGCTCGAGCGGGGAGTTATGTGGACTAAACTTTAGCTCGAGCGTAAATTTGATGTAACCAGTACTTTTGCAGACCTCATGGGTCCATTCGAGCGGAGAAGTCCACGCTCGAACGGGGACCCCTATTTCTAAAATTTTGAAAATGCGTTCTGTGTTTCGTTTTCCGTTCCCTTTCACTTCTAAGTACTCTTAGGCATGCATTGAGCATTATAAATGAGTTAAAAGGATAAGAATGAAGCCTAAAAAGAAAAATGTGAATTTAGAACGGATTGAATTGTTTGTGACCCGTTGTGTTCATGAAATGTGTAGGGTCGAGCTCCAGGGCAAATCATCCAGCCGATCACTGTGAGTAATGTCTTAATAAAGATGTGTGTTGTTTGTCGAATTGCTTATTTCCATGTAAGTTTTATAAGTTTGTAAATTTGAATGGTGGACAAATGTTTGAATGATAGAATGAATGGGCCAGAGGCCAATATGATCTGAATGATAGAATGAATTTGGCCAAAGGCCAGTCTGACATGAATGAAAGATAAATGGGCCAAAGGCCAGTTTGACGAGAATAAATGAATGGGCCAAAGGCCAGTTTGGCATGAATAAATGAATGGGCCAAAGGCCAGTTTGGCATGAATAAATGAGTGGGCCAAAGGCCAGTTTGACAAGAAAGTCTGAAAGGGGCCAAAGGCCAGTTTGACATGAATGAAAGTCTGAATGGACCAAAGGCCAGTTTGACATGATTGGAAGTCTAAGTGGGCCAGGCCGGTTTGACATGAATGAATTGGGGCCGAGGCCGTTCGATGTGTTTGGAACCGCAGTCACTTGATCTATACATATATACTAGATAGAAGTATAGATTGGGCCCAAGGCCGTCTGATGTACATTGTTCTAATGTATCTTCTGTATTTGATATTATTCATTGGGCTTTCGCTCACGCTCATTCATGTGTTTGTAGGTGAGCCAAGAGAGGTCCAAACCCAGCCTCAGTGAATTCTGTGTGGAACAACCAAAGTTTTGAATAGTCAGCCCTTGCGTCTCACGCACGAGACCCGTCTTCACCCTTTTGCCATCCTGATTCATTCTGTCGTGTCGGCGAGGACTTTGGATATGTTTGTATATAGTTTTGACTGGCTGACTTAGACTTGTATGATCCTGTATGTACAGAACTTTGTGATAGTACACATAATGATGTGAGTTATTAATATGTATATGCGTGGTTTATTATGATGTGCCATGTAAGTACAACTCTATGGACAAAGTTTTAAATTTTGCTTCCGTTTGGCCCCTTTACTTTGATGAGTTATGTCTGGTTTGGTTTGAGGCCGTAGGTAATCTCAGGATTACTGGCCGGTTATGTCCTTAACCCATGGGGGCAGGTTTGGGTCATGACAGAGTGGTATCTGAGCACGAGTTAATAACTCACACACTTGTCCAAAAATAGCAATAAGCGTCTAGAAAAGATCTAGGATGCATTCATGTGATAAGTATGAATTTGGAAGCATCAAGAATATGCTTAAATGTTTTGATATGAACAATTATGTGCCATAAGTTTGTGATTTGCTTGCATTGCAAATTATTTGAATATGTATACTTTTAGTATGTGTATACTTGTGAATCTTTTGTATGAACTATAATGCAAGTTTAATCAGATGGTGAGAAGAAGAGGTGATGAGATAGAGGAGTCCTCTACTGCCGGAATGGATAGAATGGAGAGATTGATTCAGGAAATGGCAAAAACATTAAGGCAACAACAAGAGTGGTAACAACAGTGGCAGCAACCACATCCTCCACCTCCACCTCCACCTCCGACACCACCCATGCCAGATAATCAGAATAATGATCGGATAATAGCTCTCACTAAAGAATTTAAGAAAATGAAACCACCACAGTTCCATGGGAGATTAGATCCGTTGAAAGCTGAAGCATGGGTCCTCGGTATCGAAAAGCTATTTGAGGTGTTCCCTTGTTTGGAGACACAGAAGGTGCTTCTAGCTACTTTTATGCTAGAAGATGAAGCAAGAAGATGGTGGATGTTAATGCGTGAAAACCATAAAGATGTTGATTGGACGAAATTTTTGGAGATTTTCTATGATAAGTACTTCTCTCAATGTGTTCGGGACAGGAAAGTGTCAGAGTTCATGGAACTTAGGCAAGACAGTATGACTGTGGCCGAGTATGAGGCCAAATTCACTGAATTGGCTAAGTTTGCACCACATGTGATTGATACTGACTATAAGAAAGCAAGGCACTTTGAAGGTGGGCTTCGAAGCGACATTTTGGAAAGGGTGAATGTCTTGAAGCTGGAAACCTACATTAGGGTGGTAGACAGGGCCATAATTTCAGAAGCTAATATAGCTAGACAGACTAAGTCAACGACAGACTAGAAAGGCAACAAAAGGCAAGGCTTCTTTTCAAAGAAGAAATTTTTGAAAAAGCAAAACACGGGCTCCTTGAGTACTTCAAATTCTTCCCGAGATACATCTCCTATGTGCAACATCTGTAGTAAAAGGTACCGTGGGGTTTGTTACCGTGTGTCGAGAGCCTGTTTTAAATGTGGGAAACAAGGGCATATGACCTGAGATTGTAATCAGAACAGTGGGAAGATAGCTGCTAGTTCCACTGCATCGATCCCAAAGCCGGGAAATACTACGAGACCTACCACCACCGGAGATACCGTGAGACAGGGGAGAGTTTTTGCGCTTGTTCCAGGCGATACGCGGAATGCCAACACAGTTGTCTTAGGTACTATTTCTATATGTAATCAGGATGCCTTTGTATTAATTGACTCCAGATCAACAAACTCTTTTGTGACATGTGCATTTGCATCTAGATTGAGTAGACCTCTAGAACTATTGCCATATCTGCTATGTGTATCTGCTCCATCCGAGGAATCTGTATTGTGTGAATCTGTATATCATTTTTGTGACATGTGTGTTGGGAATGCCATCCTATATGTGGATTTGTTGCCCTTGAACTTTAGACACTTTGATGTAATTTTGGGTATGGATTGGTTAACTAAATATTGTGCCACCATTGATTGTGTGACAAAATGGGTTGTGTTTAGACCACCAGAACAAGAAGAAATTGTGTTTGTGGGTAACGGGGTAGTACCTCCAACTTATTTAATATCTGCAATGAAGGCATGTAAACTAATCAGGAAAGGGTGTTAGGGTTATTTGTGTTATGTGTTGTCTGAACAATCTGTGAATGTCAAATTGAATGATATCCCTATTGTTAGAGAATTTCCAGATGTGTTTCCAAATGAATTACCAGGGGAATTGGTAGACAGGGAGATAGAGTTTACAATTGAGATTATGCCAGACACCCAGCCTATTTCCAAAACTCCCTACAGAATGGCTACTGCTGAAATGAAAGAACTGAAAGAACAATTGCAAGACCTGCTTGACAAAGGGTTTATCCGACCTAGCACTTCACCATGGGGTGCACTAGTGTTGTTTGTGAAAAAGAAAGATGGAACCTTACACTTGTGTATCGATTATCGGGAATTGAACAAGGTAACAATAAAGAATAAATATCCCTTACCCCGTATTGATAACCTGTTTGACCAGTTGCAGGGCTCACAAGTGTTTTCCAAGATTGATTTGAGATCCGGGTATCATTAGCTGAAAGTAAAGGCAGAAGATGTTGAGAAAACCGCATTCAAAACGAGGTATGGTCACTTTGAATTCCTTGTTATGCCATTTGGAGTGACTAATGCCCCGGCAGCGTTTATGGACTTAATGAACTGAATTTTTAAAACCTACCTTGACGAATTTGTTGTGGTCTTTATTGATGACATTTTGATATACTCCAAAAATAGACTTGAACATGAACATCATTTGAGAACTGTCCGGCAAATACTTAGGGAAAAGAAATTATTTGCTAAACTAAAGAAATGTGAGTTTTGGTTGGACGAAGTTGTTTTCTTAGGGCATGTTATCCACAAGGAGGGAATTTCAGTGGACCCACAGAAAATAGAAGCGATTGTGAATTGGCCTACACCAACTAATGTGACAGAAGTCCGCAGTTTTATGGGCTTAGCTGGGTACTACAGGAGATTTGTGAGGGACTTCTCAAAAATAGATGTACCTCTTACCCAACTAACATGCAAGGGGCAATCATTTGAATGGAATGACGAAAGAGAATCTGCCTTTCATGAACTGAAAACGAGACTGACCACTGCACCAGTGTTGACATTGCCCATAGGTACGAAAAATTTTGTAATTTTCAGTGATGCGTCTTATAAGGGTTTGGGTTGTGTAGTAATGCAGAATGGAAAGGTTATTGCTTACGCCTCCCGACAGTTGAGACCACACGAGAAGAACTACCCAACACACGATTTAGAATTGGCCGTAGTTGTTTTTGCTTTAAAAATCTGGTGGCATTATTTGTATGGGGCAAGGTGTGAAGTCTACACTGATCACAAAAGCCTGAAATACTTCTTTACGCAGAAGAAGTTGAATATGCGACAGAGGAGATGGCTTGAACTGATAAAAGACTATGATCTCGATATTTAGTACCACTCTAGGAAAGCTAATACAGTTGTTGATGCCTTGAGCAAGAAATCAACGGGGAGTGCAGTTTGTTTGCTTACTGAACAGAAGGAAATCTTGCAAGATTTTGAGAAGTCTGAAATTGAAGTAGTGTTGTGTGAACAGGGCGGATTGATAGCCGCTATTTTAGCCAAATCGGCAATCATTGATGAAATTAAACAGAAGCAGAAAGAGGATGAATTCCTCAAGAAAGTGGTTGATGAATTTGAGACAAGTCCGAAAGCAGAGTTTAACGTTGAAAATGAAGTGTTGAGATTTCGGAACCGAATGTGTATTCCAGATATTCTGGAACTAAAGAAAAGGGTTTTAGATGAAGCCCATAAATCAGTGTTTGCTATGCATCCGGGTAACAATAAAATGTATCGGGATTTGAAACAAAGCTATTGGTGGCCTAAAATGAAGAAGGAGATTGCAGAATATGTGTCCAAATGTCTTCAATGTTAGCAAGTTAAAGCTGAACACCAGAAACCAGGCGGTCTACTTCAATCTCTCCCTATTCCTGAATGGAAGTGGGAACATGTGACTATGGATTTTGTTGTTGGCCTACCTCGGACTTCTCGAGGTATGGATTCTATTTGGGTTGTAGTTGATAGACTGACTAAATTTGCACATTTTCTACCAATTAGAACTACATTTAATGCTTATAGACTGGCTACCATTTATGTTGATGAGATTGTCCGTTTACACGGAGTTCCAGTATCTATTGTGTCGGATAGAGATCCGAAATTTGTATCTAGATTGTGAAAGAGGTTGCAGGAAGCCATGGGAACAGAACTGAGATTTAGTATTGCATTCTATCTGCAGACAAATGGGCAATCAGAACGGACTATACAGACGTTGGAAGATATGCTAAGGATGTGTGCCTTAGATTTTCAGGGGAGTTGGGAAAACTATTTGCCACTTGCAGAGTTTGCATACAATAACAGCTTCCACTCCAGCATCGGCATGGCACCATACGAGGCTTTGTATGGTAGAAGGTGTAGATCACCAATTTGTTGGACAGAAGTCGGGGATAGAGCTTTACTTGGGCCTAAAATTGTGCAAGACACTTCTGAGAAGATCAAAACCATTCAAGCTCAGGACCGACAAAAGAATTATGCAAATGTTCGGAGAAGACCTCTTGAGTATGAGGTAGGTGACCATGTGTTCATTCGTGTGTCTCCGATGAAAGGCCAAGTCAGGTTTGGAAAGAAGGGCAAGTTGCCACCCCGTTATATTGGGCCGTTTCAAATTCTGGAAAGGCTTGGTCCAGTTGCCTATAAAGTTTCTTTGCCACCGGGATTCGAACAAATCCATAATGTGTTTCATGTGTCGATGTTGAGGGGTTATCTTCGAGACCCGTTTCATGTGATTGATTACCACCGGGTAGCTCTTGATGAAAATATGGAGTACGTCGAATGGCCGGAACGAATTGTTGACCGGCAAGTGAGACAATTGAGAAGCAAGTCCATTCCAATGGTGAAAGTAGAATGGAAAGAACACCATGGGATGGATGCCACGTGGGAAAAAGAGGATGAAATGCGCCTACGCTACCCACATTTGTTCCCCGATGAAGGTAAAATAAGTTTGGAGGACCAAACTTCCTAAAGAGGGGAAGACTGTGATAACCATGTTCCGTATTATGTTAATTAGTCTTAATTGTGATTGTGATTATGTGTTTGATATGATTCTGTGTGCCATTTATGTGAAAATATGTGGTTTTGAATTTCTATCTGTTCACCGTGGGAATATCTGTTTGACTTTCTACTTTTGAAATTAAATTGAAGGCTTTATCGGCCACCAAACCCGAAATTGACTACACTATGGTGATTAGCGTAATTTTTAGAGCCTACGGTGAAATTTAATTGAAAATTTATTCGGATCAAAATAATTAGATTCAGAACGATTAATTAAGTGCTCAATTATTTAATATTAAAATAATGTGTTGAGTAGGAGCTTATAAATGGGCCACTTTCACTCAATTTTCTCTCTTTTATTCATTTGGCTGAAATCAACTCAAAGAAAAGAGAGAGAGGGCCGGCTAGAGAGAGAGAGAGAGGGAAACAATTGGAGTTTTGATTTTGAAGCTTGGTAATCTTGAAGACACACTCAAGAGCTAACCATAATTTGAAAGATTTGAGCCTCTAGGTGAGTAAATTCATGGATTCTAGTTTGTAATTTTGTGAAATTAAAGTTGATTGATGATCAAAGCAAGAATTGTGCTATAAGTGATGAAATTGAGTTGATTTTGTTGAATTGGAAGTCAATATGCACATGCATGTGAGAAATTGCTTTGAAATTGCATGTTTGAGCACAAAATGTATAATCCATGTGAGATTTTGATTGAAGCTCATATTTTTGACCATCTCTTCATCATCTAAGTTGAGAATAGAAATTGTGTCCCACATGCATGTACAATTTATGAGAAAATGAGTTTGAAATGCATGGAATTGTTGTGATGGAAACAAGTTTGGTGTAATTTGTAACATGCATGTAGGTAATTCATGGAATTAAGCTTCATAATGTTGTAATTGGGTGCTTGTACCATGTTAGTATATGTATATGTGGAGTTTGAGCCAAAATCACGTGTTTAGAGCCCTTGAATACCAAGTTGAAGCTCAAGAACAAGTTCTGGAAAATCCAGAAATTTTGATGTCCGCTCGAGCTGGGGAAACCGCCGCTCGATCGTAAAATACGGGCTCTTAGTATTTTCTGCAGACATGATGTTTGCTCGAGCGAGGAAGTCCACGCTCGAGCGAGGAGTTATGTAGACTGAACTTCAGCTCGAGCGCCTGACTTCACGCTCGAGCGTAAATTTGATGTAACCAGTACTTTTGCAGACCTCATGGGTCCGCTCGAGCGGGGAAGTCCACGCTTGAGCGAGGACCCCTGTTTCTAAAATTTTGAAAATGCGTTCTGTGTTTCGTTTTCCGTTCCCTTTCACTTCTAAGTACTCTTAGGCATGCATTGAGCATTATAAATGAGTTAAAATGATAAGAATGAAGCCTAAAGAGAAAAATATGAATTTAGAACGGATTGAATTGTTTGTGACCCGTTGTATTCATGAAATGTGTAGGGTCGAGCTCCAGGGCAAATCATACAACCGATCACTGTGAGTAATATCTTAATAAAGATATGTGTGTTGTTTGTCGAATTCCTTATTTCCATGTAAGTTTTATAAGTTTGTAAATTTGAATAGTGGACAAATGTTTGAATGATAGAATGAATGGGCCAAAGGCCAGTATGAGTTTGAATGATAGAATGAATGGGCCAGAGGCCAGTATGATCTGAATGATATAATGAATTGAGCCGAAGGCTAGTCTGACATGAATGAAAGATAAATGGGCCAAAGGCCAGCTTAACGAGAATAAATGAATGGGCCAAAGGCCAGTTTGGCATGAATAAATGGATAGGCCAAAGGCCAGTTTGGCATGAATAAATGAGTGGGCCAAAGGCCAATTTGACAAGAAAGTCTGAAAGGGGCCAAAGGCCAGTTTGACATGAATGAAAGTCTGAATGGGCCAAAGGCCAGTTTGACATGATTGGAAGTCTGAGTGGGCCGGGCCGGTTTGACATGAATGAATTGGGTCCGAGGCCGTTCGATGTGTTTGGAACCGCAGTCACTTGATCTATACATATATATACTAGATAGAAGTATGGATTGGGCCCGAGGTCGTCTGATGTACATTGTTCTAATGTATCTTCTGTATTTGATATTATTCCATGGGCTTTCGCTCACGCTCATTCATGTGTTTGTAGGTGAGCTAAGAGAGGTCCAAACCCAGCCTCAGTGAAGTCTGTGTGGAACAACCAAAGTTTTGAATAGTCAACCGTTGCGTCTCACGCATGAGACCCGTCTTCGCCCTTTTGCCATCCTGATTCATTCTGTCGTGTTGGCGAGGACTTTGGATATGTTTGTATATAGTTTTGACTGGCTGACTTAGACTTGTATGATCCTGTATGTATAGAACTTTGTGATAGTACGCATAATGATGTAAGTTATTAATATGTATATGCGTGGTTTGTTATGATGTGCCATGTAAGTACAGCTCTATGGACAAAGTTTTAAATTTTGCTTCCGTTTGGCCCCTTTATTCTGATGAGTTATGTCTGGTTTGGTTGGAGGCCATAGGTAATCTCAGGATTACTGGCCGGTTATGTCCTTAACCCATGGGGGCGGGTTCGGGTCATGACACTTTTGGTACTACTATTGCGGTTGTTGTTATTGTAGTTGCAGTGCCCTAGAGTACGATTTTTGTACTGCATGCCTTCGGTTGTTCCTTTCTGGTCCCACATGGGATTGACTTTCTTTCTTCAGGCTTCAAATCCGTCTCGTATCTACCATCTCTAGTTTTGCATCTAGTGTTGTGTCCATTACATTCGTAAAAGTGGGAAGTCACAAGGGCAAAACCCTTTCTCTGATTATAGGGTCTAGACCCCACTCAAATTTTTGTACTTTTTCTTCATCATCGGCTATGTATTGAGTCGCATAACGAGCCAACTCCTCAAACTTCGCCATGTATTAGGTCACCGTCTCGTGCCTTGCTCTAACAATTGAAACTCACGAATTCTCTCCTATCTAATAGTGTTTGGGAAGTACGTCCTCAGAAACAATTCTTTAAATTGCACCCAAGTCATAGTCGTGATGTCCCTAGATTCCTTGATTAAGGTCCACCAATGGTTTGCCTCACCTTCTAACTAGTAAATGGCCAGAGCGATCTTGTCTGTATGTCAACTGTTCCCATTATCTCCAGCATCTTCTCAATTTGTCGAATCTAGCTTTCAATGATCTTAGGATCGGGCTTGCCAGTGAAGATCGATGGTCACTGTTTGCGAAATTTAGAGAATAGATGTGTCCTCTCATTCTGACGTGTTCTCCTTAGCCTTTCTTATTCTTCCAAAATTTGATTTCCAATATTCCTGAGTAAGTTGGCCGTGGGTGCAGGGGTGTGATTATTGACCCCGGGTGCCCCGTTCCTGTTAATATTGACGTCATCGTTGTGGTTAGTGTTATCGCTATTACTAGTGTAATTGTTTGCTCGTGTATGGTTCACCATTTACCAACGTACAGTTAGGTGCAGGTTAGGTTTTTGCTAACGCGATCAGTCAAGGGAATTACTAAGGGGAAATGCTTCTAATTCAAATAACTCCTAATATGCTTCCTAATGCAGTCGTACTCAACTACTGATTCTGTTACCATTCTCAGTCGTTATGGGACAAAGTACATGTCTTGATTCATTAATCAAGGTTCTCCTTCTTCATTATGAAATTCGGGTTCTATTGGTCTTTATTTGAAATGCTTTCTTTAGCTCCCTAGTTCCGATGTTGGAATTACTAGGGCACCACTGTATAGCTTCACGAGCCGACGTTGCCATGCCCTAAATCTGAAGAAACGTCCTAAGGTTGGTTAAGCAAATTTTGATTTTTAGTGTCTTTTGGTTGATAAAGTAAATAGTGTTATAATAATATAACATAGTCGAGGCAGGTTAGTCTCTAACCACAGGTCAAAACACTTGGATAAGGGTTGAACCTAAGCTTTGATACCAAAGTTCTGAAGCCCCAAAAATCGAGAACATCAGAGAATATATTAACAAATAAATACAAAGTTTATCTAAGGTTACAAGACTAAGAAACGTAACTAATGAGTCCTTTGGCTAACAACCAAGTAAGATCTCAGGAACGTCAAAGGAGTCAATATAGACTCCCTTCCACGTCCAACCACATTTGATAGTAAAGGTACATTTTTGATAGATCTTGACAAAGTATTAACACAAGGCCTACATAAGTTGATGGAGTATGAGGATAGGTTACAAATGATATATATATAATAATTATAAAATCATGTCTTAAATACAACAAGCAATTTAATCACTTACAATCTCAAAACATTTTTACAAAACTAGTTTCTAACTCTCATAGGGTAGCCATACGTCTTCAAATACATTAACTTTACTTTTGATCAGTCTAATAGTATTCAATACTTGGCATGGAATGCCATGAGCTTTGAATGCCCGCAAACGCACACACACCCCGTTCCATTTTCTCAATCCAATACACCATTATAGTTATAGCAAGTACATAATGACGCATGATAATCATTCAATAATAAAGGATTACAAGGTTAGATGTTATAAATCCAGAAATCTCCCAAAGAGATTTCATCCTCCCAACCGCAAGAATTAAACACAGGACTATTCGAAACTCCCCCTTTTGCTGCTTTGCAGACATTACCACGGATGCCTGTAATGGTTACATACCGCACAGCGCCATCAGTGGACCTCAAAAGGGACGGCGAAAAAAAAAAAAGGTTTTATCATCCCAAATCCAACATTAGCCTTCCAAAAAAAGTTTTATCCTACTAAATGTCCCATCTGGACCCAACCTTATCTCACCAAATCAAATCATCGCAAAGAGTTCAAATACTTCCGTTCCATTCTAGGGTTTATGCGATAACTGCTTGCGCAAGACTTAACCTTCAATTGGGGAGCACATCCTATCAATCCATACATGACAAATTATCATCTCTTCATTATTCAAGTGATTAAAAACCCAATACCACCCCAATTAAGGTTTCCGTTAAGCTAGATGTCTTAAATTAAAGTTAGATCAACTTAACAAGATAGTAATATCCACATAAGCAGGAGCATCAAAAAATGAAGAAGACAAGGAACATAAATGTAACACATGCAATATCATACCAAGACATGATCATATACTAATAAGCATATCCATGAAGACAAGACCTTAGAATACCAATGCAAAACTAAATTTTCAAATTCAGTACCATTTAAAGATTAAAATCAAAGGGACAATTTTAGATTTTTCCCTAGCCTACCCTTTCTATGGTTTGTAAATAATTTTATCTAGCTTTTAGAACATTTTTTAGAAATGGAATAGCATTTCTATATTTTTAGTTATTTACGAAACACTCCAGCGTTGTCCAGATTCGTCGACCATTACAAAAATCGAATTTTCTTTCAAACCGCTCACTCTTTTTCAATGAGACCAATTTTCATTGAAATCTTTTTTTTTTTTTTTAAGGAAGTTTTGGGCATAAAACTGAAGTCCAAGAGATTTTTCAATATTTTTCTAGAATTTTTGAATGTTGGCTATAAAATTCGTTTTTCATGCGAAATACTCGAAATAAGAAGATAAGTGAGCAAAGAGGCCAACTAAGGAAAATTTTCAATTATTTTGTGATGAAAACATATTAAATAATGTATCAATAACTCATATTTTTAGAGTGATGTTATGCCTTTGGAAATAATGTCAGCTATAGGAAGAAAAGAGTAGTTTTGCATCTATTAAGAATAAATATGAATAGAGGAAGGATCAAAGCTCAATTCATCAACTTTGAACACATGAACACCATTACAACACATTTTAAAATATGATTTTAAATCTCTAAAAACATGTATTTGAAAATGAAAACAAAAAAGAGAGTTGTGTTGTGGTTTACTTGAGGCTTGGTTGAATTGCTAACAAAACCTTCTGTTTCTCTCCTTTCCTTCATCAACCTCACTCTTTTTTCCCTCTCTTTCTTTCAGCTGAATATATAAGTGTGTGAGTGTGTTTTGTGCTCAAAAGTGTAGAGAGAGTTGGTGTATTTATATCGGAATTGGTATGTAATGTCCAAATCGCCCGTTGGTTGGAAATGGATTGGATATTTTGGATTTAGTTTGAATTCAATGGAATATAGGATGATTATGAAGCCTAATTGTGTACCAAAACATGATCTAGTTAGGGTTAGGGCTTAAGTAAACTAACTTGGTTACAAGTACAAGACATATACATAATGCATTTGTTCCTTGGTCAAACATTCTTCCTAAAATCAAGAAAATTTGTCTCAAAAGTATATATGTATATATGTTCAAGGAGATGGTCAGCCCTTATGGAAAGAAATTTGGGGAATTTGTTTTGATTTTTTTTGTGTACAATTTGAAGATATTTTGTGGACAAAATTATTTATTTAAGAAAGGTACAAGTATATACATATATATATATATATATATATAATAGCACTAGTTTGGGTTCAACATGTGATTCAAGAAAAATATGATAGCCAAAATGTTAATTTATGAATTTGAACATTTAATTAAGTGTAGTATTTAATTTATTTAAGGTCCGAAAATTTAATTCGGTGAAAGTTTCTTTGTTTTGAATTAAACGGCGAATTGTACTGAGAACCAGAAACCTAGGGTTTCTTGTATGGAAAATATACTAAGAAAATTAATTTAATTATTATTAGGGTTTTGGAAATGATCCCTGAGCTCTGGGTTTAATCAGGGTTTTCTAATTTTCGGTTGGCATGGATTTTTGACTCTATAACTAATATTGAAGACAAATAAGGATTTGAAGGTCTTTATTGAAATAATTCAAAAGTAAAGGACTTAATAGGTTTTACAAAGGTTAGAGGCCTCACATAAAAATCTACACATTGTTCAGGATTTCTCATGAGTTACGAATAAACATTTAATCTTCCTAAAAATGTATACACAATGAGATCATGTTCATCAATCCTCAAGTATTCAAAGTGAAGTGAGAAATACATAAACTGAACATGTCATGCAAAATAGAACAATGGTTTTTGAAGAGTGAGTCTAGAAACAAAATTTATTTTTCTCAAAGCAAGCAATCTGGAAGAGCAAAATTCTATTAGAGGAAAGACCTTAGCACACATAAAAGACTCACAAGAAACACACATAAAACAATTTTTTTTTTCTTTTTCAAAGAACTCAATATATATACAAAAAAAAGAAAAAAGAAAAGCCTTCAGACCAAATCATTTTTCCTCACCCACGCAATTCTAGTTTTAACATGCCAAGTTCCAATATGGTATTTGGGAGAGTTAGCACCTTTTTGATTATTTTGCAAAATGGAACCATTAAGCACATAACAATAAGGGTGAATATGGCCAAATCTATTACAAAAATCACACTTATAAACAGGCTTACCATCCCTTGGATACCATATGGCTGGCTTACCCCATTGAACATTCCGTTTGTGCTTATGTTGTGACTGGTTGTGCACACATGTTGCCTTTGAGTTGTCTAGAAGCACCTCCACCCCTGAAATGGTTAGCCTTATGCAAATTCAAGCAATGAGGCCTAATATGACCACTAACCCCACAATGATGACACACATGTGTAAATTTTTTCTTGAAAAAATTTTCATGAGATAAAACAGGAGTTGGAGAAGTTTTACCTTTCCCTTTTTCAAGGCCCTTTACCTCTTGGGTGCTTCCATTGTTGGAGAATGATGCTTTCGGCTTGGAGTCTGTATTGTTGAAGTAACCAAGACCACTCTTGTCACTTGCCAATTTTTGTGAATTTAGATCAACATTTAAATTCTTTGAACGTGTGTTCCACAACTTGAGTGTGGCATTGGCACCAATTAATTCAAGATCCCTCTTGGCACACTTGTCTTCAAGCTCCTTTCTTGTTTTGGAAAATTTTTTAGCTTTTTCTTTAAGGAGATCACAACTCTTTTTACGCTTATCATGTGCACCAACAATTAACTCTCTCTCATTTTTGCAAATAGAGAGTTTATCAATCAAAATGCTCTTTTCATTGGTGAGAGAGCTTATTTTTGTTTGAGCTTCTACGAGCTCCTTTTCCAACTTATCTTTCTCTATCTCACATTCTTTCAAATTTTTTGTGAGATTTAGATTTTGTCTAGAAAAGTTACGGCACTCATTGTACATCTTCACATAAGTTACTTGAAAGTCCTCATCCTTACTTTCAAAAGTGTCCTCATTTTCAGAAGTGGGATCATGACTTGCAACCAAGGCATTGTGTATTGAAGATGTTGTACAAAGGGCAATAATAGAACCTTCACTTGCACCTTTATTTCCTTCCTCATTTTCAGAATTGCTCTCTTCATCGCACGTGATTTTGAGAGCTTTCTTTCTATTCTTCTTGGAAGGACATTCACTTGAAACATGTCTAAACCCTTGACATTCATAACATTGTATTTCTTTAAAAATCATTTTCTTTTTGTCGGGTTTGCAAAAATTTTGCTCATCATTACCTCTCTCCTTTGAACTTGAATACTTGAAATTAGGCGTTTTCTTGTTTAAAAAATTCTAAAATTGCTTTTCAAATAAAGCCATCATTTGGATTCAAATCGCCATCATCCTTGAGAGAATTAACAAACTTATGTGAGCTTTTAAAAGCAAGAGTATCTTTTTGTTTCTTTTTTGAAAAAATATTAGCCTCATAAGTTTGTAGGTTTCCAACCAACTGATCTAGCTTTAAATTGTGAATATCTTGAGCTTCTTCAATAGCTGTAACTTTTGATTGGAAATGGTAGGGTAATGATCTCAAAATTTTGGCTACAACCGTAGGCTCAGGAATTTTCTCTCATAATGCAAAAC
The DNA here is from genome assembly GCA_030407325.1 of Camellia japonica. Lineage (NCBI taxonomy): Eukaryota > Viridiplantae > Streptophyta > Magnoliopsida > Ericales > Theaceae > Camellia > Camellia japonica. Next base: position 115,240,946 of record JAPPVO010000036.1, on the reverse strand, counting down.
ATGAATTAACAATGTCACTGAGCTTGGCATAAAATTCATCAAAGGTCTCATCCTCTTTCATAAAAAGCATTTCAAAATTAGATGTGAGCCTTTGAAGTTTACTACATTTAAAAGCATTAGTGCCCTCGTGAACAGTTTCAAGGATATCCCATGCTTCTTTGGAAATTTTACACGTACTAATACAACGAAACTCTTCTTGTGTGACATAGCTAAAATAGCCTTGCTATTCCAATTTGCTTTAGTAAAATCATTCATATCTCAATCATCTACAGGTTTTGGGATACTTACTCCTTCTACGTTGATCATGGGTTCTTTCCAACCTTTGATAACGGATTGCCAAACTCTTTCATCAATAGAGTTTAAATGTGCCCTCATTCGAGCTTTCCAAAAATTGTAATTGGTTCTGTTAAGCAAAGGAGGTCTATTTGAAACATTATTTCCTTGGATTAAATCCATAATCAATAATCACAAAAAGATCATGCTCCTATAGCTTTGAAAAACAAAGTACGAGCGACTTGCTCTGATACCAATTGAAAAAATCTAGATTGAGTGCGGAAAACTCTTTTGGAAAATCTAGATGCGTCCTGATTATCGTAATTATCGATATAGGTAATCCAATTAAAAATTAAGCAAACATGATCGATGTAAATGAGAGAGAGAGAGAGAGAGAGAGAGAGAGAGAGAGAGAGAGAAAGAGAAAATTAATCCACGACGCAAAATATTTTTTTCTTGAAAAATCACAATTGGAATCCACCAACTTGTGATAAAAAACCATGAGCCCTTGGCCAGACAAATAATCCACTATGCATGAAAAGTAGTGCAAGAGATCTCTTACAAAGGCCAATTAGGTAACACAAATACACTCACCAGCACACGCATTTCCTCACTTTACAAGTACCTTCACAATCTCCATTGGATATCCACTACGGTTGTCGAATCGCCACGACGCCAATGATTTCAGAATCCACCGAAATCTACAATCTTGGAATCCGCCAAGAAGGTTTGTTGAATCACATGACGCCAATGACCCCAAAATCTACCGAAGCCTACAATCTCAGAATCTACCGAGAAGGTTCACTTTCGGAAAGGTGTGACAAACCTACCAAGCTTGATGATGATCATGAAGCTCCTTTGGACTAATGAATCATCAAGTAGTTGAGAGCATTACAAATAAATCTCACTACAAAATTCACTCTCAAAAAAAAATTCTCTCTTACAAAAACAAATCTCTCAAAATATCTCTACAAAAATGTATCTCACTCATAACAATGTTTTCTCACAAGATAGGAAATATTCAGAAGAGTTTCGGAGAGAGCACTTAGAATATTATCCGAGAGATACCAAACATTTCAGCTGAGCTTGCTTTAAATAGGCATAGGCCAACAGTAACTTGTGGCCGCGGTCCTCTAGGCCGCGGCCGCGACCATATCTCTCACGGGAGCAAGACTCCTTTGCGTGATGCAGACAAAACTTCTATGAACTAAATTTTCGGAGTACCACGGTCGCGGGCATGATTCGTGTTATCCCGGGCGCAAATAAGCATGCATGTGTAGCCATTTGTTGAAGACTTTTTGTTCATTCACTTTCTTCCACAATTTCCACAATTTCGGCCATCTCCATGTGATGCCATGTTATTTCGCAGACAAGAAGCCCACTTTTAGGCTAGAAAGAAAAGATATATTTTCTCAACTAAAGGCTAAACAAAATCATGCCAAAGCTAAAAGTTCTAAAAGGAATTATTTTCTTTTGACTTATATACTTTTCTTTTCGCTTTTTAGCCTCAGCTTTTGACTCTATCACCCACCAATTCTTTCTTTTTGCCTCACTTGCAACATATTACTGAAATGATGATAATAAAAATAATGAAAAAAGAAATAATGAAAACAAAAACACTTTGAATCAATAATCAAGATATTAAGTTTTGTCAAGAAATGTATTGCCAAAGCACAAATTATTAAATTTTTTAGAATAAAAATCATAACAATCTCCACTTTGGCAATGCCGGGACAAAACTTCATAAACCATTCCTGCACAAGATCTTTTGATTCAAACAAATGAGACCAAAATGAGTAAATAGAAAATCATGATTTTGTCTTTGGAACGGGATTGCCAACTCGCAGTACAATGCAAGCGGCATCACCCGTCTTTCTATAGTTTTTCGGTTAGGTTCCCCTTTTATAATTTACAGTTTGTGTCGATGTAGACTTAGATGTTCACCCACACACACACATACAATATATACATATATGTAATTGAATCATGTATGTATGTTTATTTATTTGTGTACGTATGTTTTAAATTGTGGAAATTGGATCTATCTATATATTGATTAGAGGAGTTAAAGGGTTGAATTTGATGTTATATGTTTCTTCTCTGAGATTTTGTAAATTTTTCTCAAGGTTTACAATAGGAGATAATCAATCGTTTTGTTTGTTTATTTATTAAATTATTATTTAGTCATAAATTAATGGAAGTCAACTTGTCTACAACCCTTTTGAGTCAAAGTGTGTTTTTGAATGATAGGAAAAACAGACTTGTGTCTCTACTCTACTCGTTAATATTCTTCTTACCTTGTAAGTGGAGAAAAACTAGAATGATATAATTTGATAATATTATAATGGAATTTTGATGTTTTCAATTAAATAAACTTATTTATGTGCACATGTTTGTAAGTCTGACTATGTTATCCTTTGTTATGTTTACAATTTTGTCTTTTGAACAATTAATCTGATGGTAGAAAGAAAAATCTTGATTTCTGTACGGGAAAGAAATACACCTTCTCGTATAATCCTGTTGACCAAGTCTGCGCTCCTCTGTGCGACGTCGTTCAACTACCTGAAAATACACACGTGAGCTAGCCGGCGGGTGTGTGCCGGAAACCTCTCCGATGCCTAAGTCAGTAAGCTTGACAAATGGACAAAAGCTCTATGAATTCAGGGAGTAAAGTTGCATTACCTCTTCAAAGGTGACATTGGTGAGCTTTTATAGGTTTCGCATGGCACAATCCCAGTGGGACTCTTAACTCTAACTTCTCCATGCGTAGAGTCCTTCTAGGATTACTCCTCCTTGCGCAGAGTCCTCCTAGGATTCATACTCGCGGAAGATAATGCTTATCCTCCAACACCCCCCTCACTGCATAAGCCAAGTGAGATGGCTTTAATATGGCCGAGCTCCATCGCAACCGAAGTAGCCCATAGTCCGGACTTTACCCTTACTTTTCTTACCTCAGTCTCCCCATGCTATGACCGAGCTATCCGTAAGAGAATTTGAACCGAACTAAAGGGACAACCAAGCCTTTCTCTTACCTCTCTTACCTCGGTTTCCCATATCATGACCGAGCTAAACATAAGAAAGGTCAACCGAAATAGGGTGTGACCAAGCCGGACTAACGAGTCCGAACCAGTGTCAATATACGACCGACTAAGTATACCAGAACCGGTATGACCCTACATCCGGTCTACCATCTCGGACCGGACTATCTTGATACTTGCCACAACCGAGCTACGGATGCTCATTCGGCAACCAAACTACCCATACTTCTCCTTTCCTACTAAGTATCATTCTTGAGCTTATCTCGGCCCAACACCTAGCCCGGCCCAATTTATGAATATAAATTACCCTCTCAATTGCCCCTTAATTCCATCTGCGAAGCTTGATAGGGATTACTAATTTAACAACCGAGCTAGAGTTCTAGCCTCTCCAGCCGAACTACAATCCCATAGTTTACTCCAGCCGTATTAAAAACCTTTGAGCCCCTCCAGCCGAGCTGAAAACCATTTGGCTTATCTAGCCGAGCTAAATTTTAGCCGAACTCATCCTATCCGGTCAAAACATGTCTCTTCAATTTACAGAAACTGAATCGTTCAGTATTCCAATGACACGTGGCTCGTTTTGGTTGGCAGCTTAGCTGTCACGCCGTCCCTCGTACTCCGAAAAAATTAAACAGTTCCCGCCAGAAATCCCTTCGTCACTCTATCTAATCAAAACATCCTTTCATTTTTGAATTCACCCTCATTCTCACACTGTTTATCGTCTCTCTCTCCCTTCAGCTTCACTCTCTCCGTGTTCTTCCTGTTCCTGAGCTTGTGCATCCTTGCTGCTGCTGTTCTTGCTCCTCGTTCTTCTTCCTCTTTGTCAAGTAAGTACTTGTGCATTTCTTCTTTACTTCCTCTGTTGCCGCATGCGTTCAACCAGTTTACAGTGTGTTTTCACAAAACACTTTTACACTCCGTTCTTGAGAATAACTTCACATGAACACTATGAATATCATGAAATGCTGGTAGAACAATCATTTGATCCACAAAGCGCACCCAACCGAACTAGGAACTGTTTTTGCTATATAGGCAAACTGGAACCGAACTAGTACTTGTAGATTTCACAGTAGCTTCAAATAAAAAAGCATCTGATTCACTTTAGCCGAAATGAAAATATACTTGAGATAGGTACTTTAGTTCCTGACCGAGCTAAGCCTTGGGGGCCAAGCCAGCCTTCTGAGTTCCAAAACCGAACTCAGAAGGCTGCCCCTTGAGGCCTAACCGAAGTAAGAAAAACCAAAAGTGAAACCGAGATAAGAAAACCTTTCAGAAACCGAGATAGCAAGCACCTTTTAGAAACCGATGTAGATAACATGGCACCCCGTAGAGCCGAAATAGGGCTCGTCTTTTCTTGCTCTGTTTTTTGTAGCACGGTCTCAATCTATGCTTAACACCTTGTTTTCCACCTTGCAGACTTAGGTCGCCAAGCACTTCCCTGTGCTCAGCCGAGCTACTGAGCACACTAACTTGACCGCAATAAGTTATTCATAAGTTATAGAATAATGGGGAAGTACAGTTTCTTAGTAGAAACCCCAGGAGGCCTGGCCGAATTCCGCAAGGATTTCAACATTCCAGCCGATGTAAACCTTACCTTAGCCGAAAAAGGAGTAGACCCCTGGGATGAAGAAGGCTTCGTGCCATTCACCCTCCAGTCAATAATCGAGACCGGACTCAGGTTCCCAGTTCAGCCCCTTATATGTGAATTTCTTAGGCAGACTAGACTTTGCCCAACCCAACTATCCACCAACACATACCGAATAATAATGGGCATAGATGCTCTGAACCAACAAACCGGTCTGAACCTAGGTCTGGCCGAGATACTACATCAGTACTCAATAGGATCCAAAAACCAAGGCTGGTGCTACTATTTGAGAGTGCGCCGAGGTAGAGAAAAGATAATCAAACACACACCGGACAAAGACGTCAACGATGACGATTTCTTTTGGGTTTCTGGGAACTTTGAGGACTTCCAAGCCGGAATCCCAGGCCGAAGAATAAACTGGAAGAAAGGGGAACCCGGTATCCACACTTCGATTTCCATTCCACCCCTTTTTATAAATTCGATCTTCATAATTAAAACCGAACTAACACTCGTCTTTTCTTGCAGATAAGGCTCATCTCAGATTCAACTATAACTACCCCAGCCTCCCAGTACTCCGCGCCGCACTCCGGGTTAAAGAACGGAGTTGGGCTAAACTTCTGAACTTCGAGCCGACCTACCGTTACTCCGGTCGCCGCAAAGCAAGGGTAACGACTTCCTGCTTGAAGACGCGCCAGAACCGGACCCAAACTTGCCTCAGATCAACCTTGTTCCACTCACCGCTGAGCAGGAAATGGCTAAGAAGAACCGATTGAAGGCCCTCCTAACCGAGACAACTCCAGCCGAAGTTCAGGGAATCGGCCGTGCTACCGAGACCGTGGTGGCACTCCCATCTCAACGGCCATCTTCATCACGACCAAGCAAACGTGCCCGGATTAACCAAACCGAGCCACGTCTTGCTGATGAAGACGAGACCGTCCTGCCAGCAAGTCCTCCACCAAGCCCTCAACCGAGCCTCCAACCGGAACCCACCGACCGAACTGTTTCTCCCAAGTGGACTCCTGTATTCACCTTCAATGACCGAGACATCACCGTGTCTGATTCGGTGGTCTCAGAGAAGGACCATCAGATGGCTTTCAATTTGGCCAAGAGTGTGTGTCTCCCCAAAGACATGGAGCACCACTACAAACAGCTCAACACCGAGCTAAAGTCAATCCGGTCCTCCACCAAGTCCATGATCCTGGTAAGTCAGTATCCCTCTCTTTGTAAGATTTTTTACCAACTCGGAGTCCGGCTGACGTTATTTCTCCTTTGCAGGCCATCCAGAAAAACCAAGTTACTCATAGGAGGGTCATGGAGCTTAGGAGGAGTACCAGAGAGGCCATGGCTGAGGCCGAACTGAAAACAGCCGAGCTGGATGAGGTGAAGAAGCAACTGGCCGATCTCAGGGCGGAGAACGGTCGTCTGACCGAGGTTGCTAACTCGGTCGAGGCCGAGAAGAAAAAAGTTGCCATTGAAGCAAAAGATAGATACTTGCGTATCTTGGCTGCAATTGAAAAGAAGAAGGACGCCGAGATAAAGCACTTGAAGGGGGAGGTGAAGGAGGCCGAGAAGCGGGGCTTCAAGGAGGCCGAAGACGCCTACACTCTTCAATGCAATGCGGCCAAAGATCTATTTTTTAAATGTGGCTGGAGGGCTGCGGTGGAGAAGCTCGGTTGTACGCCTGACACCGAGGTCTACAACGCTCCACCGTACTCCATTCCAGCCTCACTCTTACAATACGCGGCCGATCTACAGAAAGCCTTCCTGGAGGGGTCCGGTGATGATGATGATGATGAGGAAGATGAGGAGCAAGCTCATACTCCGGTTGTCATCGAGCAGCAGAGCGATAAGGCAGTTCGGTCTGAGCCATTTATTGAGGATCCAACTCCTGAGCTACAGCCGACTGACCCTGAAGTTCAGGCTGACACCGAAGTTCCACTTCAAACCGCGCTCCCTTCTGATACCGGACTTCAGGCGACTGCTGATGCAGAATTCGATGCCGAACTAGACGCACTTCTTCAATGATTGTTTTCTTTCTCTTTTGTTGTATTTGAACTTTTTGTAACCGGGCTGAAGCCCCTCAATTTGTACTTCTCTGTTTTTGAATGAAAAATTTCCTTCAACTCTTATTCCGGTTTTGTATGTATGCCTGTACTTTTAATGCGTTTTTCCATGAACTCATCTGTACAACTGTGATCTCGGTTAACTATCTAACTTACTAGCCAACCACTCTTCAGCCGATATAGCTTACTTCGGTTGAGGAGTTCAAAGAGTTTGTTTAATCCGGCCAACCATTCTTCAGCCGATATAACCTACTTCGGCTGAAGGGTAACCAGAGTTGGTTTAATCCAGCCAACCACTCTTCAGCCGATATAGCCTACTTCGGCTGAAGAGTAACAAGAGTTGGTTTAATCCAGCCAACCACTCTTCAGCCGATATAACTTACTTCGGCTGAAGAGTAACCAAAGTTGGTTTAATCCAGCCAACCGCTCTTCAGCCGTAAAACTTACTTCGGCTGAAGAGTACAAAGTGTTGGTTTAATCCAGCCAACCGCTCTTCAGCCGTAAAACTTACTTCGGCTGAAGAGTACAAAGTGTTGGTTTAATCCAGCCAACCGCTCTTCAGCCGTAAAACTTACTTCGGCTGAAGAGTACAAAGTGTTGGTTTAATCCAGCCAACCTCTGAGTTGGTTTTTCCAGCCAACCTAGAATATCATGTTTGGTTATTCCGGCCAAACGTCCTGCAGTCTGGATCCTAATCCTGGACTTAGGAAGGGTGTTGGTCTAATCCAGCCAACCTCTGAGTTTGGTTTTTCCAGCCAACTCGGAATAAGGTGTTTTGGTTTTTCCGACCAAAACGTCCTGCAGCCTGGATCCTTATCCTGGGCTTAGGAAGGGTCATAGTTGGTTATTCCGGCCAACTATGTTTTACAATACTAACTTTCTGAAGCTACTTTCTACTGAAAACAATAATGTTTGAAAAGAATCGACTTGTTTTATTGAGGAAGTAAAAAATTACATATACGTAAAAGGAAAAAGGCTAAAAATAAAACAACTTGAGTTTTGCTGTGTTCCATGGCCTGGGAATTGCTTTGCCGTCCTCATCTTCCAAGTGGTATGCCCCTTTGCCTGCTAATCCGACCACTTTGTAAGGTCCTTCCCAGTTAGGTCCTAGCTTGCCATCTCCTGGAACCAAGGTATTTCCCATTACTTTGCGCAGTACCCAATCTCCGATCTTGAACTGTCTTGGATGTACTGTTTTGTTGTATTTCCTGGATAATTCTTGCTGGTAGGAGGCGATGTGAACCAATGCCTTTTCTCTTCTTTCTTCTGCTAAGTCAAGTTCTAATGTGATGGCTTCTCCGTTTAGGTCTGGATCAAAGTTTTCGCTCCGAATTGTAGGAAGGCCAACTTCTAAAGGGATGATCGCTTCCATGCCATAAGCTAAGGAGAATGGAGTTTCTCCTGTTGACCGCCGTGGTGTGGTGCGATAAGCCCATAAAACGTGAGGGAGCTCTTCTGTCCACTTGCCTTTGGCTCTCTCTAATCTTTTCTTCAATCCATCCAAAACCACCTTATTCGACGCCTCTGCTTGTCCATTTGCTTGTGGATATGCCGGTGTGGAATTATAGAATTCTATCTTGTATTCTTCACAAAAGCCTCTGAAAATCCTACCATCGAACTGAGTGCCGTTGTCTGAGATTAGTGCCTTTGGTATGCCAAAGCGAGTAATGATGTTCTGCCAGACAAACTTCTTCACATCTTTTTCCTTGATTGACGCCAAGGCTTCTGCTTCTACCCACTTTGTAAAGTAGTCGGTTGCGGCAAGAAAGAACTTCTTGTTGCCTGGAGCTGTTGGAAGTGGGCCTACTATGTCCAGTCCCCACATTGCGAAAGGCCATGGACTGGTTAGAGGTAGAAGTTCTCTGGCAGGTTGGTGTATTTGGTGTGCGAACTTTTGACACTTTTCGCACTTTTTAACATACTTCTCTGAATCTGCTTGCATGTATGGCCACCAATATCCTTGTGAAATTGCTCTGTACGCCAGTGATCTTCCTCCTTGATGGCTGCCGCATACACCCTCATGTATTTCGAATAGGAATGCTTCCACTTTGCTGGGGTGAACGCACTTCAAGTAAGGTCCTGAGAACGACCTTTTATATAATGCCAAGGATGGAGAGAGCCAAAATCGCTGTGACTTTGCTCTTTTCCTGTTGGCTTCTTTCTTCTCTTCTGGTAGGGTGCCGTCTTTAAGAAATAGTATGATGGGATCCATCCAAGAAGGGCCTAACTCTGCACAACATACCTCTTCAGCTTCTGGGTCTTCAATACTTGGTCTAGGTAGGTAGTCAATCAATAGTGGATGAGGGATGGAGGTATCCGCCATTGAGGCGAAGCCTGCTAGTTCGTCCGCTCTGCTGTTCGCCTCCCTGCCAATCTGTTCTATTCTTACTACTTCAAACTTCTTGATCTCTGTTCTGACCAAGTCTTGGTACTTGGCCATCCTGTCATCCTTTGCCTCGTAGTCGCCAGATATTTGATTCACCACTAGCTGTGAGTCGCTGTAAACCATTAGCTCGGTGGCCTTCATGTGGAATGCCGACTTGAGACCTGCTAGAAGCGCTTCATACTCTGCTTCATTATTTGATGCTGGGAAGCCAAGGTTGATTGCCTGCTCCACTACTAAGCCGTCGGGAGAGATGAGGACTATGCCAAGTCCTGCTCCATGTCGGTTGGATGCCCCATCCACAAAGAGCTTCCACATCTCTCCTACAAACAACTTCCAGCATGTGGAGGGATCAGATGATGTTGTGGGGTCAAGAATGTCGCTGGAGTTTTCTTCATGACCCATAATTGCAGTCTGCCCCTTGTCCTCTGATGGGACCAAGTCATTAAGTGTTGAGTTTTGACTTGGCGTAGCAAGGTCCGCTTCCTCGCTTTCCCTGCTCTGGTCTGCCTTGGGCCCTGGCTGAGTTACCTGTACTAGGGGTTGCGCTATTCCGGCGTCAATCTCCAACCCTAGTTCGGTTGTGTCAGTCAGGTCGATTGGGCAGACTTGGTGGCTTCCAGGAGTGAACTCAGCGACGAAGTCTGCCAGAGATTGGGCCTTTACTGCGGTTCTGGGTTGGAACTTGATGTCATATTGTCCCAATTCTACTGCCCACTTCAGAATTCGCCCAGAAAAGTTCGCCCTTTCAAATAAAGCCTTGAGTGGGAAGGCTGTGAGAACAACTATGGTGTGGGCGTGAAAGTAATGTGACAACTTCCTAGAGGCCATCATTAAGGCCAAGGCCAGTTTCTCCAGTGGCAAATACCTCGTTTCGGCACCTAACAATGTCTTGCTGACATAGAAGATTGGAAGGTGTTGGATTCCTTCTGCTCGGACCAACACTGCACTTACCGCGTGCTGAGAGACTGCCAAGTAGAGGAAGAGTTCCTCTCCAGGTATTGGGGTGACAAGTAGGGGTGGAGAAGACATGTATTCCTTCAAGCTCTCCAGGGCTCGGTCGCATTCTTCGTCCCACTCAAACTTAGCTTTTAATGACTGAAAGAATGGACGCAATCTGTCTGAAGACCGGCTGATGAATCGGTTAAGTGCTGCTGCCATGCCGGTGAGATGCTGCACTTCTTTCACTGAGTTAGGCCTTTCTAACTCCTGAATTGCTTTGATTTGGGAGGGGTCTGCCTCAATACCCCGGTTGGTTACCAGGAAACCCAGAAACTTGCCAGACCCTACACCGAATGCGCATTTAGAAGCGTTAAGGCGTAGCTTGTGTTTCTTCAGGATCTGGAACATCTCGTCTAGGTCCTTTAGATGGTCATCCGCATCCTTGCTTTTGACCACCATGTCGTCGATGTAAGCCTCCATTGTTCTGCCTAACAATGGCTCGAACATCTTTGTGACCATTCTCTGGAATGTCGCCCCTGCGTTTTTTAGGCCAAAGGGCATGACCTTGTAGCAGTATAGTCCTCTTGGAGTGGTGAAGGATGTTACTTCCTGATCAGGCTCGTGCATGGCTATCTGATGGTAGCCTCTGTATGCGTCCAGGAAGCTAAGCCTGCTGTGCCCTGCTGTCAGGTCCACCAATTGATCTATCCTTGGTAGAGGAAAGCTATCTTTTGGGCATGCTTTGTTGACCGTTTTGTAGTCGACGCAAACACGCCACTTGCCATTCTTTTTTGGCACCACGACCGTGTTGGAGATCCACTTGGGGTAATGTACCTCTCTGATTGCTCCTGCCTCCAGTAGGTTGCCCACTTCTTCTGCCACTATCTCGACGTGGTGGAGTGCCGATCTGCGTGTGCGTTGAATGACTGGTCTGGCAGACGGGTGGACATTGAGTTGGTGGCAGATGAGGTTTGGATCAATGCCTGGCATGTCGTAAGGCGTCCAGGCAAACACTTCGATGTTGGAGGTCAGGAATTCCATGACCTCCAACCTCTCAGTGCTGGATAACGACGAACCAAGCAAGAAGAACTTATCCGGGTTCTTTTCGTCGATTCTTACCTCCACCAAGTCTTCCACCGCTTTCTGATCAGCCGCTTTGCCAACCTCTGCGAACAGTTCATTACTCTCAGGTTCTTCAACCGAATGAACATATCCTTTGGCAGCGCGGCTGCCATTCGTTGTGACGAAGCATTGTTTGGACATAATCTGGTCCCCATATACTTCTTCAATTATTCCGGTGTCGTTGGGAAATCGCATTACCTGGTGGTAGGAGGATGCCACCGAGCGCATGGCATGCAGCCATGTTCTGCCCAAGATAACGTTGTAGGTGGAGGGGACCTTTATCACCCAAAACTCCACTTGTTTCGTCACACTCCCTGCTCTAACAGGGAGGATGATTTTGCCGACGGGCCATTCTGGCATGGAGTTGAATCCGATAAGGAGAGATACAGCGGGTGCCAAGTCTTTATCCTGCAACTTTAGTTGCTTGAAAGTTTCATAGTACATGATTTCACACGAACTACCTTGGTCAATCAGAATCCGCTTGACGTCAAAATCTTTGACTCGAAGAGTGACGACTAAGGCATCGTTGTGAGGGCAATAAATCCTTGCCAAGTCTTTGTCTGAGAAGGACATGACATTTGTGGCCTCTATCTTCCCCTTTTTGGCGGCTGGTTGGACACTTAGTACCTCTCTGAAGTGCTCAGCCTTTTTGATTGTACCTCTGAGCTCGCATACACGCTCAGGTTCAAAGACTCCATGTATTACGTTGATGACGCCTTGAGGTGGGGCGTCATTCGGCATTCCATTGGGCATATTGTGGTCCTGGGGGGCTGGCTGTGCCCCTCCTTCTATGTATTTGTCCAGGTGACCCGCTGCCACCAATTCTTCCAGATGCTGTCTTAATGGTGTGCAATTCTCAGTGCGGTGCCCCTTTTCTTTGTGAAAGGTGCACCTCGATCTGTCATTGTAGTCCTTCTGAGCTTCGCCTAACTTAGCTGGCCACTTGACGAAAGGCTCGTCTCGAATTTCGCTAAGTATACGGTAGATTGGTTTCTTGAAGACCGTGGTGATGGCAGTGCGGACTCTTAGCCATCTTTTATCTTGGTCCTCTCCGTTGTCTCTTTTGCCACGTCCGTTTCTGTTCGGACGGTCTACTGTGTTGACCTTTGCTGAGGCCTTCTTTTCTGGTGCTGCGACCGTGCCAGATTTTGCTTTGGCACGAGCGCCATCTTCTTCCACCCTGATGTGCTGGTGCACTCTCTCCATCAGAGCCTCCATGGTGAGGGGTGGCGTCATGGTGATAGAATCCCTAAGTCTGTTCCCGACTGGGAGGCCTCTTTTATATTGCGCAATGGCGAGATTGGTTGGGCAGTCCCCAATCTGGTTGAATGTCTCCCAGTAGCGACTGTTATATGACCTCAAGGTCTCCTTATCACCCATGTCGATGGAGAGTAACTGGTCGATCTCTACTGGGGTTTTCGTGTTTGTTCTGAATCGCGTTACAAACGCCTCCGCCAGTTGCGCCCAGGAGGCTATGCTGCCCTCTGGAAGCTTCTCAAACCAAGTCAAGCCTAGGTCACCAAGGCTTGAAGGGAATAGGATGCACATCAAGGCCTCGTTCCGCCGGTATACAGCCATAACCTGGCGAAAGTGGCTCAAGTGTGAGTAGGGGTCCGTCTTCCCCTCATATGTTGTGAATTTGGGTTGTAGGAAGCCTGACGGTAGAGGCGCGTTCTCTATTGCTGGGACGAATGGTGAGGTCTGCAGCCTTGCCAATGCCTTGTCCGCTGGTTCGTAGGCCGGGCGCGGTATTGGCATTCCAACCTCGACGCTTCCATGCGTCCGAGGAGCCAACCGCTGTAAGGCAGAAACTCGGTGTGGATCGCGCGCCCTAGCGTCCTCCTTCCACCGTGCTTTTTCTTCTAGCACGGTGCGTAGGTCGGACGATCTGGGCAACTCTGTCTGCCTAGACCTTGTTTGGTGTGAGTGTGAGGGCCAATATGTACTTCCCTCAGTGTTTGACCTCTCAAATCTCGTCCTCTCAGACCTGGAGTGACGAGTTCTGGAGGACCTGGATCCAGATTGGGCATCGCCTGTCCTGAGGCTTTTGCTTTCCGCTTGAAAGGGTGTAGTATTCCGACTACGACTCTCCGAGTGGCGAGGGGGCGTCTTGTTTGTGCGTCCCTCTCCTGTCGCCACTTCTTTTCTCTTCACCTGGCGCTTTAGGGATTCCATGTCTGCCGCCATCCGACGGATCAACTCGTCTTGTTCTCTTACGCGCTCCTCCAAAGTTGGAGGATCAATTCTGCGTCTTTGTCTTTCTGGGCTTTGCGAACGAGAGGGATGAGGGCTGTTATTCCGCCTTCGTCCCCTTGCATCCCTCCTGGAATTTTGTCTGTGTGGATCCAGGTTTGCCATGGGAGTGACCACAGGCAAGCCTTCGCGCCTTGCTCCCCCTTCTGGAGTTAGTCCGTCGACGGCGGACTGAGGTAATTCTTCGTTGTTCGCCATTGATTTTTTGGGAGAAAAAGCTTGATCAAGAGGTTGTTCTTGTCTGAGTTCCCACAGACGGCGCCAATTGTACGGGAAAGAAATACACCTTCTCGTATAATCCTGTTGACCAAGTCTGCGCTCCTCTGTGCGACGTCGTTCAACTACCTGAAAATACACACGTGAGCTAGCCGGCGAGTGTGTGCCGGAAACCTCTCCGATGCCTAAGTCAGTAAGCTTGACAAATGGACAAAAGCTCTATGAATTCAGGGAGTAAAGTTGCATTACCTCTTCAAAGGTGACATTGGTGAGCTTTTATAGGTTTCGCATGGCACAATCCCAGTGGGACTCTTAACTCTAACTTCTCCATGCGTAGAGTCCTTCTAGGATTACTCCTCCTTGCGCAGAGTCCTCCTAGGATTCATACTCGCGGAAGATAATGCTTATCCTCCAACACCCCCCTCACTGCATAAGCCAAGTGAGATGGCTTTAATATGGCCGAGCTCCATCGCAACCGAAGTAGCCCATAGTCCGGACTTTACCCTTACTTTTCTTACCTCGGTCTCCCCATGCTATGACCGAGCTATCCGTAAGAGAATTTGAACCGAACTAAAGGGACAACCAAGCCTTTCTCTTACCTCTCTTACCTCGGTTTCCCATATCATGACCGAGCTAAACATAAGAAAGGTCAACCGAAATAGGGTGTGACCAAGCCGGACTAACGAGTCCGAACCGGTGTCAATATACGACCGACTAAGTATACCAGAACCGGTATGACCCTACATCCGGTCTACCATCTCGGACCGGACTATCTTGATACTTGCCACAACCGAGCTACGGATGCTCATTCGGCAACCAAACTACCCATACTTCTCCTTTCCTACTAAGTATCATTCTTGAGCTTATCTCGGCCCAACACCTAGCCCGGCCCAATTTATGAATATAAATTACCCTCTCAATTTCTATACCACTCATGAAACTTTCAGTAAAACCTCTTCAACACAACTTATAATGTTATTAGAGGATTTACATAACCAACATCCAATACATGTGATTTAAAAATGATATTGAGTGGATTTTCATATATGTTGTGCTTGAATGTTTGTTAGGTAGATTGCTAATGTAAATGTTGTCCCTATGTCTCATGAACATGCATTCTGAAATTTATGGCAAAGGAGCATTTGTTGATTTGTGTAGCAAACCCTATGTAATTTGGGTTTAAAGCTTGTGTTGGATGCCCACTACATGCAATTAGCTTCTAAAACAATTAATGGGTTAGGTGATTTTTAAATCCTACCCCTCTGTGTGCCTCTAGTCTTCAAATAAAAACTACTCTAAAAATCATTGTTTTGTAATCCCTTTGTTTGTTTGCTAATAAAATTAAATTAAAATGTAGGAAAAGTATTGTTCTTTACGATTTATTTTCAGTTAAGCTGCATAATTAAGTGTAGTTGAGTTTTCCATTGTTTATGGGAAGTATATGTGCTCCTCTCTTGCGTTGCCTCTACCTTAAGGTGATTTTAATTTTGTTTTCTCTTATTTTCCCCCCATATGTGCAAAACTTTTTTTGTAATTCTAGAACATAATTACATGTTTACATTATATTTGGCTATTGAGAGACTACGGTAATTACCTCTATTCTACTTGTCAGGAAAAGAAGTCACTTGTTGCTCATTATTAATATAAGACGTTGTTCTAAACAATCTTCCATTATAAGATAGTAATTACCTCTCCTGTTCTAAACAATTCAAACAATGCTTTATGAGTTGAATGTGTTTTTCCAAAGAGAATAAACATGTAAATCATTAGACTCTAAAGTGGTCTCTTTTGTGTTTCTTTAGCTACTATCATGTGTGAGCTATTTAAGACTTTTTCCATAAATTGGCCAAATCTTTGTCTGTTTTTTCCGCATGACATTTCCTCTTCCAATAATATTTGTTAATGGACCTATTCGAACTAACCCGACATTAACATTCATCCATTCACCTCTTCTAGATGCTATGCTGCACAAATTTAAATTAATTGAATTCCTCTTTTTTAATTTTTTTGTTTTTGTTATTATAAAATTTTGAATGTTAGGAAACTCAAAAAGTTTGCAAAAAACTAAATTGTTTGGATCAAATCTCACTTTATTGTGTTTACCTCTATGCATATCTCTACTCTTTGTGTGATGGTCTTATTTTTAGAGGGCCATTTACAAGATAAGAACCCTTACTCCAGTATTTGAATTCAAATGGGGCCATGATAAAAGTGTTTAAATTTAAATAAGATATAATCATACCCTTCATTTTCAATTCAAATTTGACCGATCCACTTAATTTTTTGAAAATTTTTCAATGTGCCATTTTTATTGTATTCTTTGCTTGTATGATCCTTTGATTGCCTCTATTGTTTCTTAAACCTTTCAAACTGTAGACAGCATGTATTTAGTTGGTTCTAACTTTGGCTCCTTTAATTATTATTTAGTTGAAATTTATGTGCCATTGTATCTAGTACTTTGTCTACAGTTAGTAGCTATTAAGAATCTCCGTGATGCTATTAATTCTAATTTTTCGTTACTCTTTTATAAAGATTCATGTGATTAATAAAGGAGGTATTGATTTCCATCTTTTTTGATAGAGTTTCTAGTGAGTGGAGAACATTTGTGGGGCTTAATGCCCCACTAAGGCAACTAATGAATTGGGGGCACAAATTCAATTGCAAGCCTCATTGCAAGGAACAGAAAATTAGGAGGATGTTCTACCAACTATTCGAGCAGCTATCGTATAATCCTTGCAGCTAATTTAATTTTTATAG
This sequence comes from Camellia japonica, assembly GCA_030407325.1. Classification (NCBI taxonomy): domain Eukaryota; kingdom Viridiplantae; phylum Streptophyta; class Magnoliopsida; order Ericales; family Theaceae; genus Camellia; species Camellia japonica. The sequence goes on along the minus strand of JAPPVO010000036.1, from coordinate 115,224,314 downwards.
TTATTGATGTAAGTAGGTTAATATATACGATGTCTGATTACTCGTGTAATTATTTAATTGGGACATGATAAGTTTGAGATTGAAGAATACGATGAGCGCCCACTTGCACAAGAAGTTATTGACACAAAGTCCGCAAATTTGTTCAAAGGCTGGCGATATCATATGAATCAACATTACAAAGAGTTGGTGAAAGCATGTACAGATCCTTATAGTGAGCCATTTGTTGGGGTGAGCCAAGAAGATTGGAGGTACATGATTGATCATGTGTTTCTTGGTGACACACACAAGGTAATTAACTAAACACTCATGGATGTTTCTTCTAATTGTACCGCAAATCACCATTATACCTTCTTATAATTTCACTACAAATCCATGGATGTTTAAATTTCTTATAACCCAAACTTCCCAAGTTTCTTTGAAATTCAAAGAATGGCTATTGATACATACAATTATATATGTATGTATATATATATATAATGAATAAATGTGTGCTATAGAGTAATGAAATTGTAGAGAGAGGGAAAGAAAGAGGAAACAGACATGGATACTGCTTTTTTAAATTAATATTTCTATTGCATTCTAGAAATGATCAAAAGGAAACATAGAAAAAAAAAAAAAAAAAAAAAAGGTTACCCTATAATCACACCATGAGTTCAAGGTCATTTTCAGCAGCAATCTCAATTGGGGTAACATATTTTTTGTTTTAAAACTATTAGTTCGTGCACATTTTTTTTTAATTAATAGTATTGCTAAGCATGCATTTTATATTTTTAATGTAGGGAATTGAAAATGGCAAGGAGCCTCACATCGTAAATTTTTAAAAGGCCTCACAATGGAGTAAGAAAAAAAAAGATTGGATTGAACCAGTTTATGGGGTGTAATATGTAAATATACCCTCACTATATTTGTTATTCATATTCCTATATAATGCTTAACTAGTTAGTGTACTTGTAAAATATACTAACTACTTGTTTTTTCTAAAAAAATTAAAAAATGAAAAATAAAATTGACAGGAGAAGATGAACCAACTTTATGAGCAAGCTTTACAGCCTGGAGCAACCCCAATGACATAGGAGCAATTTCTGTTCAAGTTAGGAAGAGGTCAGGGTATTTGAAAGGTTTCGGGGTTGGTCCAAAGCCATATTCCGCTTTCAATTCTACTGCTAGGTCACAAGCACATGATGGAGAGGTTATGAGCTTAAAGAAGAGGTAGCATCACTGAAAGGGATAATTCAATCATATGAAGGGCGCTTCAAGCAGTTCGAACACTTTATTAGACAAATACAGGGTGATCATAATGGATAAGACTCTTTTGATGGGTAAGTACGTTAAATTTTATTAAATATATTAGTGTTTTTAAAATAGTAATATTTTATAACTAACCAATTTTACTTGTTCTCTTTTTGCATGCTGTTGAAGTGACTGTTAATGTTTTTTTTCCATTAAAGATATTTAAATCTAGATTGATGGAGGATTTGTTTGAAGATGAGCAAAGAAAACACTTGTTCGTTATCATTAACACCCATCATCATCATCATAATATAAGGGGTGGCGTGTATAGTTTTGCCTTTGGTTGCAACATATGTAATATGAGAATCAATGAAAGAATGCATAGAACTTGCCTCTATATGAATTACCTCAAAACAGAGAAAAAAATATAGGACTTCCATACAAATCGATTCAGTTTTGGCATGAATAGTGTTCTTCAAAGCACTATATTTGTACAAAAAATGAATAAGTGTGAGTAGAACAAAGTCTTCATCCTTAACTGGTGAAGAAACTTGGGCTAATTGATCTGCTATCGCCTTAATTTGGGTCAAGTACTCTTCCATTGAACAAGAATTTGATAACAATCTTAAACTTGTTCTTCAGTTGTTGTATATGTGATCTCCTTAATTTGAGTCAAGTACTCACCTTGATAATAATGCCTAAGTGAGTCCTCTTTTTCATTTGATAGGCTAAACAACCTGGGACACTTCTCCGTCAAACTTATATTGTCAAACCATTTATCTACCCAGAATCGAATCCTCCTGCCATCTCCAGCTTCAATCCTAAAATTAGTTAGATAGAAGTTAATCAAAACAGGACTAGATGAGGCAAGTAGGATTATTTCTTTCCACAACCTTGATACATTGCTAAATTCATATGGAGATGGTACCCACACTTGATAGTACAAGGTTTGAATGCATTTTTGCAACCTTAACTCGTTGTATCCTTTTCATACCATTGCTCTGTGATAGTTTGATCCAATTCTCATAAGACTAATAAACATCTGAATATATACATATATACGCACACTTAATGAATTTTTGCAAGCTTAATTCGTTCCATATTTTTCAAATGTTGATTAATTTTAGTGGAAATGTAATTGGTAGGTTGAGTTAATTTTTACTTAGTCAAGAGGATCACAACCAAATTTGTAATGGTAGAGAAACCCTAGTTCTACTAGGAAATAACTATAATAATCCAATCCTAAGTGTAAGAACTCCAGTTAGAATTGACATTGGGGAAAATGCATTTTAGCTTTTTAAGTTGCTTGTGACTTATTTGAATATTTCTACGTGTTTCCTGTCATGAAAATTAATAATTGTTTATGAAAAACTTTATTGATAGTTGCCACCATCTGTAGTTAGATTAATTCCCCTTTTATTTATTTATTTATTTTTTTTTTTTTGAACTGGCCAGTAAGGCTGTGTGTGATTACTAGTTTTGGGAGTGGAATTAGATCCATAGATTTTTACAAAATTAAATAGAAATGTAAACAAAAATATTATTTCATTTTTTTTTATTGCAAGTAACTAGAGGTGTACTCATGCGTGTTTATGGACCTAAGTTTGTGTCACGACCCAAACCCGCCTCTATAGGTTTAGTATCGTAACCGACCAGTAATCTATGATTACCAAAGGCCAACTTAGCAGTAATATAGCAACGAGGCTGGCGGAAGCCACTAAATAAGAACATAGACGTCCAATGAGCTGTGAAGACGTAAATGGGACAAATGAACTTTTATATATATACATATACTCATAACCACATAAGTCTATACACATCAGTCCATGGCAAGTTTAATTACAACACATAATCAAAACACAAGGACTTAACCCCGGCCAACAAAATCAATCTCATTACGAATTTGCACGGCACTAGTTCATATATGAAACGGGCGACTCCCAAATTACCCTGTAGCTCAGCTTTTTCGCGCCCCCTTTCGGAAGGTTTGAAAGAAGCCCTACGGTTCGGACTCCCGCGGTTCTGAATCTAGTCTCACAAGTGCAATGCGAAATTGATAAACACCAAAGAATCCAAATCCGGCAAATCATTTTGGAAAATCAATTTTAAATCAAATAATGCCAAAATTGGACTGCTTTGCCAAATACAGAGTCACCACCTAAATATTTTATTTTTGGGAAAATTTAGGAAACCCTGCCTCGTGCTAAAGGCCATGTGTCCGTCATCACCAAAGTTGCCTCGACTCAAGAACTTAGGTACGAGAGGGGAAAGTCATGAATTGAGCACCCCCGCTCGCCCGATCAAAGGATCGACATCTGCTAATCATGATATGATGTTTTATAAACATTATGTGTTCTTATTCCGGTTTATTAGACTAGCTTTACTATGTGATGCGCACAAGCAAGTATAGAGTAGTTTGCTCAATTTGGAACAATTCAACTCATATTTGTTTTTGAAAATGGTTTGAATTTGCCACCTTAAGTGGGTTTAAAAGATGCGGTTTTGTCACCAAACATAGTGGGCTTAAAATATGATTTGCCACTTAACAAAGTGGGCTTAAATCTTACATTTGTTGAATTGTTCCAATTCAAACAACAAGTCTTCATCCACAAGCATTCATGCAGTTTAGCAAGTAAGCACATAACCTCATGGAAAACATGCTAATCATGGCAACATGACAATCACACTCATGCAAGTATGCTAAAGCGTAAAAGCTAACCGAGTACTCCAAGCTCAAACAAAAACTAGTTAGAAAGATGCATGATCCTAACTATACAAGATGCCTAATACAACGCATGCGATAATGCAATTAATAGGCTCGGCTACTAATATGGCATATGAATCAATTTGAACATGTCATTTAAACACATTTTCAAAGAAGATATTGAAATAACAATGCAGTTTCAATGATGCGCCGAGCCTCGGTGCATGCAAGACAAATGAATGGATGCAATCATGCAATCATAAGGTTTGCTAATTGAAAATGCCCCTAATCTAACCATCAAAAGCGATTAAATAAAATGGAGAAAGACGTGGGGTTGGAAGACATACATACACACATGCACACTTATTACAACATTATGCCCTCGCGAAAGAGGATCCAGATGAATAAGTTCACTAGCTATGCTAATTAAGCTAACTATTACAACACTTGAAACTAATTAACTATTCTAAGCTAATTTGAAAGAAATTAACTAGGTTATGCTAATTAAATATTACAGCATCAACTAATTAGCTACAACTAATTCGACTAATTAAATATTACAACACAATTTGCTATGCTAATGAGACAATTAAATAATATCGCATTTAATATGAACTCCAAGGAAGATGGATGTAGAGTGCATGTGCATTGCCTGAAAGCTGCTCTGTCTGCCCCAAATTGCCTCTGTTCCACCTTCAGCCATTGCCTCTATTTCTGTAAAATTGCATTGCTGACCAAACACCAAGGGCCGGCCATGCATTGATTTTGTGTACAGTTCTGTTCTGTGCTCTGAGGTGAAACAGGGCAGATAGAGCATTTTCAAGGTCTGTTTGCCCTTCCTCCCTTCTCTGTCATAGGGAGATCTCAAGAGAAAAGTGGAATCATTTCTAAAGACATCAATGAGCAATTGATTGCTCAATGCTTTAGGACATGATTTTGGAGAAAATCAATAAATGTAATGCAAATGACCACACCTCCCTTTTTGTCATGAAATGAACTCGAAAAGGGAAGTTGAGACGCATCAAGGACATCAAAACACCATGGATTGATGCATGATGGCACTTGACACAAGAAGCTTGGCATGACGTCCGGCCAAGTTCAAGCTATTCAAGCCATTTTCTTTAAGTGTGTTGAGCCAAGTTTTAAACCAATTGATTTAGTCATTGCCATTCATTAATCTATTTGTCCAAATGTGATATTAAGTCCTCTAACTAGAAATAATGTCAAATGAGAGGTCTTTCCAAAACATGAGAGAAAGGCTACACCGTTGACAATGAATCTCCTAAGAGATTAAGCCATTAAGTGTAGGCCATTCTTACATGTTTTGAGCAACCTCGATCGGTTGAAATCATTCTCAAATACAATTGATAGATGGTTGATTGATTGATTATTGGAAATGAATAAAGAAAGCATAACAAGCAACAAGTATGCGAACTTATGAGATCACAAATGTACTAAACAAGGCATAAACCAATTAAAAAGGCTTGGACAACCTCAAAACAGCCCTTAATACATGAAAAACAGAGGTAGAACATGCATGAAATGAGCTTGAAAAGCTAAATAATAAAGAAGGAAAACAAACCTAATAAAGAAGACCAATGAGGGGGTCGCTAACCCCCCTCCCCCTAATTTTTGAAGCTTCAAAACATGATTTTTTGCCTTGTTTTAACTCTGAAAATTAGTTTGGAAACAAGGAAGAAAGGCGTAAAAGCACTAGGTTTTGAGCTACAAGAATAGATACAAGTGAGGGTATTAAACCCCACTACCTTTGTTGGCTTATACAAAACCAAGATGCAACACTTGTAATAAGCACAAAGCGGTCCAAGAGTATGAGAAATAAAGATAAATGGAGCAAGTAAGAGCAAAGGCATGAAATGCAAGCTTATACCTGTCAAAGATGGAGGAAGCTTTTGATGATATTCAAACTTGATCTCTACACACTCTCAAGCTTGAATTATGGTGTTCGAGACTCAACCAAGGCTCTAGGATGGTAAGGCCAGGTTGTATATGGTGTGTATAGTGGAAAATAAACAAGCTAGGTTAGCTCAAAGCTTGTTTGCAATGGAAGCAGGAGGGGACAAGGCTCTCGAGATGTATATATCCCTTCTAGATTTTTTGTTCTGCCCTCAAAACAATCCTAAAGCTCCTTTTTTATAGAATTTGAGCTCAGGAGGTGGTAAATATCTTCAAAAATGGATAGTTGGCGGCCTCCAGCCCAGAATAGGGTTTAATACCATCGAAGGCCGGCCAGTTATTAGCACCCACGGTCAGCCATCACTGATGCATGGCCAAGCCTTTATGGCGTCTCCTGTTTTTGGTTCAAACTCTGCTCATGAAGGGAAAATGTCCAAAAATAAAGCTCACCGGTTCCAACAAGGTATATGTTGAAGATTTGAGGTTATTTTGGGAGCTTGATTGATTTTGAATTGCTCTGAATTCATAATTCAACTTTTATCATTGAGTGCATTGAATCAAGCATCTAAGTCTTGCGAGCGATCAAAAATGGGGTGTCTACAGTTGTCCCTCTTTGACAAAACTCGGGAGTCATGAAATAAAGGGAGTGAATGTCAAAGCCTAGAGACGACCCATTTTGACAAGGCCATAAGACTTGGACAAGAAAACAAGACAAAAACTAAAATGGTTGCGCCCGCAGGCTACCAACGTATCCTTTTGTAAAGAATCAAACCAGCATAGTTTTGGGGCAAGATGCAAATGGTATGCATGATGCAGAACATAACTTATGATTATGCAATGAGGCTGTGATAAAACATTTAAATGCAAAGGCTATGCAAAGAAATGCCACATTCAAACAAACTGAAGTAAGGCATAGCAATCTCATACACGAAAAGAAGCAAGCAAATAAACACGCCACGCGTGGGAATCACAAGCCAAACCACATTTCATGCAGAAAGGATATAAGAAAATTATGCAAGCTTAACTACGCGACGCGTAGGAAAGATGAAAAGAAACACAACCATCGGGTGCACCCGAGGTCTCAAACAAGATTCCAACATGTTGCACATGCGAGGAGAAAAGGATGGTGTGAACACCGGGAAGCACCCAAATATCTTTAAGCAAAGGGGTGGTGTAAACATCGGGACGCACCCGCCTGTTCGAAACCAAAGCATCCTAACGCACCGCACGCGAGAGGAGAAAAGGTAGTGAGAACACTAGGACGCACCCAAATGTCTCTAGCTGAAGCGTCCTAACGCATTGCACGTGAGAGGAGAAGGGATAATGAGAACACCGTGACGCACCGAAATGTCTCTTACTTAAATGTCCTAACGCGTCGCACGCGAGAAGAGAAGGGATAATGAGAACATCGGGATGCACCCAAATGTCTCTTACCAAAACGTCCTAACGCGTCGCACGCGAGAGGAGAAGGGATAATGAGAACACCGGGACGCACCCAAATGTATCTAACCGAAACGTCCTAACGCGTCGCACGTGAGAGGAGAAGGGATGATGAGAACACCAGGACGCACCCAAATGTCTCTAACCAAAGCGTCCTAACGCGTTGCACGCGAGAGGAGAAGGGATAACGAGAACACTGGGACGCACCAAAATGTCTCTAACCAAAACGTCCTAATGCGTCGCACACAAGAGGAGAAGGGATAATGAGAACACCGGGACGCACCCAAATGTCTCTGACGAAAACGTCCTAACGCGTCGCATGCGGGAGGAGAAGGGATAATGAGAACACCGAGACGCACCCAAATGTCTCTAACCGAAACGTCCTAACGCGTTGCATGTGAGAGGAGAAGGGACAATGAGAACACCGGGACGCACCCAAATGTCTCTTACCGAAACGTCCTAACGCGTTGCACGCAAGAGGAGAAGGGATAATGAGAACACCAGGATGCACCCAAATATCTCTAACCGAAACGTCCTAACGCGTCGCACGCGAGAGGAGAAGGGATAATGAGAACACCAGGATGCACCCAAATGTCTCTAACCGAAACGGCCTAACGCGTCGCATGCAAGAGGAGAAGGGATAATGAGTTCATCCAGAATTCCACTGAATGAACCATACATATAATATCGTGCTTGTAAAGAAAGAAACTTAACAAGTGTGATACAGTAAGAACGCATGATCGATGCAGGATAAACAACCAAGATACAATGACAATGGCATATTCTATGCGAAAGAAGAGCATGTTCTGTGCGTGAGACATGAGCATCATCTATGCAAAATTGAGACATGAGCATCTTCTATGCAAAATTGAATGTAGGAGCATATTCTATGCGACAAAGGAGAAGTGTGCATTCTGTGTTATAATAGAGATGTACATATTCTATGGCATGGCAAAATGCATGTTCTATGCTAAATACCAAATGTATATTCTATGCAAGATTGAAAGCATACTCTATGAACAAGAGCCTTTATATGCAATGGAAGTGAATCAAATATATACTTTGGTGCCTCTGACTTACCTTTCAAAAGACTTTGCAACCTGTTCAACTCAAAAGGATACATCTTGTTCATACCGGCAAAGGGGTAAAACCTGCATGTTATTTTAATTTCCATTCTGACAATCTTAGGGTTGAGATGCACTCAAACTTTAGAGAAATGGTAAGGTTCGGGAAGGTACACTTGGAATGCAGGCTCGGTATTTGTTGAAGTTGAAACACATTAAAATGCTCCAAATTTTCCTCTTTTTCTTTTGTAATTTTATTTCTTTTTCTTTCTCTTCCATTTTTCCTCTTTCATTTTTCTTCTTCTTTTTTGTTATTGTCTTTCTACACTCAAAAACTCAAAACAAACCGAAAATTAAAATTCCAAATAAAGCTAGAATTATAACTCAAAATTAAAATAATGACGACTAGCAATACAGACAAACAAAACAAATTGACAAAACAAAAGGAAAGCAACAGACGCAGAATTGAAACCATCAAAGGCCGGTCAGACCTCGATGATGCACGGCCGGGCTTAGATAGACCCAGCCGGCCTTCAACAGCGGCAAAGGGCAATTCGGTAAAATTCGAATCCGAGGCTACTTATAACACAAAATAAGCCCCATTTGGTCACAACCTTGGTCGAAAGAACAACCCACTCCCTCTCTAAAGCCCCTCTCTCTCTAGATTTTCACTCCCCTTGAATTACCCAACAATTCTTGCGAAACTTTTCTTCAAAACCCTCTTGATCCTCCAACTTTTGAACCGATTAAAAATTGTTTCAATTAAAGTTTAAGCTTTCTCTTGGTTTTCACTCACTTTCTCACCTCTTTCCCAAACTTCTCTTGTTCCCCTTTGATTTTCCCCAATTTCTTTATTTTCTCCCTCTCTTAGGGTTTGGAAATTTGGAATTCATCCATTTTCACTCACCCCTTTCACTTTTCTTCAATTTTCCATGCCTAGTGATGAGGTCCCCATTCCAAAGCCTGCCATAGACGTTGGTGTTGCCCTCGGCGTAGACATAGAGGTGGAGGAAGTCGTTGCATTGCTTCCTCTTGCTGAGAGGCCTTTCGATACAGCTACATACCGGCCACGTACACACGTGCCACCTCTTGGCGGCATTTTGAGATTCGAGGGCTTCATTCCAAGGGTAGATGAGGAGACTCTACTGCGAGAGCCCATGGAGCATATCTCTATCGATGCTTCCACAGTACACAACTCTTTCCCATTTTACTTTGCATTTTACTTTGTACATATATCGACATGTTGAATTCCATGAACAAATCTCTTATCCTGACTGCACGTATACTAACAAAAACTTTCAACTGACAGGTGGTGGCAAGGAAGATAGGCGGCTACGGCTCTATTTTTTGCCCTCAACGTTGGTATGAGCAGCTTCTCGTAGAGGTCCGCACTTTAATAGATACTGCCGGCTTTGGGCCCTTTTGCTTCAAGCTTATCCAGATAAGAGTCGAGTCGATACTATACGGGGCTTTGGTTGAGAGGTGGTGGGACACTACTGATTCATTTCACTTTTCTTCGACCGGGGAGATGACACTGACCCCATATGACTTCTCGATGTTGACCGACTTACGGGTGGGGGTTGGTGGCCCAATTCCCTTTGATCTAGATATGACTCAGTGGAGAGATGCATAGCTTCAGCTTCTTGGAGCTATTCCAAACACTACCAGCCATGGGATGGTACACTATAGCTGGTTCTTGGAGCATTTCTCTGGCACGTAGCCAGCCACTGCAGACGAGGTTGCTCAATACACCCGTGGCTTCCTCATATATCTTCTCAGTACTACCCTCTTTGCAAACATGGAGAATACCATGGGGCTATATATTCTAGGAGCATTGGTAGATCTTTCTCGAGTGACAGACTACAACTGGGATGGTGCAGGTTTAGCCACCTTATGCAGTTACATAAGCTCCATTTCCCACCGCAAGGCAGACTCACTTGGCAGATACTGGCGAGTTTGGGAGGTACACAATTCACACTCACTGTTCTGATATGCTTTACACTATGTTCATTGTTGCATTTCTTGCTCATCTGATTTATCTTCTCATATCATTTGCCTGCCTTGGATTTGCAGCTTTGGGTCTACACATATTTCATCTCATTGGCCCCAACTCTAGTGAGGCCTATCGAGTTGTCTGTACCCCGCTCTCGGTACTACAACTCCCGATTCGAGCGACGTCATCTCGTAGATCACACTTTCACATACTTCTGTTACTTGTTTGACACCGCTACTGCAGACTTGGTAATCACAACACTAGTCTTTGTATTTCATGTTTATGTTCCCATATTGTATTGCTCTTCTTCCACTACCATTCCCATACTCGCACAGCCGTTATCACACGGTTTGAGCTTTGATGTTGACTTTTGTTACTTTGCTCATCTTGTTCACAGATTGACTGGCACCCATGGACGGGTATCTCTCCAGCGTCGAGGGCAACTTATACAGCTACATGGCATGCCTCTACTATGCGGATTTTGTTTGAGGGCCCTTTTGGTAGAGCTTACTATTTGGGGTAGCGGTTCATTCGCCAAACCAAAGGCCAAGCTGACCCCGATATTCCATTTCCTCCTCCACTGATCAAGAGGGTAGTCAACGAGATCCAAGATGGTCCTCAGATCGATCTCTTGATGTTGGGAGAGGATGGTGACCTACACCATATGCCTAGTGACTTCACCACTTTCTTACAAACCCGGGTGATGGCACCTCTCACCCCAGGCGTGGCTCGAGTTGTCTCAGAGGTTGCTGGTGCTGCCCTTGCCGTTGCTTCCATTTCTGGCTTGTCTGTGCTCCCCTCTAAGATCATATACATGCGTCCAGATGGAGTGGTTGAGTAGATTCCACTCCAGCCCATTGAGGAGAGGGACCGCAGACTCATGTTTGCCCCTAGCATTGAGCATGTATGACTTCCTTTTATGCTAATCCATGCTACACTCTAGCTTACTCCCAGCCATAACTGTTCACTGGTCCATTACTTCTATATGCTTTTCTTAGTTTTTGTTCTTTTTGCAGATTCCCCAGGCATATGGTGATGAGCTTCTTCGAATGATCAACCAATTACTCATTATGGTTAAGAGGAGGCAGACTGCCCTAGTCAGCCACAGAATTGAGATATATTTCACGTATAGCCTATTGTCATTGCAATACTGTGCACTTCTGATCACTCTATCTGATAGCTATTCTTTTTCAGCTTGAGCCGGCGCCAGCGGTGCCTGCAGGACCTTCTACTGCCAACAGACGGAGACGAGGCTTAGTGAGAGGCCGAGGGGATACTGATCGGAGGAGAGGCCGAGTGAGGCAGCACTCGCCTTCCGAGGAATCTTTTGACGGGTCCACGACCCTTGAGGATGGTGAGGTGGTTGACCTGCAGTTGAGTGACCCCAGTGATGGTAGTGATGCACCTCCTCCACAGCCGAGGAGGAAGAGAGCGAGGACAGGCGACTGATGGCAATGATGATTTTACTTTCATTTTTGCTTTTGCTTTTGCTTTGTTATGTAGTTATGAAACCAACTTCAGATATGTTTTGAAAACTTCTTTTATTTTGGTTGTATAAAATGATGATCGGGGTTGGGCCCGCCAGTTATAAAAGACAAGTTTGTTGAATGATCTCCTTTGTCGAATGATAAGCTGCATTACCTTTGCTTTTGTAATCTTCAGAACTGTGAATGCGTCACATTTTAAATTGATTCGCGGATTGGATAATAACTTACAAACAGCCAAAACACAGAATACAACTTGGTAATGGAAAAAAGAAAGAAAAGCAACTCAAAACGACTAATAAACACTTGGTGCAAATAAAACAAAACTCAAAAGTACAATTAAAGGCCATTCAAACAAAGGTCGGCTTTAGCTACAACTGCTCTGTTTTGAGTTATCATCCAGACCCGGCCAGGCTTCACTGATGCACGGCCAGCTATCAGTGATGCACAGCCAGCCATCAGTATGATGTCGGTCAGTGCTGTGCAGGTGTCATGCCCAACTTTTTCTCAGACTCTATAAATACCTCTCCGATGCTGCCATTCTGGCAAACACACAAATCCTTGATCCTTTGCTCTCAAAATGGAGATGTTATTTGCCAACAGTCTTCGGGACTTGGTTGCCACATTGGATGGCTCGGAAAAGATAAATTTTTGTGGCTTTGTCATAAGCGCACTATTCTCGCTGAGTCGAACTTCTCTTTTTTTTCCGTTCCTTCATGCCGCGGCTAGGTGTTGGAACCCGATTATTCATGTTTTTAGCTTCGGGAGACAAGAGTTATGCCTGACAATTGAAGAATTCCAAGTGCTAATGCAGTTCCGACGCGATGAGGAAATCTTGCCACAGCCCCGTTTTGGTCACATCCAAGCTTTGGGATGGATGTACGAGCTCACTCTGCATGAGGCTCGATCCTTGGTTCATAATGGAGATTTAGACATTCCCAGCCTAATTTATCTGTTTTCCGACGCTGGTAACTGCGGCGACTGATTTTGGTAGAGTTTTCGGCAGCATACCCTTTGTTTGTGTATGTTGGCACATTTCCTCCTCGCCTTTGGTTTCGGAGGGTCCAGCATTTGCTTAATTAAAGTAGCCCAAGGTTTAAAAGAGGGCAAAAACTGCATTGGCTTAGTGCTAGCCAAGACTTTGATGGGCTTAGACGCTTTCATCGGAGAGAGATGACCAAATTTGCAGGAAGTCCACTATTTTTGCAGGTAATGTTTCCCACTCTATCTCATATGTGTTTCTCACATCACTCGACACTCAAGCTCTGTTTTTCTCTCAAAGCCCTTTCTCACTTTTTCTCTCCACATGCACCTCTCTATTCTTTAATCTTTCTTATTTTTCATCCCTCCCCAGATATGGCTCATGGACAGGTTGAAGGTAGTGGATACTTGCCCTAAATACTCAGCACGGGGCTACTTCTTCCGCCAATGGCTAGTGGATTTCCCGAATGAGGGATGGTGATGCCATTGGATGTGCAACCAGTCTGCTGTTGACATTGCTTGGCGTTGCCCCTGGTTTGATCTACCCGAGATGGGCTACAACATGGCTCAGCAACCCGGCATTCAGCTGATTGTCTTAACACACTATGTATTCTACTTTCCATTTTGGTTCAGGCGTCAGTTCAAACACGACCAGACTTGTCCAGAAGAAGGGGTAGAGTACCCAACTTCATTCCCAATCCGAGGTTCACAGTTGGCTCGATACCCCAATGTTTGGAGGACAAGAGAACTTTTAGCTCCTGCTTCCAATTTCAGTTGCGCCCTTTCTGGTGAGTGCCTAGCTTGGCTTGAAGATGAGGCGTAAACCGGGCCTACTTTAGCATCGGAAGCTTCCACAAGCGCAGGGAGGGGACGCAGGAACACCTGACTCATCTGTGCCCCAAGTTTATTGCTTTGATCTAACTTTCAAGTTTTCCTTTTAAATATAATAAAATGCAACTTTGATGTGTATCGAGAGTTAGCGAACTTTGTATTGAAATCAATGAAATTGAAGTTGTGAGCACTGAAAATTTCCCTTTTGGTCCAAAAATGGTTTGAATTGTAAAAAGATTAATTTGAAGAAAATTAACTTTTATTAAAAATTTTCAAAACCATTTTCGATGAGGATCACAACTTGACACACATGGGATCTATCCTTGAGATGTACAACCTTGAATCCAAAAATAGAAGATTGCCCCTAGATTGAATAGCACTGCTTAGCACTGTAGACACCCCATTTTTGACCGACCTTAAGACTCAAACGTCATCGTTTGTGCGCGCGATGATCGCGTATGTTTGTGCTTGTTTTGAGCGTCCGAAGGTCTCGGCTGAGTGCCTTGTCTTTGAGCCTCTTAACACTTTGTGTTTTGGCCTTGTTTTTGGGCCACACCTCGATCCCTCTTGCCTGGGGCAGGGAAAGGCCTTGCCGGCCACTTATGGCACTTGTCGGCCACTTTTCTCCCTTGTAGGCCACTTGAAGCGGTCGGTCGGCTAGGGGAGGTGGCCGGCTGGCCACCTTAAGTGGCCAACGGCCAATTTTCTCTTTTTTTAGATATTTTCAAATCTTTTGAGCCATTTGTTGCCCACTGAGGTTCATCCTCCATACACATGTATAGAGGGATAAAGCAAGTTTTTTGCTTGCTTGTTCTATATAAGGGGAGCTCCCTCCTCCTATTTGAGGGCTACAAAATTTCAGAGTTGAAATTTCTCTCTCTCTCTCTCTATATAGATATTGTGCTATATTGTGCTTAAAAGTGAGTTTTCTTCACATATTTGCAAAGAGACCCTTAGCCAAACACCACCACCTTGGAGTTGAGGTTCTTGAAGGCTTGTTTGGAGCACAAAAAGCTGGTTTTGGCTCAGAAGTTGCTTGTTTAGCTGTTGTGCTTCAAGGGTAAGCATTTACCCCTCTTAAGCTTGTTTTTGTATACTAGTTTGGGCCACCTTTGCATGCTGTTTTGGCCTAGTTGTCAACTACAAAAACCTCTATTTTTTAGTGTTAAAAATGGTTGTTTGAGGCCCTTTTGGAGTTAGGGGTGATCCACCCTCCTTGTAGCTTTATTTGCTAAGCTTTGTGCCATCCTTTAAAGCTTTTAAAACAATTCTTTTTTGGCCTTTCTACCGCTGAAACTCAGAGGTTTTTCAGTGGTAGAAAGTTTGTTTTGAGGACCAAAATAGGGGGGGTGGTCCCCCCTCCTCGCATCTTGTTTGCATGTGTTATTGGCCTAGTAGTTGAGCATGTTTTTCTACCATCTCATGGCTTGTTCTTAGCATGTTTTTGGCCTTATCTTAACATGTTATAACTCTATTGGGTTGGTTGGAGCACATCTTGCTTGCTTCTTACACTTGTAGTTTAATCATGCTTGCTAGCCTAGCTTACTTGATGTTGTAGCCTATTATTCTAGCATGCGTTGGCTTCATTCCAGCATGTTTTTGGCCTTACTTTGACATGTTTAAGCTCTGTTTTGAGCGGTCTTGGTCCCTTGAGACTTGCTTTCTATAGCTATAGTGTAGTTAGCTTCACTAGCTTTGTGCTTCAGGCCCTTTAACATGCTTTATTTAAGTTATTTGCATGATATGGCATCATTTAGCATGTGATTTTAGAGCATATTCCGCTGTCACACTCTCACATATATCACTCTTTAAATGCTTTTGAGAGTTGTGCCCTATGCCTTGTTTGAGAGCCAATTTGTGTACATGATTTTCTTGCCTTTTAAGCTTCAATCTCAGCATGATTTAGCCTTTGTTTTGGCATGCTTTAACTCTATTTTGAGTTGGTTTGGCCCTTTGAGGCTTGTGTTGCAAGGTTGTGGTACCACCCCTTTCATTAGCTTAATGAGTTAAGCCTTTAAACATGCATTTCATGGGTTGTTTGCATGATTTTAAGTCATTTAGTATGTTATTTCAGTGCTGAAATGTGTGTCATTGCACTCCATTGTTTTAATCTTTCTTTCAGTTTGAAAGTAGTCTTGAGCCCTTTGATGGCTTGAATATGGAATTGAGATTCGCGTGCCTAGTGGTTTTAATCCTCCCTTGAAGGTTTCTACTAACCAACAGCATGAAACCTCTTTTATGCTCAAGGCACTTGTGGCTTAGGCCATCTTTCCAATTAGAGGACCTTTCACATTGAACTTAACCGGTTAATGGACTAATTGGTAAGCTAAAATGTGTAAACAAGAATTGAACCAAGTAAAACTTGTATGAGATAAGCATACGTAAGGCATTTCATGTGTTTGGATCGGACGTTAATCCAAACATAAGAAATGTGAGACGTTTCATACTCAAAGTAATGAAACGTGTTGCATTTCTTGGTCGCCAACACCCTTAATCATGCATGATGGGGTGGAGGCACTTTGAGTCTTATGTACCCATTCACTAAGCTTGTACAAGCTTGGTTCTTCAGCCGTCATGCATTGAGATGCCTGATTGGTGGCTTGAGAGCCAAGTACCACACTCATTTGAGCTTGAGACATGATGAGGAGGGTGGTAGTACACACATTTCTTGCCAAATACATTATCTTGGCTCTGTTGCTCTCTGTTGCAGCAAAGGCAGAATTTTGGAAAGAGAGGTGGCCGGCCGGCCACTTGTAGCAGCCTATCGACCACTTGCATTGGTCGGCCGGCCAGTTGAGGTAGCCTACCGACCAGTTGAGGTGGCCGACCAGCCACCTGCAGGGAAAATTGTCCAAAGTATTCATGTGTTAGGGCAGATGCAATCTGGAAGTTCATATGATGTTTTGAGATCACCGCGAGTGCAAACAGAGGCAACTCATGGCAAGGCAATGCATTTTCGGGCGAAGCAAACCGAGCATGCATGTCTCCCTCCCCCTCGAGGTCATTTTACTTCTTTACTTAGCTAGTTAATTTATCGATTTTATAATTAATTAGTTAATGTGCTTAGCTAATTTAATTCATCTTTGTAATATTTTAATTAGCTTAGAATTGTTAGTTAATTTAGTTTCAATTGTGTTGTAATAATTAATTAGCTAAGTTAGTTAATTAGTTGGTTTGTAATAATTAGCTTAGCTTAGTTTAGCTTAGCTTAATTATTTGGACCCTCCTTCGAGAGGGCGCAATGTTGTAATAAGGGTGCATGTGTGTGTGCATGTCTTCCAACTCCACTTCTTTCTCCCTTTTACTTAACCGCTTTCGATGGCTAGTTTTAGGGCATTTTTTCAATTAGCATACCTTATTCTTTGCATGCGTGCATCATTCATTTGTCTTGCATGCACCAGGCTCGGCGCATCATACAAACTGTATCGTATTTCAATACACTTCTTTGAATACGTGTTTATCACATGTTGTTCAAAACGAATCATATGCCATCTTAGATAGCCGAGCCTATTTAGTTACATTATTGCATGTGTTGCATTAGGCATTGTTAACATAGTTAGGATCATGCATGATTTCTAACTAGTTTTCTGTTTTGGCTCGGAGTACACTGTAAGTGTTTACGCTTTAGCATCCTTGCATGAGTGTAAGTGTTGCCATGATAGCATGCTTGCCATGAGGCTATTTGCTTAAGTGATTAACTGCTTGAATGCCTGCGGGTGAAGGCTTGATTGCCTGAATTGGAACAACTCGATAAATGTAAGTTTTAAGCCCGCTTTGCGAAGTGGCAAAATCATGTTTTTAAGCCCACTTGAGGGTGGCAAATCTGCGCTTTAGCCTACTTGCGAGTAGCACTTCCAAACCATTTTCGAAAACAAACATGAGTTGTTTTGTTCCAATTCTCGTGATTGAGTCTATACTTGTATGCCGTGCGCATCACGTAGTAATGCTAGCTAATAATCGGAATAAGAACACATGGTTTATAAAACAACATATCATGCTTAGTAGAGGCCAACCCTTTGATCGGGTGAGCGGGGGTGCTCATTTCAGGACCTTCCCCTCTCGTACCCAAGTTCCCGAGCCGAGGCAACTTTGGTGATGACGGACACATGGTCTTTGGCACGAGTCAGGGTTTCCTAAATTTCCCAAAATAAAATATGTAGGTGGCGACTTTGTAATCTGGCAAAGCAGTCCATGTTTGGCGCTTTTTGATTCAAAATCGATTTTCCAAAACCAATTGCCAGATTTGGACTCTTTGGTGTTTATCAGTCTCACATTGCACTTTGTGAGATTACATTCAGAACCGTGACAAGAGTCTGAACTGTAGTAAGACCAATTCGCGCCCTCTCCGAAAAGGAGGCGCGAGAAGAAAGTCGGGTCTACTAGCACTGTAGCCCGCTCTCCTCTCAGAGTAAAGGCCACAACCGATCTTTAAAATAACGAAGAGACAAGGATGCCATGATCAAACACATGGACACAGTTGATTTGGAAGTGTTTGCGGCCGGACTTCGGAATGAATTTGCCTACGTATCTCGAAGATGGGAATCAGGCCTTACATAGTTCAGTGCAGGTTCACTTAGGTATTAACATTCTTCTTTTGCGCTCTAACTTTTTCCAAGGCCACCCTTTCCGGGTTTTCAACCTTGCGAGCTCAGTTTTTCTTTTTTCCAATTTTTTGTGCTCTAACTTTTGCCTAGGTCGCCCTTCCGGGTTTTCGGCCTAGCGAGCCTCTCAGGGGTAATATTTTTTCAACTTGTCCATGTTGATTGGTTGAGAGAATTCTAGGCCATCTAGGTCCATAAGAATGACAGCTCCACACGACCAGATAGATTTGATAATGTAAGGATCAGTCCAATTGGGTCTGAACTTGCCCCTAGGGTCATGGATGGGAGCTCGGTTGTCTTTGAGCACTAAATCTCCTTCCTTAAGATTCCGAGACTTAACTTTCCTGTTAAAAGCCCTGGCAATCCTACGTTGATAACCCTAAACATGGTACAGTGCTTTCAGCCTCCTCTCATCAAACAACATGAGTTCTTCGAACCTGCTCTGCTGCCAATCTGCTTCCGCTATTTGGCACTTAGCCATGACCCGCAGCGACGGAACCTCTATTTCAATCGGCAGAATAGCTTCCATCCTATAAAGTAGAGAATACGGAGTTGCCCCAGTAGATGTCCGAATTGAAGTTCTATAGCCCCAGAGAGCAAATGGCAATTTGTCTGGCCAATTCATGTAAGTCTCAGCCATTTTTTGCAAAATGTGCTTGATGTTCTTGTTGGCGGCCTCAATAGCTCCGTTGGTTTGCGGCCGGTATGTGGATGACTTATGAAAAGCCACATTGTATTTCTCCAACAAGTTGATCACTTCTTTCTTAAAATGGGAGCCATTATCTGAAATGATCTCATTCGGGACTCCATAACAGCCAATAATGTTGTTGCGGATGAACTTAGCCACATGTGCTGCTTTCAACACTGCATAAAACTGAGCTTCCACCCACTTCATGAAATAATCAATTGCCACCAGAATGTACTCATGCCCATTTGACCCTTTCGGTGTAACTGTCCCAATGACGTCGATTCCCCAAACTGAGAAAGGTTATGGTGAAGTCATGTTGTACAACTTCGACGGCGGGATATTCATGCGATTTGCATAGATTTGGCATTTGTGGCATCGCCGAACAAAACCAATACAATCCTCCTCCACGGTAGACCAGTAGTAGCCCAGTCTGAGAATCTTCCGAGCTAGCATTACTCCGCTCATATGCGCTCCACACTCTCCCCTATGGATACCCTTCATTAGGCACTTCGACTCTTCTGCATCAACACACAATTTGTGCATTCCCAGATGTCCCCTCTTATACAACTTACCCCTGTGGATGATAAATTGAACGGCCATTCACCATATTGCCCTCTTATCTTTGGCATTTGCCCCTAGTGGATAAACCTCCTTCTCCAAGAAGTTCTAGACATCATAATACTAGGGGTTTTGATCTTGCACTTCATCTATTGCGGCGATCAACCCGTAGGCCGACACATATCTCTGTTCAATAATGATTAGACGCATCCGGACTCCCAACGGGATGTCTATCATGGAAGATAGAGTTGATAAGGTGTCAGTGAACCTATTGTTCTCTCTTAACAGATTCGTGAAGTTTAGCTTCTCAAACCTAGGAATCAGAACATCCAGGGTTTGGTGATAGATTTTCATCCTTTTTTCCTTAACCTTCCAGTCTCTTTTTGCTTGAGACACAACCAGGTTCGAGTCCCCAATGACGTCCAACCTTTTTACCCCTAGTTCTAGGGTGGCTTCCAATCCAGCGATACACGCTTTGTATTCTGCCTCGTTGTTGGATACTTTGAATCAGAGTTTGAAGGCTAAGGGTATATGGGAAGTGTCGGGTGCTATCAGCAACACCCCTATCCCATAACCGTATTGGTTAGACACTCCGTCAAAGTACATTGTCCAGGTCTCTTCCTTGACTTGCAGAATAGCCTCATCTGGGAATAAGTATTCTACTGCTTCATCCCTTTCCACTAGGTGATCTGCCAGAAACTTTGCTTCTGCTCTCCCCTTGACAGACTTGCGAGTCACATACTTCAAATCAAATTTGGAGAGGAGAAGCAACCAACGGGCTAGCCTACCCGTATGTGCTGGTTTCTCGAAGAGATATTTGATGGGATCTAACCTCTAAACCAGAATTACAAAGTGAGCTAACAAGTAGTGCCTCAACTTCCTGGTAGCCCATACCAAGGCTAAGCAAGCCTTCTCTAACGGGATGTAACGGGTCTCATAGTCCAGCATCCTCTTACTCAGGTAATAGACAGCCTTCTCTACTCTATCCTCAGATTCCTGAGCAAGCATACAACCCATTGTCATGTCCGTTATTGACAAATACAGAATCAACGGCTTCCCCGGCTCTGGCGGTGACAACACGGGCGGGTTCTGAAGGTATTGCTTGATTTGCTCGACAGTGAATTGATATTGGTCATCCCATTGGAATTTCTTTCCTTTCTTTAGAAGACCAAATAATGGTTCACAAGTCAAAATTTTTTTTTGAGATAAACTGTTTTATGAATTGCACTTTACCCAGAAAGCCTCGCACCTCCTTTTCAGTCCTTGGTGGTGGCATTTCTAGGATGGCCTTGATTTTGAAAGGATCTACCTGGATATCCCTCTGTGTAATCAAGAACCCCAGCATTTTCCCTGCTATTACGCCAAAAGTGCACTTCTGTGGATTCAACCTCAATCGATATTCTCTAATCCGTTGGAAAATTTTCTTCAAGGCGATGTAGTAGCCCTCTCTTTTCTTGGATTTGACAATCATATCGTCCACATACACCTCGATCTCTTTGTGGATCATATCATGCAGGATAGTGGTCGCAACCCATTGATAGGTAGCCCCAGCATTCTTCAACCCAAACAGCATCACCCTATAGCAGTAGGTTCCCTACGGCGTGGTGAAGGCAGTCTTCTCTCTATCCTCAAGTGCCATCAGTATCTGGTTATACCTGGAAAATCCATCCATGACGGAGAGTAACGCATGGCCTGCGGTGAAGTCCACCAATTCCTCGATGTGCAGTAGAGGAAAGTCGTCCTTCGGACTGGCTCTGTTAAGATCTTTGAAGTCGACACACACCTGAATTCTGCCATCTTTCTTTGACACCGGAACAATGTTGGCCAACCAAGTCGGATATTCAAGTACTAGCAAGAACCCTGCGTCTATCTGCTTGGTGACCTCTTCCTTAATCTTCAAAGCCTAATCTGGGCGTATTCTTCGCAGCTTCTGCTTGATGGGTCGGGACTCGGGGTCAAAAGGGATCCGATGCTGTATAATCTCAAGATTGATTCCAGGCATGTCTTCGTAGGACCATGCGAAAACATCTTTGAAATCTTTTAATAAAGCGACTAAGCGCTTGCGTTCCTTCGAAGACAACGTGGACCCGATCTGGACCAGACGCGGATCCTTCTCAGTGCCCACATTAATTGGAATGATTTCATCAACAAGGGGTTTTACGAACCTCTCCTCCTCTCGATCAATCAAATTTTTCAAAACCAAAGGAATTCCTTCCTTGTCGTTTTCATCAAAATTTTGAAAATCATGATCAATGCAATACACAAGTGGCATAGAGAAGTACTCAAAAATTGCTGTAGCATTCTCATTCAAAAGATCCAGCTCATCCAATTCCTCGGTTACAACCGACTCAAAAGAAAAGGAAAAAGATGACCTGGACAAAACTACGGCATTCGGGTTATCAACCCCAGAAATGCCAGACTCCGACTCAGAGGAACCGGAATCTGATTCCGACTCCACAGACTTTGTGGAATCAGATTCTGGCTCACTACCTGATTCAAAACTGCTGGACAAAAAGCCCTCCTCCAGCTGCCAAGTAAGGGACGGTGCATCAGATGCATCCAAGATACCACTGGAAGGGTCCACACCTGATTTGTCTCCGATCATGGAAACGGTTAGGTCATCCCCCAAGCTCTCCAGGTTGATCTGAGGATCCGAAAGGAGACATGCCAGCACTACTCCTACCTCAAGTTCATTGCTGTTGGAATCACTTCCTATGCCCTTTGCAGTCTCAGTAGTTGATTGAGCCTTTTCCTCTATAGCTTCACTTTCTTGTAGCTGTAAGTTGAAGAAAATCTCGAAGTCGGGAACATGCCGCTTCTCCGAGTTCAACCATGGCTCAGGAAAACCGCAAAATGGGAAGTCTTTTCTCTCCCGAACAAAACGGCCGTTCAGAGTTCCCTGAATTAACTTATGGTTCAGCTCATAGTGCTTTCCAGTTTGCTTAGCTTTGGCTCTTCTTGCCATTTCTGTCCCTTTCCTTACCCAGTCTTCTTTGGTGGGCATATAACCCAAGCCAAAGGCATGAGGGTTATGTGGCACTTCGGCCGGTGCAGTAATGCCCTTCCGGCCACTCTTTCCTAATCCCATCCCGAGCACATGTTGTAGCTTGTTCATGAGATATACAAATTGTGCACTGATGTACAAGCCCTCATCAACAGCTAGGATATTTTGCCCCACCCGGGTCTCAGTCAAGGTAAAACTAGACAAGAAAACATCCTCGTCGCCATGTACAATCTCCAATACGGGTGTAGTAACCTCTAACGAAGGATGTATAGATGAATTCCCAAACACAATGGCTACCCCCTTTCCAAGAGGGTACTTCAGCATTTGATGCAAGGTGGAAGAAACAGTTTTTACTTGGTGCAGCCAGGGTTGCCCAAGTAACAATTTGAAAGTAGCCGAAACATCCAGGATGTGAAACTCAATATCCTGTTAAGCTGGGCCAACTTGCACTCTGACTTGTACTGTTCCCATCATTTCTCTGCTTGTGTTGTCGTAAGCCCGGATCACCTGGGCCGTTGGTACAAAATATGCTGGCTTCAAACGAATGACATAGGTTGTACGAGATGGACAAACATTGATTGTAGACCCAGTGTCAACCAATACAACCGGCACCCACTTCTCTCTTTACTCAACTGAGATGTACAACGGATTGTTATGTGCAGAGCATTCAAGCGGCAATTCCTTATCTGAGAAGGTCAAAGTAAGCGGAGCACCTCCCGAGAAGACAAGTCCCACTAGTTACTCTAGAGTTGTGTTGATAGATAGTTTGGCCTTATCCATTGCCGACAATACAGCTTGCTTGTGTATTCAGGAAGCCATAAGCAACCTCCAGATAGATATGTCTACTTGTATCTTCTTCAACTGTTTTAGGACAGCCTCTTCCTCTAACAATTTTTCCTTCTGTTTTTCAGCGTCCTTGTCATTTTCGAATACTTCGGGTTGGTATAAGTGTGGGGGCTTGAAGTATTGCCCGCTTCTAGTCATATGATCCACCTTCTCAGAGTACCAAGTGTCATCTGGCAGGTCTTGGCCCCAATCCTTGTCGGTGTGGACAAGATGTAGATCATCATCTTTCCACCATACTCCTCCAGCAACCGACAGGTAGTTGTCCGGTTCCATTGTAATTACTCTTACATCACAGTCATCCCCCGCAGGGTGTTTGGCTTTTTCAGTTTTTTGACTATTCTCATCCCTTTCTTGTTCAAACCATTTCAATGCGGCTTCTTGTTCGGTATCAGTAGTACTAATAATGCCTGATTCTTGAGCTAAATTCTTAATACCGGTGCTCTCTGGAAATTTCCCCTTGTCTTCGGCCCTTCCGGCCTTCGTAGCAGTTCCTGCTTCTGGCTCTTCCAGCTTTGGTTGAAGTCCCTCATCCACATCAGGTTCATCATTGAGCCACCTAGAGTTGTCTGTCGACCCGTTCAGATCGAACCAGTTAATGTGCACATCTTCCAAATCTTGCTCATCGAAGAACTGCAGATTGTTGATGTCTTCCTCCAGGTCAGCTAGGTCATCTAATCCCTAACTCAGGCCATCCTCCCGGACCACACTCACCTTCATTCCTGTTGGCAACTCCAGCTCTGGTTTGGCCTGATTGGTTGGCACAATATAACAACATGGGTTGTATTCCTCCTCAAATAAATCCACGGAGCCCTCAGGCACTGAACTTACATTCTCCACCAAAGTTGATCTCCCTCCATCTTCCACTGTCACCACCACGGGCTTAGTTTGGATTATTGACGTGTTCATTATGCACAAATCTGTGCTCTCAGGGATGAACAACGCCGGCTTTGGCAGGTGGGAGGGGGTGATGTATATACTGGGGTCGTAAGGAACAGCCACTGTAAGGATAAAATTTATTTGTCGGGGTAGAGGGGGTTGGTTATGTGGTGGGAGAGGATTTATAGTGACATTGGGCTTTTTAAGAGGTGCTACCACCTTATTATCAATGAGATCTTGAATCTCATGACGCAATCTAAAGCACTGATCAGTATCATGACCATGTTGTTGGTAGAAAGCATAATATTTGGCTGAGTTGTGTTTAGGAGGGAGATGATCGGGCAATGGGCGTTGTTCTAACGGCTTCAGATGCCCTTTTTTTTATTAGGATCCTCAATGCCGTAGATAAGGACATATAGAGTGTGTGAAGACCCTCTGGCCTCGGGCTTGTTGGCTTGAGGTTTGGGAAGTTGTATTGGATGTGCTGGCAAAGGGGTTGGCAATCTTGGGTGTGGTGGTGACCATGCTCACATCTGAAGGCCTTGCAGCTGCACTACCGCTAGTAGTTACATTCGAACTGCGTGTGAAAGCCCTCTTGGGCTGCTTCTTCTCATGGTCTATCAGACCCTGCTTTATTGCGTCCTCTATTTGTACCCCTATTTCGTGGAAGTCAGCAAAAGTAGACAAAGGCAAGACTATCATTTTCTGTAATAATCTTCCTTGCAAGTTACGGACCACCATGCTGATCTGGTCCTTTTCAGATGGCCGCACAGTCATCATAGAGGCCTTGGCCCTGTATCGGGTCACAAAATCCGAGAAGCCCTCCTTCAACTCCTGGCGAGTTGCTTCGAGATCACAAGTAGTGACCTTGATCTGGGTGTTGTAGGAGTGCTACGCTATGAAGGCCTT
Source organism: Camellia japonica (assembly GCA_030407325.1). Taxonomy (NCBI): domain Eukaryota; kingdom Viridiplantae; phylum Streptophyta; class Magnoliopsida; order Ericales; family Theaceae; genus Camellia; species Camellia japonica. The sequence continues at coordinate 115,199,191 of JAPPVO010000036.1, read as the reverse complement.
GGCCATTTCCTCCGAATTTCTCTTCACAGAGTCTTCAAGCTTGGCATACTAGATGGCCATTATACCCGACAGGGTCTGGCCAAAGAGTGAAAGCTTCTATAGTCTGGTGAGACCCATGGGTCGCCAGATGTCAGAGACTAGCCATAGATGGACCATAGGATCGCTGGAACCGTCAAACCGGTCTATATGCGGCATCTTGAATCTATTTGGCAATGTCACCACCGAATCAGCATAGCCATTATCTATGTCAGGGATTGAATTCATGCCCTGTGCCCGTTTAAAGAACTTTTCCAGCTTGCGTACTTTCAGTGCAGTAGGGTCGACCTCAAATTCAAATGGTGCCTCCATTTGATAAACTGGTGCTTTGGAGGTCTAAGGTGGGATTGGCTCTGCCGGAATGTCTGCATTTTCCTGGACATTAATAGTGACCCGGGGCGCCGGAATATCTGCTGGGGGTGCATGGGATGCTGATGTTACTACAGGTTGTGGCTGCTGTTGTTGAAGCCTTTCTATTACCTCTGCTTGGCGAGCTATAACCTCGGCTTGGCGAGTTGTGGCCTCAGCTTGCCGGCAGCATCTAGCTGCATGTTCTCAATAGTCTGCTGGAGTTGGCAAAGCATATCTTCCATGTTGACCGGAGGACTTTATACTATCGGAACTGGCGAATACTCTCTGTCTGGAGTAGAAGTAGATGATTGGGCCTGACTGGGCATAGGCGAGGTAAAAGGTGACTGCTTAATTGGCGAATTCTATCGAATCCTCCTCTGTCTGGTAACTAGCGAGAGTGAAACAAACACTGGCTGTCCCCTGACTAGATCCCCAGATCTGCAAATCCTTCTAACTCGGGTCCAGAGTGCTTGGGGGGTAACAGACTCATCTGAAGCAATGGTGTAAAACTACCTTGCAAAAAGAAACAAAAAATCAGAAATCTCATAGCACCTCAACTCAGACTCAAGCAACACGCAGTTGCAATCATAAGCTGGAGAACTATACTCAACACTGAATCTCTGCTTCCCAAAAACTGATACCCAGACTTACAATTGATACATACATTCCTGCAGAGTTTCACTCTAAAAGCACGTATCAAGCAAGTGAGAGCCAAAACACCCCTATAATAGGGTAGGGTTACCCTGTTCTAATTTCTTCAGGAGCTAGGGGTTCACTACGCAAACAAGCGGTTTCATACAATTCCTGCATTTGAGTAAACAACCTGTCCTAGTTTGGAATTGTCTCTATGGTTTCTGATATGCAACTAGGCCGATTGGTCAAAAAGGGTACCTCAACAAGACTACCTAATATACCTGTCACACCTACCACCGAGAAGTGAAAGGAGGATCAAACAGTACAGCAATAGTCCAGATCCAAGGGTTGTGTTCCCATCGTGGTAGAGCCCACAATCGGTCATTCTTTTGGCAAGCGTCCGGCAAACCGCTCAGGAATAGCAAATGGCAAACACTGTGACTCAGGCGCACCGACGCAAATGCAAATGCAAAGAAACACATAAGTGTAAATAAAAAACGATATCATGACTTCGAGTTATGTTCTCTAAGTCCCTAGCAGAGTCGCCAGAAACTGTAGCTCAGCTTTTTTGTGCCCCCCTTTCGGAAGGTTTGAAAGAAGCCCTACAGTTTGGACTCCCGCAGTTCTGAATCTAGTCTCACAAGTGCAATGTGAAACTGATAAACACCAAAGAGTTCAAATCTGACAAATTGTTTTGAAAAATCGATTTTAAATCAAATAATGCCAAAATTGGACTGCTTTGCCAAATACTGAGTCGCCACCTAAATATTTTATTTTTGGGGAAATTTAGGAAACCTTGACTCATGCCAAAGGCCACGTGTCCGTCATCACCAAAGTTGCCTCAGCTCAGGAACTTAGGTATGAGAGGGAAATGACATGAATTGAGCACCCCCACTCGCCCAATCAAAGGATCGGCCTCTACTAATCATGATATGATGTTTTATAAACATTATGTGTTCTTATTCCGATTTATTAGACTAGCTTTACTATATGATGCGCACAACCAAGTATAGACTAGTTTGCTCAGTTTCGCACAATTCGACTCATGTTTGTTTTTGAAAATGGTTTGAATTTGTCACCTCAAGTGGGCTTAAAAGATGCGGTTTTGCCACCAAACATAGTGGGCTTCAAACATGATTTGCCACTTAACAAAGTGCGCCTAAAGCTTACATTTGTTGAATCATTCCAATTAAAACAACAAGCCTTCATCCACAGGCATTCACACAGTTTAGCAAGTAAGCACATAGTCTCATGGCAAACATGCTAATCATGGCAACATGACAATCACACTCATGCAAGTATGCTAAAGTATAAAAGCTTATCGAGTACTCCAAGCCAAAACAAAAACTAGTTAAAAAGAAGCATGATCCTAACTACACAAGATGCCTAATGCAACGCATGCGATAATACAATTAATAGGCTCGGCTACTAATATGGCATATGAATCGATTTGAACAACATGCGATCCAAACACATTTTCAAAGAAGATATTGAAATAACAATGCAGTTTGAATGATGCGCCGAGCCTCGGTGCATGCAAGACAAATGAATGGACGCAATCATGTAAGCATAAGGTATGCTAATTGAAAATGTCCCTAATCTAACCATCAAAAGCGATTAAATAAAAGGGAGAAAGACGTGGGGTTAGAAGACATACATACACACACGCACACTTATTACAACATTATGCCCTCGCGAAGTAGGATCCGAATGAATAAGCTAACTATTACAACACTTGAAACTAATTAACTGGTTTAAGCTAATTGGAAAGAAATTAACTAGGTGAAGCTAATTAAATATTACAACATCAACTAATTAGCTACAACTAATTAGACTAATTAAATATTACAACACAATTTGCTATGCTAATGAAACAATTAAATAACAATGCATTTAATATGAACTCCAGGGAAGATGGATGAAGAGTGCATGTGCATTGCCTGAAAGCTACTCTGTCTGCCCCAAACTGCCTCTGTTCCACCTTCAGTCATTGCCTCTGTTTCTGGAAAATTGCATTGCTGACCAAACACCAAGGGCCGGCCGTGCACCACTGAAGCCCGGCTGGGCCTATATAGGGCCGGTCGTGCATTCATTTTGTGTATAGTTCTATTTTGTGCTCTGAGGTGAAACAGAGCAGATAGAGCATTTTCAAGCTCTGTTTACCCTTCCCCCCTTCTTTGTCATAGAGAGATCTTAAGAGAAGAGTGGAATCATTTCTAAAGACATCAATGAGCAATTGATTGCTCAATGCTTTAGGACATGATTTTGGAGAAAATCAATAAATGTAATGCAAATGACCACGCCTCCCTTTTTGTCATGAAATGAACTCAAAAAGGGAAGTTGAGCTTCAAGGACATCAAAACACCATGGATTGATGCATGATGGCACTTGACACAAGAAGCTTGGCATGACGTCCGACCAAGTTCAAGCTATTCAAGCCATTTTCTTTAAGTGTGTTGATCCAAGTTTTAAACCAATTGATTTAGTCATTGCCATTCATTAATCCATTTGTCCAAATGTGATATTAAGTCCTCTAACCAGAAATAATGTCAAACGAGAGGTTTTTCCAAAACATGAGAGAAAGGCTACACCGTTGACAATGAATCTCCTAAGAGATTAAGCCATTAAGTGTAGGCCATTCTTACATGTTTTGAGCAACCTCGATCGGTTGAAATCATTCTCAAATACAAGTGATAGATGGTTGATTGATTGATTATTGGAAATGAATAAAGAAAGCATAACAAGCAACAAGTATGCCAACTTATGAGATCACAAATGTACTAAACAAGGCATAAACCAATTGAAAAGGCTTGGACAACCTCAAAACAACCCTTAATACATGAAAAACAGAGGTAGAACATGCATGAAATGAGCTTGAAAAGCTAAATAATAAAGAAGGAAAACAAAGCTAATAAAGAAGAACAAGGAGGGGGTGGCTAACCCCCCTCCCCTCAATTTTTGAAGCTTCAAAACATGATTTTTGGCCTTGTTTTAACTCTGAAAATCAGTTTGGAAACAAAGAAGAAAGGTGTAAAAACACAAGGTTTTGAGCTCCAAGAATAGATATATTAAACCCCACTACCTTTGTTGCCTTATACAAAACCAAGATTCAACACTTGTAATAAGCACAAAACAGTCCAACAGTATGAGAAATAAAGATAAATGAAGCAAGTAAGAGCAAAGGTAAGAAATGCAAGCTTATACCTCTCAAAGATGGATGAAGCTTTTGGTGATATTCAAACTTGATCTCTACACACTCTCAAGCTTGAATTATGGTGTTCAAGACTCAACCAAGGCTCTAGGATGGTAAGACCAGGTTGTATATGGTGTGTATAGTGGAAAATAAACAAGCTAGGTTAGCTCAAAGCTTACTTGCAATGGAAGTAGAAAGAGACAAGGCTCTCTAGATGTATATATCCCTTCTAGATTTTTTGTTCAGCCCTCAAAACAATCCCAGAGCTCCTCTTTTATAGAATTCGAGCTCAGGAGGTGGTAAATATCTTCAAAACTGGACAGCTGGCGGCCTCCCATCCAAAACAGTGTTTAATACCATCGAAGGCCGGCCGACCATTAATACCCATGGCTGGCCATCACTAATGCACGGTCGGGCCTTTATGGCCTCCCCTATTTTTTGTTCAAACTCAGCTCATGAAGGGAAAAGGTCCAAAAATAAAGCTCACAGGTTCCAAAAAGGTATATGTTGAAGATTTGAGGTTATTTTGGGAGCCTAATTGATTCCAAATCACTGCAAATTCATAATTCAACTTTCATCATTGAGTGCATTGAATCAAGCGTCTAAGTCTTGCAGGCGATCAAAAATGGGGTGTCTACACACCCATGCAGCTTTAAAGCATGACCTGGGGAACCCCGTAGTGAGGGCATAAAAGTTGGCTTGACAAAACGGAGACTAGGTCGACGCCACTACGTCCCCTCTTGCATTGGATCACCTACATAATATATAAAAGCATGAGCGAGAGCCTAGTGAATTACAATAGCATAAAGAGGTTATGAATGATATCCTTATTGTAATCCAAATCGATCAATTATAGCAGTACACGGAAAGTTAGCATCATTTGCACAGCAGATCTATATTTCATACAGAAAACATAGCAGTCATACATGGTACATCCAATAGCAAAACAGTACAAACGGTCATGAAGACCGAACAGTCAGAATTGATGGGCTTGCCATCAATACAGTAAGCAGAAGTTCCAAGAATTGGAACTGACAGAGATCTTTGTAACAATCACAGTAAACATATGCTAAGGATGCCACGAGTACAGTTCACAAAAACAGGACTATCATTCATTTAAACAAAAGGTACCATTTTAGAAACAAAGTATAGCATGAATCAGAAAATACTTATAATTAAACATATCTTTACGAGATAGTCACTCACAGTTGGTTTCTCGAATTACGCGATTGGGACGCGACGTTTGACCTACATAGACACATGCAAGTATAACACATTCAATTCATAGTCTAACCACTTAGTTGGTTCTTAATCTATTCGGTTGTTCATTACTCAATTTTTTTATTATTCCTTAGTTTCTCTCATGCTCATGCAATGCATATGAATGTGAAAAACATTTGAAAACCATGAAAATAGAAGCCCGGAAGCCCGGGAAAATAGAAAGAAAACGAAACTAGACCTGCCCTAAAACTGCACGTGCGGTGTGCCTTGGCTGCATGTGCGGAACTCCCACCGTAAATGCGCCAGTATGTGCAATTTTTTTCAGCAGGTGCAGCTTTATTTGCTCTGTTTTCCACACGTGCGCTAGCACGTACAATTTTTTTAATAGGTGCAGCTTCTTTTGCTCTATTTTCGGCGCATGCAGGGATCCCTTCCGCATGTGCGATTCTAGGCTTCCAGAATCTGAAAATCTGTTACATACCCTTATATGCAATTTTTCCAAAACCAACTCCATTTTCAAATAAATGAAAGCTGAAAACCCTTTCAAACAACTTGAATACAACATTTCTAACTTCAAATAGAACTCATAGCTTTAAGCCAAAACTCATTTCCCCATTAAGAGATCACAAACTTAGAATTTATGGGTCAAAAATCAAAACCATGCAATTGTTAAGTTCCAAACTCAAAATCCATGGAGTTTCAACCTCCATCTTCAAGAGTCAAGCAAGAAATGAATGTTTGATCATGAGATATGCCATATATGACAAGATTTGAAGCTATTTCCTATAATTTCTCTCTCTAGGGTTTATAACTTCAACATACGCCACCCAACTCTTTAATTCAACCTAGATTCCACAATCCCCATGTTTAAATTAACTCATTCTCATGAATTTAGAGAAGAATTCTTACCTTGAGTGAGTAGATTGGTGAAGATAGCTAGGTTTTCTCTTCCTCTTCTCTTTCTCCTCTCTTGAGCTTTTTCTCTCCCTTTCTCTAGAACTCTCTCATAAGTCTCTACAAAATATCTCTCCCTATATCTTCCTCTTATGTGTTGACTTAACCCAATAAGGTGTCTAATCACTACTAAATTGTAATTTTTCCTAAATTAGCCTAATAAATCAAATGCAGCTAATGAATTCCACTCTTATCTCGTACCACCCCCAAGCATGCTAAATTTATCCATATTACTATGAATCAAGCTCTAATTGCCTATTCTAAATATTTAATTTTTATCATATGGTTTAATGATTCAGACAGGTTCATTTCACATTCTATCATATCTATTGACTATTATAAAATTCAAATAGCACATGGTACATAATTAACACACATATAAACATCTAAGTCACATATAAACACATAATTAAGGTAAGCCATAGATTTAACAGTTAATTAAGCAGGTGGGTGTTACAGTTTCTCCCTCTTAGGACGTTTTGTCCTCCAAACTCAATTACCTTCTTCCGTGAAGAATGTAGGGTCTAAAGGAAGGATATCAGGATATCTTCTCTTCATATCGTCCTCTCTTTCCCAAGTTGCATACATGCCACCGTGGTTTTGCCAATCCACTTTTACTAACAAGATTTACTTATTCTTAACTTTTTTATTCGACGGGTAACAATCTAAATGGGCTATTCTTCATATGTGTAATCATCACTCAAAGGCACTTGAGTGCACTCAATAACATGTAGAGGATCCCGAAGATATTCCCATAACATAGAAATATGAAAAACATTATGCATATGCTCCAGATCAGGAGGTAAGGCTACCCGATATGCCACTAGACTAATTTTCTCATTGATTTCATATGGCCCAATATATCGACGTGCTAACTTGCCCTTCACTCCAAAACGAGTCTGCCCTTTCATTGGGATAACTTTGACCAAAACATGGTTCCCCACTTCATATTCTTTATCCCGTCTATGCACATCCGCATAGGCTTTTCTGTCTGCTTTGTGTAGTTTTTAACCGTTGCTGGATCAACTTTACTTTTTCAGTCATTTGTTGCACAATTTTGGGTCCAAGCAAAGGTCTATCTCCAACCTCAGCCCAACAAATGGGTGACCGGTATTTCCTACCATATAATGCCTTGTAAAGTGTCATGCTAATGCTTGAATAAAAGCTGTTGTTGTACACAAATTCAGCTAAAAGCAAATGAATTTCCCAATTCCCTTGGAAATATAATACATACATGCGTAACATATCCTCCGAAGTCTATATTCTCCTTTCTGATTGCCCATCTATTTGTGGATGATATGCACTGCTCAATCTCAGTTTAGTCCCCAATGCCTTCTGTAGACTTTGCCAAAATCTTGAAGTAAACTTCGGGTCCCTATCAGAAACAATTGAAATAGGCACTCCATGCAATCTCACAATCTCATTAATGTACAGTGTAGCCAACTTATCCACATTATAAATTGTTTTAACAGGTAAAAAATGAGCAGATTTTGTCAAACGGTCAACAATCACTGAAATTGAATTCATACCTCTATTGGAGCGAGATAGTCCAACGACAAAGTCCATTGCAATATATTTCCACTCCGGTATCGATAATGGTTGGAGTAATCCCACGGGTCGTTGATGTTCTACTTTGACTTGTTGGCATTGCAAACATTTTGACACAAATTCAGTAATTTCTCTTTTCATTCCTGGCCACTAGAAATTTTGCTTCAAGTCTTCATTCATTTTGGTGTTCCCCAGATAGATGGCAAACTTTGAAGTATGTGCTTCTTGCATAATTTGTTTCCTCAACTTAGAATTATTTGGTACACATAATCTTCCTCAGAATTTCAACACAATCCCATCAAAAGTAAAGTTCGGCCTCGGTTTGGACTTCCGTTCATCAATTATTTTCTTTATGAATTCATCTTGTTGTTGTTTCTCTTTAATTTCCTTAATGATTGCTGGTTGAGCAGAAATAACAGCTTTATTCTTGCAAAACAATTTCAACTTCGAACTTCTCAAGTTCATGTAGCAGCATTCTTTGCCCTGTAGGTAAACAAGCTAAATTCCCAATTGATTTCCGACTAAGTGCATCGGTAACGGTATTAGCTTTCCCCAGATGGTACAAAATCTACAAATCATAGTCTTTTATCAATTCCAGCCACCTCCGTTGTCTCATACTCTTTCTAGGTAAAGAAATATTTTAAACTCTTATGGTCCGTATACACTTCGCATTTTGCCCCGTACAGATACTAGCGCCAAATCTTTAATGCAAAAACTACTGCCACAAGCTCCAAATCATGAGTCAGGTAATTCTTTTCATGTGATCTCAGTTGGCATGAAGCATATGCAATCACTTTTCCATTCTGCATCAACACACATCCCAAACCCTTATAAGATGCATCACTAAAAATTGTAAAACCATCCGTACCTGAGGGTAAGGTGAGAATTGGTGCTGTTACAAGCCGAGTCTTCAATTCTTGAAAGGTTTACTCTCTCTGATCAGTCCATTCAAACGGTACTCCCTTCTGAGTCAACTGAGTAAGTGGCAAAGCAATTTTGGAGAAATCCTTTACAAATCGACAGTAGTACCCGACTAAACCCAAGAAGTTGCGGACTTCAATAACATTGGTTGGTCTAGGCCAGTTTACAACTGCCTCTATCTTTTGCGGATCAATAGAGATTCTATCTTTAGTTATCACATACTCCAAAAACATAACACTATCAAGCCAGAACTCACACATAGAAAATTTAGCATGCAATTTCTTCTCTTAAAGTTTGTAAAGAAAGTCTCAGATAGTGTTCTTGTTCCTCTTTACTTTTAGAATAAATCAAAATGTCGTCTATAAAAACAACAGCAAATTCATCTAGGAACGACTTAAAAATTCTATTCATTAGGTCCATGAAAGCAGTTGGGGCGTTAGTAACCCCCAAAGGCATAACAAGAAATTTATAGTGGTCGTACCTTGTTCGGAAGGTAGTCTTTTCCACATGTTTGGCTTTGACTTTGAACTGATGATAGCCAGATCTAAGATCAATTTTAGAAAATACTTGTGCTCCTTGCAATTGGTCAAATAGATCATCAATACATGGGAACGGATATTTGTTCTTTATTGTCACTTTGTTCAATTCACGGAAGTCAATGCAAAGTCTTAGGGAACCATCCTTCTTTTTCACAAATAGAACTGGAGCACCCCACGATGAAGTACTAGGCCTGATAAACTTCTTGTCTAGCAACTCTTGTAACTGAATTTTCAGCTCTTTCAATTCGGTGGTCGACATTCGATATGGAGTTTTAGAAATTGGTTGTGCACCCGGTACTATCTCAATTGTAAACTCAATCTCTCTTTCAATCAAATTTCCCAAAAAATCATCCCGAAAAACATCTAGGAAATCTCCGATTATAGGAATGCTATCCACATTAGTTTTATCAACAGTTGGCACATTTACACAGAGCATAAAAATCCCTTACAACCCTTATTAAGCAACTTATTTGCTTTCATGAAGGAGATCAAATATGGGGGAAATACGTCACCAACACCATTAAATGAAAATTCAGGTAATTCAGGTAGTCGGAACACAACTTGTTTAGTCAAATAGTCAATACTAGCATAATATTTCGATAACCAGTCCATCCCCAAGATTACGTCAAAATGAGTGATATTTAAAGTTAACAAATCAACATACAAGATCATACCCCCAACAGAAATTTCGCATATAGGGTACATATACACACAAGTCATAGACCCCCCAGTTGGTGAAGATGTAGCTAACAGATAATTCATTGGTTCCAAAGGTCTAATTAATTTTGGACCAAAAGCATATGACACAAAAGAGTGCGTAGACCCCGAGTCAATCAAAACATAAGCATTCTGAGCACAACTATGGAGTATACCTGACACCACTACCTCTGTATTCTGTACATCACTCGGTCCTAGCGCAAAAACCCATCCTTACGTCAAAGTTTCTTTCCTCTTAGTAGCTTTCGGATTAGGCTTTGGTGTTGAGGCTGATGCGACTGAACTTGCCATGGGTCTAGTCATGCTTTGTAATGCAAGAGAACAATCCCTAACCAAGTGGCCTATTTTTCCACATCGAAAACACCCTCCTGAAATCCTATAGCAAACACCCTTGTGTCGTTTCCCACATTCCGGGCAAAGTGGCATCCTAGTCCCTTGGCTAGAATTATTTGATGATCCCGTGTTCTACCTCTTGTTCTGTGAATTGTTGGAGTTGTTCTGGCCCTTCCGGCCCTTCTTAAAACTAAACCTTTGTCTTTTACCCCTGCACTCAGTCACCGGCATCTTGGCTTGCTTTATTGCAGCAATATTCGCCTAAGCCATAAGAGCTCTATCAAGAACGTCAACAAACTTTGTCAACTTCAATACATTTACTCGGGCAATGACTTCAACACTAAGTTCGCCTTCAAATTTTCGAGCTTTCTTATAGTCGGTATCGACCATGTGTGGCGCATACGGCGCAAGTTCTGTGAATTTGGCTTCATATTCTGCTACTGACATAGTACCTTGCTTCAACTGTTCAAATTATGTCACTTTACGGTCACAGACACAATGGAGAAAATATTTCAAATAGAAAGCTTTTTTGAATTGAACCCAAGTCATGGAACCATTATGCTCACGAATAAGCATCCACCATCGTCTTACCCCTTTCTTGTAGGGTGAAGGTCGCCAATAAAACCATCTGTATTTCTGAACACGGAAAAATGTCAAACAACTTTTCTATCTCCGAAACCCAAGCTTCGGCTTTCAAAGGGTCAAGACCTCCCTGAAAGGTTGATGGCTTCATCTTGTTAAACTTTTGGGTTAGCGCAATAATGTCGTCATTATTGATCAATTCCATTTGAACAGGTGGCGGAGGAGGAGGTGGGAATGGCTGTCTCTGTTGTTGTCTGAAAGATTCTGTCAATAATTCTACCATTCTTTCTAATTGATCCATTCTTGCCTCAGAAGGTTCAGATTCATCTATGTGCCTTGCATTCTTTATTGGTCTAGATGTAAACAAGGTAATAACAAATATAGGAATTGCAATTCTTACAATTTACATTGACATGAGAGATGTACAATTTCACATTTACGTCATATAGGCATAACACAAATCCACACACACTCACACATGTAATTGAAATTACCTAATTTCTTTTCTAGGACATCCTATAGCTCACTTGGACGTGTGTGTGCAGTATAACTCGTGCTCTGATACCACTCTATCACGACCCAAACCCGTCCTTCTAGGTTTAGTGTTGTAACCGGCTAGTAATCCATGATTACCAAAGGCCTAATTAGCAGTAATACAGTAACGGGGCTGCGTAAGCCACTAAATAAGAATATAGACACCCAACGAGCTGTGAAGACGTAAATAAGACAAATGAACTTTCATATATACATATACATATACATAGACACATAACCACATCAGTCTATACACATCAGTCCATGACAAGTTTAATTACAACACATAATCAAAACACAGGGACTTAACCCCGGCCAACAAAATCAATCTCATTACGAATTTGCACGGCACTAGTTCATATATCAAAGGGACGACTCCCATATCACCCATTCAGCTTTAAAGCATGACCGGTGGGAGCCCCGTGGTGGGGGGCACAAAAGTTGGCTTGACAAAACGGAGACTAGGTCGACGCCATTACGTCCCCTATTGCATTGGATCACCTACATAATATATAAAAGCATGAGCGAGAGCCCAGTGAATAACAATAACGTGATGAGGTTATGAATGATGTCCTTACTATAATCCAAATCAATCAATTATAGTAGTACATGGAAAGTTAGCATCATTTGCATAGTAGATATATATTTCATACAGAAAACATAGCAGTTATACGTGGTACATCCAATAGCAGAACAGTACAGACGGCCATGAAGACCGAACAGTCAGAATTCATGGGCGTGCCATCAATACAATAAGCAAAAGTTCCAAGAATTGGAACTGATAGAGATCTCTGTAACAATTATAGTAAATAGATGCTAAGGATGCCACGAGTACAGTTCACAAAAACAGGACGATCATTCATTTAAATAGAAGGTACCATTTTAGAAACACAGTATAGCATGAGTCAGAAAATACTTATAATTAAACATATCTTTACGAGGTTGTTACTTACAGTTGGCTCCTTTGACCAACATAGACACATGCAAGCATAACACATTCAATTCACAATCTAATCACTTAGTTGGTTCTTAATCTATTCGGTTCTTCATTACTCAATTCTTTTATTATTCCTTTGTTTCTCTCATGCTCATGCAATGCATATAAATGTGAAAAACATTCGAAACCATGCAAATAAAAGCCCGGAAGCCCGGGAAAACGGAAAAATGAAATTGGACCTGTCCTGAATTGCACGTGCCGAACTCCCATCGCACGTGCGCCAGCATGTGCAATTTTTTCAGCAGGTGCAGCTTCATTTTCTCTATTTTTCGCATGTGCGAAGATCCCTTTCGCAAGTGCGGTTCTAGGCTTCTAGAATTTGAAAATCTACTACATACCTTGAAATGCAATTCTTCCAAAACCAACTCCATTTTTAGACAAATCAAAGCTGAAAACCCTTTCAAACCACTTGAATACAACATTTCTGACTTCAAATAGAACTCATAGCTTTAAACCAAAATTCATTTCCCCATTAAGAGATCACAAACTTAGAATTTATGGGTCAAAAATCAAAAACCATGGAATTTCAACCTCCATCTTCAAGAATCAAGCAAGAAACAAGTGTTTGATCATGAGATATGCCATATATGACAAGATTTGAAGCTATTTCCTACAATTTTTCTCTCTAGGGTTTGTAACTTCTACATACACCACCCTACTCTTTAATTCAACTTAGATTCCACAATCCCCATGTATAAATTAACTCATTCTCATGTATTTAGAGAAGAATTCTTACCTTGAATGGCTAAATTGGTGAAGATAGCTAGGTTTCCTCTTCCTCTTCCCTTTCTCCTCTCTTTGCTATTTTTCTCCCTTTCTCTAGAACTCTCTCATAAGTCTCTACGAAATATCTCTCCCTATATCTTCCTCTTATTTGTTGACTTAACCCAATAAGGTGCCCAATCACTACTAAATTGTAATAATTCCTAATTTAGCCTAATAAATCAAATGCACTTAATGAATTGCACTCTCATCTCTTACCAACCCCAAAGCACACTAAATTTATCCATACTAGTGTGAATCAGGCTCTAATTGCCTATTTCAAATATTTAATTTTCATAATATGGCTTAATGATTCAGACAGGTTCATTTCACATTCTATCATATATGTTGACTATTATAAAATTCAAATATAACATGGCACATAATTAACAAACATATAAACATATAAGTCACACATAAACACATAATTAAGGTAAGCCACAGATTTAATAGTTAATTAAGGAGGCGGGTGTTACAGTTTGTCAATGCATTAATTCTAAGTTGTGCTTATACATGGAGTTTTTGATATATTTCGTATTAGACAAATATGGCACGCACTTGAATATTACTGGTTTTTGAAATCTTTAATGGTTTTGGTAAATCTGTTTTTGATGTGGTGAATTCGTTGTAGACTAAACGAATGGATGGTTATTTTGGACTTGTAATGTGTTCATATTGACAAGTGGTAGTAATTAGATAGATTAATTACTATTTTGACTTTATAGTCGATTATTTTTATTTTTATTTAGATTTGATTGTTGATGGATTGGTATTTTGAAATTGATTCGATGGACATGAATTGTGCATTAATTGCAAATATTATAGGTATTAAAAAAAATTAGTATTACATTTAAAAATTAATTTCTAAAATTGAAATTTTTTGCAATCAATAAAATTTTAGTCACAGTAGGTCTTTGAAAAGGTTATAGGAATAACTATTGGTGACCATGGATGTGGTCGCTAAAACATATACTTTCAACGACTAAATAAATGGCCGCGAATTCAAACTTCCCGCGACCACATATTGTCATCGCTAAATATGACTATATTCCACGACCAAGTTTATTTTTGTCGTGTAATGATATCTCTCCGCGACTAGTTTTTTGGTCGCAAAAGGATCAACTTTCGACAAATTAAAATCCTTTCTGTGACCAAAATATGTGGTTGCAAATGATAACTTTTAGCAACCAATTTCAGTTCTGGTCGGCAAAAACCTTCTCTAACGGGCTTTTCGCGACTAAATGGTGACTAGCTTATTTTGGTCGAGAAATACTATTAACGACTAGATATGCACTTTCTGCAACCAAAAAGTTGGTCACTAAAAGTGTTATTTCTTGTAGTGCCACATTAGTCCTCTGTATGGGTTCGACCCATCTCAGCACGTTGTCTGAGTTGGCCATATTGTGATATGTTTGGCCCATGTTTTATGAATTTTGGAGATGATCCATGAGGATTTGGGCTTAGTATGATTGGCTCATGTTGGTTGTTTGGCTCATATGAAATGGTCAATTGGGTATGGGTTTAATAGTTTGGATTGGCCCAAGGGTTGACCCGCTCCATTTATATTTAACCCCTTCATATATATATATATATATATATATTAAAATTTTGATAAGATTCTCCTTCTTCCAAAGTCTCATCTTATGAGGAATTTCCATTGGAATTTTGAAATTGTGAAAGTTTGTTCCTATTTATATATGTAATAGAGAGAATCACAAACATTCAAGAACTCAAGAATAATCTGAGGGAGTACTTGAAAATTTAATTTCCTCCAAAATCAAAACTAATGACTCTCTTTCAATTTTTATTTTATCAATTATGACTTCACTAAATATTATTAGTAAACACCATACAACAATTTTTATTATAATTTTAATACTTATTTTTTTTTATTATTATTATACATAATATTCTTGCAATGTTAATGTTACATGAGATAATTATAAAGTTACAGTTCAATTTCGATTGACCTGATGATTCACCTGTCTCTTTTCCAGTTTGTTCAACAATTTAGATTTCTGAACATTGTATGAGACCATAAAATGCCTCTTCCTAGATTAGGTTTGGAAATTTCTTGGCTTCTTCCTCTGTTCTGTGCCTTCATGTATATTTACTTTTTTTCACATGTACAAGAAGGTTCACATCAACAAGAGTCGTCAAAATGGGCTCAATAATAGTGTCAGCTAATCTAATATTTTTGGTTGTATTTGGATTAAGATTTGGAGATGAATTTATGAACCCCCAAAAAAAAAAATAAATAAATAAATAAATAAAATAAAAAAGAGAATATGAATAATATATAAATTAAAATTTTTAATTTTTAATTTCTTATTTCTTTCCACAAATTGCTCATCAAATTTAAAATTCAAATATAATCTTTAAATAGAGATGCGAACTTAGGATTTATTTACTGAGTTATAATGTTATTTGTCTAGGCCTTTTGTCGTTATTGATGTAATTTGGATAAACTCCTCCCATTTTTGTTCTGTATCAAAAAAATTCTCTCTTCTGTTGATTAAAAAAAAAATAACAATGCTAGGTATCATGAAAATTTTTTCATGAAAATAATCATGAAAGCTTTGTGATCCTTGGATTACACTTAGACCACACACTAATCAAGGTAATCCAAGGATCATAAATTTTTTATGGTCATTTTCATGACAAAATTTACATGATTCCTAACTTTTCCAAAAAAAAAAAAATGTTGTTTGTGGTTTTTAAGTGCTACAATGTAAGGTTCAAATGCAGTTTTGATTCTATGAAAATGTTTCTCCAAAAAAAAAAAATCTGCATAAAATTTCCCAAAATTCTAGAGCCCGCTATGACTTAGGCTTCGTTTGACTATGGTGTAAAAGTCAATTTATTAACTAAAAATTTAATAAAAATGTGTCAAACAAGCAAATTTTTTAGTATTATTTTTTTTATAGGCTTATTTCCTTTTATCCTCCAATCCCTTATTTTTAACTAATAACTTAACTTTTTACCTAACTCCTAAATGAAGTATTAATCCTTGGATCCAAGTTTTCAATGGACTCATTATAGAGCTTTGTGATTTTCTTTTCATGAAATACAGTGTTTTACTCGTGCTATACACGAGTTGTATTTATAATTATTTATATATATATAAATTATGATTTTTAAATGTCTTTTTTTTTTTTTTTTTGGCACACACAGAAAGAGAATATAACAAATGCAACATATTTTAATCAATTATTTTATGTTTGCTTTTATTCAAAATTTAAAAATAATGTACAAGCAAAATTTATAACTAAATTAAGGAAAAAACATTTATTTAACTAGTACCAAATAGAATTTTCTTAACAAAAAGGAAAGTTATAAAATTTTATTACAAATTTTCAAATGTCTATTGTTAAATATTTTATTCTATTTGCTTGTTTGTTTTCTTGCTTGCTTTGGGAGTTTTGATTTTTGATTTTTGCTCCACATGTTCTTCGTATTGTTTTATTTATTTTTCTTATTCTTGCTTAATTTTTGCATGATACTTATTTCATAGTGCATATCAGTGTGCATTAGTGAAAACATCATACACTTAAAATGCACAAAATTACAATATATAAAAGTAAGTAATTGCCCAAAAACTAAAACTACTTTTAGAAAAAATAGAAAATAAAAAAAATGAAATAGTTTGAAACAGAAAATGATTTATTTATTTATTTATTTTTAAAAATAAACTTTTAAAGAAAACAAATAAAATTATATAATAATAAAAAAGTACAGAAATCAAAAATAAAATATAATATAAAAAATAAATGAATTATAGGATTTTCAAGAAGTGGGACTCACAAACAAATTTTGTAAAATCTTATCTATTCATATACTTTTTGTGTATATTTTTTATACTTCTAATCCCGAGAATGACATTGAAATAGTCTACACTTCTTGTATTAGGTCTATCTAATAGCTTTAGCACACATAGATGTAATAAATTTCATAATACAAACAATTGTAAGATAAAGTATCTAAAAAAAATGAAAGCAATATTCAATGATGATGTAGAAGCACACCTGACGTTTTAATTAGAGGTATAACCAGATAAATCGTCATAGAAGGGAAAGACAACTTTTGTTTTTCATCACAACAATTACATAACTCAATACATAATTTTAATGTCTCTCACTCTTTCACACATCCAATTCTCTATCAAATATTAAAATAAATGCATGAATAAAAAAAAAAGAACATTTGATAAAACAAAGAGATGTGATTTGAGACTTTTTAATTGCTGAATTCTATTGATTAATAGTTATTAAGTTTCAATGTCGGATTTCTAATATTTGTTAGCCATAAAAACTAAGCTATTTGGTTTTATCTATATTCACTTGACAATTTCAGAGTGGACACGTGTCAAGCCTATACACAAGCACTTAGCACATTTTTTAAGTATTATTAATGAAATACACAGTGTATTTTTTTTTTTCTATTTTTTCACAGTTGTAACCTATTATTTTTTAATAAGAAATTATATTTATTTTAATTTTTTTTTAATATACAAATTTTTTTTTTAGATTTTTTGTAACAATAATGTAACACTCTATCACTAACCATAGTGTATAGGAGCAGTTGAAAATGGTGCGGCAGTAGATATGAGAAAAGTCAAAAAGACTTGTAGGTTGGAAGAAATTAATAAATGAGGTTTTTTTTTTTTTAAATCCAAAAAATAGAAAATTAAGATTGAGAAAGTGAAACTCCAACAAAACTTACGGGTTAAAAATTCCCTTTTTCTTATATAATATAGATTTAAGAGAACTAATATGGAGGTACATGATGCTTGGTATGTGTTTACTTTTGAGGAACTAGCTAGTTTTTTAGTTTGTAAAAGAGGAAAGGTGAAACTACCTTCTTTTTTAGTTTGGAAATTGTTGTTTTAGAAACTTGGCAAAAGAACATGTTTAAAATAGAAGAATACTAAAAAATGATAAAAACTCAAAAAGAATATTAAAAAAATTTATTCAGAATTTGAATTATGTGAATTATATTCATTCTTTATATGATCCATAACAAATTAAGTTTAATCTCCATCTTATGTTCACTTTCTGGATAAATTTAAAAACAACCAATGTGGATAAGGAAAAGTAAAGAACAACAAAAAGAAAGGGGGAATATTTTCTTTTTGAACTAGAAAGAGGGAATATTGATAAACCTTTTCTAATAGCAATGCATTTTGGCTTCCTCAAACAACTTTACTTTGGTACATCACACTGGAGCCCACTATGTGTGTTTTGTTGTTAATTCTTTCAACAATTTGTTTAGTGTATCTATTCTTTTTTATTACTACTGTGTACCTAGTCAAATTATCAATAAGGACAAAAAGTACAAACCCTCTCTCTCAAATCACCACCACCTGCCAAAACCACCGGCCCACCCCCTATCATAGTGACACCTAGGGGAAGGGAGGGGGCTATGGAGGAGGAGGAGGAGGAGATGGAAGGGATTGACTAGCGAGGGGTGAGTGGGTCAGAAAGGATAGCGATAGTGGGTGGAGATAGTAAGGTTTTTTTTTATTCAATTTTTTTTTAATTTTATTTTTTGATTCAAAGAGACAGTAAGGTTTGAAGTTTGATGGGGAAAGTATTAAGGGAATGAAGTCGTATGAACTGAGCAAAAATCAAGATTATATATATATGAATTGATTAAGAGTGTGAACTAAGAAAAAATGTGGCATACAAATAAAAACTTTGATGCGCCCATAGATTCCCAGAACATCCCAAAATATTCCCACCTCACTAAAACAAATGTAATAAATAGACACCTTCCTTTGTGGACGCATGTGGAGGAACAAAGAAACCTTGCACTAGTAAACATGTGCACTTGATTCTGACATTACATAAAACAATTCTTGAAAGGTTTTGATAAGAAAGAGACCACTTATTTTAGAATTTATTAGAAAATAAAAACACCACAACCCCTCTCAAAAAAAAAAAAGAAAAAAAAGAAGAAGAAATACAGATATCCATGTGGATCCACCACTAGCTTTCCCATATTTTCCTCTCAAATTTCAACTCTACAAACACCTTCCTCCATATCCTGCATTTCTAAACAGTGCCTGCTTTATCTCTTCTGAAGCTATAATTGTTCTCTGCTCCAATCCCTATCATCATCATCAAATTAACCACAACAAAACATTAGTGTTGAAAAAAATATTTTAAAAAATACCCAAAATTTGAAATGTGAGTATTAAATTCGTTTTGCGCAATTCTCCAAATATTTTTCTGGGTACATAGTGTTTTCGTATCAAAAATGACATTTAAGTACTAAAAAGTAGGTGAATTAGAGGTAAAGCAAATGTAGGTGTTTGTAGTACCTCTGAGCAAGAAGCTTGCATTGCAAAATCATTGAAGCAGCTAATAACACACTGTTGAATCTCAAGGCCTAATGCTTCTAAAGTAGTCACAGTTGATAGCAACAAGCCCGGCTTCCCCCCGCAACAGATCTCAATCCGGGTATCCATATTTCTCCTCTCCACATCAAACTGCAAAGAAAATTAATGCTTTTGAAAAAAAAATAGAATTTTTTTTTTTTTTGATTGAGTAGTTAACGAATCATATACCTTGGGTGAATTTCTGACCATGACTTCATTAGGCTTTGCATCCTTGAAAATGCTCACCAAGTCCAACTGATTTGAATTACCCACTTCAATTTCCTCTTGCAAATTGTTGATTCTCTCTAGGAGCTCTTTCATGTAATCTATAGTGTCTCCAAGTATAGATGTCCTATCCATCTGTTACATATCAAGTCATTCAAGCAAACAAATCTTGGCTTAGACTCAATAATTACCTGGTATATATGAGACCGGTTCATCCCAGACACTCTCGTGACCAAAACAAAAAAGGAAAAATAGTCTCCATAATTACACAAATTGAACAAATTTGAGAATATTGAAATCAATCACCTTGCTGATCTTTGGAACAACTGATCTGAGCATCGAAAGCCGGTCATTTAACCGCTTTCTTCGCCGCCTCTCAGCCATTAGATTCTTTGATGGCTGTCCATCTACTTTCTTGACTTTGTTCTTTCTCTCCTGCATGCACAAACCCATGTTGAAAGATGGCACTTGGGTTGATTGAACTGTCTCCAAATCCAAATTTTGAAAGGCATTGCCTATTAGGTTTGGTTCTTCATCATCACCTATGATTGGCAGTGAGTAGTCCTCTTGAGTAGGGAATGATGGTGGTGGGGTGTCAAGATTTGTGTTGGATGAAAACTCGTCTCGAATTGGGCAGTAGAACTCGGAGAGTGAATAGTTTAGGGTTTGATCAAGTGGCAAAGAGAAGTCTTGGTGAAAGGAAGAATTTGGAGGATTGGAAACTAGGGTTTCATTGAAACAATCAGAACTCCAGACATTGTTGGAGAACTCACTCATTGTTCCTTTGGGAATGGTTGGTTCCCAAGAGTCATTTCTTAGAGCTAGTAACTCCTCCAAGAAGCCATTTTCATTGTACTCCATCTCTCTCTCTCTCTCTCTCTCTCTCTCTCTCTCTCTCAAAAAATAAAAAGTTTTGAGAGGGTTGCTAAATTGTAGTACAAGGATATGCCTTAAAAATATGAGGTTTGCACCAAAGTAGAAGAATATATAGGAACACAAATCGGGTAGGCTCCTCTTCATTATAAATGTATTATCAATAAATAATGCTATGTATTCAGAAAAATATTTTAAATAGTGTTGACAATTTGAAATATATAGATTAGATTTATTAAAAGTGTTATTTATGAAAAATTATTAAGTAATTATATATTATTGTTTATGTAGTGCTCTTCACAAATAAAAAAATCACAACACTTATTAAGTAGGATAATCTCTCATCTCTCAACAACCTAATAAAAGTGGGCAACTATGTTCTACATAAAGTGTTCACTACATCATTGATTTAAACCAACTTTAAATACACATACATTTGAATTTTGTACAAATTTTTATAAAGGGTCCGGACTATGTCCAATCAGTTTTGGGACAGTTTGGTCCAATTCAGCCTATTGGGTCCACTTTTGGGCCTCTTTTCGATAATCAGAACCGTTCATATTTTAGGGTTTGGTGAGTATATTATTCCTATAAAAAATCATGTCGATTGGATAACGAATATTATGTATTCAAATCACTTTTGTCTAGAAAAAAATGAACGGTCAGAATATTAATGGTTTATAAAAAAAAGTTATCCGAATACATAGTATTCATTATCCCGAATTATTGAAATGACACTCAAAAGTGAGCCCAATGGATTGAGCTGGACCTTCAGTTCAGATGGTGAACTGAAGGCACCCCAGCCTTTTACAAAACATTACTGTGAATTTATTAAAGCATGTATTAGAGAGTGAAGACTATAACAATAAATGAAATGCTTAGACTACATTTATTTTGAGAATATTTCACATTCCAAGAGATACATTTCTTGATGCTTTTTGGGAATTTTTTTTTTCTTTTGCCTTAAGCCTAATATGGAATCTGCTTTTTACATATATATATATATATATATATATATTTCTCTCTGTTGGTGATTTTTTTTTTGTTGTCTTTTTCACCAAAATCTGCAGTATGAAACAGACTTCTACTATTTAATTTGGACTACTCTGAAACTTTGACCCACAATTCTGTCTGAAACGAAAAGGATGGAGTAAGCATCATAGACCCTATCCGGTTCCTTGTACGCATGAACTTTGCCATATTAATTTTGCAATCAACACCAATTACCAAACAATACTCTCTCTCTCTCTCTCTCTCTCTCTCTCTCTCTCTCTCTCTCTCTCACACACACACACACACACACACACACACACACACACACACACACACAATGTGAAAAAACAATATCTTAGTTTTGAATACTATCGGGTTGATTATGGTGATTTTGGTCTCTAATCAATTATAATCAGTCATATTGAAAAAATAAAATAAAATAAAATCTTATTTTGTTCAAATTTGTTTTTTTTTCATTCTTTCTTTCTTTCTTTCTTTCTTTCTTTCTTTCTTTTTTTTTTTTTTGAAAAGGTAAAAAAGTTAAAGTTTTAGTCATTTTTTGATGTTTTCGATTCAGATTAATCAAGATTAAAATTAACGTGACGGATGAGTTGATTTCGGAGTACAGAATATGTTTTTCCAACATTTTCGGCTGAGTTCACGAATTTCAAATGAGTTGGTGGGCTTTTTTTTTTTCTTTTTTTTTTTCCTTCTTCACTCTTCATATGATGTACTAATAATATGTAGAATACTTTTGCCAATTGTTGTTTTTGTTTTGACTAATCTCATTAATTAGTGGAGAAATCTAAAATAAGTTATGTTTTTGTTATGAATACTGTAGAATATTAGGAATCGTTTATTGTGATAAATATTACTGACTATTTTTGTAAAAAAGTTATAACATGTTAATGGTTTTTATTACAAAAATGGTATAATTATAGAGTAAATTGTTAAAAAAATTCATGCTAAGAAGGGTCTAAGGCATTACGTTCAGTGGATATTTTTTGTTAGCGATTTGTGAAATAATTTGGTGAGAAGTACTTTTATTTGTTTTGAATAATAGTTTGTTTCTACTGTTACCCCTTAATTTATCTTCAACTCAGATTTCTCTTATCTGTTTAAATATTTGTCCAAATAAAATTTTATTTATATAATTTTTTTTTTCTATCTATCCAAATTCTATTTGTGTAAATCTTCTATCTGTCCAAATTTTATCTATGTAAATCTTCTATCTATCCAAATTTTATCTGTATAAATTTTCTATCTTTCCAATTTTTTATCAATTCAAAATTTATCTAGACAAATTCACAAGTTTATTATACCTATCTGTTCAACTTTTATCTGAACAAAAGTGCATCTAGACAACTTTTGTTCAATTTTTCACAATATCTGTATGAGAAGTGTAATTTAATTTTTTTTCTTTTATTTTTCTATTATTTTTTTCTCTTCTCCCTCTTTGTAATATTTTACTAAAAATTAATAAAATGTTTTTTTTTTTTTTTTGCTCAAAAAAAAAAAACCACCAAAATTCCAAACTACTTAGAAGAAATGATATATAGATGGACTGATAAATTAAGGGATTGTGTATTTTTAAAATAATGTATGTAATATAATTATGGGCACTCGATCTAAAAATCCAATTCTAAATTTTCTTTACCCATAGGTCCACACTCAAAAACACTGTCAATAAGGATAAGCACACACAAAATGACCAAACTACCCATATAGTATATATATGACATACAGATTGTGAAACAGTGAAACCAAACCAAACTCTTCTCTCTCTCTCTATCTCTTTCTATGCTTCTCCATCGCTCTTCCGTCATCATTCATCGATGCTCTTCCGCTCCTCCCCCGCTGCTCCAACTATGAGATCCAGATCCATGGCTTCTCTGAATCAAGATCTCAAGATCAATGAAGTGTTTGTCTCCAATCACCGGAGACTATTTATCCACTGAGTTTTTCTTTGTATACTTACTCATTGTATGTAAAAAAAACCTAGCCACATTTTCTTTCATTCTTTTTCTCTTACTGGCCGTCCTCTCGCAACTCAAGCTTCCTTTTCTAATCCATCAATGGTTGAAGTTGATAGCTCAAAACCCCAAACCCTATCTGAGGTAATATATGTATATATATATACATTTATTGTGTAATGATTTTCGACGCTTAGGATTGTATTACCAATTCAATCTGCATCACTTCTCTACTCTATTTATATAATTTGGGTCGTTCTCATTTCTCTACTCTAGCTTCTCTCAAGATCTTCATTGTCGTTTCTCATGATCTATACTAGTTGAGTTTTAATTTTATATAGTTTCAGATCTGGTTTGTGTAGTCTCGGATCTAGTTATAGAAGAAGATGATAATGATGATGAGTGGTGTATGTGAGTGTGTGTTTGCGAATGATGTATCTGTTTATATATATATATATATATATATATATATATATGTGATTGTTATTATTGTTGATGTTCATGATGATAATGATGATGATGATGATGAAACAGATTAAAAAAAAAATTTGACAGATAGAATAGATTTGTTCAAATTTTTAACATTATCTGTTCAAAATTTGAATAGTTAATAAAATTTTAAATAGATAGGACAAATTTGTTTTGGATAGATAATAAGATTTAAACAGATAATATTATAAATCTTTTCAAAATTTGAACACATAGGGGTTTGGTATTGAGAAAAGGCAAAGTATATGCAGAGATATTATAAATTTTTTTTTGAAAGTTATGATTTGTTTGAAGCAGTATTATCTAATCAAATTTTAAACAGATAATGTTCAAAATTTGAACAAACCTATTCTATCTATCAATTTTTTTTTAATCTGTTTCATCATCATTATCATCATGAACATCAACAATAATAACAATCACAATATATATATATATGAACAGATACATCATTCGCAAACACATACTCACATATACCACTCATCATTATTATCATTTTCTTCTACAACTAGATCTGAGACTACACAAACTAGATCTGAGACTATATAAAATTAGAACTCAACTAGTGTAGATCTTGAGAAACGACAATGAAGATCTTGAGAGAATCTGGAGTAAAGAAGTGAGAATGGCCCAAATCATACAAACAGAGTAGAGAAACGATGTAGATCGAGCTGGTAATACAATCCTAAGTGCCCAAAATCATTACACAATAGATGTACATATATATATATATATATATATATATATATAACCTCAGATAGGGTTGGGGGTTTTGAGCTATCGACTTCCGCCATTGATGGATTGGAATGAAGCTTGAGCTGCGAAAGGGAAAATGTGGTTAGGTTTTTTACATACAATAGTATATAGAGAAACACTCTGGTAATAAATAGTCTCTGGTGATCAGAGACAAACACTTTGGTATTCTTGAGATCTTGATTCAGAGAAGCCATGGATCTGGATCTCGAGGTTGGAGTAACGGGAAAGATCAGAAAAGCATCAACAGAGGAACGACAGAGAAGCAAAGAGAGGGTCTCAATGGAGGAGCAAAGAGAGAGTTTGAAGAGAGAGAGAGAGAGGAGTTTGGTTTGGTTTCACTATTTCACCATCCGTATGTCATATATATAATATATGGGTAGTTTTGATCATTTTGTGTGTGCTTGTCCTTATGGACAAAGTGTTTTTTAGTGTGGACCTTTAAATAAAGAAAATTCAAAATTAGATTTTTAGATCGAGTGCCCATAATTATATTACATATGTTATTTTAAGAATACACAATCCGTTAATTTATCAGTCCATCTATCTATCGTTTTTTCTAAGTAGTATGGAACATTGGTGCTTTTTTTGGGGGGGGAGGGGGAGATAAAAAAAATAATTTGTTAATTTTCAATAAAATATAAAAAAGGGGGAGAAGGAGAAAAAATAAAAGAAAAAGTAAATTACACTTCTCACTATTATAATTTGATCAAAATTTTCTTTAGTCTCTATTATTTTAATTTAAACAATTTGATCTTATATTTTAAATTTCAATTTGATTATTCCTTCCAAATTTTCGTTCAATTTTATACTTTAGGAACTTACAAATGTCCCAAGATTGTTAAATTTAATTTTTCCACTTCAAGAGAATGCCAAAATTAAAACTAAAATTAAAGTGTAGAGACCAAATTATTCGATTTGAAACAATAAGGACTAAAATAAAACTTAAATCAAATTACATGTTAAAAATATAATTTATCCCAAAAAAATGACCAAAGAATATATTGTTCAGCTCTATCTCATTCCCACTTGACATGGTATATATACATTTTTGTAATAACAATTCTATACAAAGAATATATATTATGTAATTAAATATAAATAAATTAATATAATAATGAACCTATATTATTTGGCTGATGGAACATGTCTTATATAGGGTACAAGAATATACGGACTCCAAGGTTAGTGGTAGACAACATAAAATAATCTTAAAATGGGAATATGATTCCAAAAAAAAATTGTTCAGCTGATTATGCGGCCTCCAATTGACTAAAATCATTTAAAGGGATAATTGCACCAAAATTCCTTAATTATTAATAAAAATATTATTTTATCTTCTTCATAATTGAGGGAATCAATATATACTGCTTCTGCTAACTTATTTTTTCTTAGGAAGAAAGATATCATAAACACAAGCGTGCTAGTAATGATTGAAAAATTCTTATAGATTAAATTCAAATCAATTATCAAATAATTGCATTGACGGTTCTTGATCTCAATGAAGAAAATTTTAAAATTGCCAAGTGTAGAGAAAAGAAAAATTAAAAGAAGAAGAGAGGGAGATGAAGAAAAACGATTAAGTGAACAATTAAAATAACCATCAATTTATCTCTACTCCCATGCTTCGAAAATGAAGTGCCGAAAATAAAGTACCGAAAATAAAGTGCTGAAAAAATAAATGACAAGAAAAATAGGAATCAATTGTATATGATTTGAGTTGGATGATGACAATGTAGCCATGAATGAGTATTTATAGGCAAAACATTATAGGAAAAAACTACTTAATAACTATCCTATTCTTTCATCTTCATTCTTGTCTTGCTATGTGTCCCTCTATGATCTCTCAACGCCTCTATACTTCATGCTCCATGATCTTCCACTTCCTCCATCATCACATGTGTTCCATACTTTTCATAACTTCCTCCAACCTCCAAGTGCACAAGATAATGACACATGTCCTGTAATTTATAAATGATAAATAATAATAATAATGTTTATTTATGGTGCCAACATTACCCCTGCGGCCCTTTAAAAATGATGTTTATTTAAATTTTTGAGAGGCTGAACCAAAGCATACAACTGACCGCAAGCAGTGAAGTGCTTCAAATATCACAATAGATCTAGTAAAATGCTTCGAATGGACCAAGGCATGACAAATATGAGCAATAAAGTGCTTGGAATTAACAAATAGTACCAACAATGGTACTTCGAATACCATGTTCTCTTTGTTGCTTGAATTGGAACAATTTGATGATTGTGAGTTTTAAGCCCACTTTGCGAAGTGGCAAATCATGTTTTAAGCCCACTTGAGGGTGACAATTTCAAACCATTTTTGAAAACAAACATGAGTTGATTTGTTCCAAGTCTTGCGACTTAGTCTATATTTGATTGTGTGTGCGTCACATAGTAAGGTTAGCTAAATAACTGGAATAAGAACACATGTGTTTATCAAACAACATATTATGTTTAGTAGAGGCCGATCTTTGATCGGGCGAGCGGGGGTGCTCATTTTAGGATCTTCCCCTCTCGTATCCAAGTTCCCAAGCCGAGGCAACTTTGATGATGACGGACACGTGGCCTTTGGCACAAGTCAGGGTTTCCTAAATTTTCCAAAACAAAATATTTAGGTGGCGACTCTGTAATCTGGCAAAGTAGTCCAATTTTGGCATTATTTGATTCAAAATCTGATTTTCCAAAATGATTTGCCAGATTAGACTCTTTGGTGTTTATCAATTTCACATTGCACTTGTGAAACTAGATTAAGAACCGTGACAGGAGTTCAAACTGTAGGACCAATTCGAGCTCTCTGAAAGGGGGCCGCGAAGAAAGTCGAGTCTACAATTTCTGGTGACTCTACTGGTGATTTAGAAAACTTGACTCGAACTCATGATATGTTGTTTTATCTACATTTATGTGTTTCTTTGCATTGCATTTGCATTGGTGCGCTTAAGTCACTGTGTTCGCCATCTGCTATTCCTAAGCGGTTTGCCGGAGGCTTGCTTGGAAAAGCATGTCATAAGGCTGACCGGTTACGGGCTCTGCCATGATGGGAACACAAACATTGGATCTAGACTACTGCTGTAACGTTTGATCCTCTTTTCACTTCTCGGTGTTAGGAGCGAGAGGTATATTAGGTGGTCTTGCTGAGGTACCCGTTTTGACCACTCGACCTAGTTGCATATCGGAAGCCTTAGAGACTGTTCCAAACTAAGACAGGTTGCTTACCCGAATGCAGGATTGTTTGAAACCGCATGTGTGCGTAGTGAATCCCGAGTTCCTGACGAAACTAGGACAGGGAAACCCTACCCCACCATAGGGGTGTTTTGCTCTCACTTGCTTGATATATGCTTTTAGAGTGTGTCTCTACAGGAATACATGTATCAGTTACAAGTCTGGGTATCAGTTTGAGGGTATCGGTTTTGAGGCAGAAATTTGGGACAGAAATCAGTATTTGAGTACAGATTGTCTAGCTTATAATTTCAACTGTGTTGTCCTTGTCTAAGCCAAGATATTGTGCGTTTGCTGATTGTTGTTTCTTTTTTTTTTTTTTTTGCTTTATTTTATTTTTGCAATGTAGTATTTCATAATTGCTTCCGACAAGGCAGTTTCCCCCTGAGCACTCTGGACCAGAGTCAGGAGGATTTACCGATCTGAGGATCTTATTGGAGGACAACTAGTGTTTGCT
Organism: Camellia japonica; assembly: GCA_030407325.1. Lineage (NCBI taxonomy): Eukaryota > Viridiplantae > Streptophyta > Magnoliopsida > Ericales > Theaceae > Camellia > Camellia japonica. Next base: position 115,170,497 of record JAPPVO010000036.1, on the reverse strand, counting down.
TCGCTACCCCCAGTTACGAGACGGAGGACAGTTAGGCATAGATCACCGGTTCAACAGTTGCCAATTCAGCGGTCACTATCTACGTCACCTGTGCGCAGTTGGGCCCAGTTTTCTGCTTCCACCTAAGAAAGAGAGTATACACCGATTTTGATAAATCAGCACCCCGTAGACAGTATGGAGGATATGATGCGTCAACTTCAACAAACCATCGAGGCCATGCAGTGGGACGCTGCTCGCCAAGCAGAAGTTACTGCTCGCCAAACAGAGGTTATAGCCTAGCAGGCTGAACTGATTGCTAGGCTTCAACAGCAACAGCAACAGCAACAACAACCGCAGCAGGCAACAGCTCTCATATCCCACCCATCTCTTGTAGATATTCCAGTACCCAGAGCTCCTACTCCCACAGCTAATGTCCAGGAAAATGCGGACATCCCGGTAGATCCAATTTCACCCCAAACTTCCAAAGCACTGGTCTACCCAACGGAGGCCCCCTTCGAGTTTGAGGTCGATCCTACCGCTCTAAAAGTCTGCAAGCTTGAGAAGCTTTTTAAGAGGGCTCAGGGTGTCAACTCAATCCCGGACATAGAGGACGGCTATACAGATTCGGTAGTGACATTGCTAGACAGATTTAAAATGCCACACATAGACCGCTTCAACGGCTCGGGTGATCCCATGGTCCACTTGCGGCTATTTTCAGATATTCTACAGCCGATGAGCCTGACTAGACTGTAGAAGTTATCTCTCTTTGGCCAGACCCTGTCGAGTATTGCGGCTATCTGGTATGCTAAACTGGAGGATTCTGTGAAAAGGAGCTGGGAAGAGATGGCCGAGGCCTTTGTCGCCTAATATTCTTAAAACACTCAAATCGAGGTCACAACTCGTGATCTCGTGGCTACTCGACAAGAGCTGAAGAAGGGCTTCTCCGACTTCGTCACTCGGTGGAGGGCCAAGGCCTCCATGATGACCACCAGGCCAGCTGAGAAAGACCAGATAAGAATAGTCGTTCGTAATCTGCAGCCGAAGCTGCTGCAAAAGATGATTGTCTTACCCCTCCTCATATTTGCCGACCTTCATGAGATAGGGGTGCAGATAAAGGATGTGATGGAACAGGGTCTGATTGACCATGAAAAGGAGCAACCCAAGAGGGCCTTTACACGTAGTTCAAATGCGACTACGAGTAGTAACGCAGCTGCAAGGAGTTCTGATGTAGGTATGGTCACCACCACACCGAAAACGACCACCCATTTTATTGGCACATTCGGAACTACCCTATAACCTACAAAGTATCCACCCCGAGGCCAGAGGGTTTTCACTCCACTCTACATGTCTCTATCGGCGGCCTTGAGGGTCCTGATCAGAAAGGGGCATCTGAAGCCCCTAGAGCCGCGCCTATTGCCTAATCCCCTCCCTCCTACACACAACCCGGCCAAGTATTGCGCCTTCCACCAACAGTATGGTCATGATACCGACCTATGCTTTAGACTCCATCATGAGATTCAGGATCTCATTGACAGCAAGTGATAGCGCCTCCTGAGAAGCCTAACGCCACTATAAATCCTCTCCTACCACATAACCAACCCCCTCATCCACCCAGGCAAGTAAACCTTATCCAAACAATGGTCGTCCCATACGACCCCAACATATACATCACTTCCTCCCACCTGCCTAAGCCAGCATTATTCATCCTAGAAAGCACAGACTTGTGCATGATGAGCGCGTCCATATCCCAACCCGAACCCGTGGTGGTGGCTGTAGTAAAAGAAGGTATGCCTGAGGGCTCTATGAGCTTAACTGAAGAAGAGTACAACCCTTGTTGTTACATTATGCCAACTAGCCAGGCCAAACCAAGGGTGGAATTGCCGAAGGGAACGGAGGTTAATGTAGTCCAGGAGGACGGGCCAAGCCAGGGGCTGGATGACTTAGCTGAGCTTGAGGAGGACATCAGTAATCTGCAGTTCTTTGATGAACAGGATCTGGGAAATGTACAGATTAGCTGGTTTGATATGAACGGATCAACAGATAATACAAGGTGGCTTAGTGATAAGCCGGATATTGATGAGGGGTCTCAACCAAAGCAGGGGCAATTGGAAACAGGAATGTCTGCAACGGCCAGAATGGTCAACAATAAAGGAAAGTTGCCGAAGAGCACCAGTACTAAGAATTTTGCTCAAGAATTGGGTAACTTGTGTACAGCCGATACAGAACAAGAGGCCGCACTGAAGCGGTTCGAACAGGAAAGAACTGAGACTGATCAAAAGGCTAGAAAAGTCAAAGGCCCTGCGAGGACTGATTGTGTTGTGAACACGGGAATGATTATAGCGGAACTAGATGTGTGTTTGTCAGTTGTCGAAGGAATATGATGGGAAGATGAGGATTTGCATCTCGCCCACACAGATGAGGATTGGGGACTGAATCTGCCAGACGATACATGGTATGCCGAGGAAGTCGATCACATGTCAGGGAAAGATAAGGAAGTTGAGAAACAAAAAGATAAACTGTTGGAAGAGGAAGCCGTACTGAAGCAGTTGAAAAAGATTCAAGCGGACATCTCCATCTAAGGTTTGCTCATGGCTTCACGGGTATATAGACAGGCAGTCTTATCAGCAATGGATAAGGCTAAGCTTTCCATCGACACAACCCCAAAGCAGTTAGTGGGACTAGTGTTCCTGAGAGGCGCCTCACTAACTTTGACTTTCACAGATAAAGAATTGCCGCCTGAGGGCTCTGAACACAACAAGCCACTATACATCTCTGTGGAATGTAAAAAGAAGTGGATACCAGTTGTCTTGGTTGATACCGGGTCTACAATTAATGTGTGTCCGTCGTGCACGGCCTATGCTATCAGTTTGAAGCCGGCAGACTTCGCACCAAAGGTGCAGGTGATTCGAGCTGATGACAATACAAGTCGGGAAGTGATGGGGACAGTTTGAATTAGAACCCAGGTTGGCCCGACGCAATAGGACATTGAATTTCACGTTCTGGATGTTCCAGCCACCTTTAATTTACTCCTTAGACGGCCGTGGCTGCACCAAGTAAGAGTTGTCTCTTCCATTCTGCATCAGATGCTGAAATACCTCCATGGAAAGGGGGCAGCTATTGTTTTTTGGAACTCTTCCATACATCCACCACCAGAGGTTACTACACTGGTCTTGGAAATCGTACACGGTGAGGAGGATGTCTTTTTGTCTGGGTTCACCTTGGCCGAGGCCCGGGTAGTGTAAGATATTCTGGCTGTTGATGAGGGATTGTATGTCAGTGCTCAATCCGTCTACCTCATGAATAAGCTGCAACATGTACCCGAAATGGGATTGGGAAGGAGCGGCCGGAAGGGCGTCGCTGCATTTGCCGAAGTGCCACACAGCCCTTATACCTTTGGTCTAGGTTACACGTCTACCAAAGAGGATAGGGTAAGGAAAGGAAAGGAAATGAAAGGAAGGGTCAAGGCTAAACAAACTGGGAAGCACTATGAGTTGGTGTATAGACCTATTCAAGGAACCCTGAACAGCCGCTTTGTCCGGGAGGGGGAAGATTTCCCATTTTGTGGCTTTCTTGAGCCATGGTTGAATTTTGAGAAACGGCGTTTGCCTGGCTCTGAGATCTTTTTCGACCTACAGTTGCAAGGGGATGAAGTTACAGAAAAGTAGACTGCCCTACCAACTGTGGCTGAACAGTGTATAGAAGATGAGTCTGATTGCACAGAACTCGAGATAGGAGCAGCGCTAGCTTGTCTCCTCTCGGATCCTCAGATCACACCAGAGAGCTTGGGGGATGACATCTCTGTTTCCATGATTGGAGATCAATCGGCTGTGGGCCTGTACACACCCCATTTTTGACCGCCCTTAAGACTTGGGCGCTACTGATTGTTTACTTGGTGGTGAAAGTTGTGCAGTGCAAAGGTTCGGTTTCTTTGGCAAGAAGAGCGTCAAATCCCAACCTTATACCCCTTTTTGGACCAAAATGATTTTGACCAAAAGATTTTAGACCTTAAAACCCTCCATTTCAAAATATTTTTGAAAATGATTCCACGATACTCCGAGGCTCGCATTTTGTTAAATGTTGCGCTTTTCGGTAAACCGAGCAAGGACAAAGTGGAAATGAATGAAAGAGAGGTGAAATATTTGAAAAAATCTTTAAAACACCTTATTTAGGGGTTTGGGGTTGAAGAAAATTGGAGGAGAGGGAAGAAACCAAGTTGGGGGAAGAAGTTGGGCATAAACCGTTGAAAGAGAGTCGAGCAGCCCTCGCTAAGTCGGGCCTATCCATTTGTACACTTGGATTTCAGCTATGAGGCCACCACCATTGGAAAGAAGACTTCTGGGGCTTCATTTTGCACTCAAGAATCTCTTAAAGCCGTGTCCGGATGAGGGAGATATGGCTGGTTGAAGTTGGACATCAATCCGGTTGGACCGAAACTGAGCAGTCTTCACTAAAAGAGAGATATCTCTTAGCACAGTTATCATTTTGATGTGAGGCTACCATCACTGGAAAGAAGACTTCCGGGGCTTCAGTTTAGGCACAAGAATGATCTGAAAAGGAGTCCAAATGAAAGAGATATGCCTGTTTGAAGTCGGGGCCAGAACCAGTTCTTTCTGTCGGCCACCAGTGGAGCTTGCCGGCCATAGGTCGGCCAGAAGTGACCCTAGTCGGCCACCATTAGTGGCTGGTTGGCCAAAAATGTGTACGGTTGGCCACGAATGTGGCCGGTCAGCCACAAATGTCCAGAAAGCTCAGAATTTGCAAATATTTTGCTCCAGCTGTCTCTAAATCAGATATTGTTGACCAAGGCTTGTATTTTTCTATATATAGAGGCCATATCTCTCATATTGCAAAGGTTAGAAAGTTTGGGAGCCTCTCTCTCTCTAAAATCTCTCTCTCTCTACAAAATTTTGTGAGCAAAGTTTCTACCTCTCTCTCTAGAACTCTCTCTCTCTTCCTATTTTGTGCTTGAAAGTGAGTTTTCTTTACATATTTGCATACAACCCCTAAACCAAATTAGAATACCGAGTAGCTGAGGTTCTTGGAGGTCCTATTTGAGCTCTCAAAGTTGGTTTTGGCTCAGAAAGTGGCTGTTTGTTGCTGTGTTTCAAAAGTATAGGCGTAACCCCTTTTAAGCTTATTTTTGGTTGCTTGTTTAGCTACCTTTGCATGCCGTTTTTGGTCTAGTTCTCAACTACAAAAACCTTTATTTTAAAGGTTTAAAAATGGTGGCTTAAGGCCTTTTTGGAGTTAGAGGTGGTCCACCCTCTTTTCTAGCTTGTTTGCTAAGTCTTGTGCCTTGTTTTCAAGCCTTTTGAAACAATTTTTTTGGCCTTTTAACCATTGAATTCCAGGGAAATTTCAGTGGCAAAAACTTAGTTTTGAGGTCCAAAATAGGAGGGGGTGGCCTCCCCTCCTTGTGTCTTGTTTGCATGTGTAGATGGCCTAGCATGTGAGCATGTTTTTCTATCATTTTGTGACTTGATCTTAGCATTTTTTTGCCACTGATTTAACATGTTTTAACTCTGTTTTGAATGGTCTTGGTCATACGAGCTTTGTTTTGTATGGTTGTAGTGTAAATGCCTTCACTAGCTTTGTGTTTTAAGGCCTTGAACATGTCTTGCTTGAGTTGCTTGCATGTTGTAGCATCATTAACATGTAATTTCAGTGTGTATAGCTCTGTCACACTCTCGCATATTTCACTCTTTCATTGCTTTTGAGAGTTGTGCCTTGAGCCTTGTTTATGAGCTAACATGTGAACATGTTTTTCTTGCCTTTTGCACTACCATCTCAGCATGTTTTAGCCATTGTTTTGGTATGTTTAAGCTATATCCAGAGCTGGTTTAGTTATTTGAGCTTGATATTGCATGCCCCTAGTGTAGTGCTCTTCACTAGCTTTGATGTTTTTGGCTTTGAACATGTTGTGCATGTGTTGCTTGCATGTTGTAGCACTATTTTTCATGCCATTTCAGCACTAAAAAATCTGCAACCTCCCACCATTCTTCGCTTTTTAATTTGTTTTGAAAGTGGCCTTGAGCCCCTTGTTGGCTTGAGTGTGGAATTGAGGCTCTTATGCCTAATGGTTTTAATCCTCTCTTGAGGGTTTCTATTAACCAATAGCATGAGGCCTCTTTCATGCTCAAGGTACTTGTGGCTTAGGCTGTCTTTCCAATTAGAGGACTTCCACATTAGACTTAGTCGGTTAAAGAATGGCTTGGTAATGTAAAATGTGTAAACAAAATGAATCAAGTAAAACATGACCAAGATAAGCATGTTGTGTTTGCATTGCATTGTGTTCAATCAGACGTTATATTAAACACAAGGTAGATTGGTCCATTTCATACTCAAAGTGATGAAATGAGCCAATCTCCTTTGTCTCCATCACCCTTGATCATGCATGATAGAGTGGAGGTCCTTTGAGTCTTATTTGTGCATTCATTGACTTGTACAAGCTTGACTCTTTGGCCATCATGCATTGAAAATGCTTGGTTGGTGGCTTTAGAACCAAGAATTACAATCCTTTGAGCTTGAGAAATGATAAGGAGGGTAATGGCACATATATTGTATGAGAATACACTGTTTTGCCTCTGTTTGCTCTCTGTTGCAACAAAAAGGAGAATTCTAGGAAAATGGTGGCCGACAGCCACAAACAGTGGCCGACCGGCCAGTAGTAGTGGCCGACCAGCCAGTAGTAGTGGCCGACAGCCACCTATGGTAGCCGACCGGCCATCAGTGGAAAAGTTACTCAAAGTGTTCCTAAGGTGGAGCAGAAGCAGTCTGTTATTTGGTGTATTGTTCAGAGATCAAAGCAAAGTGCAAACAGAGGAATCCAAAGGCAAGGCAGTGGATTTTCGGAACGAAGCCAACCGAGCATGCATGTCTCCCTCACCCACGAGGCCACTTTATTGCTTCATTAGCTAGTTGTAACTAATTAATACATGTGTTGTAATTAATTAGTTTAATCTGTGTTGTAATATTTTAATTAGCTTAGCATAGCTAGTTATTCAATTCGGTTTGTAATTAATTAGCTTAGAATAGTTAGTTAGTTGGTTTGTAATAATTAGTTTAGCTTAGTGTAGCTTAGCTTATTTACTTGGACGCTCCTTCGAGAGGGCGCAATGTTGTAATAAGTGTGAATGTGTGTGTGCATGTCTTCCAACCCCACTTCTTTCTCCTTTTACTTAACCGCTTTCGATGGTTAGTTTAGGGTCATATTTTGATTAGCATACCTTATGCTTGCATGTTTACATCATTCATTTGTCTTGCATGCACCAGGCTCGATGCATCATTCAAACTGTATTGTATTTCAATACTTAGGCCTCGTTTAGAAAACGACCGATTTAGCCAAAAAGTCAAAAAGTTACTAAAAAAGTCAAAAAGCCAACAACCCATATCAAAAAGTCAAAGATTCTCTTTTCTCTCTACTTTTTGCACATCTTTTCGTAAAAAGCCAAAAAGTCATCTCAAACGTACTAGTTTTTTTTAGCTCATATTTTAGCCAAATAGCCAAAAAGTTACTAAATTAGCCTACTCCCAAACGAGGCCTTATTTGAATACGTGTATCAAATTGTTGCATTCATATGCCATCTTAGATAGCGGAGCCTATTTAGTTGCATTATTGCATGTGTTGCATTAGGCATTTTAACATAGTTAGGAATCGTGCATATTTCTAACTAGCTTTTGTTTTGGCTTGGAGTACTCGGTGAGTCTTTACGCTTTAGCATACTTGCATGAGTGTGAGTGATGCCATATTTCGCATGCGTGCCATGAGGCTATTTGCTTAAATGCTAAACTGCATGAGTGCCTATGGGTGAAGGCTTCGTTGCTTGAATTGGAACAATTCGATAATGCGAGTTTTAAGCCCACTTTGCGAAGTGGCAAAATCATGTTTTAAGCCCACTTGAGGTGACAAATCCACACTTTAGCCCACTTGCGAGTGGCACTTTCAAACCATTTTGAAAACAACACATGAGTGGATTTGTTCCAATTCTCGCAACTTAGTCTATACTTGTATGTGTGTGTTACATAGTAAAGTTAGCTAATAACCGGATAAGAACACATGAGGTTTATAAAACAACATATCATGGTAGTAGAGGTTGATCCTTTGATCGGGCAAGCGGGGGTGCTCATTTCAAGACCTTCCCCTCTCATACCCAAGTTCCCGAGCCAAGGTAACTTTGGTGATGACGGACATGTGGCCTTTGGTGCAAGTTAGGGTTTCCTAAATTTTCCAAAAATAAAATATTTAGGTGGCGACTCTGTAATCTGGCAAAGCAGTCCAGTTTGGCATTATTTGATTTAAAATCTGGTTTTCCAACAATGATTTGCCATATTGGACTCCTTGGTGTTTATCAGTCTCACATTGCACTTTGTGAGATTAGAGTCAAAACTGTGACAGGAGTCCGAACTGTAGAAGACCAATTCACGCCTTTCCGAAAGGGGGGCGTGCGAAGAAAGTCAAGTCTACATAGCCCTTTTTCCGGCATTTTGGACTCATCTATCGCACCCGTCCTCGTTTGGCAGTACGAGGAAGGCTTTTTGTCTAGCATTTTTGAATCAGGTAGTGAACCGGAATCTAATTCCACAGAGTCTGTGGAGTCAGAATCAGATTCTAGTTCTCCTGAGTTAGAGTCCGGTATTCCTGGGGTTGATAACCCGAATGCTGTTGTTTTGTCTAGGTCATCTTTTTCCTTTTCTTTTAAGTTGGTTGTAACTGAGGAATTGGATGAACTGGAAGTTGTGAATGAGAATGGTACCTCTGCTGTTTCTGAGTACTTTTCTATGCCGCTTGTTTACTGCATTAATCAGGACTTTCAAAACTTTGATAAAAACGATGAGAAAGAAATTCCTTCGATTTTAAAACATTTGATTGATCAAGAGGAGGAGAGGTTTGTAAAACCTCTGGTTGATGAAATCACTTCAATTAATGTTGGTACTGAGAAGGATCTGAGTCTGGTCCAGATTGGGTCCATGTTGTCTTCGGAGGAACGCGAGCGCTTAGTCGCTTTATTAAAAGATTTCAAAGATGTTTTCGCGTGGTCCTACAAAGACATGCCTGGAATCGATCCTGAGATTGTACAACACCAGATCCCTCTTGACCCTGAGGCTCGACCCGTCAAGCAGAAGCTTTGGAGAATACGCCTAGACTGGGCTCTGAAAATCAAGAAAGAGGTCACCAAGAAGATAGATACAGGGTTCTTGCTAGTATCTGAGTATCCTATTTGGTTGGCCAACATTGTTCCGGTGCCGAAGAAAGATGGCAGAATTCAGGTGTGTGTGGATTTCAGAGATCTGAACAAAGCTAGTCCAAAGGACGATTTTCCTCTACCACACATCAATGAATTGATGGACTTCACCGCAGGCCATGCGTTCCTTTCCTTTATAGATGGGTTTTCTGGGTACAACCAGATCTTGATGGCACCCGAGGATAGAGAAATGACTGTCTTCACCACGACGTGGGGAACCTATTGCTATAGGGTGATGTCGTTCGATTTGAAGAATGCTGGAGCTATTTATCAACGGGCTGCAACCACTATCTTGCATGATATGATCCACAAAGAGGTTGAGGTGTACGTAGACGACATGATTGTCAAGTCTAAGGAAAGAGAGGGCCACTACACCGCCTTGAAGAAATTTTTCCCACGGATCAAAGAGTATCGGTTGCAACTGAATCCTCAGAAATGTACTTTGGTGTCATAGCAGGGAAAATGCTGGGGTTCTTGATTACACAAAGGGGCATTGAGGTTGATCCTTCCAAGATTAAGGCCGTCTTAGAAATGCCACCACCAAGGACTGAAAAGGAAGTGCGAGGCTTTCTGGGTAAAGTGCAATTCATAAGACGGTTTATTGCAAAATTAACCTTGACTTGTGAACCACTATTTGGTCTCCTGAAGAAAGGAAAGAAATTCCAATGGGATGACCAATGCCAAGTTGCTTTCGAGCAGATCAAGCAATATCTACAGAACCCACCCGTATTGTCACTGCTAGAGCCGAAGAAACCGTTGATTTTGTATCTATCAATAACCGACACGACTATGGACTGCATGCTTGCGTAGGAATCTGAGGACAGAGTGGAGAAGGCCATCTATTACCTGAGCAAGAAGATGCTGGAATATGAGACTCGTTGCACTCTGCTTGAGAAGGCTTGCTTAGCCTTGGTATGGGTTAGCAGAAAGTTGAGGCACTACCTGTTAGCTCACTCCGTAATTCTGGTTTCGAGATTAGATCCCATCAAATATCTCTTCGAGAAACTAACACTTATGGATAGGCTAGCCTGTTAGTTGCTTCTTCTCTCCAAATTTGATTTGAAGTTTATGACTCGCAAGTCTGTGAAAGGGAGAGCGGTAGCGGAGTTCCTAGCCGATCACCCAGTGGAGGGAGATGAAGCAGTAGAGTATCTATTCCCAAATAAGGCCATTCTGCAGGTCGAAGAAGAGATTTAGACTATGTACTTTGACGGAGCATCTAACTAGTACGGGTATGGGATAGGGGTGTTGTTGATAGCACCCAACAATTCCCACATACCTTTAGCTTTCAAACTCCGGATCAAGGTATCTAATAACGAAGCAGAATATGAGGCATGTATCGCTGGCTTGGAAGCTGCCCTGGAACTAGGGGCAAAACGGTTGGACGTCATTGGGGACTCAAACCTGGTTGTGTCTCAAGCGAAAGGAGACTGGAAGGTTAAGGAAGAAAGGATGAAAATCTATCACCAAACCCTGGATGTTCTGATTCCTAGGTTTGAGAAGCTAACCTTCACGCATCTGTTAAGAGAGAGCAGTAGGTTCACTGACGCTTTATCAACTCTATCTTCTATGATAGACATCCCTTTGGGAGTCCGGATGCGTCCAATCATTATTGAACAGAGGTATGTGCCGGCTTACGAGTTAATCGACGCGATAGATGAAGTACAAGATCAGAATCCCTGGTATCATGACATCTGGAACTTCCTGGAAAAGGAGGCTTATCCACCAGGAGCAAATGCCAAAGATAAAAGGGCAATACGGCGAATGGCTACTCGTTTATCATCTGTGGAGGTAAATTGTACAAACGGGGCCATCTGGGAATGCATAAGCTGTGTGTTGATGCAGAAGAATCGAAGCGCCTAATGGAGGCCATCCATGGAGGAGAGTGCAGAGCGCACATGAGCGGAGTGATGGTAGCTCGGAAAATTCTCAAACAGGGTTACCACTAGTCAACCATGGAGGAGGATTGTATTAGTTTTGTTCGGCGATGCCACAAATGTCAGATCCATGCAAATCGCATGAACATCCCGCCATCGAAGCTGTACAACATGACTTCACCGTGGCCATTTTTAGTTTGGAGAATTGATGTTATTGGGGCAGTTACTTCGAAGGGGTCAAATGGGCATGAGTATATCCTGGTAGCAATAGACTACTTTACAAAGTGGGTCGAGGTCTAATCCTACACAGTGCTGAAAACGTCATACGTAGCCAAGTTCATCAGGAATAATATCATCTGTCGCTATGGGGTCCCGAATGAGATCATTTTGGACAGTGGTTCCCACTTCAAGAAAGAGGTGATTGAATTGTTGGAGAAATACAACGTGGCTTTTCATAAGTTGTCCACATATTGACCGCAAACCAACGGAGCTGTTGAGGCCGCTAACAAGAACATCAAGCACATTCTACAGAAGATGGTGGAAACCTACAAGAACTGGCCAGATAAGCTGCCATTTGCTCTTTAAGGCTATAGAACATCAATTCGAACTTCTACTGGGGCAACTCCATATTCTCTGGTTTATGGAATGGAAGCTATTCTGCCAATCGAAGTTGAGGTTCCGTCGCTGCGGGTTATGGCTGAGTGCCAGATAGCAGAAGCAGATTGGCAATAGAGTAGGTTTGAGGAACTTATGCTGTTCGACGAAAGGAGGCTGAAAGCACTGTACCATGTCCAAGGTTATCAACGAAGGATTGCCAGGGCTTTCAACAAGAAAGTTAAGTCCAGGAATCTGAAAGAAGGGATTTGGTGCTCAAAGACAACCGAGCTCCTATCCATGACCCTAGGGACAAGTTCAAACCCAATTGGACTGGTCCTTACATCATCAAATCTATTTGGTCGGGTGGAGCTGTCGTTCTTATGGACTTAGATGGCCTCAAATTCTCCCAACCAGCCAACATGGACAAGTTGAAGAAATATTACCCTTGAGAGGCTCGCTAGGCCGAAAACCCGAAAGGGTGACTTAGGTAAAAGTTAGAGCACAAAAAATTTGAAATAAGAAAAACTGAGCTCGCAAGGTTGAAAACCTAGAAAGGGCGGCCTTGGCAAAAGTTAGGCCGCAAAAGGAGAGTGTTAACACCCGAGTGAACTTGCACCGAATTACGTAAGGCTTGATTCTCATCTTCGGGATACGTAGGCAACTTCATTCTGAAGTCCAGCCATAAACACTTCCAAATCAACTGTGTCCATGCGATTATTCTGGTCATCTTTGTCTTTTCTACATCCAAGAGTTTGGTTGTGATCCTCACTATGAGAAGAGATGGTTATAGTGCAGTGTAGTGCCATTCAGACAAAGGGCAACTTTCCAGTTATTGGATTCGGGGTTGTACATCTCAAAGATAGATTCCGAGTGTGTCCAGTTGTGATCCTTATCGAAAATGGTTTTGAAAAGTTTTAATAAAAGTTGATTTTGTTCAAATTAATCTTTTTACAACTTAGACCATTTTTGGACCACAAGGAAAATTTTCAGTACCCACAACCTTTAATTTCATTGATTTCAATACAGAGTTCTCCGACTCTTGATACAAATCGAAGTTGCTTTTTTATTACATTCAAAAGGAAAACTTGAAAGTACAGATTAAAGCAATAAACTTAGGGCATAGTTGAGTCAGGTGTTCCTGCCTCCTCTCCCAGAGCTTGTGGAAGCTTCAGATGCCAAAGTAGGCCCGGTTTGTGCCTCATCTTCAAGCCAAGCTATGCATTCGCCAAAAGGGCACAACTGAAATTGGGAGCGGGAGCCAGAAGTTCTCTTGTCCCCCATGTAATGGGGTATCGAGCTAGGTGTGAACCTCGGATCGAAAATGAAGCTGGGTACTCTACCCCCTCTTCTGGGCAAGTCTGGTCATGTCCGAACTGACGCCTGAACCGAAATGGAAAATAAAAGACACAGTGTGTCAAGCCAACCAACTGAATGCCAGGTTGCCGGGACATGCTATAGCTCATCTTAGGCAGATCAAACCAGGGGCAACGCCAAGCAATGTCAACAGCGGATCTATTGCACATCCAGTGGCACCACCACCCCTCGTTTGGGAAATCAACTAGCCGTGGGTGAAAGAAATAGCCGCGTGCTGAATATGCAGGGCAAGCATCCACTACTTTCAACTTGTCCATGAGCCATACCTAGGGAGGGATGAAAAATAAGAGAGATTAAAGAATAGAGAGATGTACGTGGAGAGAAAAATGAGAAAAGGGATTTGAAAGAAAAACAGAGTCTGAGGGCCGAGTGATGTGAGAAACACATGTGACAAGGGTGGGAAACATTACCTGCAAGAGTAGTGGACTTCCTGCAAACTTGGTCATCTCCTGGCGATGGAAAACATCCAAATCCATTAAAGTCTTGGCTAGTGTCAAGCCAATGCAAATCTTGCCCTATTTCAAGCCTTAGGCAACTTCTATCAAGCGAATGCTAGACCTTTCGAAGGTAGGGGCAAGCAGAAAATGAGCCAACATACACAAGCAAAGGGCATGCTGTCGAAAACTTTACCAAAGACGGTCGCCACGGTTGCCAGCGTCAGAAAATCGGTGAATAAGATTGGGGATATCCAACTCTCCATTGTGAACTAAAGATCGAGCATCATGTAAAGTGAGCCCACACATCCGTCCTAAAGCTTGGATGTGGCCAAAACGAGACTGGGGCAAGATCTCTTCATCACGCCGGGATTCCATCAAAGCTTGAAATTCTTCGATTGTGGGACATATCTCTTGTCCCCCGAAGCTAAACACATGCGTAACCGGGTTCCAACATCTAGCCGCGGCGTGAAGGAATGGAAAACACAGTGGGGTACAACTTAGCGAGAATAGTGCATTTATCCAGAAAACCCCAGAAATTCAGCTTTTCCAAGCCATCTAAATTTGCAATCCAATCGGAGAGTTTTTCGGTGAAGAATGGCTCCATTTGTGGAAAAAAAACAAAGCTGGCATGAAGAAACTACGAAGTCCTAACTTTTGTAGAAGATAAGGCACTAAGTGGAAGACAGGTGACAGCAATCTGGAGACTCCCTGCATCACTGGCTGACCGACCAGTTAAGGTAGCCGATCGGCCACCTTTTGTGGTCGACCAGCCACTTTAGTAGCCGACAATCACCACCAAGTGGCCAACAGCCACTGTTTGTCTCCAGCAGAATTGCCTTGGTCTCTCTGTATGATGAGAATGTTGAAAACCTGTGTTTTGTTCTACTCTGGATGCATTCTGCTGCGGTTTTGTTGAGTCGTTCTCAAGTTTGTTTCAATTTGTTTATCGAGTTGTCGCAATTTGTTTATCGAATTGTTTGTTGTTGCTTATCGAGTTATATTTGTTTCATTTATTGAGTTGTTGTTTGTTGAGTTGTTGCATTGTCCGTTGAATTGTCTTATTTTGTTTGTTATGTCTTGGTTGGTTCACTACCTGACTAAGCAATTGTCAAGACAATGTACAATATTCAATTTCCATCAAATCCCGTTTTTATGTAAAATGGTGCAATGCGATGCTCAGAATATAAAATACAACACGTTTTCATCAAAAAAGTTGTTTTCATTCCAATCATGGTTTCTTTTTACAAAGAGTACAGGTTTTAAAGGAAATAAAACTACCTAAGGCTGTACAATGTGCTAACACTACTAGCAAAAAGAAACAAAGCAAAAAACATCTGAATCGGCGCCAGCCACCTTAGGATCGAGAGGCCCTCTTCGTCCTCTTTCTGGGCATGGACTCGGAGCTATTGCCATTAGCGCCACTGTCCGAATCTAAGCCGGAGCCTGAACTAGAGCTGCCTCTGCTCCCATCCTCGGAGCCCTCCTCAGCATCGTCACCACCCTCAGAACCTGAGCCAGTGCCGTCGTCTCCACTCTCAGATGACTCTGACTGGGGACTCGCTGGCTCCTCATCCTCACTGGTCTCATCATCGTCACTGCGCATGACCAGCTCCCGACGTCTCCCTCGGCCGTGTGCCAGAATCTCTCTCCCTACTGCTGGAGAAGGCTCTGAGGGTCCTGTCTATAGAGGTGTGACCTAAAAAGGCAGTTTGAATATATTAGCCATAGTATGGGTATCAGATACAAGTATGGTGTGCAGGGTGAGTACATACAGAAGTCAGATACAGTATGTGAATGCAATGTACCAGATGTGATCTATACATGCAGTGTATTAGTGCAGTGTGGGAAAATGTTCAGTTGGGATGTCATTTTCAGTATATCGCAGAAATGTAAGAAAGCTAAAAAATTACCTGAATGCCGTGGGAGCTAAGCATCGTCTCTCTTCTCAAGATCATGCCCTCGAACGAGGCCAACACCTCGAGTCATCCCTCAACGTATCCAGTGGAGGGCTGCAAATGCAAGTTGAAATGATCAGTGAACGAATGAATGTCTGAGTATCTAAGTGATAAATGAAAGCTATAATGCATACCGGTGGTGCATCGGGTGTCCTGACATATCTGTGACCAGGCAACGGAGGCTCAATCGGGATCTGATAAGGCTCTCCAGAATACCGCCAACCCGTCAGCTCAGTCGGAAGGTCTGGACATCCAAAACTCTGCCTAATAGGGAGTATCCCTCTAGCCACGCCCCTTGGTGCCCGGGTCCTGCTCGTTGAAGGGGCATCTGTTGCTTGGGCCCTGCTCGACAAAGGGACGTCAACTGCCCTCCCCGTGTGAGCACAAACACCTGTCAATGGAGGCATGAGGTACATCTGTAGATAAGTCGTATAGTCCCCCTCCCCAATGAAGAAGTCTGCATCTCTACCCGACATGAAGTCAGTGATCTCCTGAGGGGAGAGACTCTCTGTGGCTCGCATAGAAGGCAGAGGCGGTAAGGAAACCAACTGTAACGGCAGACCCAGTGTCTGGCGCATGAAGCGCTCGCCAAGAAACTAGGCTCGGCCTACTGGCCCCTCAAGCAGAAGCCGATACCGGGAAGCACCCCAAGCTCCGGCGAACTGAAATCTGGCACCCTCTAGTATCGTCGCCCAGGGCTGCCAGGTGACCTGCAAACAGCAAGGGCATAGAGTGATAAGTTGCCATTAGATATGTAAAATGAATTGGAGCTGAAAGCAGAAAGAATTGTGAGTTTTGAGTTATCTCTACCATCCTCACTGTGTCGAAATACCGGAGAAGGAATGAGAGGGTCTCCCGGGTCCTCGGTTGGCACCGACCGTCATATCGAAGGGAGTATGGCACCTTAAAAGGCGTCTCGACCTCCGGCTCAGGAGCAAGCGTCGGGAAATAGGCGTACACCCATAGCTGTGAAAAGCAAAAGGGCGGCAGTGAGAATACTGATAAACACAGATAATGCGGAAAGCAGAGTATGTGTGCAATATCCAAAGAATACATAATACACAGATAATGCGGAAAGCAAAGTGTGTAGTACAATGTAAAGAAAGTACAAGTGCAGAGCAGAGACTAGACTTCGTGTGTACAATGTGGAGTGTACAGAAAGTGCAAAGCAGAAAGCATGGCAGAAAATGTAAAGCAGAAAAGTAAAGCATACCTCCCAGACCCTCCAATAGCTGCCAACTCTTTTCCCACTCCCGTGGGAGGTCGAGCTCATGTAGTAGTATAGGGTAGCGAGGCTGGCGCTGCCCCAATCATAATGCCGAACCTGAGATAGGTCCACTAAGGCGCTTAATAGATATAGCCCGACTGTGTTTGCCCTGTTGGCAAACAAGGTAGTGCCGAAAAGGAACATCAGGAAACCTCAGACATACTACTCAGTTCCCTCCACAGTCGCTGGGTCTGTCCCTCTATAGTGGTCTGCGAACCAGGTGTATCGAACCATCCCTGATCGGAAGATAGGCGGGTGTGCTCCCAGCAAATAGGTCTAAGCGGCCTCCCACTCACCCATATCAGAGTCGTATGGGATCGGCCGGCCTCCCACCTCAAGGCTCGTCAACATGGCGAAATCATATGGGGTCATCGTCATATCCCCGGTGGTAGAGAAATGGAAAGAGTTGGTGGTATCCCACCATCTCTCTACCAGTGCACCCAAGAGGGTCCTGCTCGCCATGAGGTGTGATAGCCCCATGCAGAACAAACTGAACCTCGCCTCGTCGATGATCTGGCGAACACCGTCGGGGAGGTCCATGTACCACTCCCTCGCTGCGGTGGACCCATATCTGCGGGTAAAACGGGAATTTACCTGTGTTCAGAATGAGCATAAATACAGTGTGTGAGTGTGTCCAGAATGAGCAGATGAAATACAGTGCAAAAGTGCGAGCTATGCAAGAAATGTAAAGTACATCATAGAAATATAAGAATGTAATACATACCTCGGAGGCACCGTGGGACAAATGAGACTCTGGCACTCGTAGCAGGAGATCTGCTGGTGCACGTCGTGTAAACCCGCTAAAGTGACGGCCTGTACTGGGTGGTAATGCATGCGCCTCGAGGCTGTACCTCTCTGGATCGAAAGGTCGCACTCTAGGTGGCAACGGTATGTACTCAGGCTCTCCTTCCATCCCCGGAGAACCCCCGTCATGTGGAACGTCGTCTGCCATCTGGAAAAAAGGTGACAAAGTAGGTGAAAATGAGCAAAATATGCAGAAAATGCCAAAAGTCAACAAAAGTCAACTCTCGGAGAGAGAAAATAGGAGAAAAAAAATCAAAGCCCTGGAAAAGGCATCATACTCGAGACAAACTTAAGGGAAACAAACCTCAAGTGGTGAAAATGGAGGAAAAAGCTCCGAAAACAAATTTTGATCGGTTCAAAATGGAGGAAATCGAAAGGTTTTAGCGAATCAACTTCGCGAGGGGCGTTGGAAAACGCGTGTAAAGCACGGATCTAAGAGCAAAAAGTGTCTAGGGATGAAGAAGAGACAATTTCGGCACTGTGGGTGTGAGGAAATGAGATTTGGGAATGTGTTTTTAAAGATCTACATGCAAAAAGACCGAAATAGCCTAGAATTATCACAACTGACCGACCGGCCAGTTTTTGTGGCCGACCGGCCACTTAGGTGGCCGACAGAATTTTCAAGTGGCCGACATGGCTTCAGGGTGGCCGGTAGGTTTTCAATATTCTCCCTGTGTGTTTTTATGCTGTTTTGTGTCCTTGTCTCTCGAGAAAGTGCAAGAAAGGTTCACTTTTCAGCTCAAAGTGTCTTTGCGGAAGTTTCAACTCATGTCTTCGATGCATGACTCATCGTCAGCCGACACGAACAAGGTGTATCCTTTTGAAATACATTGTAACTCCTCCGAGAGGTAAATCGGAGGTTACAACTGAATCAGTCTTGTTAAGACGCGCATTTCTTTATTCATTGTTTTGCATCGAACATGCTATTGATGTTGCATTGAATATGCATTGATTATTGTGCACAGAATGTGTATGCTGCGTTGCATTGCACTACACATGTTCTTGTGTTTGCATAGAATATGCATGTAGCGTTGTATTGCATTGTGCATGCCCTCACATTCGCATAGAAAACATCCGTACCTGTTGCATTGAACATGCATTCGGTGTTGCATAGAACATGCTCCATTTCTCGTTGCATAGGATATGCTTCTGTTTTGTTCCTTGCATGATGTGCATGAAGCATGCCTCTCTGAGCATTGTGTTATGGTTATTCGTCTTGCATAGAACATGCATTCCTATCTTGCTGTATCTGTTAAGTTTGTTTCTTGTGCAGACACGATATTGTATGTACGGTTCACTCAAAGCTGGTGCAACTAGATGATATTGTATGTACAGTTCATTCAGAGGAATTCCAAGTAAGATCATTCCTGTCCTTGGAACCCCCTTTTTGTTAGAAATACTCGGGTACACCCAGTGTTTATACCACTCCTTGCTTTGGTTACAAGCATTGGGACGTGTGCCCGATGTTTATACCACTCCCGATTAGAAGTGTTTGGGACGTGTGTCCGACGCTTATACCACCTTGCTTTGGTTAGAAACATTGGGACGTGTGCCCGATGTTTATACCACTTCCGGTTAGAAGCGTTTGGGATGTGTGTCCGACGCTTATACCGCCTCTTTGGTTAGAAATATTGGGATGTGTGCCCGATGTTTATACCACTTCCCGGTTAGTAGCGTTTGGGACGTGTGTCCGACGCTTATACTGCCGCTTTGGTTAGAAACATTGGGTTGTGTGCCTGATGTTTATACCACTCCGCATTTTTGGTTAGAAGCATTGGGACATGTGCTCGATATTTATACCACTTCCCAGTTAGAAGTGTTTGGGATGTGTGTCCAACGCTTATACCATCTTGCTTTGGTTAGAAACAATGGGACGTGTGCCCGATGTTTATACCACTTCCTTGGTTAAAAGCGTTTGGAACATATTCCGAAGCTTATACCGCCTCTTTAGTTGGGACATGTGCCCGATGTTTATACCACTTATTTGGTTAAAAGCGTTTGGAACGTATTCCGACGCTTATACCACCCTGTTTTGGTTAGAAACATTGGAACGTGCTCTGATGTTTATACCACCCTCTGGTGTTTCCACCGCTTTTTTTTCCCTCTCATGCACGGCAAGTTAGGATGCTTTGGCTAAATGCATCTGGATGAATTCCAATGCTTATACAGCTCTTTGTTTTGGTTAAATGCATAATGGTTGAATGTGTTTCACTTGTTATCACCACTTATTTCCTCGCGTGTGCCATGCGTTGGGATCTTGTTTGCCGCCTCGGGTGCGCTTGACGATTGTGGTTCTTATCTTTCCTGTGTGATGCGCAGTTAAGTTTGTATAATTTTCTTATATCCTTTCTGCATGAAATGTGGTTTGGTTCATGTTTACTTGCTTACGTACGAGTTTGTAGTAGCTTTTCTTTGCACAACATTTGCATCTAGATGTTTCATTATAGCCCTCATTGCATGATCATAAGTTATGTTCTGCATCGTGCATATCATTTGCATCTTGCCCCAGAACTACGCTGGTTTGATTCCATGCAAAAGGATACGTAGGCAGCCTACGGACGCAACTGTTCTTTGTTTTGTTTGCCTGTTTGTCTGAGTCTTCAGCCTTGTCAAAAATGGGTCATCTCTGGGCTTTGACATTCACTCCCGTCATTTCATGACTTCCGAGTTCTGTCAAAGAGGGGCAACTATAGACACCCCATTTTTAACCAACCTCAAGACTTAGATGTCATCGTTTGTGCTTTCGATGATTGTGCTTGTTTGTGCTCATTTTGAGTGCCCGAAGTTCTCGGTGGAACGCCTTGTCTTTGAGCCTCTAAACCCTCTTTGTTTTGTGTTTATTTTTGGACCAAACCTTGGTGCCTCTTGCTTGGAGGGGGAAAGGGCCTTGTTAGCCACTTTTTGGCCTTGTCGGCCATTTTTCCCCCTTGTCGGCCACTTGAAGTGGTCGGCCAACTAGGTGAGGTGGCCGGCCGGCCACCTAAAGTGGCCAACAACCATTTTTCTCATTTTTCAGATATTTTCTTTGCCAGCTGTGCCAGTTGTTGATCACTGAATGCCATCTCCATACACGTGTATGGAGGGATGAATGCAAGCCTTTGGCTTGGATTTCTATACAATGGGGGGTCTCTCCCCCATTTGAGGAGGTTAGGTATTTTGTGAGCAAATTTCCTCTCTCTCTCTCTCTCTCTAGAATTCTCTCTCTCTCTCCCTATTTTGTGCTTTAAAGTGGGAATTCTCTACACTTTTGCAAAGAGACCCTTAACCAAACATCCTCATCTTGGAGCTGAGGTTCTTTGAGGCCTAAGCTTGACCTCTTAAGGTTGGTTTGAGCTGGAATTTGGACCAGTTTAGTGTTGTGCTTCAAGAGGTATAAGAGTTACTTTGTAAGCTTTGTTTTAGTTGCTTGAATTGCCATCTTTTTACAATATTTTTGGCCTGGTTTTCAACTACAAAAAACTCTGATTTTTGTGTCTTAACATGTTGGTTTGAGATCATTTTGTGCAAAGGGGTTGTCTACCTTTCTTGTTGCCTAATTGTGAAGCTTTTTGCATCATCTTTTAGCATATTGAAACCAAACCTTTTGGCCCTTTAAACCACTGAAATTCAGAGTTATTTCAGTGGTAAAAAGTGTGTTTTGAAGTCCAAAAATAGAGGGGGTAGCCTCCCCTCCTTGTGTCTCACTTCCATGCCTAGTTAGCAACCTATGGTAGTATGTTTTTATGGCTTAACCTAGTTTAATTCAGGCATGTTTTAGGCTCTAATTTGGCATGATTTAGCTCTGTTTTGGGCTTCTTTGATCATATGAACCATGTTTTGTATAGTTATAGTGCAAATGTCTTCACTAGTTTAGTGTTTTAGGACTCTAAACATGCTTT
The DNA here is from genome assembly GCA_030407325.1 of Camellia japonica. Classification (NCBI taxonomy): domain Eukaryota; kingdom Viridiplantae; phylum Streptophyta; class Magnoliopsida; order Ericales; family Theaceae; genus Camellia; species Camellia japonica. The sequence goes on along the minus strand of JAPPVO010000036.1, from coordinate 115,149,087 downwards.
GCTTGAGATGATTGCATGTTGTAGTGTCATTTAACATGTGATTTCAGTGTATATAGCTCTATCACACTCTCACTTATTTCACTCTTTCATTGCTTTTGAGAGTTGTGTCTTGAGTCTTGTTTGTGAGCTAATATGTGAGCATGTTTTTCTAGTCTTTTATGCTTCAATCTCTGCATGTTTTAGCCACTGTTTTGGCATGTTTTTGCTCTGTTTTGAGCTGGTTTGGTTAGTTGAGCTTGGTATTGCATGCCTCTAGTGTAGTGCTCTTCACTAGTTTAGTGTTTTTGGCTTTTGAACATGTTGTGCATGAGTTGCTTGCATGTTGTAGTATCATTTTTCATGCCATTTCAGCACTGAAGTATCTACAACCTCTCTCATTTCTTCACTTTTCCATTTGTTTTGAGGGTTGGTCAACCTTAAAGTTGTGTTTAAGCTTGAGATAGAGCTTGTGCTCAATGGTTTTAATCCTCTTTTGAGGGTTTCTACTAACCAACGGCATGCTCTCTCTCATGTCTTAAGTCATCCTTTGGTTGACCCCTCTCTCATTAGAGGACACTCACCTTGGACTTAACCAGTTAAAGAATGATTTGGTAATGTAAAATGCGTAAACAAAACATGACAAGTAAAACTTGAGCAAGTTAAGCATGTTGTGTTGCATTGCATGTGTTTGGATCGGACGTTAATCCAAACACAAGAAATGTGGGACGTTTCATACTCAAAGTGATGAAACGTGTCACGTTTCTTGGTCATCATCGCCCTTGATCATGCATGATAGGGTGGTGGTTCTTTGAGTCTTATTTGTGCATTCATTAAGCTTGTACAAGCTTGACTCTTTGGCCATCATGCATTGAAAATGCTTGATTGGTGGCTTAAGAGCCAAGTACTACACTCCTTTGAGCTTGAGAAATAATAAGGAGGGCGGTAGTACATACATTTCTTGAAAATTGCATTACTTTGCCTCTATTACTCTCTGTTGTAGCAAAAACAGAAGTCTGGAAAAAGGGGTGGCCGACCGGCCACTTAAACTAGCCGACCGGCCAGTTAAGGTGGCCGACAGCCACTTTTTGTGGCCGACCGGCCACCAGTCAATTTTTGTGCAAATGTGTTCCTGTGTTGGAGCAGAGGCATTCTGGAAGTTGGTACGATGTTTAGAGATCACAGCAAGTGCAAACAGAGGCAACCGATGGCAAGGAGATGGATTTTTTGGAAGAAGCCAACCGAGCATACATGTCTCCCTCGCCTCCGAGGCCATTTTCTTGCTTTATTTAAATTGCTCTAGTTAGTTAGCGTAGCTAATTGTTCAATTCAAGTGTTGTAATTAATAAGTTTAATTTGGTTTGTAATATTTTAGCTAGCTTAGAATAGTTAGTTAATTTATTTCAATTGTTGTAATTAATTAGCTAGAATAGTTAATTAGTTCGTTTTGTAATAATTAGCTTAGCTTAGTGTAGCTTAGCTTATTCATTCGGACCCTCCTTCGTGAGGGCACAATGTTGTAATAAGTGTGTGTATGCGTGTGTGCGTGTCTTCCAACCCCACGTCGTTCTTCCTTTTATTCATCCGCTTTCGATGGTCAGTTTAGGGTCATATTTCGATTAGCATACCTTATGCTTCCATGTTTGCATCATTCACTTGTCTTGCATGCACTGAGGCTCGACGCATCATTCAAACTGCATTGTATTTCAATACTTATTTGAATACGTGTTTTCAAAGCATGCTATCAAAGTGTTGCAAATACCATGATTAGGTAGCTGAGCCTATTTAGTTGCATTATTGTGTGTGTTGCATTAGGCATCTAAGCATAGTTAGGATCATGCATTGTTTCTAACTAGCTTTTGTTTTGGCTCGGAGTACACTGTAAGTTTTACGCTTTAGCATACTTGTATGAGTGTGAGTGTTGTCATGTTTCGCATGCTTGCCATGAGGCTATTTGCTTAAATGATTAACTACATGAATACCTGTGGATGAAGGCTTTGTTTCTTGAATTGGAACAATTCGATGATTGTGAGTTTTAAGCCCACTTTGTGAAGTGGCCAATAATGTTTTAAGCCCACTTGAAGGTGGCAATTTCAAACCATTTTCGAAAACAAACATGAGTTGATTTGTTCCAAGTCTTGCGACTTAGTCTATATTTGATTGTGTGTGCGTCACATAGTAAGGTTAGCTAAATAACTGGAATAAGAACACATGTGTTTATCAAACAACATATCATGTTTAATAGAGGCTGATCTTTGATCGAGCGAGCGGGGGTGCTCATTTCAGGACCTTCCCCTCTCGTACCCAAGTTCCCGAGCCGAGGCAACTTTGGTGATGATGGACATGTGGTCTTTGGCACGAGTCAGGATTTCTTAAATTTCCCAAAACAAAATATTTAGGTGGCGACTCTGTAATCTAGCAAAGCAGTCCAGTTTTGGTATTATTTGATTCAAAATCTGATTTTCCAAAATGATTTGCCGGATTGGACTCTTTGGTGTTTATCATTTTCGCATTGCACTTGTGAAACTAGATTTAGAACCGTGAAAGGAGTCCGAACTATAAGACCAATTCGATCTCTCTGCAAGGCGGGTGCGAAGAAAGTCGAGTCTACAGTTGCGTAGTTGTATCTCCTCACTCTCTGCACTCCCAATCAGTAACGAAACCCTAGCCACCATCTCCATTCCATTCAGTTCATTCCATGTTTTGCTGCCTCTTCATCTTTGCTCTGCCACTTCTGCTTACTAGGTTAGTCTCTCCCTCTCTCTCTCTCTTCTCTACTCCGTTCGTTCGAAGCATAGAGAGAGAAACAGGGGTTACATGTGTTGTTCTTTGACTTCCGCTCTTGTCTTTCATCAATCGTGTTGATCTGATTGCTTGCTTCTGTATAATCTTTGCTACCCATCTCTTTATATTTGGAATTCTTGTGTGATGTTTTTGTTAATAATCGAGGGTTTATGTGCAATTTTATAGTGATCCCTTGTTTTCAATTCATTTGTTTGAATCTGTATATGTTATTACGTAAGATTGTTAGTTGATAATCAAGGGCTTGTGCATGATCTATATTGATTGTTCCTAATTTTTTTGAGATTCAATGTTTTGTTTTAACCCATTTGTTTTAATCTACCTTTTTTTTTTTTTTTCTTTTCTTGGTGGGTTTATGTGTTGTGTTGGTAGATATCTAATAGCAGTTGTCATGGACAAGCAATTTTACTATCTGTTATTTTTTTTTATTTTTTATTTTTTGGGTACCATTTTACCAACCATCATTTTATCTGTGAGACTATCTATATTTATATTCTGTAAAATTTTCTTCCTCAACTTCTTCATCTACTGAATTCACAATACTACTTTTTCTTACATATATACAATGGATGCCTTGAGGGTTAAGGCATTGCTGAGAGAGTAAAGAAATGTTTGATCTGTTAATAATAAGCATGTGCTTGTAACTTAGTTTAAACATGGATTGGGTAATTTTCATTAGGAGTCACTGACAAAAACAAAAATGGTGGTGTTGAATATAGCCTCTAAAGAAACTACAATAATATATAAGAATCCTGATGTTCATCTTCCATTCTTTACCTTCAAAATTCAGTTTTAGTACAGCAACACTACTGTGTGACTGCCACAATGAATTATTTACTGCTCTCATTTGGTTTTAACTCTGTTCTATAGGTCAGGAAAGGAAGTCACTTGTTGCACATTATTAATATAAGACATTGTTCTAAACAATATTTCATTATAACACAGTAATTAACTCTGTTGTGTGTACAGGAGCATTACTGTGTGTTGCACAATGAATTATTTACTGCTCTCATTTGGTTTTAACTCTGCTGTTGACTAGCCTGTAAAGAAATACAATGTGTTTGTATTTTTTTCTTAAAATTATTATTTAGTCTAATTTGCTTTTATTTAGTCTATTTTGAATTCAAATGAGGCCATGATAAAAGTATTTAAATTTAAATCATACCCTTCATTTTCAATTCAAATTTGATCGATCCACTTAATTTTCTCAAATTTTTCCAATGTGCCATTTTTATTGTATTCTTTGCATATGTGATCCTTTGATTGCCTTTATTGTTTCTTAAACCTTTCAAACTCTAGGCGGCATTTATTTAGTTGGCTCTAACTTTGGCTCCATTAATTATTATTTAGTTTAAATTTATATGCCATTGTATCTAGTACTTTGTCTGCAATTATTAGCTATTAAGATTCTCCATAATTTGTTCAATCACCTCAAAGCATCACCAAAATGGCAGTAAACCTGTTCAATCTCCACATACAAAGGATATTGGGGTATTGAACAAGTTCTAAAAAGTTTCCCAAGCACAGCCCGTAGACCATCTAAATCACATATATACTTAACCAAAAGAGATAGAATAAATAAATAAATAAATAAAAGAAATAGTCCCAAGCACAACCCGCAAGGAATTAGGTATAGGTCTTCAATACAACAACACCTCACCAGCAAAACACCAGTAGGAGCACTGTTATTGCTGCTGGCAGCATGAACTAAAATAAAAAAACAAGTTCCAAACATAAGCCATGCCTTGTTAAGGCACAATTGCAGCCTTGTCCAAATTTACTTGCTTTTCAACTTTAGCACCACTGCATTTAACATGACCTGAAGGTCCAAACACATAAAAGACAACCCAATGAATAAGAATATGTAGCTGGAATGCCTGCAACAAATCTTAACTTCTATTGCTTGCATTGCATCATTTTGTTTTGGGGTGTCAAGTGTTGTAGATTATTTAAACATTAGTTTTTATTTTTCTTTCTCTTATTGAATTCCTTATATATATATATATATATATCAATAACACATGCATATGTACTTGTAGTTTTTAGTTTTCTTTATTTTATCTCTTCACCCTTCCTCTCATTATACTATTTTCAACCGATAATAAAAAAATTTGTTTTGCAGCTGACAATTTTCTCCTTTGGTTCTTAAATTCTACTCCTAAATTGGTAATTTTTTTGACAAATTTAATAAAGTTTGAAAATCTAGAAACCCCCTAGATGTTGATTTGTGATTATGTATCAATTTTAAGCAGAATATAAAAATCCCAATCAAACAATCAAGACAATGAGACACAACGATTTTTACGTGGAAAAACCACAATTGGACACCTCCAACTGTGATCAAAAAACCACGGGCAACTGCCACAAGACAATCCACTAAGAAGAATTAAAGGAATTACACAGGTATACTCTCAATTATCTAGCGAATCCACAACGCCTAATTGAACCAACCTCTATGTGCCTTTTCCAACCCCATCTTCAGCACGGAATTGTCTTTCTGATGAGCCACTCCGGATTCCACCAAAGCTTCAGGCTCGAATTCTTCAGAATTCACAACTGAAGAACAACTCTCTCTTTTGTGTATAACAAACAAATCTTTGATGTATTCTCTTTAAACCATGAGTTGAATACTCAATAAAACATCAAAGAAAAAAATCAAAATATCCCCAGATATAAACCTTTAAGAACCAAAAAGAAGATCTGGAGGACTTCAATCAATGATTCAGTGATCAATCAATGAATAGTCTAGTTTTGGGAGAAAACCAACTATTTATAGAGACCCAAAGTAATGTTGTGTTTTGAAGGAAACCAACTCCTTGTAGAAAAAACCAAAGAAATCCTGATCTTGGAAGAATACCAACTTCTTATAAAACCCTAAGATCTAGGAACAGTAATCCCAAAGTCATTCCAAAAATAACTTAAACAGATATAAAAAAATCAACCTGAGTCCGTGATCTCCGCGATCTCCGCTCGAGCGCATATCAGCCCGCTTGAGCGGCTTCAGCCAAAATTGCGCGTGAAAACACAGAGGCCCGCTCGAGCGCTTCATACTCAGCTCGAGCGCCAAATCACATACCTCAGTAGTTTTACAGTCGAGACAAAATGCTGAGACCATCAAAACTCCGCTCGAGCGCCAAAGACCCCGCTCGAGCGGGAAGACAAAAATTCCAACTATTTCCCAATTTTTGCAACACAAAATTTGTATGCGGATTTGGAGCATTCTCATCACAAACGTCTCTGCAAGGCTTGATTCGGTTGGATTCGCATCTAATAAACTCATAGCCTCACGGAAATAAAAATGCGAATAAAATTACAACTCAAAGGAGTTTTGTCAAACGGGGTTGCCAATAATAAAAACCTAACAATCTCCCCCTTTGGCAATGTCGTGACAAAACACACCTAACAAATAAAATTCTAAACACCCCAACCCATTACAGCCAACAAACGCAAACTTCTTTCTCAAGATCATGATCTGCAAAACAGTGATTAGTGCCACAATCTCCAAAACAACTATTAGTCTCACAAGAGTATATGAAAAAGCAATAGACCTATGACACGATTATCTTGAAACATGAGACGAAAAACATGAATAGATGAAAACTTATAGATGAAAACTAAGACTCATAAATAACAACTCTCACACAACAAAAGCAAGATCATAAACCACACAAACAATGATATGACGATGTAAATATCAGGAGTATGCAAGAAGAAAATAATTTGGAAACAGTGCACAGAAACATGCAAAGCAACTATCGCCAATTTCCCTTACCAAACAAATCAAAGTGTTCATGCTAAACAACTCTTGGCAATGAAAAACCAAACTCCCTTACCAACCCAAATCAAGATGAACCAAACTCCCCCTCACTAAAAGCAACCACAAACACTGAAAACAGTGAACAAGAAGAAACTGACAAAAATAATATGGTGGAGCAAGCAAGGAATTTCAGATTAGTACCTTAAAACACACAAGATTATCCAAGAAGCACAATTACTAGTAAACACAATATGCACAGTCTGTAGAAGATTCCTCATGAAAGAAAGTGATGCATTATGTGAAAAGCATAGATCCCATGATAAAAGTGTGTGTATGACTCTTGGAGTTTGACAACCACTAGATTCAATCCTGGTAGTGATCTGAAAGTTGAACCTCTGACAAGAGAATCTAAGCACAACAAAGGAAAATCAAACCACTAGGAATCAAGGGGTATTTGGTGAGTAACGGCGGAGGCTCCCCCTCAATCAATGAATCTTTTATTTTTCTTTTTTTTTTTCACATCTTTTTCTTTTTTCTTTTTTTTTCTTTGCACATTTTTTTCTTTCTTTCTTTTGCACATTTTTTTTTCTCTTTCTTTCTTTTGCACATTCATTGGCGGCTGACACGCTCAAGAGTATGGAAACCGAACCAGAGAAGCATGGATATAATAAGGATGGCCTGGTTGGTGACTCTGAGGTAGCCTTTTCCTCATGCCTGGACTAAAAAGAATAGAGGGGAAAGCCATGGAGATGCAAAAAGATGGAAGGTGATTAAGAGACTCAACATCACCCATGATATGCTAGTATAGGTCAATTCCTCTCGAAAAGCAAAAGATACAATGCCAGAAGTCCATGAAAAAATAATCACTAAGGCAGAAGACTCCGATATTTGCTAATCCAAGAGTGTGTACAGAATGAGACATACTAATCAAAGAACACACACTCCAAAATGAGTAAGGACCATAGAAAGCACACACATATTGACATGTAATGGATATTCTCATCAATTCCAATATGCACCAAGGACCACTCAAAAATTTCAAGTTAGCAAACCCATACTAAGAAAATCTTTTTGGGATTTTTTTTTTTCTTAAACAAAGCAAGACAAAAAAAAAAACTAACATGCACACATTTTTTTTTCTCATTAAAAAAAAACACACAGAGACCCCAAAAAAAAACTAAACAAAGTAAACACATTAACACAAGTCAAGTTTTCTCACCCAAATCTTTTTGGTCTTAACAAAATCAGCTCTAGCGGACTTGGTAAATGTCGTGGTGTTGTGAACACCCTCATGAATCTTGGTATTCCGCCTAGACATGTAAGGTTGTCTCCTAACCCAAAAAGTATTCGAATTTCTACCCTTTTGAGACACTCTCCCATGCAACTTATAACAAAAAGGGCGAATATGGCCATGCATACCACAATGATGACAAATAAAAACAGGGTGTACCTTCTTTTCTTTTACCTTACCAACTCTAGGAAGTTTGAGAAGTCTTTCCTCTTGTTGAATCTTTTGTCCTCCCTTTCCTTGAGTTCTTGTATCATGAGATGTGGAAGCACTCTGTTTTTGCTCTCTCTTATCTCCAAAGCCAATGCCACTCTTGTCTGAACAGATTTGTTGAGACCCAATGATATCCTCCAAAGTCTTTGATCCTTTGTTCCAAAGACCAATGGTAACCATGGCACACTTGAGCTCTTCCTCTTTCTTGATCATTAGTTCTTCCAAAGCAACTTGTGACATCTCGAGAGATTCAATCTTTTCTTCAAACATGGCATGGGTTTCCTGTAGCTCATTCCTCTCTGTCTCACAAGTCAACAGTTTTGCACAAAGGACTTGTTGATCATCAGCTATCTTGATGGCATTGATCCTAGCTTCGGAAATCTCCTCTTTAAGTTTGACATTCTCACTTTCACATGCTTTGAGTTTCTTTGTGAGTTTGTCATTCAATTTGAATAAATTAAGAGACTCCTTATACAGTTTTTCATAGGCTTGCTCAAGCTCTTCATGATCACTCTCCGATGATTCATCATCAGTGGTATTCTCAACTGACCTCTTCAAAGACTCTGTTCGTCCTTCAGTTTCAGAACCTACCATGAAAGCAAGGAATTGCTTATGTCCCTCTTCGCCTTGATCTTCGTTGTCACTTTCATCTCCATTAGATTCTGATTCATTATCCCAAGTGATGGCGAGGGCTTTTTTCTTTCTCAAACGAGTGGGGCATTCTAAAGCAAAGTGGCCAAATCCTTGGCATTCATAGCATTGGACGCTTTCAGAGTTCCCTTGTATCTTTCCTTTCTCCTTCTTGGCTATAGAATTAATTTTGACTTTATCTTTGCCTTTGGATTTATGAGAATGAGTAGATTCCAAAAGATTAGGATTTTTATTCAAAAAAGATTTTTTAAATTGTTTAACAAAAGCAGCCATAATCTTGGAATCTATCTCACAATCCTCATCAGAATCCTCTACCACTTTATGAGCACTACTAAAAGCAAAATCTTTTTGTTTCTTTTTGAAATTTCTGTGTGCCTCATAAGTTTGGAGATTTCCAACCAACTGATCCAGCTTGAGGTTGTCAACATCTTGAGCCTCCTCAATAGCCGAACTTTTGGTTGGAACCGATCGGGCAAGGATCTCAAAATTTTTCCTACAATCTTGGATTCCGGTATTTTTTCACCTAAATTGAAGCTGGAATTAACAATGTCACTCAACTTCGCATAAAATTCATCAAAGGTCTCACTATCTTTCATTGAAAGGTTTTCGAAACTGATGTGAGCCTTTGAAGTTTTGAGCGTTTAACAGAAGGAGTGCCCTCATGAATAGTTTGTAAAATATCCCAAGCCTCTTTTGCGACTTCACAATTGCAAATCCGACTAAACTCTTCAGGTGTGACAGCGCAAAAGAGAGAATTGATAGCTTTACTATTCCAGCTACTATTTTGGTAATCAGTTGTGTCCCACTTATCAATTGGTTTGGGGAAAGTTACTCCATCAACGGTAATTGTTGGTTCAGTCCACCCATTCATGACGGATTGCCAAACTTTTTCATCAATAGATTTTAAAAAAGATCTCATCTGAGCTTTCCAAAAAGAATAATTGGATCCGTCAAGTAGGGGTGGTCGAACCATAGAATTTCCCTCACGAATTGTATCCATTATCACAAATCAAACAAGATCTCGTTCTAAAAGAAATTTTTTTTTAAAAAAAAATAGAGCGTTCTAAACGAAATTTAAAAAAAAAATAGAACGACCCGCTCGGATACCAATTGAAAATCTAGAAACCCCCTAGATGTTGATTTGTGATTATGTATCAATTTTAAGCAGAATATAAAAATCCCAATCAAACAATCAAGACAAAGAGACACAACGATTTTTACGTGGAAAAACCACAATTGGACACCTCCAACTGTGATCAAAAAACCACGAGCAACTGCCAAAAGACAATCCACTAAGAAGAATTAAAGGAATTACACAGGTATACTCTCAATTATCTAGCGAATCCACAACGCCTAATTGAACCAACCTCTATGTGCCTCTTCCAACCCCATCTTCAGCACGGAATTGTCTTTCTGATGAGCCACTCCGGATTCCACCAAAGCTTCAGGCTCGAATTCTTCAGAATTCACAACTGAAGAACAACTCTCTCTTTTGTGTATAACAAACAAATCTTTGATGTATTCTCTTTAAACCATGAGTTGAATACTCAATAAAACATCAAAGAAAAAAATCAAAATATCCCCAGATATAAACCTTTAAGAACCAAAAAGAAGATCTGGAGGACTTCAATCAATGATTCAGTGATCAATCAATGAATAGTCTAGTTTTGGGAGAAAACCAACTATTTATAGAGACCCAAAGTAATGTTGTGTTTTGAAGGAAACCAACTCCTTGTAGAAAAAACCAAAGAAATCCTGATCTTGGAAGAATACCAACTTCTTATAAAACCCTAAGATCTAGGAACAGTAATCCCAAAGTCATTCCAAAAATAACTTAAACAGATATAAAAAAATCAACCTGAGTCCGTGATCTCCGCGATCTCCGCTCGAGCGCATATCAGCCCGCTTGAGCGGCTTCAGCCAAAATTGCGCGTGAAAACACAGAGGCCCGCTCGAGCACTTCATACTCAGCTCGAGCGCCAAATCACATACCTCAGTAGTTTTACAGTCGAGACAAAATGCTGAGACCATCAAAACTCCGCTCGAGCGCCAAAGACCCCGCTCGAGCGGGAAGACAAAAATTCCAACTATTTCCCAATTTTTGCAACACAAAATTTGTATGCGGATTTGGAGCATTCTCATCACAAACGTCTCTGCAAGGCTTGATTCGGTTGGATTCGCATCTAATAAACTCATAGCCTCACGGAAATAAAAATGCGAATAAAATTACAACTCAATGGAGTTTTGTCAAACGGGGTTGCCAATAATAAAAACCTAACAAAGTTGATTTTTTCTTTGCTTGGCTTTACGAATGACATTAGGGTATTTTTGTTTCTATTTTTTAAAACTTTTGAAAACAAAAAGTAAAATAAAATTAGCCTTCAAAAGATGAAAAAATTCAGGTTTAAGTCATAGAACTTGTACGCTCTCTCTCTCTCTCTCTCTCTCTCTCTCTCTCTCTCTCTCTCATTTATGTTTTTGTACTCTTTCCTATCTAATTTTTTTCCTTCTCTATTATTGTCATCTATCTATTTTCTCTTTCTACTTGTATCTTCTTGCTTTTACTAGGTGTCCATGAGATTTTATGCTTGCATAAAGCCTATAAATAACTTTTTTTCCGTATAACAAAATTGGCCTCACAAATAGGAATAAAATTCATATTTAGTTAATTGGTTCTTGGTTTATTCACCTAACATAATCTTCACTTTATAGGTGACCAAATATGGACAAGAGTTGGATGTCCATTAGAAATAGATTGAGTTCGGAGTATAGAGAAAGGGTTAAGTCATTTCTCCAATTTTGCAATGACAAATTTTGGCCTAGATAATAGAATTCGTTGTTTGTGTATGGATTGCCTAAATTTTGAACATCATACCATTAAGGATGTGGAATATCATTTGATCCAAAAAGAGATGTCGCTTTCATACAAGACTTGGGTGCACCATGGGGAAACTGGTCCTGTCAATCAATCTCATGTGTGGAATAATGACAATAAGGTTGAAGGTGTTGTTGATGAAGGGACAACCAATGAATGCCTTGACCTTGAAGATGAATTGTATGAAATGTTAGAAGACCGTCGCACGACGAATATTTTTGATGATGATAAAGAGGATGAGTGGCATGATAATGAGCAAAGAGAGAATACACGGAACTTTGATAAATTGTTAGAGGATGCTCGGCGTCCGTTATACTTTGGATGTCAAAAGTTTACTTTGTTATCGTTTGTCATTAAGATGCTTCATATGAAAGTGTTAAGCAAGTGGAGCAATAAGTCTTTTGACATGTTGTTGGGTGTATTGAAAGACGTTTTACCGGAAAGTGATCAAAAGGTTCCATGGACCCTTTATGAAGCCAAGAAATTTTTGCATGACTTGGGTTTAGGATATGTGCCTATTCATGTATGTAAGTATGATTGTGCTCTTTTTTGGAAAGAAAATGCAAATTTAGAAAATTGTCCGATTTGTAAGGAGCCTAGATACAAACTGAATGATGGCAAAGGTAAGATGATCCCTCATAAGATTTTGAGATATTTCCCGTTGACACCAAGGTTGCAAAGATTATACATGTCGAGAAAAACAGCTGTAGATATGAGATGGCACAAAGAAAAACGTGTTGACGATGGCATATTAAGGCATCCAGCCGATGGTGAGGCATGGAAGGACTTTGACAGGCAACATATTGTGTTTGCCCCAGAACCATGTAATGTGAGGCTAGGGTTGGCCACCGATGGTATTAACCCTTTTAAAAATATGAGCAACTCATATAGTATGTGGCCAGTGGTAGTTATGCCTTATAACCTGTCATCGTGGAAGTATATGAAACAACCATTTTCCATAATGTCATTGCTTATTCCTGGACCGCAAGCACCAGGGAGAGATATGATGTTTACTTGAGGCCATTAATTGACGAATTGAAGGAGTTATGGGAAGATGGTGTAGTTATGTATGATGCCTCAACTAGGGCAAGTTTTCGAATGCATGCAATTGTTATGTGGACTATTACTGACTTTCCAGCTTATGGCAACTTGTCAGGGTGGAGTACAAAAGGATATTTGGCTTGCCCCAATTGTAATGAGAATGTATCATCACAACGGTTAAGAAGTAAGATAGGGTACATTGGTGCCCACCGATACTTGCCTGAAGACCATCCTTGGCGCAAAAGTAAGATCTTTAATTGTAAGGCAGATGATCGAGCAAGACCTTTGGAGTTGTCAGGTGAACAAATATTAGATCAACTGGATTTAGGAACATTTAAACCATTTGGGAAGCATCCAAGCAACAAGAAAAGAAAAAGGGATGAAAATACAGTACTGAATTGGACAAAGAAAAGCATATTTTTCGAATTGCCTTACTGGAAGACACTCAAGTTACAGCATAACCTCGGTGTCATGCATATAGAGAAGAACATATGTGACAATTTGATTGGGATTTTGTTAAGCATTGTTGGAAAGAACAAGGACACGGAAAAAGCACGCATGGATTTAGAGGATATGAAAATTAGAAAAGATTTTCACTTAAAGAGGCGCGTGGATGGCTCCTTTGAAAAGCCCCTTGCATTGTACACATTGTCCCTAAAGGAAAGACAAGGTTTTTGTGCATTCTTAAAATTGATTAGGTATCCTGATGGATATGTCGCAAACATCTCTAGGTGTGTGAGCACTACGGGCGGCAAGTTTATCCGGTTTGAAAAGTCATGATTGTCATGTCCTTGTACAATGACTTCTTTCTATTGAGATGCGTGGGTATCTTAACAAGGACATTTCTATTGCATTGTTTGAGTTGGGAAATTACTTTCAAGAGTTATGTTCGAAAACAGTGAGGGTGAATGATTTGGAGAAATTACAAGAAAGCATAGTACTCATAGTTTGCAAGTTAGAAAAAAAATTTCCACCTGCATTCTTTGATGTCATGGTCCACTTAGATATTCACTTGCCCCATGAAGCCATTCTTGAAGGGCCAATGCAATATCGATAGATGTACCCTATCGATATTATAGTACCGTATATGTGGTTTGTATAGTAATTTCATGTTATTTGTTGAAGATTACTCAGGATTTTGAAAGGGTATGTAGCGAATCGAGCTGGCCCAGAAGGTTCAATTGCAAAAGCTTACATTATAAAAGAATGCCTCACTTTTTGCTCTATGTATCTTGGTGGGATTGAAACCGTATTTAACAAAGAGGAAAGAAATGAAGATGTTGGTGATGTTGGCATGGGGTATTCAGTTTTTTTACAAAAATTCGTACTTTTGGGCTAACTCAAAGGGCACTCAACGTGTCTGAAAATGAAATAAAAGTGGCTCAATGGTTTGTCTTGTACAATAGTCCTAAAATCAATAAATATCTGAAGTATGTTCTCATTGTTCTAATTTAGTTACTATATGCATAACTTTTTCATTATGGTCGTACTTAAGCACTAATTATTCACATTTTTTTGAAGTAGAGAACACAAGAATCAATTACATAATGCAAATGTACATGATATTATAAGACAGCAACAAGAAGAATTTCCTATGTGGTTCAAAGAGCGGGGTAAGATATATAGATAAATATGTAATAAACATCATAAACATAATTCACTATTCCTAGATTGATATTAACATCATACATCCTAGTCACATGTTCATGTAGATAAATCAATTACAAGCTGAAGGATCATCGGAAGCAACTGATGAGTTATGGTCATTAGCTAATGGTCCTAATCCAATAGTGAATATTTATTCGGGCTGTATTTGTAATGGCATTCAAATCCATACCAAAGATCAAGACAACTGTCATAAAAGTCAAAGTAGCATTGTGGTCATTCAAGGGGATCATCAGGGTATGTTAATTAATTTCTATGGTCACTTGACTAAAGTTTAGGAAATGGCATACATGTGCGGGCATCGAGTTGTGTTGTTTCATTGCGAATGGTTTAACAGTGGTAACTGCAGAACATTTCGCACTGAAACACATTTAACAACCATTGATGTAAGAAGTCGGTATCAAAATAACCCATTTGTCTTGCCAAGTCAAGTGCAGCATGTTTTTTATGTCAATGATACCAAATTAGGTGAACATTGGAAAGTCGTAGAGCGACTTCAATGTCGAGGAATATGGAATGTGCCGAAGCTTTAGGATGTAGATCCCAATGATAATGAATTGCCTATTCTGAATGATGTGTTCCAGCAGGATGAGACCACTGTAATTGTCCAAATCACCATTATAGATTCCATTAGCAACACTTTATATAGGACTGATATTGCACCTGATATTATTCCAAGTGAAGTGGTTCTGCAATCTGGTAGAAGTGTATATGTAGAGGCTGCAAATAGAGATGATTTTGTCTGTGATGATGATGATGATCAAAATGATTTTGTGGGGTGTCATATGTAAGTATACCTTCACTATATTTGTTATTCTAATTCCTAACTACTTGTTTTTTGTTTTCTTGGATTAATTACACTTTAACTCCTCCTGGTTTTATGCAAAAGCACTTTACCCACCTAAAGTATAAAAATATATACACATAGTAATTAAAACTACATATATAACACCCTACACAACCCGTACAAGTAGGTATTAATACTAGAGACCAAATTAACCACCAAAACAGAAATAGAGACCTACACATAATAATTAAGACTACACAGACTTTCCAACCAATAACATGGTAGGGCGCATGTTGCAGCCACCACCAAGTCAATAGTCTATTCCTTTGAAGAACAAGAGAGACATTATCCATGGAAGGGAGCCCATTGCAGCCACCTCCAAACCACCAAGCCAGTCCCAACAGCTTTACATGAACCTGTCTAGAAAATAGGTTTAGTGATGAATTGCCAAGACAACACAGACTGTTCCAATAACATGCACTCAATATATGGGCTTACATCACTCAACCCACCAATATAACATAATAAATCATAAATTGATTATGAATAGGACATGTACTCTGTGTATCAAGACAATCATGTTCGGGATAACATATAGGCAGTATGAAGAAGCTTCGAATTATGAATAAAATTGCAAAAGTTCAACCTATTGCCTTGGTTAGGATTTTAAGAGAGTTAGGATTTGCATTTTAATCCAAAGTGCAATAAGGTTATGTGTACAATTTTAAACTTTAGGGAGTTGAAGTGTTTTTTGACAAAATTACAAGGGGTAAAATGTAATTAAGCCTTTTTAAAAATATAAAAAAAAAAAAATTGACAGGAGAAGATGGACCAACTTCGTGAGGAAGCTTCACAGCCTGGAGCAACCCCAATGATACAAAAGAAAATTTATGTTCAAGTCCTTAGGAAGAGGTCAGGGTATTTGAAAGGTTTCTGGGTTGGTCCAAAGCCGTCTTCTGCTTTCAGGTCTATAGCTAGGTCACAAGCACATGCTGAAGAGGTTAAGGGCCTTAAAGAAGAGGTAGCATCTCTGAAAGGGATAATTCAATCACATGAATGATGCTTTGAGTAGTTCGAACACTTTATGACACAAATGCAAGGTGATCATAGTGGATATGACTCTTTTGATGAATAAGTACTTTAAATTTTATTACATATATTAGTGCTTTTAAAATAGTAATATTTTATAACTAACCAATTTCACTTGTTCCCTTTATGCATGTTGTTGAATTGACTGTTAATATTTGTTCCACTAAAGATATCTTTAATTTTCTAATCAGGATCCAAATCCTTAAATTTTTAATAAATTTGTATCATGGTAGGAAAACTTAATATATGTTAAGTGAAATCGAATATGTTAAAATCATCATCTTAATACAATATGTTAAGATGTGATCATGACGTTCAAAAGGCTCTGTGTGATTGCTAGTTTGGGAGTGGAATTAAATCCACGGAATTTTACAAAATTAAATAGAAGTGTAAGCAAAAATATTATTATTAACAACGCTTTCTTCATTTTTTATTTATTTATTTATTTTTTAACTTGCAGGTAGCTAGAGGTGTAGTCATGCGTGTTTATGGACATGATCAGTTTGCTGGTGCATGAATTCTAAGTTATGCCTATATGTGGACTTTTTGATATATTTCGCATTAGACAAATATGACACGCACTTGGATATGAATGGTTTTTGAAATCTTTGATAATTTTCTCATATATGTTTTTGATTTGGTGAATATTCATTGTAAACTAAATGGATGAATGGATGGTTATTTTGTAAAGTAAATCGATGGATGGATGGTAATTTTGTAAACTAAATGATGGATAGATGGTTATTTTGTCAAAAATTAATGTGTTCAAGTTGACAGGTGGTAGTAATCAGATGGATTAATTATTATTTTGACTTCCTTTTTTTTTGTTTGTAGATTGGATTGTTGATGGATTGATATGTTGAAATTAAGTGGATGGACATGAATTATGCATTAATTGTAAATGTATTACAGGTATTACAAAAAAAAAAAAATAACATTACATTGACAAAAATGTTGTTTAAAATTGAAAGCTTTTTTGCAACCAATAAAATTTTAGTCGGAATAGGTCCTTGACAAGCTTGTAGTTGTGTTAGACTTTTCACGACTAAGATAGTTTTGGTCACCAAAAACCACATTTCAGTGACTAACATCGGTGGTCGCAATTGTTACCTTTCAGCTACTAGATTTTTCGTCGCAAAATGAACTACTTTCGAGAAATTGAAATACTTTCCGCGGCCAACATATATGCTCACAAATTCCTACTTTCCGCAACCAACTTTCGTTTTGGTCACCAAAAACCACATTTCAGTGACTAACATCGATGGTCACAATTGTTACCTTTTAGCGACTAGATTTTTCGTCACAAAATGAACTACTTTCGAGAAATTGAATTACTTTCCACGACCAACATTTATGGTCACAAATGCCTACTTTCTGTAACCAACTTTAGTTTTGGTCACCAAGAACCTTCTGTGATCGGTTTTTAGCGACTACATTGCAACCAACTTTTTTGGTTGCTACAAATAATCAGCGACTTTTTTGGTCACTAAAAGTGTTATTTCTTGTAGTGGTTTATGTAGTTCCGTCAAATGAATACATTCACTAAACCAAAGTCCAGTTCCATTATCACTAAATAGTTCTACAAATAGATTATAAATCGAGGCACAAAAGTCTCGTAAATGGCTTTAGGTAAGTTTCAATAATAACAAAAGAAATGGATCTCACCAAATGACAGAGAAAGAAGCCTTCGAAGTAAAATTGAAGAAGATACCGAAATAATGGACCATGCTAATGGTGTTAGGAACCTTTGAAGTAAATAATGGATCATGTTGATGGTGCTAGGAACTTTCAAAGTAACCGTAAAACACCTTCGACAGAGTAGAGATGCACCAAATCAATCCCTTGAAATTGGTAGTAAATAAGTAAAAGATCTCTTCGAGGCTACTAGTACTAGTAGAACAAAGAGACGCGTATCAACTCCAAGTGTACATGAATACACACTCCATGTAATGAAAAAACAGAGCCATGGTATTGATGAGCTCTTAGTCTTTCAAGTGTTGCTAATGCCTCCAACAAAGCCAATGAGAATAATTCTATTACCTGAAATTTGGTAAGTTGGTTTTCCAAATTATGTTAACTACTATCAAGCTAATTAAATGATATATTGGGTTTCCAAAGGTCACCTACATAATATATATATATAGTCCATATACAACCCACACCAAACTTAATAAATAATATTTGGTAAATGAATTGGATCTTATATTCCACTAAGGAAACAACTCCAATTCGAAGATGTGCAACTAGGTTTTGAAGGTGTATTATCAAGCTTCAAAGGTGTACAATCAAGTTTCGAAGGTATTGAATCATTGTATTTCCTTGGCCAATCTTAAAAACAACCATACAACATGTTACCATGAAGATAGCCATAATTTTGTTATTTGATTGGCCATTTTTCATGCTTTCCATTGTAGAAAATTTCAGCGAATATATTTTTTGAAATTTGGTTTTTTGTTAACCATTTCATCAAAATTAAATTTTGACGTGAACTACAAATCCAAAAAGGATTTTGAACACCAACAATCATGGTACAAGATGGCCTTAAAAATTCAAACAACTTGACATTTTGAACAATCTCCAAAAATTCAAATTCATGAACATTATGTTGTTCATCATTCTCAGCCATGTTTGGCTTAAGAACATGTTCTTTGGTCACTTGATTTTCATCCTTTTTTTGGCCTAATAGGTTGATTTTTCTATTTTAGCCAATAATGGCTTATGAAAATCCTCCATAAAAATGTTGTTTCCGTGGTGTGACTATCTAAGAATGGGTTTTTCAACCCTTCGAGCCTTATATGGAACATCATTTTTAACTATATTTGGCTCAACAACATGCTATTTAGCCATGTTGCTTCCATAAGTTGGTTTTACAAATGAGTTTTTCTGATCCCCTATGCCATTGATCAAGTCAACTCTTTTTCAATTTCAACTGTTAATGACTTGGAAAAAATCTAAAAACACTCACCAATTCTAGCCATTAAAGACTCTATTAAAGACTTTGGTAGTGAGAATTACAAACTCGTTTCTCCATTGGTGAATTTCCATATCAAGTTACAGAATTTCTCTAATTAAATAGTATCTTTTTTCTTCCACCAATAATATTGTAATGGATGAAAGTTTGTTTCATCAAGAAAATGGATCTCTTCTAGAAGATCCTTTTTTTTTTTTTTTACACCAAAAGATTTCATCTAAGCTATTTGGAATGGAAAAATCCAATTCATTTTTCATTTCTTACACTTGACATCCCACTAGGTGTGCCAAAAAATATATGTTGGCTATTTTGATACTTTAAAGGATAAAAACATAATTGTAGCATGCCAGTAAAGATCTGAAAAGTCCTTACAGATATTAATAAGCCAATTTATTAGACGATTGTGATGAGATTCTTTTAGCCTCAATAAAGAGGACTTTATTGTAGTGTGCTAAAGTAAGAACCAATGCAATTTAACTTGACTTCGAAACAAAATGGGAGGGAGAGACTGGGAAGAAATACAGTTGATTAATTGAAAAATGCAATTACAATCTTGCCTTTAGTAAGGGAAACTTTAAAGCTTTAACCGAGTTCTAGAATTATAAGAGTTATAGTAATCTACTCCTATGAAAAGTAAGTTTAGTTGTAGACATCCAATTTTTGACTAACCCTAAGACTTTGGACGTTTATAAGCTTCCCGATGATGAAATGGTAATTACTTTATCCCTAAAGATGCTTAAGGTTGTTATGAGCTGCTGTATAACCCCGTTTTAGCCAAAATTGTCTTTTTGTAAAAATGACCATTTTACCCCTTAACCCATTTTAATCAAAACCTAACTTTTTGGTCCCACTTGGAGGATAAAAGTCCAATTGAGCTTGGATTGATGAATGATTTCAAAACCTTTAACCTATTTTATGTAAAAACGTCAATTGGGAGTCAAACGGACCTACTTAGGTCATGGGAGGGTCCAAAGACCCAAAACCACGTACTTGTGCAAACATGTATGACACACATGCCCAGAAGGAATGTGTTGCCACACATAGATTGCTCGGCCACACATGGTCTGTGTGCCCACACATGGCTTGTGCAGTCGCACAATCTTGCGACGTCAAATTTTGTTTCAACTCTGGACTATTGGTGCGAATTGGACAGGAGGCCCAATGACTTAGCGATGAGGCAACCCTAGCTAACTCTATAGTGTTCCCTAGGCCTCCCCTAAGACTATAAATAGGACCCCTAGCCCCCTCTTTGGGGGACCAAGCTTTTAGGCAATTTTTAAAGTGTTTAGAGTGAGTTAGAGTTGCAAACTTGACCCCCCACCCTCAAATCAAAACCAAGCCTAAGGGAAGCTTGCAAGCAAGGAAATCTCTTCTTTTCTTGCCTTTCCGGTTGCTCTTTAGTTTGATATTCAAACCAACAAGTAAGTGGCATGTTTTTTTTTTTTTTTTTTTAAATATTATTTAAGCACGTTTTCATTGTTTGATAATGGTTAGGGTTTTAGTAAACATGAATCATTATCTAGGTTAGCAATCTTGCATGTTTTTGCTTCTTTTTTTTTTTTTTTTGCATGCTGTAATTAGTTGTATACTTGTTGCATGTTTAGGTCTTGATATCATCATACATATAACCCTGTTTAATCATCATATAATGTTTAGATTTGTTTGTGTTAGTTGCTTTGTTTGCATTGAATCATGTCAGTAGCCATTAAATTGGGCTTAGGTTAATGATTTCTTGATTAGTAGCATTTTTAGGATCATTATACATTATTTAATTCATAACATGCATGTTTTACACTTGACGATATAATCCAAGTAAGTTTCCTTGTTCTTCATAATATATACATCCCATTTTGACTGACCCTAAAACTTTGAGTGCTTGTAGGCCTCCCAATGATGAAATGCTAATATCTCCACCCTTGGAATATTGAAAATTGTTTAAAGTTGCTGTTACACCCTTGCTTTGGGCTAAAAAAAAACTTTTTTCAAAAATTACCAAAATACCCCTGAACCTGTTTTTCATCCAAAACCAATTTTTCGACCTCGAGAGATATAGGAAGCCTAATTGCACTTAGATTGATGATATTTTCCAAAATCATTGATCAGTTTTATTGAAAACATTGATCGAAAGGCAATTTAGGGGTTATTTGGGGTGTCCTAAATAAGTGCACTTTTTGTCTTTTTGGACTAAAAAATTGAAGAAAAAAATATGGATGTTTGGATTAACTTTTTGACTTTTTATGGAAAAATGTGTATTAAAAAATTGTATAAATTAGTGTGTAGAGAAAAATTAGGATTGGGAATTGTGCAGCCGTAATTGTTGACTTTTGGTGAATAGTGTTAACTTTTTAACTTTTTGAGTAACTTTTTGGCTTTTTGACTTTTTATGAACTTGCCAAACTTGACCTTAAGCTTGCTTGGGCCATAAGTAGGCAAAAGCCATGCAAAACCTCATCTAACCTACAAAATTGACACCTAGACCCTTGGTCGCACGCATGTCTACAAGTGCATTGCATGGCCACACCTCTTATGCGTCATTGCACTTCCCTTGATAGACAAAAATTGAAACCTTGCAAGGATAGCAATATGGCATTGGAGGGAGCCACTAGGGAGAAAGCGATGGCTAATCCTAGTAGCCTCTCTTGGCTTCCTTCCCAAGCTAGGAGCGCTTATAAAAGCACCCCCTCCCCTTCCCCCCTCCGGTGCTCTCTTTCAAGGGATTAGCAAATTTAGACCTTTGAGAGCATTTTGAGAGCTTGTGAGATAGAAACCTCCTCCCCATACCCCTATTCTGAAAATCCTACCCTAATAGCAACCTAAAGGCAATTAAAAATAGCCTAAGGATTGGAAACTTGAACTAAACTCAGAAACCTAAACTTGAGAGAGGCCTACAAGCAAGAAAACATAGCTTTCTTGTCTTGTTCTTCGCGTGCTCTTTTGCTCTCGAAAACCAATAGGTAAACATTTACTTTTTATTTATTTTAGTACTTATTTCTCATCTCTTTTCAACATGTAATCATCTAGGGTTGTTAGGATGGCATGATCATCATGTAGTTTCTTAGTTTTGTTCACTTTATCGCCTTTTCTTGCATGTCCTCTTTATTTTTCTTAGAACATCATGTTTAGGATCATTTAATCATGTAGAAATAATGTGTTAGGCCTAGTTTGAATCATCAGGTAGATAACTCGCATTGTTGTTTGTCTTTTCACTATTTGTTTCTTGTTTTTGTGCATAAGCATCATTCTAGTAGCCTCAAACTAGGCCTAGGTTCATCACTTGTATGATTAGTTACATGTTTAGGATTCATATTCACTTTGTTTTTTGCATGTAAGATGCTGAAAGTGGGCATCCGGGTAAGTTCCATTAATCCTTATAGCATATGCTTGTTCTATGCATTGTCCTTTAAATTATGCAAGTTAAATGTTTTTCTATGCAAAATTGTGTGTTTTGAATGGTTTAATGATTATGGCTTGACTTAGTTCATGTGTATGATCATATCCTTGGAAAATCTATTTTTGGTAATAAAATCTTTGTTTTTGGAAACGATATGATTTTATTCATAGAATCTAACGTAGGTGATGTCCAGTTTTCAAATCATCTAGTTTGTAAGGTTAGTAAAAAATTCTAGGCTTAAAATGAATTTTGTGAATAATTAACCACTAAAATCATAAAATAGAATGTTAGTAGAGTCCAATCTTCAGATTAGGCAAAAGAGAGTGCTATCATTCAATGACTTTCCCTTTTTGTACCTAAGCTCCCGAACCTGAAAATATTTGGTTATGACAGATCGGTCCTTAACTTAGTTTTCATTGTTAAAGGTTTCTTAATTTCCCATAAAATTAAGAGGTGACTCTTTGTTTATTAAGCAAGTTTGCATAACACTCGTGTGGGAACGAGTTTTAGACTCGAAAAAGCAAGGCGCCCACACATAGCATATTTCTTGGTTTATGCATTGTTCTTTAAATAGTGCAAGTTAGGTGCTTTTCATGATCAATTGATTGTTTTGAGTGTTTTTATGAATATTGCTTGATTTGGTTCATGTCTATAGCCATGTGGTTTTAAATATTGCTTTCTGATGAAAAAGAATGATTTTATAAAAAAAAAAATATATGGTTTTATTCATTGGATACGAACTAAGTGGTATTTCATATGATCACCTAGTTTATTAGGGTTAATAATGAATTAGGGTTTATAATTGAGTCCATGGAATTAATTAATTATTTTAATTGAGTCCATGGAATGGGCAAGAGGTGTGTATCAATTCATGACATTCGCCTCTTGTACCTAAGTTCCCGAACTGAGATGTTTGGTTGTGACGGACTAATGCGTGTACTTAATTTTCATTGTTAATGGTTTCTAGTTTCCCATGAAAATTAAGTGGCGACTCTCTCAATGTAGAAAAGTGAGTTGGTACAACATAGTGTAGAAACATGCCTAATACTCCAAAAGGCATGGCGTCCACAATAGTGCTGAAATTTAAAGATAAATGAAATGACAAAGAGGTAGAGTCTAGATTTGGTAAAGGATCTTCTTTGTCTTTGTTCTCATCTATTTATAGTCTTCACTTTGCCCTTCGAAGTAGTTGAGTTGCTATTTCTCACCATGATCTCCTTTCTTTTTGCTTCTTCCAAGGGCCACTTCTTCTCCTTCTGCCTGTGTAACTACTAGTAACCGTTCTTTTGATAACTTCCCTTCCATGTGCTTTTCACGTATTGATTAAAGCTTCAACTGTTGAAATTCACACCTACTACTCACGTGAGCTTCTTTGAAAGTGGGGGCTCTTTAATACTCCATGTATCTGTATAATTCCCTTGTTTGCCACATGTCACCTTCTAACTGGATGGTTTAAATATGGCACCAATAGGTTCATAGGTAAAGAAGGTAAAATAATATTCATTAATAGTTGAGGGGTGTAGACATCCCATTTTTTACTTACCTTAAGACTTTGGGCGTTTAATACTTTTTGATGTTGAAACAGTAATTACTTCATCCCTCAAAATATTTGTAGTTGTTACAAGCTCTTGTATCATCCCGTTTTGGCCAAAAATCATCTTTTTGTAAAAATAACCATTTTGCCTCTAAACCCATTTTTATCAAAAACCTAACTTTTTGGTCCCACTTAGAGGGAAAGGTCCACTTAAGTCTAAATTGATGAATATTTTCAAAATCATTGACCTATTTTGTGTAAAAATGTCAATTGAGAGCAAAATGTACATACTTAGGTAGTAAGAGGGTTCAAAAACCTAAAAACCATGTACCTGTACATGCATGCATGGCTTGCATGCATCGAGGGCACATGTGCCCGCACCTGGTGGCTTGGCTGTATGCTCGGACGCACATTGGTCCTGCGGCCGCACAAGCTACACTAATAGGCTATGCGGCCGCACAATTTATTGGTGGTGCTGAGTGAATTTTGGCTGCGAATTGATCGGGAGGCACAAGTAGAAAGTGATGAGTAATCCTAGAATGACCTAGGGTGTTCCAAAACCTTCCCCCATTGTCTATAAATAAAACCCCCACCCGTCATCTTTGAGGGACCAAGCTTTTAGACTATTTTGAAGTGTTTTAAAAGCGTTTGGAATGTGCTCTCTCTACTCCAACCCTCAAATATGAGATTACCCACCGCAATATAGCAGCTCTACAACTAAAAGTAGATCTTGGGTTTGAAGCAAAATGAATCAAAGCAAAGCCTAAGCCTGAGGGAAGCTTTCAAGAAAGATTTTTTTCTCTTTTCGGTTGCTCTTTGGTTTGATGTTCAAACCAACAAGTAAGTGGTCTAATGTCTTTGTTTTTAAATATGATTTAAGCATGTTTTGATTATTAGATCATTGTTAGGGTGTTAGCAATCATGAATCATCATCATCTAGGTTAGCAATCTTGCATGTTTTTGTATTGTTTTGCATGTTTTAATTAGTTGTATATTTCCTACATGTTTAGGCTAATTTATTCATCATATTTACATGCATATAGCCCGGTTTAATCATCATATAATATTTTGCATATTTATTTTTATGTATTGGTTGCTTTGTTTGCATTAGATCATGATAGTAGCCTTAAACCGAACTTAGGTTTGCATTGTGTGTGTTTGGTTGCACATTTAGGATCATAATATCATATTTAATTCATATCTTGCATGTTGGACGCTTTTCCATGAAAGGAGGTAGATTGAAGGCAAAGCCCAAGAAAGCTGATTCCAACGGCCACGAAATTGCCATCCACCGCCTCACTCCGATTGATCTGCTCCAGTTGTCACCCCCCTCTATATATATATGTGTGTGTGTGTGTGTGTATCAAATTTGTTGTTTTATGAATATTATAGATGTGTATATATCACAGATCTGTGTTGAAATCCAAAGTTGAACAAATTTGTGTGCGAATTTGAACAAATTTGTTATTTGTTCAATTTTTTTCTTTTTTTTTTTTTTGGATCTGGCTTGTTGTTGTTGTTGATGATGTTATTAAAAAAAAAAATTTCTTTTTTGTTGATGTTATTGTTGTTTTTTATTGCATAACTAGAAAGAGAAAAGAGAATTTAAACAAATAACTCTCTCCTCCTACTATTCCCACCCATTTCAATAGACCATCACCTTTTGTTTCAATAGATGAAAAAAAAAATAGAATAGATAATTTCAATAGATAGGAAAAAAATAAAAAATAAAATAGATAAAAATAAACATATTCACTTTTTGATAAATAGAAAGAGACCAATAAAGTAGGTTTAACAGATATGTGGATCCATGGGCATCTCTTAAGCACGACCAAATGTAAAATATCCTGGATTTCCGTCATGGTAGGGAAGATCGAAATTCGAGGCCTATAATTTTTTGATGGAAAAAATGACTTCAAAGATGGTAGGATAGAAAAACACACTCATATCTTATGCGAAAAGGGAAGTACTCATCAAAGCGGTGGTCCAAGCCATACCTTCTTATGCCATGGCGTGTTTCTACCAAAATGTTTCTATAACAAAGTTAATTCGGTTATTCGAAACTTTTGATGAAATGGTGATTCGTCGAATCGAGGTATCCACTAGGTTAGATGGGATAAAATGAGTTTGCCTAAATCTCGCGGTGGCATGGGCTTTCGAGATTTCACGGCTATTAACCAAGCCATGCTTGCTCAGCAAAGCTGGAGATTGATCAAAGAAGGGCACAGATGTTTAAAGGTTTCTATTATCCTCATTCGATTCAATCCACAAAAGGAGCAATGGCATTATGTAGTTGATCTAGTTTGTTAAAAGGGCATGAATTTCAATTGAAATGGACTAGATGACAGGTTCAAAATAGGAAATCAATTCAGTTCTGGAAGGATAAATGGCTCCCTAATGCTGGGGATTTCAAAGTCTCTTCATATAAACCTCCAAACTATTCAGTTAAGCTTGTTTCAAATGTTATTAATCAAGCCCACAAACAGTGGGATTTGGAAGTTGTTAAAGACTCTTTATCAAAAGAGGAAGTCCAAGTTATTCGAGTCTCCCCAATCTCTTTTGAAGAGAGGGAGGATGTCATGGTATGGCACCCAAACAAGACTGGGATCTATTCAGTTAAATTAGGTTATGATCTAGCTCGAACCTCAATTGATATATCATCGAATGTCCAACCCTCTGTCTCTTTCCATTTTCCTCTAAAGTTCTGGAAACGGGTTTGAAGGATGGAGGTAACTCCAAAAATTCAGTATCGATGCGCTAGCTGCTAAATCTAATTTGTTCAAACGCAAGTGCTTCCCCTCTGCCTTATGCCCTGTGTGTTTGAAGGAAACAGAATCAATGAAACATATGCTCTTTGATTGTACATGGACGAAAGTGGTGTGGTGTGAAGGCTTACTTTCTTTGTCGATTGAACGGGGCACGATACATAATCTTGTACAATGGACAACAAAATGGTTGGAGATAGCTCAGGATTCTGAGGTAGTAAATGAAATAGAGGTGGTCAGCAAAATAGCTTTGATTGGATGGTTTATATGGAAAGCTCGCAACGATCTCATTTTTAATCATTTGTTAGTCATCCCAAGTAAAGTCATTCAAAAGTATTCTCACACTTGGTTTGAGTATAAACAACATTTGAATGCTTCATCTGCTTGGCCTAGGGTTGGAGGGTTTTTCGTTACGTCCACCTTCTTATAAGTGGCATCCAGCCATACACAGTGGAGTCCAGATCTGTAATGCCCCAACCCTTCACATGTCATCGATATTGTCCGCTTTGGGCCATACCGGTATGGATTTGTTCTTCCCAATGGGTTACCCATTCCAGAACTACTCCAACTTAAGCACGCTTAACTGGGGAGTTTTGCTAGGGATTTCACCACTCGAGAAAAGGCATCGATGCTATATAAAGGTCTAGGTTTTTACTTTTATAGCCCAAGAACTCCCCTCCAATCCCGATGTGGGACACCAAGACCTTACAATCCACCCCTCTTAGGGTTGTACGTCTCCGTGCAGTAGCTTGCTAGTTCACAAGCTCGCCCACATGCATTGAGAGACGCCAGGGGCTTACACTCGGTACTCCAGATAGTCGGCTCTGATACCATTTGTAATACCCCAACCCTTCACACGTCATCAATATTGTCTGCTTTGAACCACACCCACATGGATTTGTTTTTCCCAGTGAGTCACCCATCCCAGAACTACTCCAGCTTAAGTACGCTTAACTGGGGAGTTCTGCTAGGGATTTCACCACTCGAGAAAAGGCCTCGATGCTATATAAGGGTCCAGGTTTTTACTTTTATAGCCCAGGAACTCCCCCCCATTCCCGATATGGAACACCGGGACCTTACAAGATCAATTGCGATACAAGTTGTAATCATGTACATCTGAATACATCTGTAGTTGTTATTATACATGACTCAAGAGGAAGGCTTTTGGACGATTTGGTTTCATTTTTCTCAATATCCTCTACTTCACAAGCGGAAGCTCATGTAATCACCTGGCATGCTCTTTAGCCCAAGCACATAATGCCTTCTTGGTTGAGATTAAAAGTGATAATCAATCTCTAATCAAGCTCTGTGTGTCTAAAGATGTGCCCCCATGGGAGTATATGGTAGTGGTGCTTGACATTCGAAGTCTATCAAAGTTGAGGCAATGAAATTTTGGATGGACCAAACGAGCAAACAACAGGGCTGCGCACTGGGTCACTAATTCTTACGCTAGAAAAAAGCTTCATGCTGATTGGTGGACTATCCACCTTTGGCCCTTGTTTTCGTTTTGTCTAGTGATGTATCTAGTCAGATGTTTTAACAGATAAAGCTTCATTTATTCAAAAAGAAAAAGAAAAAATAGATAGATATAAAATTCCAGTGGATAAAAAGATTTTGACAATAGATAGAGTTGGTTTGGCAATACGAACAAAATTTGAACTGAAAAAGATCAAAAAATGAACAGATAGGGTAAAAAATTGAACAGATAAAGGAAGAAAATTCAACAAATAGTGAAAAATTGAACAGATAGAAAATAATTTGAATAGATAGCCACAAGTTTGAACATATAGTCAACAAAATGTGAACAGATAAAAAAAAAGTTACCATATAAATTAACAGTTAAAATTGGATACAAAGGTTAAGAAAATGACTTCTCACCAAACTATGTCACAAACGGTAGACCTTTCATCAACAAAAAATATCCATTGGGCCTAATGCTTAATACCCTCTTTACCTGGGACTTTTCAACAATTCTCTCCTTTTTAAATGAGTAGGTTGGGCTCAAATTCTTTATCCCAAACTCAGTTTGAAAATTAAATGGGTTAAAAAAAAAAATTGAATCAGACGGGTTGGACGGACAATCAAGTCGATGGCTACCCCTACCCAATAATACTGTTCAGCATGGACCGAAGACAAATCGAATCCAAAATTAGTATCTCATATCTAATAATATCAATAATATGATATAATACTCTAAAACTATCAAATAATTTCTTTATTTCGACAAACTTAACGTTACAAGACCCCATGATGTGAAATGTGTAACATGGAAGGACTTTAAGACTGGTTTGGAGTGTTGATTTTTTGGCTAAATTAATCAAAAATCAAAATATTCAATCACATCGTTCATTTTATTTTATTTTTTGCATGTCATTTTATAAAAAAATTAACAAATTAACTGAAATAACCATTTTCGAAACACCATCTAACTATGCTATTGTGTTATTTTGTTCATCACTTTCGTAGCAGCTTACTTCTAACCATTAATGAAACAAAAATGTCATTACCGGCTTTCATGGTGTACGATGGAGTCACATGCTGGGATGATTTGTGTATATATATATATAGGCTCCGTTTTTTTTTTTTTTTTTTTTATTAAAAAAAAAATTGAGTTTTGAGTTGTACTTTCAAAGATAAATTATTGAAAAGAGTTTTGAAATTAAATTTTATTTAGTTGTGAGTTTTGAAAATAATTTTGGGATGATTTGTAATTTTTTTTTTAAATTTTATTTTAGTTGAATAGATGGGTGTTAGAGAAAATTTAATTAACTAATGAGAGATGAGGGAGGAGGGAGGAGAGAGGAAAGAGAAAAATTATTCATTGATTTATTAATTAAAAAATATAAGGAGAGAGAGAGAGAGAGAGAAAAAAAAAAACAATTTTGAATTTTTCTTTTAAATTTGTTAATAAAATATATTTTTTGATTTTTTTGATCTAAATATTAATTTAAAAACTAAACCAAATACACAAAAATGTCAATAAGTTAGTTAAAACTAACTATTATAATAAAATTATGCTATTTCAATAATTCAAACTTGAGACCTTATATCACTGATACTTAAGTGACCGCTCACAACAACTTGAGCTACAGTTAGGCTGAGATTCACGTAAACTTTGATTTTCAAATATGTCAAATGCATTCATAATTACATTGCTCGTTTGATATTTGAAAATCAAAGTTTTTTTTTTTTTTAATCAAAATTAAAATTTGCATGAATTCCGAATAAAATATTAAAATAATAAATAAATGAAATCAAGTAATAAGATTAGAATGTCCACAATAAGGCATGATGGATGATTATACTAAGTTTGCATATGATGCCGCGTAGGGTAGGGGAGGAGGGGGTGGGAGGTTGGTGGGGGGTGATTGTGTATGTTGTGTTGTGGTGGTGGTGGTGGCGGTGGCGGCGGCAGGGCCGGTGGGTGATTGTGTATGTTGTGTGGTGGTGGTGGTGGTGGTGGCGGCGGCAGCGGCGGTGGCAGTTGTTAGTTTTTTAGGCAGTGTTTGATTAGAGAATTTAATACGGAAAAGGGAAAGGAAAATAGAAAGAAAAATGAGAACTATTTATAGGATTCAAATTTCAAATTTTATTTGGTTGAGTTAGAAAATGAAAAAAGAAAAATAAATAAATAAATAAAAGAAAAAACCTAAGTGAATCCAAAAGACAAAAAATAGGATTGTATCTCCCTCTCACTTTCTTTTATCATATGTTTTCTATTTAGTGGCAACTCCATAATTTTTCTGTAGATGGAATCACTTCATAAACTTAAGTTTTCAAATTTTAAAAACAAAATTTTTCTTTAACTAAAAAACATTTATTGTGTTTGGTTTTGAATTTTTAAAAATAGCTTTTGATTTTTATTTTTTGTTTATGGTCTTTAGTATTTTTTTTTTAAATTTAGTCATTTTTAAGATGCAGTTAAAAAAATAAAATATTTGTGAAAAATTTGCTAAATTTGCTAAATTTTTATATTTAGTAAATATTTTTTTAAAAAAAATCACAAATATTTTATTTTTTAAATGTGTCTCGATTAAGTGAATTTAAAAAGTAAAAGAAAAACTGCTTTAAATATTTATAAAAAAAAACTCCCTAAAGACAAACCACACGAAAAATAAAAACTCAAAAACTATTTTTAAAAATTGTTTACCAAATATAGTAAAAATTCAGAGTTACGGTAATACCATATCACTATTGACATGTGATATTTCTTACCAATAATAAACTTACATGTGGAGGTGAATCCCACATTCAAAATATAATTACATTTTCACATATATATGGGAAAGTAGCTGAGAAGATGTTATTGGATGATTATATCAACGAGATAGTATTACCATTATATGAAACTTTTTTTTTAATTTTTTTTATTTGATGGAATCCTTAATTTTTTGAAAGAACAAAGCTATATAAATTAAAATATTAACAATAATTGGGATGTGACCCTATCAAGCATGGGCTCACGTTGTCCCTCTTTCTATTACAATCAAACGAAAAATGAATTTGTATTTTTTTATTTTTTTATTTCTCTTATCAAATCTTACAACCAAACACTACATTAAGAATCCGAGGGAGCTACCCTTAGGAAAGGGGTGGACAAATTAAAAAATACAACAATAATTTGTGTTTAGAAGGTTCTTCTTGTTCAATTTATTTTATCTTAAATAAAATAGAAAGTCACGGTGGCAACGACTTTATTTCCACGGAAAGCATAATAACAAATAAGATTGTGTAAAATATTATTTAATCTGTTAAAATCGTTTAATTTGTATTGATTCATATATTAATTGTGAATTAAATTTTAAAAATTATAATTTACTTTCGAAACTATTCCGCTCGACTAAAGTTAATATATATATTTTTAATTTATAATAAAATATTCAAGTAAAAATAAATGTGACAAATATTTAAGATGTAAAATTTATTATAAATTAGTAGTTATATATATGAAAAATATTATGTAAATTAATATTATATATTTTCCAAATATTTGATAATTGTTTAAAAAAATTTCTTTAATCAACTAATAAATTGAAACTATCTAAAATTATGATTGGATTATTTATCAATCTATTATTTACAATTTAATTTATAATTTTATTTTTAATTGTCGAAACCGCACCGGGAGGAGTCGATAGCTCAAAATTAATAAACAATCTCCCCAAGCATGGTGCAAGAAATCCAATAATGCATTTCAAGTTCCAACCACAAAAACAATATTAATAATAATCAATCATACCGCAAGAACAATAAAAATAAGTCGCCCACAAGCAAGCAACGTGTCCTCAAAATAAGGTTGGACTTCACTCATCACTACATTAAATTAAAATTTTACAAAAATTTGAAGATTAAATTATTTTTTAGAGACAAAATTTGTGGTTAAAAGTATTATATTATTTTTAACGATAATATTAAACATTTAATGATTAATTACTAATCTTTTGATATCAAAGGTTGTCTCAAAAAATAAATTTTTTTGGGACCAAGTTATTTTATTCTTAAGTGTGTATTTATTAGCAACATTTTCAAAATTTTGTCCTTAAAAACTTATTTTTTGACTTTTGGGGACGACATTTTAGCGACTGTCTTCGCAACAACTGAAATTAGTCCCTCAATATTTTTTGTAACAAAATTTATATTTTTAGAAAATAAAAAAACTTAGTCTCTAAAACTCTTATATGTCGTGGTATATGTTGGGATCTCAATATTAGATACCATAGGTCTCGTTTCAATTATCCAAACCGTTCATTTTTTAGGATTGGTTAAGTAGAATATTCATGTAAAAAATCAAGATAATCAGATATCGATAATTGTATGTTCGAACTCAATTTATATTACAAAAAATGAATGATTATTTTTAAAATTATATTTGTCGTCCATTTTTTTAAAAAAAAACAAATATGATTTAAATATATAGTTACTGATATTCAATCATCTTAATATTTTACATGACTATTTTATTCAATGAATCTAAAGAAATAAACAATTTAAATTATTAAAATTAATTTCAAATAATCTCTCAAATTAAAATTCAATTTAAGAGAAGTCAAAACTTCAAATAAATATTAAATCTAACAATTATACTAGGTAATAAAAGTCAGATGAGACGATGCAACTCTCCGTTTCTCTCTCACCTGTTTTCTCTCTCTACAGTTTTACAGCAAATACAGCTCCAGTCAGCCCACAACATTGAAGCCAAACCGCTATTGTCTCTCTCTCTCTCTCTCTCTCTCTCTCTCTCATCACAGTCAGTCAATCGTAATATAATTTTCTATTGTATTATTTGTTTGTTTGTTTGTTTTCCAAGTGCCCCTCTCGTTAGGGCATTGAACGACACGAGGCAAATATCATCACACAGACGTACATAAATAAACACAAAACACATTCACATTTTGTTTTTAATGTCTTTTCGTCGAAAAGGTGACTGTGTTCTTGCCTGTTCATGAAGGACATTTTGGATATATATATATAATACTATAAATTTACGTTGGGATAAATTTGGGGTGCTTCAGTGAAATTATATAGCATTTTTATCCACACAAATATGTGGGTTACATAAATAAAAATTTAAAATTCAAGCAATTTTTATTAGTGAAAGTTTGTGAAAAGTTCACATCAAAGGGGTATAGGTATTAGATCTAAGATAAAATTCTATTTGATGATAAGGACATATCGAAAAAGATTATCAGCACCGAAAAATTGGCTGAAAAAGTCGTTGGTAGTAGCGGCTAGTGACAACATGTGATGGTTGTGGTGAGATAAAGAAATGTGTGATATTTAATAGATAGGTAATGAAATGAGTGACATGTATAGCATATTAACAGATAGTTAGTTTTGTGAATTTCAACATATAGACAAATTAGTTGATTTCAACAAATAGTTAACATTTTCAATAAATTGTGTCATTTTGATCCAAAGATATTAAAAGTTGGGCCTAATGACCAAAAAATTAAAAAATGGACTTATAACTTAATTGTCCTTACCATTAACAGTTACTATTTTGTATATTTCAAGTGGTAATGGGATTATAGATGTATTTTTAAAAAATGATGAAGGATAAGTGAGAAACACTATGTTATACATTTTTTAAAGGGTGTATATCATATATATTTCATAAGTAGAGAAGAAAATTATATAATTTTATACTTTCTAAATCATAACTAAAAAAATATCATAACCAAACATAACATGAGATATAACTAAAGATCTTATGAGTTATAACTAAAATAATGTTATAATTAAAGAAAAAAATGATTATAACTAAAAAAATGACATAATTAAGAGTGCTTATGATATACTCATTTCAAGAGAGGTATACATTAGAATTTCCCTATTTTTTGGCATACAAAAAAATAAAAGCTTCATTGAGCTTTTGTTTCATAAGTAGTATAGATATATACTGTTAAAATTACAAAAAGTTACAAATTTTGAAATGAATTTCATTTGGATACTTATATGAGACAAAAGTTATTTTTTTATTTTCTTAATTAGCAAAAATTAAATAAAAAAAATTATATAAACTAAAGAATACATACAAAACAAAGGAGAAACATCAATAAGAAAAAGCAATGTGTTACCAACATTAAAAGAAAAAATTCCCATTTTAATTAAGTTGACACGGGAAAGTAATGAAAATCATATTCTACACAATTATATACATCATACATATAAAATATTAAAGAAAAAATATTAATAAAGAAAAGCAAGTGTTCAAAGTATCATAGTTACAAAACTCCAATTTTAATTAGATTAGCACTGAAGATGAAACCCAATCATATCCAAACACACGTGACAAATTTGTGAGCCACCAACCCAACACCCTAAAAGAACTCAAACATTAAAGAATAATTTAAAAATAGGAAAGAGAATTTGAGGGGCTGTGGGTTCACTATGAAATCCTTTTCAATAATTTAAAATTTTCATTTTGTAGAGTTTATAGTGTATATTATTTATGAAAAAAGTTAAGTCAGTTCAATAATCGTAACATTTTCATTTTACTGTATTTGTTTTTAAAAAAATAAGGACAAATATTTTTTGAAAGTATACCATCTATGTTTTTAGAGTCAAACATAATAAAATGAAAATGCTATGGTTATTAGATCAATTTAACTTTTTTACTCTTAAACTATTACTAAATTGTATACTTTGTTCCTAAACTACCAATTGAATCTATTAAATCATAAAGTATACAGATCAAAGTCTATTTAGTCCCTAAACAATTGATTGAATCTATTAAGTCCCTAAAATATTTAAATCAAACTTATTTAATCCCTGAAAGGATTATAAAAATAACATATAAGTACAAACGTATTATAAATTAGTAAAAGACCTTATCTAGTTGAAATTTTATTTAAAAGAATCTTATTAAATTTTTACTCTTTCTTTGAAAAGAGGGCGTTGTTGTTATGGTGAATTTCGTTTATAAGAATAAGGGTAATTATTTATAATATTTCTTATTTATCTTCTAAAATGGCTACGTGAGTTTGTTTTATCTAGTTTTATATGTTAGATTTCATTTATAATTCATAATTGATTGTTTTTATGATTTTTGCTAAGTTCTTTTTATAATTTAATTAAAATATTATTTTTTATATTATTATTTGTAACAAAATGTTATTTTTTAAATTATCAACTTATACTTTCTTAATATATCTAATACTCATATCATTTTATTGGCAAGTTTGAAAAATTAGACTCTAATACTAATTTAATCACACAACAAAATAAAACATTTTTTAAAGACAAAAAAAATTTAAGTTTTTTTGTAATAAAATTTTAATTATGTAAGATCTTTTATTAATTTATAATATTTACGGGTATATATTTTAATTTTGTAATATTTTCAAGAACTAAATATGTTTCAATTAAATATTTTAGAAACTAGATTCAATCAATAGTTTAGGAACTAAATAGATTTTGATTCATATACTTTAGGGACATACTAGACTCAATCTATAGTTTAGGAACTAAATAGACAATTTGATGATAGTTTAGGAGTAAAAAGTGTAATAAACCCAATTTTCTTTTATGGATAATACACATGTACAAAATGAACGGTCCAAATTACTGAAATGATACTTGTGATAGACGTCACAAACCTTCCAAATTCAAATTTTAATTTGAAAGAAGCCCGAACCCTAAATATAAATATATCTAGGATCATGTACGCTGTGTCAATTAGAAGAGACCAATCACCCAAAGGAAAATAATATAAAAGACTATTTTTTAAACCTATTTTCTAAATCCAATAATGTATAAATAATGTGATTGATTGATAATTAGATAAAATAAAATAATAAGACCATATCGAAGCAAAATTACATGTTATTTTAATTAGGTCAATGTAATATTTAACACAACTTAATTTTTATTATACAATGTGATTAGACTTACCTAATTATAAATATTAACATGGTCTTTAAATTAAAATTTTAATTAGAATCAGAGTTTGTTGAGATTTTTTTTGTTATTTTTAACATAAATATAAGGAAAATTCTAATATATACACCATTTTCCATATGCACCTCTTAAGCTATGTTATTTTTTTCTTTAGTTATGACCAATATTTTTTTCAGTTATGATTTTATTTTAGTTATAACTCATGAGATCTTTGGTTATGTCTGATGTGTTGTTTGGTTGTTGTGGTGGCAAAAAATTTAACCACCTTTACTATGGCGGCGCTCTGGCGTGAACATGGTTGAACCTCACCTGAAACACTCAAGAAAATATGAAGAACTTGGCTAGTGGACAACTAGGGGACTCCCCGATACTTAAATTAGTAAACTTGAAAGCTATGGAGCAAGAAAATATAAAAACCGGAGCAGCCTAGAGCGGTGATAATTCATTGTCTACCTTTTTTCTCACTTAGTATGGTTTTATATAGACTTCAAAGTGATTGTTGGAGTCGATTCATTGTCTACCTTTTTTTCTCACTTAGGCCTCGTTTGGGAACTCTTCATTTTAGTCAAAAACTTACTAAATTAGCCAGAAAGCCAACAACCCATATCAAAAAGTCAAAGATTCTCTTTTCTCTCTACTTTTTGCACATCTTTTTGTAAAAAGCCAAAAAGTCATCCCAAACATACTAGTTTTTTTTAACTCATATTTTAGCTAAATAGCCAAAAAGTTACTAAATTAGCATGTTCCCAAACGAGGCCTTAGTATGGTTTTATATAGACTTCAAAGTGATTGTTGGAGTTGGTTCCACTTCCCTTGCCACTCCTCACGTTGAGCCCACTTTTTGTGGGATCATGTTCCAGTAGCGAGGATTTCTTGGAGTGGCTGGCCCATAAAGTAAGGACCAAGCTTTGACCAAGTCTGCCCCTTAGGACTATGCCTTCTAGACCTGGCCCTTTGGGCCTGGTACCTTGGACCTCTAGACCTGATCATCTGGTCTTCAACCTTTAGTCCTGGACCCGCATGTCTAGCCCTAGACCTGGACCTATGATCCTGGTGCCCTGGTCATATGGACCTGCTATTCTGCTCGTCAGAGTGTAACCTACTCAGTTTAATGCTACTAGGTGCAAATTCTGCTCAGATTATGCACATTTTTTGGTTGAAATGAAGCTCTTTATTTTTGCCTCCTACAATTGCCTCCCAACTTCGACTTTTCCAAGCCTAGTCGTAGGTGAAAGTTGGAGCTTATCCAATGCAGAGCTATCCATACTAGAGCAGAAAAATTCAGCTGTTAATTAGTAGACTTTCTTATACTTAAGCAATTTAAGTGAAAGAATATAATTACAATCCGAAATGGATTGTCTAACTTTCTTATAATTTGGGAATTGCTACAAATTGCACCTAAGTGAAAGAACATAACTACAATCTGAGCTGAATTGTGCAACTTTCTTGTACTTAGGGAATTGCTAGAAATTGCACCTAAGTGAAAGAACATAACTACAATCTGAGCTGAATTGTCCGACTTTCTTGTACTTGGGGAATTGCTAGAAATTGCGCCTAAGTAAAAGAACATAACTATAATCTGAGCTAGATTGTCTAACTTTAATATACTTAAGGAATTGCTAGAAACTGCACCTAAGTGAAAGAATATAACTACAATTTAAGCTAGATTGTATAACTCTCTTCCCTTTGAACTAATAGTTGTTCAAAATTTTTTAATCTTCCTTTAGCTTACTATACTAATCAATCATGATTAACAGATCAGTAACTCCTCTTGCCAGTTTCTTACAAAGAGACTATCATAACTTATGTT
Organism: Camellia japonica; assembly: GCA_030407325.1. Taxonomy (NCBI): domain Eukaryota; kingdom Viridiplantae; phylum Streptophyta; class Magnoliopsida; order Ericales; family Theaceae; genus Camellia; species Camellia japonica. Next base: position 115,111,073 of record JAPPVO010000036.1, on the reverse strand, counting down.
CTGGTGACATGTCATGCTTAAATGTGACAACTGTTACTTGGTTTGAACAGTCCTCCTCAACTTCATAAAAGGTCTCTCAATAGAGTTGAGAATACTGCTTGAGGGTCTAATCAAGAGTTTTTTAGAAGGTGAGCAAACCCTTCACTTCCTTAGCATGCTTGATGTTAGTCACAAAGCGTTTACATAACTCTCTAACAACTGTTGCCATCTGTTAATAGACCATTCATAAAGCTTGTTAAACCATTAATTGGCTACTTTCTCTAGGCTGGATGGGAAGACCCTACATATGAGTGCCTCATTCATGTTCCAAAGGGACATTATATGGCGGTAATGATGAAGATAGTCTAAGGGATCTGACCAACCATTGTAAAGCTCTGATCTAAGCCGAAATGTTACACTTTGAGGCTCCCTATCTTATGTTTTTAGTCTTTGAGCTTATGATATTTGATACAATAAAATGTTTTTCATCCTTTTCAGGTTAACATCACTCCGGAGACAAAAAGATCACAAAAAGAGGCAAAAAGAGTGAAAAGTCTATCATTGTGTGAATTCGCATGAGCGGATTTCCCTGCCAATAATTGCTCTCTGACTAGATCCGCTCGAGTGGAATTCCCAGTCCGCACGAGCTGATTTGTCACGATATGTGTGCACGTATTTTTGATTCTATATGGACTAGAGGTTATAAAAAGGAATTTTGGGGACTTGTTTTCAAATTTGAAACCCTAGAGAAGACGACTAGAAGATAGAGAATGAGAGAAAATCATCAATCGATGGCTTTTTCTTCAATATTCGAAGTGTTCAACCTCTCCATGAGCGGCTAAGCTTTCTTCTTAGGATTGAGATGAAGCTCTAATCAAGTATCATGTAATTTTGTATTTTAATTCTAGTTTGGCTTTGGAATTGGATAATCGTTGTATGATTGTTTTTAGATCTTGTATTCAAATAATCTTTTCATTCGATTTATGTATTTGATTTCTATGATTAAGAATGCATGATCATACAATTGTTTTACTTTCTTGTATATACAAATTGTGAAACAAGTCATGCTTTGGGGAGACAAATCGTGCTGCAAACGTAGTTTAGTGTAGACAATTTGTGGCGACTGAAGATGATTCATGCCTACGTTTTGAATATGCTCATCTTTTTGACAATCATATTGGGTCTTGTAGCCACAATACATCATTATTATCCGGGTGATTGATTTACTAGAATTGGATATTCTAATTACATGATATAAGATTAGTAGTGGATTCGAAATCCTAAGTCTCTCTCTATATTCAAATTATTCTCTCTATTTGCGCAATTGTTTTAGTTTTAATTTAGATTTTCATTAGCAAAAACCAAATCATCATCTCTTCTTCAAATTAAATTGAAAATTACCATTCGAATTAATATAACTCAGCCCAAAGTCCTTGTGGTACGATACCTAGACAATCCACTGTTCTACTGAATTAGTGCTTTGTTTAGTTCTTTATTTTTTATTGAAAAATGACCAATCAAGCTCAAACGTTGGGATGCTGAAATTTTTTAGAGGCTCTATGTTGTTAATCCTCTTACTAAAAGGAGAAGTGATTAGAGCAAGCCTCAGTTTTGTTGTCCAGACACAATTCCTTCAAATGCTTTTCAGATAGCTGTTGAACTCCACTGTTCTGTTCGGACAAGTGCTAGAGCACAGAAACAGGATATTCTACTCAAACTGGTGCAGTAGCATGTTGTTTTGCTCGAATACGTGCAGAAGTAGGATGTTCTGCTAAAAAACTGCTCAGTCTGAGTTGATTCATGCTGTTTCTTTCGAGCTAATTTTGGTTGTTTGATGCAAGCTAGTTTTGGCTGCTCAGTCCAAGTTGATTTCCAGTCCTGAGTTGCCCTTTATGTTATCAGAGAGGCCTTCTTCTTGGGAAGTGTGTTGCCCCCTGATCTGTGATTGAGGTTGACTCTTCTTCAAAGTTCTGACCTATTTGGACAATTCTTTGAACCGTTTTTCCATTGCATTGTTGACTTTGTGTCTCTGAACTAACTCATGCAGCTAGATGTTGCATTATGGTTGTTTTTTATATGTTGGTCGTGAACTTCATGCTCACGCCGTTCACGTGGAGCTTCAATGTCTAATGGGTACCTCTATTGAACTGGAGAGCGTAAAATGTCATGTTCTTCACTGGTTGGTAGGATGACATTTTCTGCCACCATTGATGATTGAAAAATGAATGAACTGAAACTAGCAAAAAGTAGAAAAAGGCTTTTCATTTAAAGTCTCCAATAGACGGCGCCAAATTGTGGTGGCAAAAAATTAAACCACCTTGGTTGTGGCAACGCTTCGATGTGAACATGGTTGAACCTCACCTGAAACACAAGAAAATATGAAGAACTCGGCTAGTGGGCAACCATGGGACTCTCCGATACTTAAATTAGTAAACTTGAAAGCTATAGAGCAACAAAATATAAGAATAGGAGCAGCCCAAAGTGGTAGTAATTCATTGTCTACCTTTTTCCTCAGTTGGTATGACTTTATATAGCCTTCAAAGTGACTGTTAGAGTTGGTTTCACTTCCCCTGCCATTCCTCACATTTAGTCCACTTTTTGTGGGATCATATTCCACTAGCGCGGATTTTTAAGAGTGGTTGGCCCATAAAGTAAGAACCAAACTTTGACCACTACCCCTTAGGGCTATGCCTTCTGGACCTAGCCTTTTGAGCCTGGTCCCATAGACCTCTAGACCTAGTCCTTTGGTCCTAGACCAACATGTCTAAACTTGGACCTTTGGTCCTAGTCCCCTAGTATTCTCTTGTCCTAGACCTCTAGGTCTGGTCCTCTAGTCCTAAACCTGCATTTCTGGAGCTAGACCTCTGGTCCTAGTCCTCTGGTCGTATGGACTTGTTATTCTACTCGTCAGACTGTAACCTGCTCGATTTAATGCTACTATGAGCAAATCCTACACATTTTCTACTCGAAATGAAGCTCTTTATTTTTGCCTCCCACAATTATGATTTTTTTTTTCTTTACAATTATGACTCAAAAAGTATAAAATTATGTCATTTTCTTCTTTAGTTACAAAGTGCATATAGTACACACCCGTTGAGGATTTTGTATCAAAGTCTTTCCTTAAATATAATCTTACGGTTTTTTTTTCTTCTTTTTTTTCTTTTTTTTCTACTTGATAGGGAAATCCTTATGTTGTTGATAATAAGCTTGTGTTTGAGGTAATCCTTATGTTGTTGATAATAAGCTTGTGTTTGAGGTTTCATATTGGAGATGTCGGTCATTTAGTAAATCTACTCCATAATATATTATGAGTAATACTACAAACCCACTCTTATCAACTCAAAAATTATTCAAAATTTTAATCTTTTAGTTCAGATTTATATATTACTAATAACATTAATAAAATTAATTTAAACTAGTTCAATTACAAGCCCAAAAAAAAAAAATGCACTATCTTACTTTTCTCGGATGGTTATAAATATATCATTTTTATGCATCTGGGTATTTTTTTTTTCCCTTTTATATTTTGCATAGATTTTTAAATGTTTAACACACATTGGTGGGTCATTTTTTACACCAAAAATAAATCCTTACTATGACCTTAATTCAATAGAATAGTGGTTTAGTTCGGGTATTGATCCAAAAGGACTAAAAGACTAAGTTTTTTAAATATTAGAAAATCAATTCTTAATTAATTCGAATTAGATGAATATTTTGATTTTAATATAAAATTAACTAAACACAATTATTAAACAAAAAGAAAGATTGAGGTGGAATTGAAGTGGAAAATAGTTTGGGGTTTCAAACCTCTAATCTCATAACAAGTAATTAATATCTATTAAATTATAATAAATCAATGGTTCGGATAACATTGATGTATCGTGGCTACAAGCCCTGATATCATTGTCAAGAGGATGAGTATTATCTAATCGCAAGTACGAATCATCTTCGGTCGGTACGAATCGTCCACACTAAACTAGGGTTGTAGCACGACTTATCTCCCCTAAGCATGACTCATCTCATGATTTGTATATACAAGCAAGCAAAATAGTTGTATGATTACATAAATCGGATGAAAATATTTCTTGAACAAAAGATCTTTAACAGTCATACAACGATTATTCAAATCCAAAGAAAAATTAGAATCTAAATATAAAATTACAAGTTACTTAATTAGGGTTTCATCTCAATCCCCAAGAAGAAGATTAGTCGCCCATGAAGAAGCTGAAGAATGCTATAGGTGTGGAGAACTCCATCCTTGGAACCTTCGATTTCCTCTCTCCTGCCTCTTATGCCTCCTTTTGATGTCTCCAGAATAAGAACCCATTTTATGAAGGCTATGTTATTGTAGACACCCCATTTTAACCGACCCTAAGACTTGGGCGCTTTCTTTTGATCACCTAATGATGAAAGTAAGAATATACTATCTCACAAAATTCTCAGTGGAAAGATGCAATTTAAGCTTTAATCCCAACCTTTACCTGTTTTGGAAAAAATGTTTTAAATCGGTTTTAGACTAAATTTTACATATTTGGCCCACACAAATATATTTTATCAGTACATTTATTTTTATTTTATGATTTTATATGTTTTTTTTTATGTGTTTTTATAATTTTTTTTTTTGGTATTTGTACATATATTTATGCAAATAATACCTTTTATATATTATTATATTATAAAGTGCACAGTCTTTTACTGTGCACCATTTGAAAAACCTGCCAACTCCACCATTTGGTTTTTGTTCTTTTGTGAAATTTATTTCCTATAAAAGAGGCAAGTGGAGAGGAGAAAAAGAGTGGGGGAACTAGAGAGAAAAAATCACAGGAGAAAAAAAAATTATTTTCAAAGAGGAGAAAAGCTGAGAGAAAAGGATCGGAAAGAAAAGAAAGGGAAAAAAAGAAGAAAGACAGAAAAAATATTTTCAAGAGAGAAAACGGAAAAAAAAAACCTTAGATATTTTATTTTTGAGGGAAAAAATATTTCTTTGAACCAAAATTTTAAACCGACCTATTTCTCTATTCTCTTCTCTACCTCTCCTCTAATACACCATCCAAACACCATCCCAAAAAAAGAAATACCATTAAAGTTAAAATTCTGAACTTTGGACTGAGAATTGGGAACACATTCCACAACCTTGAGGTGATCGAAAGAAAGTTTGGAAATCAGAAAATTCATCATTTCCTTAAAAGGTGAATTTTTGCAAACTTTCATTTAATTTAAAAATGTGACATAACTTGTTTAAACACTTCTTTTACTGCTTTTCATAACTGTTTTTATCGCTTTAAATGGAAAGTTACATCACCCACATATCTGTTGTAATTTAAGGGTTTACATAAACTATTATAATTTACCGTTTTGAATGGTTGGTGTTTCACCACCTACATAAACTGTTGTAATTTACCGCTTTTAATGGTCGGTCAAAACCACCTAATTTGTTAGAGATGTGACCCCACCGATAAATAGTGACCAGCGATGAATAACAACCTCGATGGTGACTACTAACCCCTGGCGATGAATAGTAACCTCCGATGGTGACTACTAACCCCCGGCGATGAATAGTACCTCCGGTGACAAATAGTACTCGCAAATGAAAAAGTGTCCGATAAGATGAATAATGACCAAGTAGGGTGCATAGTAACTGCCATGGTGAATAGTGCCCCCGGATGAATCGTGCTACCGCAAAAACGAGTTTTCTCGGTGAAACAGAGTAATCTCTCAACAGCGAATAGAACCATTTCTGGCAGTCAATCTTCGAGGCATATTTCTATTTTTTTTTAATTCGAGAGATTTGTAAGGTTTTATTTATGTTATAATAATTTCTCCCCAATTCGTCTTTATTCAAGCGTTGTAATTATCCCCTGCCCTCACTTCTTTCTATCCCGTTCATTTTATTGCTTTCCATATCTGTAAATAAGTATCATGTTTTATTTTTTCACCATATTCATTCCTTGCATCCATATTTTATGCATTCAGATTTGGCTAATTTTACATCTATGGATTTAATCAATTCCTATGTGATTACATACGCTATCTCATACCTTGAGATGATTCACATGTCATGTTTTAGTAGCCGAATCTCTAGTCGCATTTTGTGCATGTATTGCATTAGGATTGTGTATATAAGATCATGCATATTTCCTAACTTTGTTTTGCAGCTGTTCACGGGACGCTAGTAAATATGTAAGTATTTATGCTTTTACATCCTGCTTTTGTATGTTTTCCTTATTATGTTTAGCATCCTACCATGCAGCTACTTGCTTAAGTGATATATTCTATAAGTGCCAGTGGATGGAGGTTATGTCGCTCAATTTTGGGACAATATTGATTTCTTATGTTGTGGGTTCAAATTCATTATGAGTTGCACACATCTCAAAATTCTTTCAAAATGCTTGAAATCAAGCCATTCCAAAATGAATAACACAATCTATACTTGTTTGATTCACATAGTAATTTTAGCATTTATCAAATAATCAGATTATGAACATATAAAGTCAATAAAATTCATATCATGGGTTAGTAGAGGCCAATCTTTTGATTGGATGAGCAGGGGTGCTCAATTAAATGACCTTTCCCCCTCATACTTAAGGTTGCAAACTGAGACACCTCCGATTATGACGAACAGTGGCTTTGGCACGAGTCACGGGTTTCCTATTTTTTCCAAAATATCAGGTAGTGACTTTAAGATCTGGTGATGTAATCCATTTCCAACAAAGGTTTTGCAATAAAATGGATTTTCTATAAAAATTGTTGGATATAGACTCTCATCTATGTTTCACATTACACTCGTGAGACTAAATTAAAGAAATTGAGGGTCCAAACTATTTAGCGCGCTTGGGTACCCCCAAGGCATGCGACAGTTTCTAGCGACTTTGCTAGACATATTAAAAAACCTTGACTCAAACTCCATGATATGAAATTTATTTTCAATTATATGTTCATTGCATTTCATGCATTGGTGCACTTAAAGTCCCCGCGTTGCCCAAAATCCTAGTGAGAGCACATGCAAGCTTTTTGCGACACTATACTATCTCCGCGTTACTTTTGAGACCTTGTGTTAATTCCTTTTAAGATCTATCAAAAATGTAGCTCTACTATCTAAGGTTATCAGACTCAAAAGAGAGGCTATATTGACTCTTCTAACTTCCTGGGATCTTACTTGGTTATTAACCAAATGACTCTTTAGTGACGTCACCTTAACCCCTAGAGTAAAGCTGACATTGTACATATAGTGAGCTATAGCACGTTCCCAACATAAGACAGGATGCAACCCCATTCTAGGATGTATGATGTCGTTTGTTTGAATAGTGAAACCCTAGATTATTTCAAAACTAGAACAGGATAACCTTACCCTTCATAGAGGTGTTTCTTCTCTTTCCTGCTATGTGCAATGTATGGATCTATATAGGGATTCTCAAATGTAGATGAGGGATTTAGGCATTTCAACTTGTGGGGTTGAGTCTAGTTTTTAGCATTATTTAGCAGTAAATAGTTGAGTAAGAATGCTGCTAAAATTCTGATTGGGGATTCCGTTTTTGTTCTTGCTAGGTAGTTGTAGCATTATAGGGCATCTACATCTCATCCACCTCCAGTGGTTTTAGAACGATCTAATATCCCCCAAGTTTTGTGGATTCACGCTGGTAGACTTAGTAGAACTATAGATTTGGTTTAGGGACAGCTAGTGTTAGTTTCTCTACTGCCAGCTACAAGAAGAAAGGTTAAAAACTCATTGTCAATACCTCTCTAGTCAGAATTTCTAGAATTTGTGATGGATCCACCTCCAGTGGTGATAGATCAACCTCTAATAGTAACAGACCAACCTCTAGTAGATATAGCAAACATATTTTTATCCCTTCAACAAAAGGATACTATTACCAACAAGGTTGCCACCAATAATAAGGTTCTTACCGGATTGCAACACCCATCTAGGGCATCTATATCTCATCCACCTCCAGTGGTTCATCTGGTTCTGGAACCACCTCCGCCAGTTGAGAAACTTCATAAACCTAATCTACAAGAAGATCTTAGGGTTCTTACACAACCAAAGGAGGGCTTTCCCCCATGGATATTAATGAAGTTGACCCGACTATGCTAAAAATATCCAAATTAGAGAAAATGTTCAAAAAATCACAAGGGATCAACTCCATTCCAGACATCAATGATGGGTTTACAGAAACAATTGTGAGGTTGCCCAAGCGGTTCAAAATGTTGCACATAGATAAATTTGATAGGGCTAGTGACCCTATGGTTCATATTTGCCTCTTCTCAAACATTCTGAAGCCCATAGGTCTATCTCGACCTCAAAAGCTTTCCTTGTTCGGAAGAACCATATGAGGAGTGGTTGCTACTTGGTACTCCAAGTTAGAAGATTTGGTCAAGTAAAACTGGAAGGAGTTAACTGAAACATTTGTCACACAATACTCCTATAATACATAGATCAAAGTAACCACTCGGGAACTGGAGGCGACCCGAAAAGAGCCCAACGAGAGCTTCATGGCATTTATCACCAGGTGGAGGGAAAAGGTGGCCATGATAACAAATCAACCCTTGGAAAAAGATCAAGTCTATATGGTTGTCAAAAATCTGCATGGAAGATTATTGCAAAAGATGATAGTACTTCTACTCTTCAACTTCAAAGACCTCCATGAGATTGGGTTTCAAGTTGAGGATGCTATCAAATAGGGAATCATTACAGAAGGAAATGACCCCATGAGAAAGATATTCACTCGCAATTCCAATGCTACTTGCAGTAATAGCATAGCTGCCAATTCTATGTCTTCAAAAGTCAACCTAGTCATTGCCACCACTGCCAAAACAGCCAATCCATTCGCCAACGCTAGCCCACAAACAGCCAAGTCAACCCAACCCCCAAATAAAACCTTTCATCCACTCCATATGTCTCCAACTCGTGCCATAGAAATTCTAGTAGAAAAAGGGCACCTCAAGCTCTTTGATCTTCGACCTCTCCCTGATATTCTACTAGCCAGACAGGACCCCAATAAATATTGCGCCTTTCACCAATAACATAGTCATGAGACTGATCGTATTCAAGATCTCATCGACAGCAAAACCATAGCTCCACCTCAATCCAAAAGAGCCAAGGTTACCTCCAATCCATTGCCATCCCATGACCAAGTCCCCCCCTGTCTACTTCAACTTCATCCATACACTACCACCAAGTTTTAACTATAGCATGTACATCACACATTCCCATTTGCCCAAGCCCGAGGTGCTAATTCCAAAGAACGCTGATCTATTCATGATAGGTGCACCTCGATTCCAACCAAAACCTCAAAACCTCATAGTGGCAGATGATTTGGAGCCAGAACTAGATATTATGGCAGATATTCTCACGGGTATGCACTTCTCTCTTTATGGTTTTCTTGAGCCATGGAGTGATCAAGAAGCAAAGAAGCACGAGAGAAGTTCTAGGTCTGACACTGGTTGAATCTATGATAGATCATGAGACTAGCTCAGGACAAATAAACTTGGGGGATATGGTGACCAATTTTGTAATCGGGGATGGACCACATGTGAGTTGCACAAATTTCATTCTAGACACTGTTGATGGGCTGCACTTTAGCTATTGATAATGGTTTTATTCTAAGTTCTGAATTGAGTGTTGAGTCTAAGTTTGATTCCACCAAGTCTATAGAGTTGGGATCAAGCTCGAGTCATTCTAGTAAGTTTAAGTTTGGTGATTTCGGGGATGATAACCTAAACATCACTGTCCTTTCTGTGTCTGTCTTTTCTTTTCCTTTTGAGTCTGTTTCAACCATTAAGCCAAAAGTTCTGAATGAAAATGCAGTAAATTCTATATACTTCTCTATGTATTTAAATCATTACATTGACCAAAAAATTTCAAAACATTTTTCAAAATTTTGATGAAAATGAAGAGGAAAAATTTCCTTGGGATTTGCAAATTTTGATTTACTGAGAGGAAGAGAGGTGTGTTAAGCCCTTGATAGATGAGATCATTTCAGTTAATGTGGGTACTGAGAAGGATCCTCGTTTGGTCCAGATTGGTTCCATGTTTTCTTCAAAAGAACGCGAGCGATTAGTCACTTTATCAAAAGATTTCAAAAAATGTTTTTGCGTGGTCTTATGAAGACATGCCTAGAATCGATCCTGAGATTGTACAGCATAGGATCCCTCTCGACCTGAGGCCCAACCCCCCTAACTTTCAAACTTTGATTCTTAGCATCCAATAATCAACCAGAGTATGAGGATTGCATAGCCGAATTGGAAGCAGCCCTAGAACTAGGGGCAACAAAGTTGGATGTGATCAGAGATTCAAACTAGGTCATTTCTCAAGCCAATGGAGTCCAAAAATAAAGTCAAATCCCGAAATCTAAGAGAATAATATTTAGTGTTGAAAGACAATTGAACTCCTATCTAAAATCGTAGGGGGAAATTCTGACCTAATTAGTCAGGTTCCTACATCATCACGTCTATCAGGTCAAGAGTAGTAGTCATTCTCTTAGATTTGGATGGTTTGGAGTTCTCACAATCGATGAGTATTGATAAGCTAAAGAAGTATTACCTTTGAGAGGCTCGTTGGGCCAAAAACCCGTACGGGTAACCCAGACAAAAGTTAGAGCAGAAAAACAAAATAAAAAAAAAAAGAAAAATGAAATCATGAAAAAATAAAAATAAAAACTAAAAAAGATCGCAAGGTTGAAAACCCGAAAATGGCGGCTTTGGCAAAAATTAGAGCACAAAAGGAGAGTATTAATATCTGAGTGAGCCTTACCTATGAACTATGTAAAGCCTAATTCCTATCTTTGGAATACGTAGGCAGCTTCATTCTAAAGTTTGGCCCCAACCATTTTTAACTTGCTTGTCTCATCCATGTTTGATTGATTCAATTGCAAGGTAGATCAAGTTCGGATTTGGGGTTGTGCATCTCAAGGGTTGATTTCATGTTAGTCTAGTAGTGGCTATTTGTGAAAACAAATTTTGATGATTTTTAGTGAAGTTGATTGATTTTCTCAAAAATTATTCCATTTTTGCAAAACCAAACCATTTTTGGACCAAAAAGGAAAAAATTTCAGTGCTCACAGCTTGACTCATATGAATTCAAAACAGAGATTGGAACAAGCATGCTAATCTAACTCTCATGTTGGTCAAAATCTTTTTAGTAGAAAACAAAGAAAGAAAAAGTCAAAGCAATCAACTAGGGGCATAGTTGAGTCAAGAATTTTGTCTTCTCCCTGCATTCTAGAATCTCATGTTACATGCTTCAGTTAGCCAGCTAACAATTCAGTCGGTTGTTTAAGTTTTTAGTTGACTCCAAGTGTGTTTCTTGATTGTTTCAATCGGCTGACCACTTATTTAGCTGGCTAGCCAATTGTTTAGCCGTTCCATTAGTTCGTTTAGTCGGCCAATTAATGAAACAGCTTATCCGTAAATTTTTCAGTCAACCGTCCAATTTTGATATCAATCCAAAATGAAAAACTACAGAATTTGTGTAGGCTCAATGGTTTGTGCTTTCGAGTCATGTTTTGAGTGCCTTTGATTCCAACAAATGTGAATAAGTCTGTTTGGATTGCTTTTGCTTTGTTTTTCTTTCATTGAGTCATTCTTTGATTTCTGGTCAGTTGAAGGCTCGATGTCTAGTTCAGAACTCATTGAAATTCAATCATTCTCAGTTTCAAATTCAAAAGAAAAATGTTTTCATATTCAAGTGTTTGTGGGTTTCAAGCTTTCTAGCTTGGTTTTCATCTATTTTTACTCACTTTCTACCCATAGTTCTTTAGATCAAAATGTAGAACGCCGTGGGGGCTTCATTTTAATATGAGTGGATTGTGTTTTCATTGCCGTGGATTTTTCGGCTTTATTCTCGTCACTTCAAGAGGTAGGGATTTCTTTGTTCCTTTTCAATACTTCGTTTATAGATAGACATGTGGTAGATTTATTGCATAAAAATCATATCCATTATGGATTTCTTTGAAAATCATGAAGGGGAATCTAGGATTTGAATGTTTGGAACTGAAATTGTTAAATTGATTATTGTTTTGGTTAATTGGGGAGTAGTTTAACATGTTTATGTTGAGAGAGAGAAAAAGTCTTAATTTAATATTTTGACTTAGTGAATTAAAAAGGGGTAAAATTGAATAATGTTTGTGTTTTGTTAATATGGATTGTGTGATTGTGTTAACAACAAAAAGGAAGAATTAACCATGGTATTGGAATTATTTTGGATTAATCATGTTAAGTTGAGTTGGATTATGGCCTTGATATCCATGGATTTAATTTTTATAAAATGAAGAGAATGGATCTTGGAGAAATGTTAGGGTATGGTAATTTGGAAAATAAGAGAATTGAATTTTTATTTATTTATTTATTTATTTATTTTTTTTAAAGAGAAAGAAATCAAAACATTTTGTAAAGTCTATAAATGAACTTGAGGTTGGATTATGAATATTTTGTTTTACTATTGTTGTTGTTGGGCTTAAAGTCTCATGTGAATTGAATTATTACATCACGGGTATTAAGTATATGTGTTTAGAGGTTTGTCCTTGGTCATTGGTGGAGGATGACACTTTTGTTGAAAAGATTACCTGTATGTATTCATTGGTGTTATTTGTGCTTCTGGCATGTTGTGATGGTTGGCATTGTATACTGCGCTGATAATTAGAGGTACCATCACCTTCTAGCTAGCGCCTAGAGAATTGGCTCTGTTGAGAATCAGAGGTACCATTCCATTCCAGCTAGTGCCTGGAGAATTGGATGCACTGAGAATCAAAGGTACCATTACCTTCCAGCTAGGGCCTAGTAAATTGGCATTCTGTTTTGGAAAGTTGTATTTTTGGCTTACCGTGCTTAAGGTAGGTAGAACAGAGTCCTATTTATCACATTTATCATAGTGTATCTCTATGTATCATGCGTTATGATGATTATGGTTCTGAAAGGCCGGGTTGTCTTATATGTTGAGTAGATAGTTGTTGGGTGTTTGTCGTTTTCATCCTCATGTTTGATGTTTATGTGTAAATGTGAGCATATCAAATTAATTATTAAGAGCATCTCTTTAACTTGGGCTTAAGGCCAGAAAATGTGATGAACGTTTTGGAGATGTTATGTATTGTGTTTGTGAATAATGTGAAGAAATCGGATTTTTGTGAACATGTTTCAAAAACAAAACGGTTGTTATGTGATAATTTTGAAATGACAAATGAGAAGAAAATGTGAACCGTCTGCATTGTTGAAAGAATTGGATGATTTTGGGAAAAGTACTTATGTAAATATACGTTGGCACTAACTGTCACATTATTTATATAGTATGAGTTGACGCATTCATGATCATAGCTATTTGTAAGTTGTTATTGTTTAGGATCATGTTGGGATCCCTACTAAACTTTATGTTCATCGCACGTTGCTAATCCTTTTTTAGGTGAATGTCAAGAAGTGATTCAAGATCGAGGATCTTCTTTATCTATTGGCCAGGGGGCATTTTATTTGTTGGCGGAATGTCATTGTTGTGAAAGGGTTGAACACTTCCTTTTTATGTAATAGTGTAAGCCTACGGGAAACTTATTTAATCGTACCTCTAGTTGCATTCATTATGTATTCGATTAAGAGAATCTTCATTTATTTATCTTTATTAATGTATTAGAACTTTCATACGTTATCTCTGAAATTGTATGATAGTAATGGATTGGTAATGACATCCATGAAATAAAAAGGTGGTGCGTTACACATGAGTTCAGAGTATGAAAGTTGGTGTCGATGTCAGATTTTGCTGCCGGTATTTGTTCTATTGGCATCTCAGGGAGATGAAAAATAGGGGCAGGGGCACTCTGCAGACGCTCAGAGGAGCTGGTGCCAGCAATCTCTATTGGTCTGTCATTAAGGTCTGGGAAAAGGGAAAGAGTATGACGGGAAGCAGCCATGTTAAAGAGGAATTTTAGCGATTACAACCTAATTTTGCAGCCTTCTTATTTATTTTTATTTTTTTTGCTCTGCCTCGTAGACTGTCCTTGAGAAAAGTAGGGAGAGGATGAATGAGCAAAAAAAAAAAGACAAAGGAGAGGAGGTCGAGGCAATCGGGAAGGATCAAGGTCGAAACGTTGTGTCGTCAATTGCTGCACTTGTTGAAATCATATGCGCTAGACACGACGCTCAAAGAAGAAGAAGAAGAAGAAGAAGAGAAAAAAAAAAAAAAAAGGGTGGCGCTCAACGCCTCAGCAAGGGGAAAAAAGGAAAAAAGAAAAAAGAAAAGGGAAAAAAAAAGAAAAAAGAGAAAAGAAAGAAGAAAATAAAAGGAAAAAGAAAATGAAAGGAAGAAAATAAAATAAAAGAAATCAAAATCAAAAAGAAAAAAATTAAAACAAAAAAGGAAAAAAAAAATCAATTTGTGTATTCATCTGTTGTGCATCCATCATATTATTGTTGTGCATCCATCACATTGCATAATGTATGTCTTACATTGTACCCTTCATGTTTTCGCATTCACCGTCACACTTGCACTATCTATTACGTCTATCATGCATAGTTACAACTGTCACACTGTTGCATCACTTAGCTACAATCTATTCACATCACTTGGTTACAATTCTTCAAACATTTGGTTGCAACTTTTCATCATTTACTCAATTGAAACCAGCCCCCTATTTCGTATCAAGGTGTGGTCTAGGTCTCACTTGTTGGTTAAGACCTTTTCCCGGTTGAAACCAGCCTCCTATTTCATATCAAGGTACGGTCTAGGTCTCGTTTGTTGGTTAAGACCCTTTTCTTCTTTCCCAATTGAAATCAATTCCCTATTTCGTATCAAGGCAAGTTCTAGGTTTCGCTTATTGGTTACTCGGTTAAAACCAATCCCCTATTTCATATTGAGGTACGGTCTAGGTTTCGCTTGTTGGTTAACCAGTTAAAACCAATCCCTTATTTCGTAATGAGGTACGGTCTAGGTCTCGCTTGTTGGTTAAGACCCATTTCTCGTTTACCCAGTTAAAAGCAGTCTCCTATTTCGTAATGAGGTATGATCTAGGTCTCGCTTGTTTGTTAAGGTTCATTTCTTCTTCACCCAGTTGAAATCAATCCCCTATTTCGTATTGAGGTACAGTTTGGGTTTCGCTTGTTGATTAAAACCCTATTTTCTCCTCTCATGTGAGTGTATTTGGATTGAACCCCTTGTTATGCTTCATATCATTTGCACGAGGCTTGCCTCGCATATTACCTATTGCATTGCATTGCATAAATCATGACTACTACACAAAATCGGCTTCGCGAAGCGTGTAAGTCCAGCTTTCACTTGCATTTCGAACATGTCATTTGCATCTTGCCCCTGAACTACGTTGGTTTGATTCCTTGCAAGAGGATACGTCGGCAACCCTCGGGTTCAACCAACTGCATTTGCATTTTGTTTGTTTGCCAAAGTCTTATGGCTTTGTCAAAAGGGTCGTCTTCGAATTTTGACATTCACTCACATCATGAAAATGATGTATTGAGCTCTGTCAAAGAGGGGCAACTATTGACACCCCATTTTTACTGGCCCTAAGACTTGGAAGCTTTTTTTGATCATCTAATGATGAAAATAAGAATATGTTATCTCACAAAATTCTCAATGGAAAGATAGAATTTAAGCTTCAATCCCAACCTTTACCCGTTTTGGCCAAAATGTTTTAAATCGGTTTTAGCCTAAATTTTACATATTTGGCCGAAAAAATATATTTTATTAGTCTATTTATTTTTATTTTATGATTTTATATGTTTTTATGTGTTTTATGTTTTTTTGGGTATTTGTACATATATTTATGCAAATAATACCTTTTATATATTATTATATTATAAGGTGCACAATGTTCTGCTGTGCACCATTTGAAAAACCTACTAACTCCACCGTTTGGTTTTTGTTCGTTTGTGAAATTTATTGCCTATAAAAGAGACAGGTGGAGAGGAGAGTAAGACTAGGGGAATAGGAGAGAAAAAATCAGAGGAGAAAAAAATTTGTGTTCAAAAAGGAGAAAAGGATCAGAAAGAAAAGAAAGGGAAAAAAGAAGAAAGACAAAAAAAATATTTTCAAGAGAGGAAACGAAAAAAATCTTAGATGCTTTATTATTGAAGGAAAAAATATTTGTTCGAACCAAAATTTTCAACCAACTTGTTTCTCCATTCTCTTCACTACCTTTTCTCTAATACACCAAAAAAAAAAAAGAAATACCATTAGAGCTAAAATTTCAAACTCTAGACTGAGAATTGAAAACACATTACACAATCTTGAAGGTGATTGGAATAAAGTTTGGAAATTAGAAAATTCATCATTTCCCTAAAAGGTGAATTTTTGTAAACTTTCATTTAATTTAAAAATGTGACAATAGCTTGTTTAAACACTTATTTTATTTCTTTTCATAACTGTTTTTATTGCTTTAAAGGGAATGGTGCACCACCCATATATCTTTGTAATTTACTGCTTTACATAAACTGTTGTAATTTACCGCTTTGAATGGTCGGTGTTTCACCACCTATATAAACTGTTGTAATTTACCCCTTTAAATGGTCAGCCAAAACCACCTAATTTGTTAGAGATGTGACCCGCTGGATGAACAGTGACCGGCGGTGAATAGTAACCTCCGATGGTGAATAGTAACCCCCGATGATGAATAGTACCTCTAGCAATGAATAGTACTCGCAAATGAAAAAGTGCATAGTAAGATGAATAATGACCAAGGAGAGTGAATAGTAACTGTGCAGTGAATAGTGCTGCCGACAGTGAATAGTGCCCCCAGATGAATAGTGCCAAACAGAGCAATCTCCCAACAGAACCATTTCCGGCAATTGATTTTGAGGCATATTTCTATTTTCTTTTAATTCGATTTGCAAGGTTTTATTTATGTTTTAATAATTTCTCCCCCTTCTATCTTTATTCAAGCGTTGTAATAATTCACCACCCCTGCTTCTTTCTATCACGTTCATTTTTTTGCTTTCCATATCTGTAAAAAAGTATCGTGTTTTATTTTTTCATCATACCCATTCCTTGCCTCCATATTTCATGCATTCAAATTTAGCTAATTTTACGTCTATGGATTTAATCAATTTCTACGTGATTACATACGCTACCTCATGCCTTGAGATGATTCTCATGTCATGTTTTAGTAGTTGAATCTCTAGTCGCATTTTGTTCATATATTGCATTAGGATTTTGTGTATAAGATGATGCATATTTCCTAACTTTGTTTTGCAGCTATTTGCGGGACGCTAGTAAATATGTGAGTATTTATGCTTTAGCATCCCGTTTTTGTATGTTTCCCTTATTATGTTTAGTATCCTACTATGTGGCTACTTGCTTAAATAATATATTTTATGTGTTAGTAGATCGGGGTTGTATCGCTCAATTTGGGACAGTATTGATTTCTTATACCTGTGGGCTCAAATTCATTGTGAGTTGCACATATTTGAAAATTCTTTCAAAATGCATGAAATCAAGCCGTTCCGAAATGAATGACACAATATATACTTGTTTGCTTCACATAGTAATTTTAGCATTTATTAAATAATCGGAATATGAACATATAAAGTCAATAAAGTTCATATCATGGTTTAGTAGAGACCGATCTTTTGATCGGGTGAGCGGGGGTACTCAATTAATTACCTTTCCCTCTCATACCTGAGGTTCTAAACTGAGACATCTCTAGTTATGACGAACAGTGGCCTTAACACGAGGTTCGAATTTCCTAATTTTTCCAAAATATTAGGTGGGAACTCTGAGATCTGGTGGTATAGTCCATTTCCGGCAAATGTTTTGCAATAAAATGGATTTTCTATAAAAATTGTTGGATTTGGACTCTCATCTATGTTTCACATTGCACTCGTGGGACTAGATCAAAGAAATTGAGGGTACAAACCATTTAGCACGTCGGGATACCCCCTGAGCATACGACAGTTATCCCTTTATACTCCCATAACTATTAGGGTTGGATTGGGCTTGAAAAGAGTATAAAAATATACTTTTCATCACAAAGGCCCATATAACCTGCACAGCACACAAACTCATTGAAATCATTGAATAATAATTGATGTGGACTTAATTAATGTAGTTTAGGGGGCCTTAATTTTTATATTTTGGCACTTATCACTCATAATAATCTCCTTTCTTTTTTCTTTTTCTTTTTTTCTTTCTTAGGAATTGAATTCACTGTTGTACACAAAAGTGACTGTTATACACCTTGTGGGGTCGATTTCGAGTTATATTTTGATTATATGAACCTTTCATTTTTTAGGGACTACTGAGTGGAACAGACATGCAAAAAATCAAGTTGATCGAATATTGGTAACCCTTTCGTCTAATTACATCTGTATTCAGTTTTATATTCAAATATTATTTGCTATTCATTTCTTTATTTACAAATGTGATTTGATGAAGGGTCTACCGATATAAGATCAATTTAATTTTTGCAGGTATGTTCTACTTATATTTTCAAAAATATAAACGATTTAGATTATCAAAATCAAACGTAAAACAAGCCTCATCAGACATATTACAGTTACTATTGTGCTCACTACACAGCAGTGACTCCAAATCCTTTCCTTAACCCTTTTCCCTTTATTGTTGTGGGTGTTCTTTAGGTCTGGCTACCGACATTCGCAATGGTAGTGATGGAGTTTGAGTAGTGGCGGCAATGATGACGGTTCTTAGGCCTAGATACTGAGTTACGAAAAAAGAATGACGGCAATGACGACGGCGGGTATGACTTTTAATTTAATGCAAATCTTATTTCTCTAAATCACATCTATGAGAAAATTAGTAATTTTTCTAAGGGAATTTTTTTTTAAGGTCCCAATATTAAGATTTTATAAGATAAAAGACATACAATACTTTCATAGTAGTTAAGGTCCCTCAACGTTTCTACAGAGAAAATTTGACTCAAAGAAATTTTGCTCGACTCAAAGAAATGTCAATTTTTACAGAGAAATTTTGAAATTTCTCTAAGTCGGGAAAAATTTCTTCGAGTCGAATTTTCTCTGTGAAAATGTTGAGAGACCTTAGCTAATAAAAAAACATCTTAGATCTCTCCTACTACACAAATTGGAGAGGGATGTTTCACTAATTTTCCCTTTTCTAAAACTACAACTGTTTTTTTGGGAATTTCTTATAGTTTATGTAGGATTTCTTTGTTTAAACTTTTGGGCTTTGTTACTTTTTTTCTTTTTCTTTGTTTTATATGCCTGCTTATTTTCTTTTTTATATAAATCGCATTATCACTTTTCTTTAAATATACATAGAGAGAGTAATGCTATGGTTTATTTACCCTTATTACGTATTTTATTTATATATATATATTCTTTATACTCTCTTTCATTCATTTCCTCCATTACACTTACTTTCCTTTCTTTATTTCCTTCCTGTCCTTATAATTGGGGGAAATTTCATATCAGAGTAATTTAAAAAGTAAATACAAATTAATTATGTAACGACCCGACTTTTATTACTCGAATAATGTTATCTTTGTCCTTTAAATCAATCCATTTCAATAATAATAAACATCAAAGGTATTTAGGAAGAAATAAATTACAATGTCTTCTCTCGTGTATATGTAATGAAATACAATACACGCCCATAGATGTTACGTCATCAATTACAAAATAACGAAATATAAAAGGGATTAACCCTTTTTACAACACATTGGCATTTTGCCTGCATTTAAAAGTCCCCATGACCAACAATTAGCAGACTTAAAGTCTTGAGCAACTCTTTACGCCATACCTGAAAAATGATTAACAACGTGGGACAAATACAAAGGTCTAGTAGGAATCCCAATAATTATAAACAATAGCAACATATAGATAGGTATGATCATGAATGCTCCACGTATATATATATATAGGAAATGTGACATTTCATACTTCAAAATATATTTACATAAATATAATTTCCCAAAAGATCCTCTTTAACATAACAAGAAATAAAGACCAATTCTTCCCTTTCAAAACTTTTCATTTGCATTTACAGAAATCTCAACCATTCATCACATTACCATGATCCCCTAAGATTGATCTAAACAATGTACTTGTCCTACATTCTAACTCATTACAACTACAAGGACAATTACTATATATTATGGCCTTAAGCACAAGTGTAAAATGAATGTTCACAAATACATGTATATATAAGTAACAATAGATGCGTCAACACACATTACCATATTTTATCGGTCACAAGCATAGAAAGCCAATAATGCATCCCTTTTCATCATAACATAAGTATGAAGATTCACTACCCATAATTAACACATAACGGACCCCGGCGTCGTTAAGCCATAACCACTACAACCCACTTTACTGGGCGTGAGTCGGAGGGGAAAGAAACCCATTTCAAAGAGCCAAATTTTACCCGTCCTCGAGCTGGAGGAGAGATGAACCCGTTCACACTTTATCGGGCACAAACTGGAGGGGAGCGGAATCCATGTCAAAGCACCAAACTTTAACAGGAACAAATTTGGAGGGGAGAGGAACCCATATCAATGCGTACTTCATTCAACTCAACAATTGGCACATTATTCCAAGTTTCACAAATCATTCAACAACGTCAATACCATCCTCTACCGATGGCCAAGGACACAACCTCATAAACAATAGTTACCAAGTCCATGAATTCAATTTCATCCTCCTGATTTAGATGTTATCAACATTTATTTGTTACATAACTTTCATCTTTCAACTCCAATTAATTCCACTTCCAATTCACGCCGTTTTCAAACTTATAATTAAAGTCTCTTCCATTATTGCGATCCTATCTTTATGATTCAATTCAAAATATTCAAATTTGGTTTAACAAGCAGTAATTCGTCATGAATACAATTATTCACTTGTTTTAAAGAAAAAATCATCAGCTCCTCTTACTTCTGATTTCACAAAATTATATCAATGTTTTATTGATTTCCAAAATTTATTTTTCTTCTCTCCAAAATCCCAATACCCACAACAAATCGTCACATCTTTCTCATTAATTATCAAAACTCAACTTGTAATTTATTTTCATAATCCAACACATATGTAACACGAATTAATCCTATCTCTTAAACAAATAAATAACCAAAGGATTTGGGCCTTTTCATCACACCCCTCATAAACGAGATTAACCAATCCAAAAATCTTTCAATACACATAACATTTACCATTACCCTTTTTATTTCTCCATAACTCTGATTTTTTGACAATTATTACAACTTAACAATTATAAAACCATAAATAACAATTAACAAAAATTAAATTCATGATGACTTTCTTTACTATCTTACCTACCCATTTTCACATTTTTAATACACAATACCCCATATGGTTTAAATAAAATCAAATCACTAATTTTCTCCTCTTTCTCAGAACTCATAAACAATTAATTAGGGCTTTTTACTCTAATCCTTTTTAAACATGTTCCTCACACATTACAATCTCATATATTCACAACAAAATATAAGATTGAACTCTAGATCATAAAATCCTAACCATCATCACATAGTTTTCAAAAATACCAACAAATCAAGTTTTTAATGCAATAAAAACTACCACGTTTCTAACTATAATGAGGTATTGAAAAGGAACAAAGAAATCCCTACCTCAAAGAGAGAAGAGGAGAAAATTCTAAAAATCAACTTCGCCAGAATATGATTTCCACCGGTCAAAACATAGCTCTCGAGACGCTCGTCATTTTCGTATAAGGAACTAGTATCAAAATCTCGCTTGATCTTTGTAGATCAAAGTCAATGTGAAATTTGGTGAGAGTTTAGAAAGAATGGAGAGAAAAGAGAAGTTAGAAAGAGAGAGTGTGTGATGAGAAATGGTCAAAAAGAAAGCGAAGAATCTGATTTGAGTGAAAAAAATAGCACATAAATCGATGTCTAGATGCGCAAAATCTGCTCGTGCGGATTTTAAAACTGCTTGTGCAAATCAAGTCAAGGAAAAATGGCTTTCTTGTGAAATCCGCTCTTGCGGAATTGAAATTTCCACTTGTGCGGATTTGACCAGACAACTTTTACTGGGTGACTTCAAACAAGCATATTCTCCCTCATTTGGACACGGAATATGGTCGATTTTGTGTCTAAATTGAAGTCTCAGAAATAAGCTTTCCAACAGTTCTATCTTCATATCAAGATTCAAAATGTGGAGAAAGAAAAAGTCAAAAGAGTGAACGTTACTCAAAACGAATATTCAAATCAGGCATTCTTGGTCTAATCTTGCTCAACCAACAAGTTAACTCATCAATCAAGGCTCCAAACAATGAGGAGGTGGTCCCAATTATAATGAATAAAAGGTCAAATGCAATCCATAACTTTTCAAAAGTGCAAAAAATAAAATAAAATAAAATAAAAATGTAAGTATAGAGTAACGGTTACACTTAACATAAACAAGTCAGGATTAAGACTCGAGACACTACAAACTATAACTTCATTAATATTAATAAGTGCAAACTTCACTTTACCCCTTGTGGTTTGGGCCGAGTGCAGATTACCTCCTTGACATTCGAAAATCACCACATAACCCCCCACATGATTTTTGGACCAAAATGCACGTCTAACTTCTATTAATAGCAATGGTAAATTAACCTTTATACCCACCCTTGTCTTCTCCATCCTTTCATCTAACTTATGTTCTTCTTGCATCTTCTCTCTCTTATGGAAACAACCATGGCATCAATCATCGCTGCCATTCACCGCCTTCATTCCTCTTAATTCTCATTCTCTTCTTTTCCCACTCCTTCGCTCTGGCATCACTGCCTTACACTCCATCTACAACAACTGCATGTGTCATTCTCATTCACTGCCAACGATGGCACCTAGCACCATCTAATTTCTCAGTCATGGCACCTACTGCAATCAGATTTCTAGGTTCCAACCATAAAACGTTCGAATTCCCAGTGTTCATAATCTATTCACCTCAATGAATCTATTGAATTTTTCTATTTGGTTTTGTGTATTATATATGTACACATGTATATGTGTATATATGTATGTATATTATAAACGTAATTAAACTAGAGACCAAAACAAGGTTACAAATTAAAAATTAAGTTATAAAATTAGAATTATTTGGATTAATATTTGGTTTTATTATGTACCAAATCGTAACACGTCGGGGACATTTTTGTATTACTTATTTAGTAGCAGTGGTTTGGAGGAGAGAATAGAGAGAAGAATGTTGAGGTTGGTTTGGTATGTGCCGTTGGAAGTGTAAGTTGTTGTGTTTGGGCATGTATATTATTATATTGATAACTTGGGGCAACTTTGGTTTTGTTGGGGATAAGCAAGCAAAAAAAAAAAAAAAGCAAATAAAGAAAATGGCTTTGGAGATATGATGGAAGAGTGATGGGTTCATGGTGGTAATCAAAACTCTATGGTTATTGTTATTGGAGCCCCATGTGGATACTTTTCTGGGGTTTAATTTATCAGAAACATACCAGCATAAATAGGAGGTGCTGGTGGAAAAGAAATGGAGTACAGAGAGAGAGGACAAACAATGGCATTCTTTGGTAAATTTGAAAATGTATAAAGGGCATTTTCGTCCTAATAGTAGACATACTCTCTAGATAGGCGTGTGACTCTCATAAACCACATGAGGGTTATGTAGTGATTTCTGAATGTCAGGAGGGTAATACGCACTCGGCCCAAACCACAAGGGTGTAAAATGAAGTGTGCCCTATTAATAATTAAAATTATGAATTTTTTTATACATATATAATAATCTTCTCAAATTATTTGTGATTGATAATTTCCCCTTGTGATTATTGGCGTACATCTTTGTTTGTAAAAATTCTTCATCAAATCAATAAAACTAAATCGAATACCTTGTTGATTCTACATGATTCCTTTTTTATCTTTCCTCCATCAAACATTTTAGTTTTTAGATAATCAACAAGAAATACAATCAAATATTGATTGGATAAAAAAAAAAAATTAAATAACATGTTAAATATCTAATATAAAATAAAAAGGACATTTACAGGCCGATCTTATTAATCAAACTTATTTACCTATAAGTTCTGATTGATAAATTTATTACTACAAATTTATTAACCACATAAATTTATCACTGTAAATTTATTCATTAATATCCACCATCCTTACTCATATTTACTCGCTCACTTACAAAAATCCACCATCTTCTCATATATACACAAAGAACAAGAGAGACAGATAAATTTGTAACTGTAAAATTTATAACAGTGGAGTGTAGATTTCCTACGATGGTAAAGTGTAGATTGGCGATGATATATCTGCAATGATGGTGGAGATAGCTAGTGAACGGTTGTAGGATCTAAATAAAGATGATGGTGGTAGTAGGTGGACGACGACAACGGTAGTGGTGGTGGTAGTAGGTGGAAGACGACTCCGACAACGGTGGTAAATAACAGTAGTGTAAAGCTTTTGAAAAAATGGTAGAGAGAGAGAGAGAGAGAAAGAGAGCGAGAGAGAGAGAGAGAGATGAAAGAGCTTGACTGATATAGGTATTGTAATACTTATTGATGCATTTAAAAATTTAATAAGACTTAATGGTATTTAAATCTGCTTAATGCCCTAAAATAACATAAAACAAATTTGACACCAAAAAAATAAAAAATAAAATTAACACTTTATTATTTTACCACATCATATACTATATTATCAGAATTTGTACTTTATAAAGTGTCGTGATATTTTAGCACAACTACATTTATGAAAGGTTGGACTTCTCTGTAGTCTACATCTAAACTGGAAACTACTGGGCCTATGGAGACTACCACATATTACATTTCAATTATGAGAATTATTTATTTTATAAGGCATTCTGTTTATATTATTCATTAAAAAAAATTGGATCAATTTAGTAGTTGTAACTTTTTTATTTTATATCATTTGACTTAAAAATAAAAAAAAAATAAATAAAAGTTGTTCACTGTATTTTTGAAAAGGTTGGGCTTTCCTTCAATCCAATTAAATTGAAGGGTGTTGTCCGGGAATAATGGGTCCCATTTCAGATGATTTGAACAATTTATCTTTTAGACCCTTCATATATATTGTTATAAAAAAAAAATTAGGTTTATCCAATAATTGTAACATATTCAATTTATGGCATTTATTTTTTTTTAAAAATGAACAGTAAGTGTATTTTTTAAAATAAACCATCTATTTTTTTTGGTGACAAACGCAATAAATTGAACACATTATGATTATCGAATAAATCTAATTTTTTTTGTAGGTGATATACATGAATGACCCTACAAAATAAATACTTTAGATCATTAAAATGGGACATGTGGTGTTTCTTATGGGCTCAAACAATACCTTTCAAACCAGATTTGGACTAGAGGCAATGCATGCCCTTTTAGAAAATAGACAAACGAGATAAAAGAAAAATAATACAATTATCATATCGATTTAACTTTAGGGAAATTTGGCTATAAACCCCCTTTATCTTCCTTTCATTGTTAAAAGGACTAAGAAAAAAATTATACTTTCTAAACCCCCTCATAATTATATAGTCTTGCATAAAGGACAAAATTTATTATTTAATATTTTATATGACTATTATACCCACTCTCTTCCCCACTCTCTACCATTCCATTGCAATTTCCATTTTCTCTCTCTAAAACCAGAGAAATGGCAAGGACTCCATCTCTCTCCTTCACACCTGATCGCCGATTCATTCCCAAACACCGACAATCACCAAATTCTCATCACATTGATCAACGAAAACTAATGAATTTCATCCTGAACAAACAAACAAACAAAAACCTAGCACAATCATAATCTGAAAAATCCAAATCCTCCAAAACTGATTAGGTCTTCCAATGGCGGTGGTAGCACCAGTAGTGGACACAGAGTCCGCCTCAGATCGGAGTTCGATCTCCTTCTTCGGTTGATTTCTTCACTGTTCGATCACCGCTGTTGCCATTTGATCAAAGATCCTCGCCTGACATGTTCTATCTGCGTTGATACATATATATATATATATATATATATCTATATATATGTGTGTGTTTGTGTGTTTTGAGATTTGAATTCGAATATATATGTGTTTTGATATTTGAATTCGAATAAATATATATACATATCTACATATTTCGATCTCTAATCAATATATATATATATGTATATCTATATATATGTGTGTTTTGAGTCTTTAAGATCGAAGATTTGAATGATTTTTTAGTAGAAGAGAGACCTGTTAGATCAAACATAACCTAATGGATTTATGAAATCGGCTAATGTGATGGAACCAGAGTAAAATAACATAAAATTTCATTTGATAGAACCATTGCTCTGTTTTTTTTATTTGACAAAACCAAAGTAAAATCTTACTTTCATACAGAGTAAAATTTTACTTTAGTTTCAGAGTGCAAAATTTTACTCTTATTCAGAGTAAAATTTTACTTTTATACAGAGTAAAATTTTACTTTAGTTTCAGAGTGTAACATTTTACTTTTATTCAGTGTAAAATTTTACTTTCATACAGAGTAAAATTTTACTTTCATACAGAGTAAAATTTTACTTTAGTTTCAGAGTGCAAAATTTTACTCTTATTCAGAGTAAAATTTTACTTTTATACAGAGTAAAATTTTACTTTTAGTTTCAGAGTGTAAAATTTTACTTTTATACAGAGTAAAATTTTACTTTCATACAGAGTAAAATTTTACTTTCATACAGAGTAAAATTGTATGAGGGTAATATGGTAAAAGAAACAAATTTTAAAATATCAGGGGGTTTTGAAAGTACTTATATAATTCTTGTCCTTTTGAAAGACAAATTAGATAGTGAGGGGGTTATGACCAAATCCCCCTTAACTTTTTTCATTGATAATATACAGAAAATATCTTATAAAATAAATAATTAAAATTATTAAAATAGAATCTATAAAAAAACACCACATATACGATTAAGACGACTCCACCTAAATTATGAATATAAGAGAAACTCAATTCATTTATAAAACACAGCAATCGAATTGCTCCAAAAATATACAATAATTGCTCACGAGAGTTTTTCTTTGCAAGAAAACGGGAGACAAGTCTAAAAAACAACATAGAAAGACGTGCAAAATCTACCTCTACAAGACAACTAAACAATCACAGTGGAATCGTGAGTTTGTTACCCACCCCAAGTTGTTTGCATTCTTATTTTTCCATCATAATTTGCTTTTTTAAATCTACATTTTTAATAAATTATTTTAATCCACATTCTTATTTTTAAGTGATGATTTTCTATTACTTTCTAAATCCACATTTAAAACACAACTTTAAAAAATCATATTTAACGTATTAAAACATTGCTTCCATCTTAAAATTATGTTTTGAAAACATAATTTTCTAAAATAACGTTAATATATGAAACAAGTAGAAAACTATACAAAATTTAAAATGTGAAATCAAAATTACTTGATTTTAGTAAACAAATAATGGTGGAGTCACTCGTGACATGATTTCCTATTGCAATTAACCAATCTCTACATGGACCCAAAAACATTGGATTTGTGTGATTTAGAATATTACTTAACTAGGACATTGACTTTGTAATTGTGTAATGTTGGAAAAATGGTGAAATATAGGCTTATTTTGGGTCATGTTTGAGTCCAAATTTGAGTGGGCCCCAAACGTCATTTGGGTTGGGTCTGAAGAGGTGACGTGTTCCTTGTCGCGTAGCAAGTCACACGGTGAAGACGGTTCGTCAAAACCATTTATGAGTAAATGAAAAGTTGACGTCGTTTTCGGGTTCGTGGAATATGAAATTTAAGGTAGTAAATGTGGGTTTCCTTGAAATGGGTTGTCCCACATTGAAACTTTAAGAGAGTTTTTTTGTGTATTTAAGCTCTAGACTACAACACTTGGGTTGGGCCCTAAGGGGCACCCCAAGTTTGTAGAAGGGAAGAGTTATGGACAAATAGAACCTTGGCTAAAAACCACTACGCGCGCACCGCCGTTCGTCCGGGCGTGGGGTCGGGTCTGTTTTAATATTAATTTTTTGGACAAAAATTTATTTGAATTTTTCCATTTTCCAATTTGAAATTTAAATTCAAATTTTTGTTTTCCTAAAGTTATATCTCTTCCAAAACTATTCCAATAGTTTTTAAAAAACTGTTTCAACAGTTTAAAACATTGTCCAGCAACGGATATATTTTCAAACTGTTTGAAAAAACTGTTCCAAGAAGCAACGGACAGAATCTATTTGAATTCAAAACAGCATATGTTCAAAACAGGTTGCATCTATTCACTTTCAAAACTAAATCTGTTGGACAGATTCACACCTGTTCGGACAGGACTTGTGTGCCTATAAATACCACATTCCAGCAGTATTATATCATCCGAAAAATCAGTCTGAAATTAATTCCTTTATGCTGTCCAACTTTTATCTTTGGTGCATTATTCTTCATATTAGTTTTAGAATAAATTTCAGAGAGTTAGAACACAGGTTTGGTTCGCCGTTCAATTTGTTTTGAAGCGCTACTATAAATTGGTTAAGATCATTTTATCTTGGGAGATAGACGCCACATAACCGTAAGCACCGTAGCGGGGCGAATCTGTCTTAAGGACAGAGTCACACACTCGACTTGGTCTTTTATTTTTCATTTGGTTCAAAAAAATAAATTCTATAAGTTTTATTTTATTTTGTTTGAATTGGTTTCTATTTATTTTATTTACACAGAAGATTGTTCCAACAATCTTAAGACAAAATCAAATTATTCAGTTTACAGAATTTTTCGTTTGTTTCCCTTTGTCTTTCTTCTTTTAAGAAAATTATTTTCTGTGGATTTACAAAATAATATTCTGGTTGGAAAAACAAATAGTGATTATATGCTATTTGACAAATAGTAGTAATATACTGTCTATTTTCTTTGACAACTAGTAGTAATATGCTGATGTCATTAACAATTCAGAATATTTATTTGTGGAATCTTGTCAGAAATTAATTTTAGTTTTTAGAAATTATTTTCTGAGTGTTCTTTAATTTAAAAAAAAAATTAGGTTTTTAATTATTGAAGTGTTACAAAAATTTAATTTTCTGTGTGTAATTAATTTTGTTAAATAAAATTTTATTTTATTTCTAACTTAATTGAAAAATAAAAGTTACATTCTTGTTTCTTTTATTTTTATAGAATTTAATTCTGTGAATTTGGTTTAATTTTCTATATAGTATAAATTCTAATTATAATTTTGTTTTATAATTTAGAATTTATGGCTACTGAAACAAATGCTCAAACAAGTACTAGTGTGGTGGCGGCAATTGCGCCAACCCCCTCTCCTGTGGTGACAGTACCGGTAAATCATGGTGAGAAGCCAGAGAAGTTCTCAGGAACTGATTTTAAAAGATGGCAACAGAAAATGTTGTTCTATCTTATAACTCTGAACCTGTCTCGTTTTCTTCGTGAGGATGCTCCTATTTTGAAAGAGGATGAAACCGACCGGCAAGTGGTTGCTGCGGTTGATGCCTGGAAACATGCCGATTTCCTTTGCCGAAACTATATTTTGAATGGACTTGACAACACATTATACAACGTCTACAGTTCTATCAAAACAGCAAAGGAACTCTGGGAGTCTTTGGAAAAAAAATACAAAACGGAAGATGCCGACTCAAAGAAATTTGTGGTTGGCAAATTCCTAGACTTTATAATTGTTGATTCTAAAACTGTGATCAGCCAAGTTCAAGATCTCAAACTCATTCTGCATGACATTCACGCGAAAGGCATGTCTCTCAGTGAATCCTTCCAAGTTGCAGCCTTAATTGAGAAATTACCACAAGGTTGGAAGGAATTCAAGAACTACCTCAAATACAAGCGCAAAGAAATGTCTTTGGAAGAATTAATTGTGCGTTTAAGGATTGAGGAGGACAACCGCAATTCTGAAAAGCGGGCTGGTAAGCATCCTATGGAGTCTAAGGCAAATGTGATGGAACATGCTTCAAAAACCAAGAAATGAAAGTCTTCTGAAGAAAGTTCATCACAAGGCTCTAAAGGGGGGGAAAATAAAAAGTACAGGTTTAATGGCAAATGTTACATCTGTGACAAAGAGGGATATCGGGCCAAAGATTGTCGTAGCAAAGGCAAAAGAAAAAGAAGAACAAGCAAGAAGCCTGCTCAAGCCCATATGACCAAAGTGGACAATATTTCCAATGATGTAGATGGCATCAATCTTTCTGCAGTTGTTTCCGAGGCAAATCTTGTCAGAAATCCTAAAGAATGGTAGGTGGACACTGGTGCTACTCACCATATCTGTGTTGACAAAAAGATGTTCACATCTTATTCAACAGTGGACAATGGTGAACAACTTTTTATTGGCAACTCCTCAACTTCCAAAGTTGATGGACAAGGGAAGATCGTTCTCAAGATGACATCTGGAAAAGAACTCACTCTCAACAATGTGTTGCATGTACCGGACATTCGCAAGAATCTTGTTTCAGGATCTTTGTTGAGTAAGAATGGGTTTAGGCTAGTGTTTGAGAGTGATAAATTTGTATTTACTCATAATGGGATGTATGTAGGAAAATGTTACATGTCTGATGGTCTTTTCAAGTTAAATTTCATGACCGTTGTACCCTCAGTTATTAATAAAAATACATCTTCTTCTTACTTGCTTGAGTCTTCAAATTTATGGCATTGTAGACTAGGACACGTTAATTATGGATCTTTGCGTAGATTAATTAATATGGAATGTTTAACTAAATTTGACATTGATTCAAATCATAAATGTGAACTTTGCGTTGAGGCAAAATTATCCAAAACTCATTTTCATTCAATTGAAAGAAGTACGGAACCACTTGAATTAATTTATAGTGACATTTGTGATTTTAAATCAATTCAAACTAGAGGTGGGAAAAAATATTTTATCACTTTTATAGATGACTATACTAGATATAGTTATGTTTATTTAATTCGAACCAAGGATGAAACTTTGGAAACTTTCACTCAATATAAGAATGAAGTTGAAAATTAACTTGGTAAGAAAATCAAGAAACTTAGAAGTGATAGAGGTGGTGAATATGAATCACCTTTTGGTGAGTTTTGTAAAGAACATGGAATAATTCATCAAACCACCGCTCCTTATTCACCTCAGCAAAATGGAATTGCTGAAAGGAAAAATAGGACTTTAAAAGAAATGGTGAATGCCATGTTAATAAATTCTAGATTACCTCAGAACTTGTGGAGGGAAGCAATACTTTCTGCTAATTATATTTTAAATAAAGTACCCCGAAAGAAAATAAATCAAACACCTTATGAAATGTGGCATAAAAGAGTACCATCCTATAAATACTTAAAAGTGTGGGGGTGTTTGGCTAAAGTGGCTATTCCTAGTCCTAAAAAGACTAAAGATAGGTCCTCAGACCATTGATTGCCTTTTCATTGGTTATGCCAAGAATAGTAGTGCATATCGGTTTTTGATTTATAAATCAGAACATACCGAAATGCATATAAATACTATTATTGAGTCTTGGAATGCATCTTTCTTTGAACATGTGATTCCGAATAAGATTGGACAAGAGACTAGTAATAAGAAAAGATCTTTTGATGCTATTACTAGTAATGATCAAGATCAAGATCAAGATCAAGAGCAAGAGCAAGATCAAATTGATGAAGAGGAACCTAGGCGTAGTAAACGTGCTAGAAACTCAAAATCTTTTGGTCCAGATTTTCTAACATTTTTGTTAGAAAATGAACCTTTAACTTTTAAAAAGGCTATGTCCAGTCTTGAAGATCCTTTATGGAAAGAAGCTATTAATAGTGAAGTTGAATCCATCTTGCAAAATCACACTTGGGAATTAGTGGACTTACCACCAGGTTGTAAACCTCTTGGGTACAAGTGGATTTTCAACAGAAAAATGAAAGCGGATGGATCAATTGACAAATACAAGGCAAGACTTGTGGTCAAAGGTTTTAGACAAAAAGAAGGTCTAGATTACTTTGACACACACTCGCCGGTTACTAGAATAACATCCATTAGAATGCTAATTGCTATTGCATCTTTATACAATCTAGAAATTCATCAAATGGATGTAAAAACCACTTTCTTAAATGGTGAGTTAAATGAAGAAATTTACATGGAACAACCAGAAGGTTTTTCTGTTCCAGAAAAAGAAAAGAAAGTGAGTAAATTGGTTAAATCATTATATGGTTTAAAACAAGCGCCAAAGCAATGGCATGAGAAATTTGACAAGGTAATGATGTCAAATGGTTTTAAAATTAATGAGTGTGACAAATGTGTTTATATTAAAAACACAGACAAAGGTTATGCCATTGTATGTCTTTGTGTAGATGATATGCTCATCATAGGTAGTAATAATGATATGATTAAAACTACCAAGAAAATGTTGAATAAACATTTTGACATGAAGGATATGGGCATTGCTGATCTAATTCTGGGTATAAAAATTACCAAAACGTCAGAAGGTTATGCTTTGTCACAATCTCATTACATTGAGAAAATACTTGACAAATTCAGCAAAGATGATGATCATCTTGCTAGAACATATGTAGATGTTAATTTGTATCTTCTTAAGAATGTACAGGAAAGTATTTCTCAATTAGAGTATGCCCAAATTATTGGAAGCTTAATGTACTTGATGAACTGCACTCGCCCGGATATAACTTATCCAGTTAGTAAATTAAGTAGATATACGAGTAATCTAGGAGTAGAACACTGGAAAGCAATTATAAGGGTTCTAAGATATCTCCGATTTACTTGTAACATTGGGCTGAATTATACTAGATATCCAGCAGTACTTGAAGGATACTGTGATGCAAATTGGATATCGGATACTAGAGACTCAAAGTCCACCAGTGGGTATATCTTTACTCTCGGTGGGGTGGCTGTATCTTGGAAATCTTCCAAACAGACTTGCATTGCTAGGTCTACTATGGAATCAGAATTCATAGCTTTAGACAAAGCAGGGGAAGAGGCAAAATGGCTTCGCCATTTCCTTGAAGATATTCCAATGTGGCCAAAACCAGTGCCTGCTATTTGCATACATTGTGATAGTCAATCAGCAATAGGTAGAGCACAGAGTCATATGTATAACGGTAAGTCACGACACATTCGTCGTCGATATAACACCGTGAGACAACTACTCTCTAATGGAATTATTTCTATTGAATATGTGAAGTCTAAAGACAACATGGCGGATCCACTAACCAAAGGGTTAGAAAGAGAGTTAGTTGAGAATTCATCGAGGGGAATAGGACTTAAGCCTATAAAATAAGAGTTACCACAACGGCAACCCAACCTAGTTAACTGGAGATCCCAAGATCTAGGTTCAAAGGGACAACCGAGTTGTGAATGACTCGGAAGGATCACTGAGGAGTCTAACTCCTACCCATTTCTAGGATGAAATAGTGATGTCTGCAGCGTTTTAGGTTAAGTAAAATCTTAATGATTCTTATAGCTAGGTAAACCTAGTGGAGTATGGCAGGATACTCTTCATAAGAATCACCTATATGAGTGTGAACTGGGCCAGTTCTATGAGATTTGTGAAGGGCTACAATTCTCTAGAGCACTCATGAAAGACCAAGTTGTTCAGGGCCAAAATGAACACAATAGTGCGAACTAAACTGTGTCTGGAGATATACTGTGTGAGTTCTATTGTCTTGATTTACACACAAACGACTGAACAGTTTAAGACATCATATTCACTAGTTAGCTAGTAAATCCGATAGTGTCTCATTAGGGAAGGTTCAAAGCCAAAAGCTACCTATCCTTTGCAGAATATTTCCAATTTCTGTACTCTCTGTAATTAGCTCATGTTGTTGCATTTTCTCTCCATCAAATTCCATTCATGTGGGGGATTGTTGGAAGAATAGTGAAATATAGGCTTATTTTGGGCCATGTTTGAGCCCAAATTTGAGTGGGCCCCAAACGTCATTTGGGTTGGCTCTGAAGAGGTGATGTGTTCCTTGTCGCGTGGCAAGTCACACGGTGAAGACGGTTCGTCAAAACCATTTATGAGTGAATGGGAAGTTGACGTCGTTTTCGGATTCGTGGAATAGGAAATTTAAGGTAGTAAATGTGGTTTTCCTTGAAATGGGTTGTTCCACATTGAAACTTTAAGAGAGCTTTTTTTGTATTTAAGCTCTAGACTACAACACTTGGGTTGGGCCTGAAGGGGCACCCCAAGTTTGTAGAAGGGAAAAGTTATGGACAAATAGAACCTTGGCTAAAAACCACCACATGCGTGCGCGGCCGCTGTCTGTCCGGCCGAGCCGAGCCAGGAGCGGGTGTGGCGGTCGGATCGGTTCTAATATTAATTTTTTAGACAAAAATTTATTTGAATTTTTCTATTTTCCAATTTGAAATTTAAATTCAAATTTTTGTTTTCCTAAAGTTGTACCTCTTCCAAAACTATTCCAACAGTTTAAAACATTGTCCAGCAACGGATATATTTTCAAACTATTTGAAAAAACTATTCCAAGAAGCAACAGACAAAATCTGTTTGAATTCAAAACAGCATCTGTTCAAAACAGGTTGCATCTATTCACTTTCAAAACTGAATCTGTTGGACAGATTCACACCTGTTCGGACAGGACTTGTGTGCCTATAAATACCAACATTCCAATAGTGTTATCTCATCCGAAAAATCAGTCTGAAATTAATTCCTTTGTGCTATCCAACTTTTATCTTTGGTGCATTATTCTTCATATTAGTTTTAGAATAAATTTTAGAGAGTTAGAACACAGGTTTGGTTCGCCGTTCAATTTGTTTTGGAGTGCTACTACAAATTGGTTAAGATCATTGTATCCTGGGCGATAGACGCCACATAACCGTAAGCACCGTAGCGGGGTGAATCTGTCTTAAGGATAGAGTGTCACACACTCGACTTGGTCTTTTATTTTTCATTTGGTTCGACAAAATAAATACTGTAAGTTTTATTTTATTTTGTTTGAATTAGTTTCTATTTATTTTATTTACACAGAAGATTGTTCCAACATGTAATATATCATTTTGTAGTGTGAGGTTATAAATTTAAATTCAATGAAGAGGAGTTTGATACTCTTTAGTTTCTCTCCTTAAGAAGATTATTCAGCATTTCTATTGTTATGTAGTTAGAGATTAAAAAAAAATGACTTAGTTAATTTGTATTGGAATTTCATATTAGACAAGAAAATTATGAAGATATTCTAAAAGGAAATGGGGTGAATTGTTGTGCCTCCCGCACAACAATCACTGTTGTGAGGCTATATGGGCCCATTTACGGGCCCATTTTAATAATCCGAATCATTAATTTTTAAGAGTATATCAAGTAGAACATACCTGTAAAAAATCAAATTGATCGAATACCGTTAACCATTTCATCGAATTACATTTGTATCTAAAAAATAAATGACAAATGTGATTTGAATTATAAAACTAAATACAAATGTGAGTAGATGAAAGGGTTAAAGATATTCAATCAACTTGATTTTTTGTATGTATATATTCTATTTGTTAGGTTTTTATTCTTGGCAATCCCATTTGACAAAACTCCTTTCAGTTGTAATTTTATTCGATCTTTTATTTCAGTGAGGCTATGAGTTTTAGATACAAATCCAACCCGAATTGCGTCTATGCAGAGGAGTTTGTGATCTTAATCCTATCATGTTTGCCTCTTCGCTAACTATGTCAAGGATCGAGCTGCCCAATCAGCTTGCGGGGGTCTAGGGGATAGCGCCCCTTGACGGGTCTGGGGCAACGCCCTAGTGAGGTCGAGAGGCAACGCCCCCAAAGCAAAAAGTAAAAATGCAATCGAAGTTTCTTGTTCGCTTGAGCAGCCATTTGTGCGCTCGAGCGAAGAATCTTTGGTTCCAGAAGTTTAAATTGTCTGCAAAAGTACTAGAAGTTGTGTTTCTGCGCTCGAGCAGAACTTCCTACGCTCGAGCGTCAGTCCGCTCGAGCAGCCATTCTTGCGCTCGAGCGGAGATCACGGATCAGTTTTCTATAAATATGTGGTTCCATCCGCTTTTAGGGTTATGACTTCTAGATGTTCTTCTTAGGTATTAGGGTTTTCATCTGGAGCTTCTTTGCTTGTTTCCTTTAATATCTGTGAGAGTTTATATCATGAATTGAGTGGATCATACCAAAGGGTTTGTTTGTTTAGTTTGTTTTATTCAAAAAGAGAGAGTTGTTCTCCAGTGGATTCCGGGGAATTTGGGCCTGATGCTTTGGTGGATTCTGGAGTGGCTCATCGTCATCGGCATTGTGGATTCAATGTTGGGCAAGACAATTCCGAGGTGAAGGCGGGGCTGGAAGAGGCACATAGGGGTCGGTTCAATTCGGGCGTGGATTCGCTAGGTAATTGAGAGTACACTTATATAATTTCTTTATGTCTTCTTAGTGGATTGTTGTGTAGCTTTTGCCTGTGGTTTTCTTATCACAATTGGAGGAGCTCCAATTGTGATTTTTCCACGTAAAATCATTGTGTCAATTTATCTTTGATTGTTTTATTGGGATTGCTGTTTACTGGTTAAAATTGGTATATAATCACAAATCAATATTTAGGGAATTTCTAGATTTTTCACTACTATTTGTACTCTAAAGAGTGTACGGTTCAAATTATTAAAACAGGTCTCAAAATGGATCCATATAACCCCATAACAGTAACTATTGTGCAAAAAAACATAACAGTTACCCCTTTTTTTCTTTTTTTTTTTCTTTTTTTTCTAATACTTAGAACACCCTCAAGACAGGACCCTTAGGATCCACCCATACAAGCCAAATTGGAAGAAACTAGCCGATCCACCTAAACCGTCGGACTTCCACTTGAGTAGTAGGAGGTTCGAATTCTACTCAGTAAGAAGAGGAGCATACTCCCTTACCAACTAAGATGGTCCCTTGGTGGTAAGTTACCCCATTTTCATTCTAAAAATATCTAACAATTTTTCGTAGTAGTCACGTGTACGAAATGCATGTGGACATTGGTGCTAATCAAGTTTTAAAAAAAATATTTCATTGCTTTCTACTATTTAGTCTCACTGAAAGAGATAATATAATTATATTAAAATTGTAAAAATTATTATACGTTTTTTAAATTCTAAAAGAGTCAGTGTAATACACCTAAAGATAAATGAGAGAGCTTGTGAAGGATGCTCTATTAATACCTCCCCATTTAAAATTTACGGAAATGTGTGCAATATTTAATTATGTTTTTGAAAGAAACTGCAATTTATGATCAGTGGTGTTTAGAAAAAACAATTATAAAAGAATAATAAATATTATAAATATTAATAATTATAATTATAAATGTTCTTACTAATGTGTAATAATTTTTAAAAACTCTTGAATGGTAATTTCTCTAACGAAAAACAACTCAACAACCAAAATTCCAAATTAGTCTTGGGTTGTTGGTTCCATCTCTCCCTTTTTTTTTTTTTTATTATATATGTATAGTTTAGGAGCACTTACATGTCGGTCTTATTGCCCAAATTTATTTATTTACAAGTTCTATCTATTTTTTTACTTATCAATATCCCTAAAATACTCTTCATTCACCTTTTTCATCCCCAGTATTAACACTGTTATGACTCTGTCCTCTTCCACCAACAACCACCTCCGGTGACAGTTTTCGGTGACCACCTCCAAGGCCGGTGACCATTTCCAGTAAGAATTTTTTGTGACATTTTTTGGCTTTTTTCCAACAAAAATAGCATCTATCACAATCACATCACTACCGCCATCACTTCCAACACTCAGTATTCATTCTCACTCACTTACATTTACATACATACAATCACTAACTTCATTTACTATAGCAATCCCGGTTCTAGACCGACTCTTGTGGTATTCCGGGTTCGGGTTTAATGCTTTCATATTGTTGTGTACCTCTTTCTTCCCTTGTATCTCTTTGAAATTGGCCCTTGGGTTGTTGTGGTTGCGTTTGGAACAGGTTGATTGCTTATTTTTCCAAAACCTTGTTGCCCAGATTTTTGGTTCTCGCTCAAGCGCCATTCTTGCGCTCGAGCGGGCTATGTAAATTTTGGTCCTCCACTCGAGCGGTCTTTCTTGTGCTCGAGCGGGATTTGCAAACTCTCAGTACTTTGCACGTCTACAAAAGTGCTAGAGAGGTGTCTTTCACGCTCGAGCAGCGTTTCCTTCGCTCGAGCGAGTGGGCGCTCGAGCGTCCTTTCTTGAACTCAAGCGGTTTGTCTGTTGTCTGCAAAATACTGGAGGAATGTATTCTACGTTCGAGTGGGCCTCTTCTTGCACTCAAGCGGGACAAGTTTTTGTGTCTGACGCTCGAGCGTCAAACTCTCTGCTCAAGCGAACTGCACGTATATCAGATCGCAAAAATGACTTTTTACATCACTTTTTCATATCTTTTCATTCTAAACCCTAAAGTTGAGAGCTTCTCTCTCTAAAATACTCTCTCTCTATATATATATATTTTGACCTAGATCTATTGATTTCTCCACCCTACTCCCTTTTTAATAAAAAGATAGAACTTCTCAAGATCTTCCATTTGACCTGATTAAAGTTAGATTTCGACATTTTGGAGTTCCATCCTTGCTTGGCTCATCTTTTGTCTTTAAGGTAGGGATTTTCTACACGTTGTTATGATTTTTAACTTAGTCATTTGTGATTGTGTAACAATGGTGGGATTTGGGTGTATTTTGAGCCAAACCTAGGGTTTGGGTGAGATGTAAAGAGGAGTTTTTGGTGGAAATGGAATAAATGAACTTGGGTTTTGAAAATGAAGTCTTGTTGTGTCAAAATAGGTGATTTTGGTACTTGGATTGGTATTTTGAAAAGAGGATTTTTTTCCCTAAATTGATTATTATATCTATTTTGTATAAATAGTTGAAATTGATGTTACAAATATGGAATTGAGTGAGTATTGAAATAGATGATGGAATTGAGTATATAATGCTTCACACCCTTGGAAATTTTGGATAAATTATCTGTCTTAAGATTGTATATATGTTTAGAAATATCTGTATTGGACTATCAGTGGAGAATAGCTTTGTTTGTTGTAGAAATTGCATATGGATTAGATGAATTCAAACTAGTCCATGGTTGATTATCATTGAATATGATCATGTTGTTAATACATTGTATATGTATGATTATTTGGGAGGAGAAAGATGAAGTACTCCATACATGTGATTATGTGTTTAAATACATTATATATGCATGATTGTTTGGGAGGAGAAAGGGGATGGACTCCATTATAATTAAGTTGGCCGAAGTGTCTTGGATGAAAGTCCCCGAAACTATACGTAGGTGCCGATCTCGCGGACGAAATATCCCTAAAATGGCAAATTGAAACTATACATGGGTGCTGATCCCGCAGACAAAATATTCGTAAGATGGAAATTGGAAGTGTTTATGCGTTGATTGTGAAATTTTGAACCATTGAGTTGTAGTCTCATTTGGGTTATTGAAAAATAATGAAGTTGGTTCGTGTGTTGAAATGAATTGAAGAAAAAAATGAAATGGAATATGGAATTGATATTTGATGATTATGAAAAATGTGAACGTTTTATCCCTAGCATTGTATATGCACATGCATTTATAACTCTGTTAAATCTCATATATTGTGTTAGATTATTCCTACTGGGCTGTGGCTCACCCTATTTGGGAAAAAAAATTTCAAGTAATGATGGCATGCCTCCACCAAGGTAATAGCATTGTCAAAATCTTGGGAAGCAAGAGTTTCTTGTTTTGTTTTATTTTTGTATACTCTAGGACTAAATTTGTATGAGCTAGTCTCCTTTTGTTGTAACCAAGCCAAGACTTGGAAAGGTGTAAGCCCGAAGGGCATTTATTTACGTTAAACTTTTTTGTATTATTATCTTCTGGTAATGAAAGGACTTTACACTCTTATTGATGAAATTGTTAATTATGCTTTGGATCATATTTATTGTATTATTTTGGGGGCGTTACATTTACTTATATATTTATTTACTCACAAAAATACAACCACACACAGATATATACATAGAGAAAGTAATAGATACTAATCTAATAAACTAATCGTAAATGCATTCAGTGATAAATTTATCACTGAAAAAATCACTAGTAAAATCATTCATAATGTAAGAAATGGTTTGAGACCATTGTTTGGCAAAAACAGTTTTTTCTTAAACTCTGGTCTAATTTTTAGGTGAGACCCATGTACCAAAGCTTGCGGGTC
Organism: Camellia japonica; assembly: GCA_030407325.1. Taxonomy (NCBI): domain Eukaryota; kingdom Viridiplantae; phylum Streptophyta; class Magnoliopsida; order Ericales; family Theaceae; genus Camellia; species Camellia japonica. The sequence goes on along the minus strand of JAPPVO010000036.1, from coordinate 115,071,045 downwards.
CATATGGCAACGCGTTCTTTGATATGTAACAATTCACATCGTATATTTGGTTGCTCAAAACCATTATCGGGTGAATAAGAAATCGATACCAGATTGAGCTCCATGAAAATGGTATTTTGGTGAAGTTTCCAAAAAGAATGGAGTTAAGGTTTGTCCTACATTGTTTTGGTGGGCAAACTTTGTATGGGTTTATAAGCCTTGGGTTTGTAACTTTTTTTTTTTTTTTTTGGGGGGGGGGGGGGAGGAAGAGGTACCTAAGTTTTGTGAAAAGGTGAGGTTATGGGCAAAGTGGGTTAGACCCATTGGACCCAAAACAAACACACGCGCGCGCCGCCGTCTGTCCGTCCAGCCTGACGGATTGGGTGCGTGGTGTGAGGTTAGGCTTGTCCGGGCCAAAAATATTTGAATTTTATTTTTCTAAAAATTAAATTCTTACCATTTGGAATTTGAAATTCAAAATTAATCCGTTTGGTCCAATGCACCTACTCCTCTTACTGAACAGGTTCCTACCTATTTAAATTAAACCTGAACAGGTTTTATCTATTCAATTCAATCCGAATAGGTTTTTACCTATTCAAACTGGTTTTATTTGTTTCATTCAATCTGAACAGGTTTTTACCTATTCAAACTCTGTCCCGAACAGGTTACTATCTGTTGAAACCTATTCTGAAAAGCCACAAGTTCTCCTATAACTAGTCAATCCCTCATTTGAATTTAACACTCAATTTTTTCGTTATTGCTTCTGCTATTGCTCTCTGCATTTTGCTGCATTTATTTTTTTTATGAAAAAGTGTATAAACACAAAGTGTGTTCGTTGTGCGAATAATTTGTAGTGATGCTACTATTCGTTGTAGATCATTTCACCCTGGAAGATAGACGTCCATAATCTGTTAGCACTAGGGAGAAGACGAATCTGTCTTAAGGAGACAGTACAAACCACTAGACTTGATCATTTTCAAAAAATATTTTCTGTAGGTATTTTTCTAGTTTTATTTTGTTTCCTTTCTCCTACTCTATTTCCATTTTTTGATTGCTTTCTGTAATTAAATAGATTTTGGAAAATCTTTCTTTTTAATTTATTCCTTGTGTTTTATGTTTGTTGTTGAGTACACAAATATAATTTAATAGGGTAAATTACATTTACCTCCCCTGAGGTTTCTGACAAATACAGAGACCTCTCCTGTGGTTTGAATAATTACAGTAACCTCCCCTACTTTACCTGACAATGTCAAGATTCCCCCATTCTGTCTATTTTGTACAAACGACGTTAGTATTTTATATAAAATGACCATATTACCCTTACTTTTGCCTACAAAAGACGAAAAAACCCTTTTCTTCAAGACGACATCACTGCCATAAAGTAAAAGACGAAAAAACCCTTTGCTTTGACCAACACAACTATAAAATAAAATAATTTTAAAATATTTATATTAAAAATGACACATTAAAATCAAAATAACTTTTTAAAAAAATTTAATATTTAAAAAATATATTTAAAATATTAAAAAATAGAAAAATTTACCCATAAGTCCTAGTTTCTGAAAAGTTGAACCATTTAGTCCTATAAGTTTTCTTATGCTCCATTTAGTCCCATTTGCACATCAATCTAATGTTCGAAACATTAATCTGATGTTCGAAATCTAATGTTCGAAACATTAATCTGATGTTCGAAACATTGTAATAGGACCTTTCAGTCTATAAGAAAACTTTTAGGACTAAACAGTGTATAAGTTATTAATTTAGGATTTATTGGTGCATAAATGTATGAAATATAATGCACATTAAAATAAATAAAAAAATATTTAAAATATAAAATATTTACCCTAAAAAAATAAATTCTAAAAATTTCAAAACTTATAACAAAATAAATTTTTTCTTTTCAAAACTCATAACTCAAAATACAACTACACACTCAAATCATGACTCTAAAAATAATTTTAAAAAATAAAATATATTTTTTTAATTTTTTTCTTTTAAAATAGAGTTTTGGAAAAAGTTTGGTTTTGAGTTTTGAATTGAGTTTTAAATTTGTGTTTGGTTATGAGTTTTTGAAAATAATTTTTGAATTGAGTTTTGATTACAAACATGTTCCGAAAAAATATTTTTTTTAGAAACATGTTTGGTTTTCTTTTAGAATTACAATTCCAATTAGAAATTTTCAAAAATCTTTTCAAAACTCATAGAGTCTTAACCAAATATAGAGTTTTGAAAATAGTATAGAGTTTCGAGTTATGTGTTTGGGTATAATGTTTGAAAATAATTTTTGAATTGAGTTTTATGGTTTTGTTGGTCAATTCAAAAATTATTTGCAAAACTCATAACCAAACACAAACTTAAAAAAATACAAACTTATGTTAAATATATTTTTAAATATTAAAATTTTAAATTTTTTTATTTTAAATATTTTATTTTATTTTATAAATATATTTTTAAATATTTTAATTTTTTTATGTGTTTTGTTATGATTTGAGTGTAGAGTTTTGAAAATAGTGTGGAATTTCGAGTTATGTGTTTGGGTATAATGTTTGAAAATAATTTTTGAATTGAGTTTTATGGTTGTGTTGGTCAATTCAAAAATTATTTTCAAAACTCATAACCAACACAAACTTAAAAAAATACAAACTTGTGTTAAATATATTTTTAAATATTAATTTTTTTAATTTTTTTTATTTTAAATATTTTATTTTATTTTATAAATATATTTTTAAATATTTTAAAAAAAATTTATGTGTTTTGTTATGATTTGAGTGTAGAGTTTTGAAAATAGTGTGGAGTTTCGAGTTATGTGTTTTGTTATGATGTTTGAAAATAATTTTTGAATTGAGTTTTATGATTGTGTTGGTCAATTCAAAAATTATTTTCAAAACTCATAATCAAACACAAACTTAAAAAAATACAAACTTATGTTAAATATATATTTTTAAATATTAACAAATTTTAAAAATTTTATTTTTTATTTTAAATATTTTATTTTATAAATATATTTTTAAATATTTTAATTTTTTTGTTATGTGTTTTGTTATGATTTGAGTGTAAAGTTTTGAAAATAGTGTGGAGTTTCGAATTATGTGTTTGGTTATGAGGTTTGAAAATAATTTTTGAATTGAGTTTTGAGTTATGTGTTTAGTTACGATTTGAGTGTGAAATTGTATTTTGAGTTTAAAATCTTAAAATTAAAAAATTAAAATATTTACAAAATAAAATAAAATATTTAAATAAAAAATATATATTTAAAATAAAAAAATAAAATTAAGTGTTTACATTGGGCACTTTAGTATTTACATTATAGGCATTATAGGCACTTGAGGGCATTTTAGCTATTTTTGTGTTTACAGTTGATGACATCAGCAGGGTCGGCTAGGTGCATAAACGGCAGTCAAATTTTGGGGGAATCTTAACATTGTCAGATAAAGTAAGGGAGGTTACTGTAATTATTCAAACCACAGGGGAGGTCCCTGTATTTGTCAAAAACCTCAGAGGAGGTAAATGTAATTTACCCAATTTAATACAGTGAAGATTGTCCAACAATCTTAAGACATATTTGCTTTCTTTAATAAGTCTTCGTTGTATTAATAATTTTGTTTTATAACCTTGTTTAAAATAATTTTTTAGTTTTTGTAACAAGAAAATTATTGTGTTGTATTTTTTTTTTTTTTCTGGTTTTAGTAACTATAAAAGTACAATTATTTTGTGTTATAACTTATTTTTTGGTTTTAGTAACTAGAAAATTAATTTGTGTTTTGGTTTTGGTTTTTTTATTATTATTTTTGTAATATGATATTATGGCTTCTGCAACTGAAAGTAGTACTCCAAATCCAGTTGTTATAACAACTCCAATCCTTACCCAAAACCATGTTCAAGTTCCAATAAGTCATGGAGAAAAACTAGAAAAAATTAATGGCATCAAGTTTAAGAGATGGCAACAGAAAATATTGTTCTATCTTACAACTCTTAATCTTGCCCGGTTTCTTCATGAAAATGCTCCAATGCTTAAAGAGGATGAAAGTGATTAGCAAGTTGTTGCCGTGGTGGATGCATGGAAGCATTTTGATTTTCTTTGCAGAAATTACATCCTCAATGGCCTAGACAATATGTTATATAATGTTTATAGCCCTTTGAAAATAGCAAAAGAATTGTGGGATTCTTTGGAGAAAAAATACAAGATAGAGGATGTTGGCACAAAGAAATTTATTGTTGGTAAATTTATGGATTTTGTTATGGTAGACTCCCAAACGATAATTACTCAAGTTCAAAGTTTTCAATTAATCTTGCATGATATTCATGCCGAAGGGATGTCTTGTAGTGAGTCTTTCCAAGTCGCAGCATTAGTGGAAAAATTGCCACTGACTTGGAAAGATTTCAAAAATTATTTAAAACATAAACGCAAAGAGATGATCATGGATGAACTTATTGTAAGACTGAGAATTGAGAAATATAATCATAAGGCTGAAAAGAGAAATGGTAAAAATCTCGTTGAGTCCAAGGCTAATGTAATGGAACAAGTGCCCAAATCACATAACAAAAAGAGAAAGTATGCTGGAGATGGTCCTAAACAAGGTAACAACAATGGCAATAAAAATTTCAAAAGATAATGCTATAACTGTGGCAAGACTAAACATTGTGCCTCCGATTGTCGCCACCCTAAGAAGGATTGAGGAAGTACAAGCAAAAAGACCACCAATCAAGCCAATGTGACAAAAGTTGATTACATTTCTGATGGGATATATGACATCAATCTCTCTACTGTGGCGTCTAAGGCTAATTTGGTTGGAAATCCCAAGGAGTGGTGGGTCGACACTGAGGAAACTTGACACATTTGCGCGGACAAAAAGTTGTTCACTACTTATAATGAGGCCACAAATGATGAGCAATTATTCATGGGAAATTCATCTACTTCTGCTATGGCTCGACAAGGGAAAGTAATCTTGAAGATGACATCGGGGAAGGAACTTACCCTCAACAATGTGCTGCATGTACCAGACAGCTGAAGGAATTTAGTTTCTGGTTCTTTGTTAAATAAAAATGGTTTTAATCTTGTATTTGAGTCTGATAAGTTTGTATTAACGAAGAGTGGCATGTATATGGATAAGGGATACATGAGCGATGGTCTTTTCAAGTTAAATGTAATGATTGTTGCACCAAAATCTGCTATGAATAAGAATAACACATCTTTTGCTTATATTCTTGAGTCAAATTTATGGCATGGTAGATTAGGACATGTGAATTTTGATGCTTTGTGTAGACTAATTGGTTTGGATTATATACCAAAGTTTGAAATTGATCTTAATCACAAATGTGAGATATGTATAGAAGCAAAACTAACTAAAGCTCCATTTAAATCGGTTGAAATAAAAATCAAACCTCTAGAATTAATTCATATTGATGTGTGTGATCTTAAATTTTTTCAAACTAGAAGAGGCAAAAAGTATTTCATAACATTTATCGATGATTGCACAAGATATATTATTATATATATTTACTTAGAAGTAAAGATGAAGCCTTGAAAATGTTTAAACTCTACAAAATTGAAGTTGAAAATCAACTTGGTAAAACCATTAAAATGGTTAAAAGTGATAGGGGTGATGAATATGATGCACCTGTAGATGAATTTTGTGCACAACATGGCATTATTCACCAAACTACATCACCCTATTCTCCACAGCAAAATGGAATTGTTGAAATGAAGAATAGAACCCTTAAAGAAATGATGAATGACATGTTACTAAGTTCAGGCCTATTGCAGAACTTGTAGGGGGAAGCAATATTGTCTGCTAATTATGTTGTTAACAGAATACCCCACAAGAAAACGAATAGCACTCCTTATGAATTGTGGAAAGGTCAACAACCTTTCTACAAATATTTAAAAGTGTGGGAGTGTTTGGCAAAGGTAGAAGTTGTTGTTCTAAAAAAGACTAAGATAGGACCAAAAACAGTGGATTATGTGTTTATTGGTTATGCGCACAATAGTAGTGCATATTGGTTTCTAACTTATAAATTAGAAATACCTAATATACATGTGAACACTATTATAGAGTCAAGGAATGTTGTGTTTTTTGAACATGTTTTTCCTTACAAGAAAGGACATGAATTAAGTTCACAAGAAAGAACTTATGATTTTACACAAAATCAAGAGACTAATGACAATCAAATGCAAGAGACTAGTAATGGTCACAACCAACATGATTTAACTGATGATAAACCAGGACGAAGTAAGAGAGTGAGAATATCAAAATTCTTTGGTCCAGATTTTCTGACATACCTGTTAGAAAATGAACCTCAAAGCTTTAAAGAAGCAATGTCAGGTTCTAAAGCTCCTTTGTGGAAAAAGGCTGTTAATAGTGAAATTGAATCCATTATGCAAAATCATACTTGAGAATTGGTGGATCTTCCACCTGGTTCTAAACCTTTTGGGTATAAATGGATATTCAAGAGAAAAATGAAAGCAAATGGTTTAATAGACAAGTATAAAGCAATACTTATGGTAAAAGGTTACAAACAAAAGGAAGGTCTGGACCATTTTGACACATTCCCCTGTGATAAGAATAACATCCATCCGCATACTTATTGCTATAGTAGCATTATATAATTTAGAGATACATCAAATGGATGTTAAGATAGCTTTCTTAAATAGTGATCTAAATAAAGAGATCTATATGGAGCAACCTGAAGGGGTTGTAGTGCCAGGGCAAGAAAAGAAAGTCTGTCGGCTTGTAAAATCTCTTTATGGATTAAACAAGCTTCTAAGCAATAGCACGAGAAATTTGATCATGCTATGCTAACTAATGGTTTCAAGATAAACAAATGGGACAAATGCGTCTATGTTAAAAACACTAACAAAAGTTATGTCATCATTTGCCTTTATGTGGATGACATGCTTATCATTGGAAGCAGTCAAAACATGATCAAATCAACCAAGCAAATGCTGAACAAAAGATTTGATATGAAAGATCTAGGAGTCGCAGATGTTATATTAAGAATGAAAATTACTAAAATATATGTTGGATATGCATTATCATAATCTCATTATATTGAGAAAATTCTTAGTAAATATATCAAAGATGATGTGAATGTAGCAAGAACACCCATAGACATCAGTTTTTATTTATCGAAAAATAAAGGTGATGCGGTGTCTTAGTTAAAATATTCCCAAATCATTGGAAGCCTAATGTACCTAATGAATTGCACTCATCCTGATATAGCTTATGCTGTCAGTAAATTGAGTAGGTACACCAGTAACCCTGAAGAAGTCCATTAGAAAGTGATCATTTCGGGTTCTTAGGTATCTAAGATTTACCCATGATCTTGGTTTGAAATTTACTCGATATCCTGCAGTACTGGAAGGTTATTGTGATGCCAATTGGATATCCGATACTAAATACTCAAAATCCACTAGTGGCTATGTCTTTGCTCTAGGGGCGCTGCTGTTTCTTGGAAATCCACAAAACAAACATGCATCGCACGATCCACAATGGAATCTGAGTTCATTGCCTTAAACAAAGCAGGAGAAGAAGCAGAATGGCTTTACCACTTCTTAGAAGACATTTCAATGTGGCGAAAGCCTGTGCCAGCTATTTGCATTCATTGTGATAATCAATTTGCAATAGGCAGAGCACAGAGTCATATGTATAATGGTAATTTATGACACATTCGTCATCAACATAATATCGTAAGGCAATTGCTCTCAAGTGGAATAATCTCAATAGATTATATAAAATCTAAAGAGAATATTGCGAATCCATTAACGAAAGGTTTGGCACAAGAGCAAGTGTATAGTTTATCAAAGGGGATGGGATTAAAGCCTATTACATAAGAGTCATCATAATGGTAACTCTACTTAGATGACTGGAGATCCCAAGAACTAAGTTCAAAGGGACAACTAAGTTATGTGTGACTCGCCAGAAATCGCCAAGGGATTAAAAAAATCTCTACCCATTCATATGGTGAGAATGATATCTGCAACATGTATTGTTTGCAAGGGTTTAAGGATAAGCTTTATTTTTAATGATTACTTATATCTTGATTTAGGCATAAAAATCAAGATGAGTATAAGAGATACTTACAATAAGAATCACCTATATGAGTGTCGAACTAGGGCCGGTTCTATGAGAACGAAGAGGCTAAATTCTCTAGAAACACTTATGAACAACAAGGAGCGTTCAAGGCCAAAATGAACACAACAGTGAGAACCACGATGTTTCAAAAGTTATTTTGTATGAAATCGATTGTCTTGGCTTACACTAACGGCTGAACAATTCAAGGCATCACGTCTATTGGTTAGCTAGTAAGTCCGATAGGTTATCACTAGGGAAGGTTCAAGGCAGAAAGCTACATATCCTAATGCAAGATATTTTCGATTTATACTCTTTCGAAAATTTTTGCATATTGTTGCATTTCCATTGTCATCAAATTTCATTCATGTGGAGGATTGTAAGAAATGGTTTGAAAAAATTGTTTAGCAAAAAGAGTTTTTTCTTAAACTTTGGTCTAATTTTTAGGTGGAACCCTTGCGCCAAGGTTGGTAGGCCCATGTGGTAACGTGTTCTTTGCCACGTAACGATTCACGTCGTATATTTGGTTTCTCAAAACCATTATCGGGTGAATGGGAAATCGATGCCAAATTGAGCTCCATGAAAATGGTGTTTTGGTGAAGTTTCGATAAAGAATGGAGTTAAGGTTTGTCCCACATTGCTTTGGTGGGCAAACTTTGTGTGGGTTTATAAGCCTTGGGTTTGCAACTTGAAGAGGGCCTCAAGGGGTACCTAAGTTTTGTGAAAGGGTGAGGTTATGACCAAAGTGGGCTAAACTCATTGGACACAAAACAAACACACATGCGCACACCGCCACCGTGCAGGTGCATGGTGTGAGGTTGGACTAAAAATTAAATTTGAATTTTATTTTTCTAAAAGTTAAATTCTTACCATTTGGAATTTGAATTTCGGTTTGAAATTCAAAATTAATTCATTTGGTCTAATGCACCTATTCCTCTTACTGAACAGGTTTTATCTGTTCAATTAAATCTGAACAGGTTTTTACCTGTTCAAACTGGTTTTATCTGTTCAATTCAATCCGAATAGGTTTTTACCTGTTCAAACTCTGTCTTGAACAGGTTTTTACTTGTTGAAACCTGTTCTGAAAAGCCACAAGTTTCATATAAATAGTCAGTCCCTCATTTGGATTTAACACTTATTTTTTCGTTCTTGCTTCTACTATTGTTTTCTGCATTTTGTTGTATTTATTTTTTTGTGAGAAAGTGTATAAACACAAAGTGTGTTCGTTGTGCGAATAGTTTGTAGTGCTGCTACTATTCGTTGTAGATCATTTCACCCTATGAGATAGACGTCCATAATCTGTTGGCACCAGAAAGCAGATGAATCTATCTTAAGGAGACAGTGTAAAACACTAGACTTGATCATTTTCAGAAAATATTTTCTGTAAGTATTTTCCTGGTTTTATTTTGTTTCCTTCCTCCTACTGTATTTCCATTTTCTATTTGCTTTCTGTAATTAAACAAATTTTGGAAAATCTTTCTTTTTAATTTATTCCTTGTGTGTTCTATTAGTTGTTGAGTACACAAAGAGAATTTAATAAGTGAAGATTGTCCAACACATAATTTATCACTGATCGATTTGTAAAAAAATTATAAACAACAAATTTGATTTACTCACTCTTACTCATGTTCACTTGCAATAACTCACGCTTCTTTTCCGCACAAAGAAAAAAAAAAGAAAAAAAAATAAGAAGTGATTGATAAATTTATTACTGAAAATTAAATTTAAATCTGAATCAGATTTGTAACAGATCTAGTTAAATGGACAATTTGAGATATAGAACAATGGGTGAGATATGGAGAATGACCATTATTTAGAGTCATTTAAAGCCAATTTCACTACTTAAACTACTAGATTGGTGTACATCTAGATTTGCTAGCTAGAAAATGGTGGCTAATGATAATGATAAAATATAGTGGCAACGACAAAGGAGACGGTGGTGATGTGGTGGTTGTATGTATCAACGACGATGGAAATGGATTGGAGATAATAAAGTATAGATTGACGACGGTGGAGTGATCTATAAGAGTAAAGTGTAGATCTATAATAGTGGAGGTAAACATGCAACAGTAGTGGTGGATTTGCGATGGTAGCAATGGTGTATAGATCAGTGAGATGGTGATAGTTAGTGAATGATAGCAGTGGTCGAACAACGATGGTGGTGGTGGACGGCAACGGCGACAGTAGTGGTGGCGGTGGCGGTGGTGGTGGCGGTGGACGGCAACAGTGGTGATGGTGGTCGTATTGGTGGTGATCGCCAGTGGTTATGTAAAGCTTTTGAAAAAAATGGTAGAGAGAGAGAAAATAATATGAAAGAACTTAACAGATTAAAATTTTATAAGGGCAACTTAGGTAATGTAAGATTGATTGGTACATTTAAAAAGTTAATAAGACTTAATAGTATTTAAGTCTACTTAGTTGGTAATTAACTCCTTAGGGTAGTTGGACAACTCTAGCTTTGAGTATGCAACTTGGATAGTTGGACAACTAGGATAGGGTCGAGTTTAGGGTTTTCCTATGGGTTTAGGATTAAGAAGCCAAAAGTCTACAAGTTGACTACCATTTTCTCGTTTCAAATTGTATTGCCCAAGCCAGTATAGGTTCGACATTAATGCTCTAATCAAGACAAAAATAATAATAATAAATTCGTAGGTGATCCGTACGATGCATAGTAATTTATTTTTAAAATGAAAAATTAATTTTGAGTCTTAATACTTTATGTGTAGAAAATTTTAACAATTGAAAGCCAAATACTAACAAATTTGCTAATGACTGATGAAATTTTTTTCACTATATGTGTGATTTTATATAAAAGGCTCATAAAAACAATTTGTTTCAAAGTTTTTTTTTTTTTTTTTTAAAAAAAAAAAAAAAAAAAAAAGTGTGTGTATTCTCAACCTGAAATCAAATCCTCATTTATGTAAACAAAATTTACCAAAAATCATGAATTCCACTTGTATTAAAATTATTTTTCTGAAAAAAATAAAAACAATGGAAAATGCTATAATATACAAATTATGACTTAGTTATAACTCATGGTGTATTATTTTGGTTATTAATCGAAAAGGTCTTTATTAATTTCTTATATTTTTTATTATGTCTATAGTGGTGTATCGGGTCTTTAATTATACTTCAAATGGTATTTAATTATGATTTATTATAATAATTTTATATGGCAATATTTAAGTATTTTATTATATGAAAAAGTGCTTAAAGTGGGTTAACTCAAAGGTAGAATTTATGGTTATATCAGTAAGATCATAATAATTATTCACATTGATGTATAAAACATTACAAATTCAAATCTTTAATAGTGTCCTCAAAAGGAATTATGCACAAAATGTGAGGCCCCTAAAAATTTTACTTTCTTAAAATTCCCTTACTTTTAAATTATTTCCTTGAAGTCCCTTAGTTTCTTAATTAATTGCAATTTTAACCTAGGATCAAAATACATGTGCCAACAAAATCCGAAAACCCTAATTGATTTCGGTAACTTAGAAATCATTTCTAATACCCTAATACTGATTAATTGACTCCCTAAATATGAAATTACTACTTGAAAACCCTAGATTTTTCCGATCTTTATCACGTTGGTCGGTTGATCGCATTTTTATTTGAAATAAGAAATCCAAACCAAATTAGACTCTCTGACCCCAATTTAATTTAATTCTACACTAAAATAAATGTTCCAGTTCATAAATTAAACCCAAAGCCCTCAATTTTTTCTTGAATCACATTTTGACCCAAACTAGTACCATTATACACATATATACATATATATACTTGTACATTTCTTAAATAAATAATTTTGTACACAAATATCTTCATATATATATGAAATCAACAAAAATCTCCCCAAATCTAGCACATGGCCAGCCATCACCCTCTCTAGGCTACAATCATATGTACTTTAGAGACAAATTCCTTAAATCATGGAAAAAGTATCATTGGTACCCCCAAATCAAGGAAAGTTGTCTTGTGTGTAACTATCTTGGTTCTGCTTAAGCCTAACCCTAACTAGATCATGCCTTAATACATGATTAGGCTCCCTAATGATCCCTCATTCCATTACATTCCAACTAAATACAACTTAATTCCATTTCATTCCAACCAATGGGCATTTTGGACTTTTCACAAACCAAATTCTCTATAAATATACCACCCATCCCCATTTGTTGAGCACATTTACACACTCACACACACATAAAAGGCTGAGAGAGAGAGAGAGAGGGAGTAAAGAGAGGAAGAGAGAAAGCTTGGTGGTGGAAGAGGAAGAAAAAGAAGGAGAAATTGTGCAAACACTTCACAAGGCAATCAAGTAAGCCACAACACAACTCTCTCTTTTATTTTCCTTTTTCAATTCATGTTATTAGAGATTAAAAATCATATTTTTAGATTTGTTTTAATGGTGTTCATGTGTTCGAAGTTGATGAATTAAGCTTTGATCCTTCTCCTATTCATATTCCCTCTTAATAGATGCAAAACTATCTCTTTCTTTTCATATCTCCCATTATTTCCAAAGGCATACCATCACTCTAAAAATCTGAGTTATTGATATATTATTTAGTATGTTTTCATCACAAAAGAAATGAAAAATTTCCCTTAGTTGGCCATTTTTCTCATCAATCTTATTTTGAGTATTGTGAATGAAAAATCTGTTTTACAGCCAACTTTTAAAAATTCTAAAAAACTGTTGAAAGATATCCTGGACTTCAGTTTCATGTCAAAATCTTCCTTAAAGAGTTAGATTCCAAGGAAAATTGGTTTCATTGAAAAAGAGCGAGCGGTTTGTGAGAAAATCCAATGTTCGTAACGGTCGACGAATCTGGACAGCGCTGGAGTATTTCTTAAATAACTAAAAATCTAGAAAAGCTATCACATTTCCAAAACATATTATAAAAACTAGATTAAATTCTCTACAAAACATAGGAAGGCCAAGTTCGGAAAAAATCTGAAATAGCCCTTTTGAATCTTTAAATGATACTGAATCTGGAAATTTAGTTTTGTATGGGTATATTATGCTCTTGTGTTCATGAATATGCTAATTAGTTTATAATCATGTCTTGGTATGATATTGCATGTGTTATGAATATGTTCCTTATTTCTTCATTTTAATGATGTTTATGCTTATGTGGATATTACTATCTTGTTAAGTTTGTTCTAACTTGACTTAAGATGTTAATCTCAACAGAAAACTTAATTAGGGTATCACTTGAATAATGAAGGGATGATAATGTGTTAAGTATGGATTGATGGGATGTGTTCCCTAATTAAAGGTTAAGTCTTGCACAAGCAATTATCGTATAAACCCTAGAATTGGACGGACGCATTTGGATTCTTGCAATGATTTGATTTGGTTAGATAAGGTTAGGTCCAGATGGGACATTCAAGAGGATAAAATTTTTTATTGCAAGGATAAGGTTGGATTCAGGGTGATGAAAAAAAATTTCTTTTTCAGTCCCTTTTGAGGCCCTGCGGTTGGCGTTACGTGGTATATAACTATTAGTAGGCATCCGAGGTAAGTTCTACAACAAAGCAGCAAAAATGGGAGTTCTAAATGGTCTGGTGTCCAATTCTTGCAGTTGGGAGAATGAAATCTCTTTGGAGGATTTCTAGAATACTAACATCTAACCTTGTAATCCTTGTTATTAACTCGAATATCTTGCTTCATTACTTGCTTGTTATAAATGTGATGGTGTATTGGATTGGGAAAAATGCACGGGATATGTGTGCGTTTACTAGGCATTCAAAGCTCGTAACCTTTCATGCCAGGTATTGAGGACTATTAGACTGGTCGAAGGCAAAGCTGAAGTATTTGAAGACATATGGCTATCTTATGAGAGTTAGGAACTAGTTTTGTAAATAAGTTATGAGATTGTAAGTGATTAATCACTTATTGTATTTAGAGACATGATTTTGTAATTATTATGTATAACATTTGTAACCTATCCTTATACTCCGTCAACTCATGTAGGCATTGTGTTAATACCTTGTCAAGATCTGTCAAAAATGTAGCTTTTCTATCTAAGGTGGTTGGACTTAGAAGGGAGGCTATATTGACTCCTCCAACCTTCCTGGAATGTTGCTTGGTTATTAGCCAAGGGACTCATTAGTGACGTTTTCTACTCTTGTAACTTTAGATAAACCCTGTATTTATTTGTAAATATATTCTCTGATGTTCCTGACGTTTGGGACATCACACAAAATCTCTATAACCTTAATAATTTCAGTTCTCAAAGGAGTTCTGATTAATTATATAACACATCATAATGACCGCAAAATTTTAGGGTAAACTACCAATAGGTCCAAATAGTTGGACTTAATTCCTATCAAGTCCTATTGAAAATACATCCTATTAAAATCGTCGTTACAAATAATTTTTTGTGATGATTTTTTGCATATGTCGCTAAAAATTGACAATTAGTGACTTTTTTTATAACGATTTTATGAATTGTCGCTAAAACTTACAATTAGTGATATTTTTCTGTGACCAATTTTCAACTCGTCGCTGAAAGTAAAAAAATAGTGACGTTTTTTTTATGACGGTTTGTTTAAACTGTCACTAAAACTTATAATTAGTGACAAAACTGTTGCTGAAAATTAATAATTAGTGACGTTTTTTAATAGCGTTTGATGAAAAATACCATTAATTATCATAGAACCTATTGGACAATAAGTCCACTTATTAGAACTTGTACGTAAGTCCCCCAAATTTTTATTCCAGCTACATTATTTTTGCATATCTTTTCTGACAGAGCTCATGAAGGTGCATTATCAGTAATGCTAAATTTTTATTTAAAAATTATCCAAGAAACATTAATAGGTGCGTCAAACATACACAATCATTTTTGATGAATTATTATTTTTTAAAATAATACTCCACACTATTTATTATTCGGTATTTGTCAATTTATCTTCTAAAAACTTAGCAAAAAAGTATTGAGTTCCATTATTTTAATAAGTCAATATTAAATTGGACACTACACGTGTATGTAAATCACTTTACAAATATGATGTCAGATATAAAATCACAATGGAGTTAACTTTAATTAATATAAGGATATTTTATATTATAATATGTGTTACAAAATAATAATATTGTAACGCTCTCAAATAATTGACATATGATAGGTCTAATCAACTCATTCAATTATAATAATTTCAACTTAGGTGACCTAATCTGTATGTTTGTATTTCATTAATGTACGAGATCTACGAAAGACTCTTCATGCATTACATATTCAATCTTTTTAAAGGGTGAATCTATATCATATGTGACAATTTTGAAACAACGGAAATTATACAAAAGAATGTCCAATGGACTGCAAATTTGAAGGCTTAAGCCTAATTACACAAAAGATGGTCATCTAAAGCTCATACAACTAAAACCCTTGGCTTGCAAAAAATACACAATAAAATAAAAGAGAGCCTCTTACTCTCAAACACATTCCTCGCCTTTAGTTAGGCGAAAGTACCACATCTTTTCCTACACAAATCTACTAGGGGTGAGCACAAGCCCAATAGGGAGATCTAAACAAAGTATATATTTTTAAGCAGTCTTACAAAATGAATGTCATGCAACGCCATGATTCAAAATCGATAACTTTGTTTCATTTGAAAACCATATGCAATTAACATTTCAAAAGTCATTATCCCATAAATTTTGCAAAATACACTAGGGCGATAAATATGACTCAGGTAATCTCTAGGCTAGTGTCTGCAAGTAGTTATGTCAAGCACTATCAATCCCCTCTTTAAAGGCTCATAACCGGAAGACATATGGTACCATCTCCGCAAGTGTTTTCGGTCTTTTACGTTAGACACTCAAACCAACTTCAACAATACCAATTTACACCCCCTATCCGGACTTACCAAACATATTTACCCCAAAACATTTTCAAGATTTACAATTTTTTTTGTCAATGACAATTCAATTTCCAAAACATAGCAATGATAATCAATATTCCAAGCTATGCAAATACATGTATGTAAATATAATTTCCTCTCAACAATTTTAACTTTTCCCCAAATTTCAAATTTTAGGATTTTCATCCAAAATGAATTTCATTTATTCTCAAGAGATATTTTTATCAACGGACTTTTAATAGTGATACATTTCAAGAATTAAAACCAATTCCATGAGAGGGGTGAGAAATTTCTATTTTTTAAAATCCATTTAAACACCCAACTCATAACTTAAAGATTTCAGCAAGAGGAAGCTAGAACGTGCCAAAATCATATATAACTCAAAGAAACTTCCTACCTCAAGATTTGGAGAAGAAGAGAGAAGAAACCCCCAAAATTGACGGTGTTGAAATCTGATCTCCACTACACAAAATGTAGCCCTTGAAGAGCTCTCCAACTTTGATGAAGAAACTTGGGTCAAAACTCAAATGGATTTGGAGAAATCAAAAGTTTAATGGAGTTTGGTGAGAGTAAATGTAGAGAGAAGGAAGAGAAATGTACTTTAGAAATAGAGAGGTGAGGGAAAAGTGAGGTGGGTGCTCAGCCCAAGAAAGAAAAAGAAAATAAATTCAGGCATAACACATTTCCACACGTGTGCGCCTTCTTCCGCAAGTGTGGAGCGTATCTCTGTCACACGTATGGCCCATCCCCCCCGCATGTGCCCTCCTCACGTGCATTTATTTTAGTAGCCAACACCCTGAACTCTCCCTCACCGCACGTGCGACACATCCTTCCCGCACGTGCAGTTCTGCTGCCACCCAGAATTTTGCAAGCACAAAATGGTTCCAAACAACCCCGACTCTAACTACGCTCCCAAAACAAAAGAACTCAACTCTAGAAATGAATGAGGATGTAAATTTGAGGAAAGTCTCAAGTATGACAAACTGAAATGGCCGACAAAGCCTCAAATTGGTTCTCCGACATCCAAAATATGACAAAAATAAACATGACTAAACAGAAATAAGATGAGTTATGTACCCAGATGTCACAAATATTAATTTAAATTTAAATTATTTATTTTAATAATCTTAACCTTATCGTTCTATAAAAGTGTTACTTGAATACTTATTTGTTTATTTTGATAATTCTAATTCTATTATGCTATAAGAGTATAATTTTCATATGATGATTTTATATTATATATATATATATATATATATATTAAATTATAAGATAGTAAAATAAATACTCATTTTGATATTAAAAATAATAGTTAAATTAGAAAGAGAATTAGTAATATAAAACTAAAAGTGATTCTAATTATTTAATTTTATTTTTATTTTTATATTTATTTGGAAAAAAATATATATAGAAATAGAACTACACAAAACTTATTTAAAAGATTAAATATAAATATGTTGCGATTGGATTAAAAAGAAAATACATAAATTAATTATATAGGGTATTGATTTTTTCTTTATATATTCTTTTTGAATTATTTATACATATTGTATATAGGTATATAAAATTTAAATTAAATAGAAATGTTTTGTAATAAATAATTTTATGTTAAATAAAAAAAAGTAAATATAAATTAATATTAAGACATCAATAAGATAGACGAAAAATATAAAATATAAAAGAAAATTAATTTGATATGTGTGATGCACATTATGTCTTATTTATTTATTTGTATATTGAGAAATTTTTTTTTTCAAATATCATAATAATTAAATTATAATTATATATATGAAAAATAAATATTTCTCAAATAGAGTTTATATAAAATTGATTATTATAATTAAAATTGAGTTTGTATAGAACTTTATATGTAAATGGAAAAGATATGCTGATGTGGTTTTTTTTTTTAAAAAGTAATCCTTTACAATAAAGGAAAAAACACTACTTATATATATCTACTATCTACTACTATTTTAAAACTTTGAAAAAGTTTGAGTGTTTTCTACTTTTTACGTGTCCCGAAAATATCCTCCCAAAAGTTTTGGATTTAAATCCAACCACTGCATCATGCACAAAAGTCATGAAGTGGCATACATAGACCAACTATCTTCTTTTTTTTCTTAACATGGACATTAACATTTATTTATTTATTTAACAATTACAAATGATCAATTTTCTATATCTCTCGTTCCAAAATTCCTATACCAAACCTATCTCCCAATTTTTTGAATTGATGATTGAATTATAAAATCTTTCTTATTTCCTCTATTCATTTCCATACTGTTGTACATATTATTTACAACTGTCCATCATGGATTAGACCGCTATGAATATTTTGTGAATATTTTGGGGTGAATATTTTGGGTTAAGTCTTAGAGTTGTATTCATTTGTTCGAATCTACACAAAAATGCTGTGAATATTATCTTAGAGTTTTATGCATCTATTCGATTCTACAAAGAGGAAAACACATTCAATTTCGTACTACATCACAGGAATTCTGTAATGCCTCGATCTTTTAATCCATTTTATAATTACCAAACCTTTAACAATCTCCAATTTCAAAATATAAAGAAAGATTATAGAAAATAACTAAGAGTACAACCATTACACAAGTCCAGTGTTTATCTTTCTCATAAAAGTTACATTTCATTTTACAACATTAACAATCTCAATTATCATACATTATAATTCAAGAAATAAAATAGATACGACCAAATGCCCAAAGAGGGCTTACAACTTTCAAGTCTAGGGCCTTAATTACACACATAGGTGGAATTCTATCCCAAACACATAAGCCCGGTGGCTATAATCACATAAAACATCCAAAATAAGCTTACGTGTTCTATTAAGATCGCCACCAATTCCTAGCTAAGTGGAGGAACATCATCACAACCTGAAATATATGTTATGATAAGAATGAGCTAATGCCCATTAGAGAATACATTTACCAAGGTATACAAACATTTGATATAATTGTGTGACCCAAAATATGTTGCTCCAAGACTCTTATTTAAAATAAATCCACTTGAGTACATATATAGATATATATATATATATATATATATATATAGAAGAGTTTATGTCACGCTCCCAAAATAATACAAATAATCTAACTCATAAGAGAAAAGACTATAATAAAGTTAAGGTATTTCCATTCATCAAAGTTTGTATTACAAAAAGGTATTACATGCTTCATACATTCATAAATGTTCATCTTGAATCTATAACATGTACTGTCAGTTAATAATAATAAAATAAAATGCCCTACGGACTTAGATCTTTCCAAGATATTAACTTGGTTACAACAAAAGGGAGTCATAAGTTCCATACATATAAAGCCCAAGGCTTGAATAAACATTTGAACACAAAATGACAAAAAAATAGAGCCTCTGCCCCCTAGATCCTTCCAAGCTACGTCCTTGGAGGAAGTATATCTCCAGTACGTGAAAATGGTTTCCGAAGTAGGGTGAGCCAAAGCCCAATAAGAACAATCTAACACAATATATGAGATTTAACTAAGATATAAGTGTCAAGTATATGTATACAATACTTATGACCAAAACACATCTTCTTCACATGGTTACATGATATCAACATTTATATCTAGATCCATTCCCATTTATTCATTTCAAACTAGTTCATTTTATTTCAATTCATAGGAAACGTTTATGATTCTCTGAATAACCCAACTGAGACTACAACTCAGTGGTTTTCAATCAACACAACAAACATATAGACACTTCAACCTTGTTATTTTATGGAAATTTTGTCCGTGGGATCGGCACCCATGTATACATAAGATTTCGGGACTTTCATCTTAGACACTTCAGCCAACTTAATTTTCAATGGAGTCCATCCCCTTTCTCCTCCCAAAACATTATACATATACAATGTATTTAAAGACACCGTCATATTCAATGACATTCAATTACACATATTCAATGTATCAACACACCGTCATATTCAATGACATTGTTATATGATTAGTTTCAATTCTCCTAATCCTCATGCAATTTCTACAACAATCATGGCTATCTCCACCGATAGCCCAATACAGATATTTCTAAACAGATATACAATCTTTATAACAGATAATCTTATCAAATTTCCATAGGTGAGTGATTAAACAAATCCAACTCCACCATTCATTTATACATCCCCCAATTTCACATTTCTCACCTCAATTCCATTATTTATACAAAATATTTATTCAATATATATTAGGGCAAATTTCTCCCTTTTTCAAATATTGACCCAAAGGCCAAAATTAACTATTTTAACACAAGATACCCTCACAACCAAACCCCATAGTCAATTATATAACATCACATGGAAACCCCTCTTTCTAGAGCATGAACCCAAACCCTAGATTTTCTCCAAACACCCCAAATCTCACCATATACACAAAACAACAAATAACTATGTCAAAACCCATAACAAAGTGTAGAATATTCCTACCTGAAGTGTAGAAGCCCAAAGGAGAAGAGGAGGAACTTCAAGAATGATAAAATCAAGCTTTGTTCGGATGAAATGGAAGCCCATAAGATGCTCTATCTTTTTGACAAAGGAACTAGGGTTAAGAGATCCCTAAATCTAGGTGTATTTGTATAGAGGAGAGAGGGTATTTTAGAGAGAGAGAGAGAGTGCCGATTTAGGGTTTTGAGTGAAAAAAAGTCCAAAAAGTGATAAAAAAAATTGCTCTGCTGCGAACTGATATACGCGAGGCTCGCTCGAGCAAAGGAGTTGTCGCTCGAGCACAAGAAGCATCGCTCGAGCACAGAATACATACCTTCAGAAGTTTTACAAGCGCACACCATTGCTCGAGCGCAAGAAGCTTACTCAAGCAAAGAACTTTACCTTCCCAGAAACTCTGCAAATCTGAAAAAAAATACGGGGAACACTCAAAGCTCGCTCGAGCGTAGAGGCAAATTTCTGGACAACAACCATTTGAATAACTAACAACCAACCTACTTTAAACATGCCTAAAACACTTCCAAAACTCAAATTCAAGGACAAAGGAGGGAGAACAAGAAATGGATAACAATATTAAACCACGGAACCCGAGTCCAGAATATAACAAAAGTCGGGTCAAAACCGGAATCGCTATAACCTTCCTCCCTTAAAGAATTTTGTCCCCAAAATTTTAAATCAAGTTTCAAAACCATATTTAGCCAATTTCCAAAATGATTACAGTTCAATTCTCATCATCATGACCCACCTACCGGTCATTCAATCCCTTCACAAGAGAACAAATCCACAATATACATCTCAACATATATTACCAATATGCATCTCCCGAAATTTAACCAACTTCAATATGTACATCACATATTTCGAAAACATATTCAATGTTTACGATACATTTGCATTTCCAAAACTTAAACAACATATACAATGTTCAAATTAAATTTGCGTTTTCAAAACATATTCAACATATACAATGTTCTCATAATTCAAAACATATACAATGTCTTTGTAGTTCAAGAACAAAACTAAAATCTCAACACATACTCAAACATCAACAAATAAGTCCAGATATTTCCCTCAAACTTCCAATTCACACTCCCAAGTTACTTCCTCAACCCCGTGATGTTTCCACAATATTTTGACCAAGGGAATTGTCTTGCCTCGCAAGACTTGGTCCCGTCTATCCAAGACTCTCACCTGTCTCTTTTCATACGAGGCATCCTCATCTACCTCTAAGTCAGTCCAATCCAATACATGTGATGGATCCGGCTTATACTTCCGAAGCATACTAATATGAAATACGTCATGCACTTCGGAAAGTTGTGGTGGCAAAGCCAAACAATAGGCAACCTCCCCAATCCACTCAAGGATCTCAAAAGGACCTATAAACCGAGAGGATAACTTCCCACTCTTCTCAAATCTCATCAGACCTCGCCTAGGTGATATTTTCAAAAAGACGTGATCACCTACTTCAAAAGACAAAGGTCTCCTCCTACGGTCGGCATAACTCTTTTGGCGACACTGGGCTGTAACCAACCTCTTACGGATAAGTGCAACTTTCTCCGTCGTTTCCCGCACCAACTCTGGGCCCAACAAAGGTGCATCACCCACCTCAGCCCAACACACTGGAGATCTACACAGTTGGCCATACAAGGCCTTAAATGGTGCCATACCGATACTCGACTGGAAACTGTTGTTATAGGAAAACTCCACTAAGAGCAGGTGTCTCTCCCACTATCCCTTGAAGTCAAGGACATAGCTTCGAAGCATATTCTCTAGGATCTGAATAGTACGCTCAGACTGCCCATCAGTCTGGGGATGTGTAACAACCCTCACTTTATCTTAGTCATGCTCACGTGCATTTGCATGATCTTTGTCTTGATTAAACTTGCATTTTTGCAGACCTTGATTTGTTTTGTTTAAGTGTTGCTTGCATGCTTTGTTTCTTGCTTGGTGTGTGTTAAGCCGAGGTCATCTTAAGCCTAGGTCACACCCTTGAACCTCTCATATCTAGGACCATCTTGGAACCACTTTGGTTGACCTCCACATTCGCCTGGCATATAGGTTGAGATGTGTATCATCTAGGCCGAGATGTTATCATCTAGACATCCTAAACCTTTGATCCTTGCATCTGGTGATCTTGTTCCTGGACTGGTATGACCTAGACCGAGGTGTGGCACATCTAGGCCGTTGTATGGCACAGCTAGGCCAAGTGTTATCCTTCCTAGCCGAGTTCATCGGAACCTTCTTGCCGAAGCCTATGTCTTGACCCGAGATCATTACCTGCCAGAGTGCCCTTGTCACCTTGCTTGTCATACACACTTTGTCATAGCCTTGTCTTTTCACGTAGTCACCTTTTTGAGGAGATCCAATCCGGTAGTGCCACGTGTCCCAGCAGAGGGTTAAGTCAGCCGGCAATAGAGGAAAACATATCATTTGTTATATCTTTGTCCTAAGAAGAGAGAGAAGCTCTAAGAAGTGAGGAAAGGAGTTCTTGAGAGAGAAGTAGATTTCCAAGCTTGATCCTTAGAGTTTAAACCATTTGATCCGTGTTTTGAGGTTAGAATCTTGATCTACTTTTGTTGTTCCTTATGTTTATTCGATCACATTACATGATCTAGCATGATTCATGAGCCATGCATTGCTTTGAAGTTCGGTTTTAGAAAGAGAAAATGATGTTCTTGTGTTCTTGAAGAAAAGCCTTGTTTTGATCTGAAAGTTTGTACCAAGATCCATGTTTTTGTGTTTGTTTTCATAAGATCTTCAAGTATGGGTACCCAGGTCCATGTTTTTGAACTCATCTCATGAAATCTCAGATTTTGAATAAAGAAGTTATGATTTTAGCATTCACGTTCTTCATGTTCTTCAAAAAGAAACCCAGAATTTCCAGACTCCATTTCCCTGAATGTGGTCATCAGGACCATACCTCGGCCAAGAGGTGTGGGACCTCGGCTAAGACCTGGTTGGTACCCAGCATGTTTTCCCGAGATGAGAAACAGTGTTTTAACTCCCAGCACGTGTTTTGCTTTGTCTTGACTGAGTTTTGAAAGAAATGCCGAGATCATTTACACTCATGCAAAGCTTGTTTTAGGAATGCATTTCATGTCCATCTTTGAGCATCTCTTCTTGTCTTCTTGAAATGCATTCAATGGAATTTATTATGTACTTGTAGGCCTTGGATCCTTGCTTGTAATCCCCACACCCGAAGAGCTAAGTGAGTGGTATTTTTAATAAAGCTATGTTCTAACGTTTGATAAAAGCTTTGCTTGTTTTGTTTTGGAAAAGTGTTTGTTCAAGCATGAACGATTATCCCTAGGTTTTGTATCAAGTATTATGTTCGTTTTGATGACATTGTTGGAAAGTCCTTAGTGCTAGGGGACTATAATGCAACTAGCGCGTTTGTCTTGGAAAGTCCTTAGTGCTAAGGGACTATAATGCAACTAGCATTCTTGTTTGAGATATCTCCTTTGTCTTGCCACCGACGGTTTACCGCGTGGGTTTGTCCGAAATGTCATCCCTTGTATTATATTGATGCTAGTAAACATCCCTTGAAGCTTTGAAAGACTTGATAGATGAACTTGGTTCATCCCTTGATTTTGTACAAGTTATTATATGTGTTGTTTTGATAAAGATCTCGGATATCATTCATTTAAACCTTTATTGCTAATATCATTCACTGAGTATCCAAGCTCACCCTCTCCTTATATATATGTAGGTGACGAGCAAGAAGGCAGTGACGCCTAGATGTGTTTTGCAAGATGTTTTGGATTCATGTTTTGCTAGCATCTTGAAGATTATGCTTCTTAGTTTTGTATTACATGTCTCTTGTATATGTTGGCTTGAGAAGCCTTTTGATCAAGATGTAACATGTACTTTATTTTGTTTGTATCCAAGTTGTAAAACCATGTTAAGATGTATGTCATTTCATTTGATTTATGCACAGCTCTTGTGGACTATTTAGATTTAAATTTATTGCTTCGGCACATGTAAGCTCCATATGTATACTCTGATTGTGTGTGAACCTTTGTAAGTTGGCCTTTGGTAATCTCAGATTACTGGCCATCATGGCACCATTCTACTAGGGGCGGAATGGGGTCGTAACAGGATGGTAAGCAGTGCTAAAGGTCAACCTAGTGCCCAAGGCACTCTGTAAGCTCTACCACAACTGAGCTGTAAAAGGCGAATCTTTATCTAAGACAATCGTCACAGGGATCCCGTGCAATCTCACTATGTCCCTAATATAAAGGTCGGCAAGATAATCTACCGAATCACTTACGCGCATAGGAATAAAATGTGCCGACTTGGTCAACCGATCAACTACCACCCAAATGGCATCGCTACCCCATTGAGTCCTCGAAAGGCCCACAACAAAATCCATCGTGACATGCTCCCACTTTCACTCAGCTATAGGCAAGGGTTGCAACAAACCCGTTGGTCTCTGATGCTCAGCCTTCACTTGCTGACAAGTAAGGCATTTCGATACAAACATGGCCACATCCTTCTTCATATCTCTTCACCAAAACTAATGACTCAGGTCGTGATACATCTTCGTACCTCTCGGATGCACCACAAGGTGTGAATGGTGAAACTCTCAGAGTACTTCCTCTTGGCAAGACTCCGCCATGAACAAGCGATCACGGTATCTTACACTCTAGTCGAGATACACAGTCAAGGCCTTCTCTATCTTCCTATTGGAGATCTTCTCCTGGAGGGATTCTACCTCTAGGTCACCCTTCTGCACCTCTAACACTCAGTTCACAAGTGTAGGTTATGCAACTACTGAAAATAAGGCTGCAGATTCAACAGACTCGCCCAGATGCAAGTCAAATTCACCAAGAGCACCCAACATCTCGCATTCCCGGATGGCAATACAAGCTACACTACTAATAGATTTCCTACTCAAGGCGTCGGCTACAACATTGGCCTTCCCCGGATGGTAATGCAACTCGAAATCATAATCCTCTATGAGCTCCATCCACATTCTCTGCCTCAAATTCAAGTCCTTCTATGTAAACAAGTACTTCAAACTCTTATGATCAGAAAACACCTCAAATCTCTCACCATATAGATAGTGCCTTCAAATCTTCAAGGCAAAAATCACCGCTGCTAACTCTAAGTCGTAAGTAGGGTAGTTCCTCTCGTGGGTTTTCAGCTACCGCGAGCCATAGGCTACTACCTTCCCTTCTTGCATCAAGACACAACCCAAACCTTCCCGTGAAGCATCACAGTATACTGAATAGCCCAAACCCCTCTTCGGAATAATCAAGACTGGAGCGGTAGTAAGTCTAACCTTAAGGTCTTAGAACGACTCTTCACAAGTCTCACTCCACACAAATTTGATTTATTTTCTTGTTAACCTAGTCAAAGGTGAGGCTAGTCTGGAGAAATCTTTCACAAACCGACGGTAATACCCGGCCAACCCCAAGAAACTACGGATCTCGAAAGCATTCTTAGGTTGTGCCCAATCTTGCACTGCCTCTATTTTGGATGAATCTACGGTCACTCCTTCCCTGGATACCACGACCTAAGAACTTAACCTCATTTAGCCAGAACTCACACTTCCCGAACTTAACATACAGCTTATGGGCTCTAAGCAACTCAAGCACCACTAGCAAGTGTTCCTCGTGCTCCTCCTTGAAGGGTGAGTAAATCAAGATATCATCCACAAAGACGACCACAAAATGGTCTAAGAACTCCCAGAAGATTCGGTTCATCAAGTCCATAAATACAGCTGGTGCATTGGTTAGCCCAAAAGGCATCGCAAGAAACTCATAGTGGCCATACAACGTACGGAATGCCGTCTTCGGGATATCCTCCTCCCTTACTCTCAATTGATGGTAACTCGATCTCAGGTCTATCTTAGAGAAACAATGGGATCCTTTCAACTGATCAAACAAGTCATCTATACGTGACATTGGATACTTGTTCTTAACGGTTACCCAGTTCAACTTCCGGTAATCAATACAAAGTCACAGGGCTTCATCTTTCTTTTTAGCAAAGAGGGCCGGTGCTCCCCAAGGCGAAATACTAGGGCAAATAAAACCCTTATCTAGTAATTCCTGGAGTTAAATCTTCAACTCACTCAACCCAGCAGGCGCAAATCGATACAGTGCCATAGAAATCGGTGCCGTGCCAGGCACTAAATCAATAGAGAACTTAATCTCTCGGTGACGTGGTAAACTAGTAAGATCCTCAGGAAAGACATCCGAATACTCAAAAACCACTCTTGGCAACTCAACTTGGGCCTCATCACACTCACTACCCATAAAGCTAGCGAGCATAAAACTAAGTTCACTCCGCCTACGCAGATCATATACCAGTGATAAGACTCTATGCACTCGGTCCCCCAAGAAATAAAAACAATCACCGCTCGAGGTACATACAGTAACCCTCTGACGGTAGCAATCTATAACAACCTGGTATGACGATAACTACTCCATACCCAAAATAACATCAAAACTAGTCATATCAAGCAAAACAAATGCAAATAGAAGTCGACGACTGGCAACCTCTATGTCACAACCCCGACACCCCTATTTCAGAATAACCTCACCACCAATAGGTGACTCTACACAAATAGAAGATGCCAACTGTGCCAATTCCAACCCCAAAACCGATGCAAATGCAGATGAAATAAATGAATGGGATGCACATGTATCAATCAACACACTAGCAAATGAATTCCAAAACGAGAAGGTACCTCTCACTACAGAAGGAGCAGGTATAAGATCTGGCAAGGTAACAGCATACACGCACCCCGTAGGTCTCTAATCTACCTGCTCACCCCTCAGAGCGTAAGACTGTTGCACTGATTGAGCCGAAGAGGCTCTCTAATTGGCCCTCGAGGCCTGTGCTGACTGTGTTGGCTGGTGACTCTGTGTCTGCCTCGAGCCAGATGCACCAAGTGTGCCACCCAACTGAGGGAAAAATCTCTTCAAGTGCCCCGCCTGCCCACACTGATAGCAAGTGAGCGGCTGGCCTCTACCCTAACTCTGGCCCTAAGAACGAGCCGAAGATGAAGCTGTTCGTTGCCCTCCTCCCCTCTGTGGACAAGCTAGAGACTTGTGGCCCAATTGACCACATTTGAAACAAGTGATGTCTCCCTAACCACCTCTCCTACGACCCGAACTCATCACTAGAAAGGTAGACCTCGAATGCGCTCCTTGGGACTACTGGGGTTTAGAACCCCTCTGCCTCTTACTGTCCCCCTGACCATCCTGACTCCTCCTGGAGCCCTTCATTCTCTCCTCCTCTGCATGCATGATAGTCTCAAGATGGGCTGCAGCCTCCATAAGGTGTCCATAGCCCCAAATCATGGATTTGGCCACTCTAAACATGAGCCCAGTCCTCAATTTTTTCTCGAACTCCAAACATCGGCACTCCTCAGTCGCCACCAACTCGGGAGCAAACCTAGACATGCTAGTGAACGTGGCTTCAAACTTAGCCACTGGTGTGTTTAATTGCTTGAGCTGAGAAAACTGATCCCTTAACTTCTCCCTGACAGTAGTGGGTAAGTACTTGTCCTAAAAGGCGACAAAGGCCTCCCAAGTCCCTTCAGTGGCTTATTGGAATCACCCAAAAACTCGTCCAGATTCGATCCGAAGAACTCCCTCTTCAAAAAAGATGGCCCTGCTTCAGCTATTTGGGCCTGGACTTGATTCTCAGCCCTGAGACTGTCCATGGATTCCCGCAATGCTCCAGCCATTTCGCGGGCTAAGGCGCCCATGGCCTGTTGGTCTACTGGCTCGGCCACATTGGCCTGACCAACTCCCTCTTCCTGTGCCGGAATTTCATCTGGTATAGGCATCTCGAACCTATCACACCTACCTCCTCCACGTCTATGTCCTGACATCCTAATAAAGTTAACAATTGACATTAGCACATTTACAAATGTGCCGAAACTAATTCACTTACGTCCTAATACGATGGACAACTGTAACTCACTCCACATAAGCACATATTTACATAAACACATACGAATTTCCTTCCTAGATAATGACTGTCCCGTGGCGTTGTTAGAATTCCAATTAGAAACAGCAGCGATCAAGTGCTCTTCTAATAGGACTTCCAGAAACCCATAGACTCAATCAACATCTTAGGAACCAAATCCCATATCTATATAATCACATAAGCATGTTATCATATAAGCACATATCATCCATACTAAGTCTCTAACAAGCAAGACAAACCCATTATGGTACTAACCACTTCTCACGTACCCAAAGTATTCAAACCCGGTACACTCTGATACCAAGTTGTCACACCCCCAAAATAATACAAATAATCCAACTTATAAGAGAAAAGAATATAATAAAGTTAAGGTATTTCCATTCATCAGAGTTCGTATTACAAAAGGGTATTGCATGCTTCATACATTCATAAATGTTCATCCTGAATCTATAACATGTAATGTCAGTTAATAACAACAAAATAAAATGCCCTATCGGCTTACATCTTTCAAAGATATTAACTTGGTTACAACAAAAGGGAGAAATAAGCTCCATACATATAAAGCCCAAGGCTTGAATAAACATTTGAACACAAAATGACAAAAGAATAGAGCCTCCGGCCCTTAGATCCTTCCAAGTTACGTCCTTGGAGGAAGTATATCTCTAGTACCTGAAAATAGTTTCCCAAATAGGGCGAGCCAAAGCCCAGTAGAAACACTCTAACACAATATATGAGATTTAACTAAGATATAAGTGTCAAGTATATGTATACAATACTTATGACCAAAACATATCTTCTTCACATGGTTACATGATATCAACATTTATATCTAGATCCATTCCCATTTATTCATTTCAAACTAGTTCATTTTATTTCAATTCATAGGCCACATTTATGATTCTCCGAATAACCCAACTGAGACTATAACTCAATGGTTTTCAATCAACACAACAAACAAATAGACACTTCAACCTTGCTATTTTACAGAAATTTCGTCTACGGGATTGACACCCATGTATGCTTAAGATTTTGGGACTTTCACCCTAGACACTCCGACCAACTTAATTTTCAATGGAGTCCATCCCTTATCTCCTCCCAAAACATGGAGTACATCCCCTTTCTCCTCCCAAAATATTATACATATACAATGTATTTAAAGACACCGTCATATTCAATGACATTCAATTACACATATTCAATTCATAGGAAACGTTTATGATTCTCTGAATAACCCAACTGAGACTACAACTCAGTGGTTTTCAATCAACACAACAAACATATAGACACTTCAACCTTGTTATTTTATGGAAATTTTGTCCGTGGGATCGGCACCCATGTATACATAAGATTTCGGGACTTTCATCTTAGACACTTCAGCCAACTTAATTTTCAATGGAGTCCATCCCTTATCTCCTCCCAAAACATTATACATATACAATGTATTTAAAGACACCGTCATATTCAATGACATTCAATTACACATATTCAGGCCTCGTTTGGGAACAAGCTATTTTAGTAACTTTTTGGCTTTTTACGAAAAGATGTGCAGAAAAGTAGAGAGGTGATGTGACTAGTTTTAGTTGGCTTTTTGGCTTTTTGGCTAAAATAGCCACTCCCCAAACGAGGCCTCAATGTATCAACACACCGTCATATTCAATGACATTGTCATATGATTAGTTTTAACTCTACTAATCCTCATGCAATTTCTACAACAATCATGGCTATCTCCACCGATAGCCCAATACAGATATTTCTAAACAGATATACAATCTTTATAACAGATAATCTTATCAAATTTCCATAGGTGAGCGATTAAACAAATCCAACTCCACCATTCATTTATACATCCCCCCAATTTCACATTTCTCACCTCAATTCCATTATTTATACAAAATATTTATTCAATATATATTAGGGCAAATTTCTCCCTTTTTCAAATATTGACCCAAAGGCCAAAATTAATTATTTTAACACGAGATACCCTTACAACCAAACCCCATAGTCAATTTTATAACATCACATGGAAACCCCTCTTTCTAGAGCATGAACCCAAACCCTAGGTTTTCTCCAAACACCCCAAATCTCACCATATACACGTAACAACAAATAACTATGTTAAAACCCATAAGAAAGTGTAGAATATTCCTACCTTAAGTGTAGAAGCCCAAAGGAGAAGAGGAGGAACTTCAAGAATAACGAAATCAAGCTTTGTTCGGATAAAATGGAAGCCCATAAGATGCTCTATTTTTTGACAAAGGAACTAGGGTTAAGAGATCCCTAAATCTAGGTCTATTTGTATAGAGGAGAGAGGGTATTTTAGAGAGAGAGAGAGAGAGAGAGAGAGAGTGCCGATTTAGGGTTTTGAGTGAAAAGAAGTCCAAAAAGTGATAAAAAAAAAAACTGCTTTGCTACGAACTGATATATGCGAGGCTCGCTCAAGTGAAGAAGTTGTCGCTCGAGCGACCAAACAAAATAAGTGACCTCGCTCAAGCGCAGAAGCGTCGCTCGAGCGCAAAATACATACCTTCAGAAGTTTTGCAGACACATACCGTCGCTCGAGCGAAGAACTTTACCTTCCTAGAAATTCTGCAAGTCTGAAAAAAAATACTGGAAACACTCAAAGCTCGCTCGAGCGCAAGAAGCTTTGCTCGAACGAAAAGACAAATTTCTAAACAACAACCATTTGAATAACTAGCAACCAACCTGCTTCAAACATGCCTAAAACACTTCCAACACTCAAATTCAAAGACAAAATAGGGAGAACAAGACATGGATAACAATATTAAACCACAAAACCCGAGTCTGGGTCAAAACCGGAATCGCTATAATATAAAACATTTCCAAACAATCCCACATTTTTCTGTCATATATATATAAGAATACAAAACATTTTCAAACAATCCCAAATTTTCGTCCTTACACAAATGGGCCAGTGAGCACCTCATACTTTCCACATTCATCCACTTTTACATTTCTCCGTCCTCACATGGATGGCCAGTGGGCACCTCACACTTTTCACATTTATCGTCCTCACATGATCGGGTACGTTGACACCTCAAACATTCTCGTATTTGTCGTCCTCACACAACTGAGCCAATGGGCACCTCAATTTCCCCACATGGGTACCAAACACATTACACAACATATCATTTTAACAAACCCCTAAATTTATCACATCACAAGATGTCTCAATACATCCACACAATATTAATTTATTCCCAATTATCTCTTAAACACCAAAATCCTTAGCTATGGTTTTGTCACGACCCATTCCGCCCCTAGTAGAATGGTGCCGTGATGGCCAGTAATCCGAGATTACCAAAGGCCAACTTACAAAAATTCACACACAATCAGAGTATAAATATATGGGGCCTACATGTGCGGAAGCAATATATATAAATCTAATTAGTCCATAAGAGCTGTGCATAGATCAAATGAAATGACATACATCTTAATATGGTTTACAACTTGGATA
This sequence comes from Camellia japonica, assembly GCA_030407325.1. Taxonomy (NCBI): domain Eukaryota; kingdom Viridiplantae; phylum Streptophyta; class Magnoliopsida; order Ericales; family Theaceae; genus Camellia; species Camellia japonica. Next base: position 115,039,238 of record JAPPVO010000036.1, on the reverse strand, counting down.
TAAATAAAATAAAGTACATATTACATCTTGATCAAAAGGCTTCTCAAGGCGAAATATATAAAGACATGAATTACAACTAAGAAGCATAATCTTCAAGATGATACAAAACATGAATCAAAACATCTTGCACATAACATCTTAGGCGTCACCGCCTTCTTGCTCGCCACCTACATATATATAAAGGGGAGGGTGAGCTTGGATACTCAGTGAATGATATAATTAATAAAGGTTTGAATGAATGATATCTGAGATCTTTATCAACACGATACATTTAATAACTTGTACAAAACATGGGATGAATCAAGTTCATCAATCAAAGTCTTTCAAAGCTTCTTGGATGTTAATAACATCTACATAATACCAAAGGATGACATTCCGGACAAAACAAGGGAATAATCGACCCGGAATCGATTAGACAAATCCACCCACACAAGGCCATCGGTAGGGCCATCCGTACAAGACCGTCGATGGCAGAGATCCCTCAAACATGGTGCTACATGGGCTTAAAGTCCCCTAGCATGGAAGGACTTTCCAAGAATGTCATCAAAACAAGATAATACTTGATACAAAAACTAGGGATAATCATTCATGCTTGATCAAATACTTTTCCAAAACGAAGCAAAGCTTTATCAAAATTTTATAGCATAGCTTTATTAAAAATACCACTCACATAGCTCTTCGGGGTATAGGGATTAAGGCAAGGATCCAAGACCTACAAATACATGACAAAGTCTATTGAATACACTTCAAGAAGACAAGAAGAGATGCTCAAAGATGGGTATGAAATGCATTCTTAAAACAAGCTTTTCATGAGTGCAAATGATCCCGGCATTTCTTTCCAAAACCAAGTCAAGACAAAGTAAAACATGCTGGGAGTTAAATCACTGTTTTTCATCTAGGGAAAACATGTTGGGTACTAACCAGGTCTTGGAATGGATTCACAGAGATGATCTAGGCTAAAATGACCTAGCTGGGTGAACTCAGGAGGTCTTGGCCGAGGTGTGGTCACCTAGGCTTCGGGGTGTAGCTGCCTGCCGAGGTGTTACAAGGTGTCGGCAAGGATGTACCATGGTCGGCCTAGGTGTGCATGCAAGATAGACTAAGGTGCAAGTGATCATGCAAGATAGGCCAAGGTGAGATACAATGCTTGGCCTAGGTGTGGGATCTAGGCAAGAGTGGTCTCGGTGATCACTCCTAGGGAAATGAAGTCTGGAAATCTGGGTTTCCTCCCTTGAAGAACATGAAGAACATGAATGCTAGATTCATAACTTCTTTATTCAAAATCTGAGATTTCATGAGATGAGTTCGAAAACATGGACCTGGGTACCCATACTTGAAGATCTTATGAAAACAAACACAAAAATATGGATCTTGATACAAACTTTCGAATCAAAACATGGTTTTATTTCAAGAACACAAGAACATCATTTTCTCTTTCTAAAACAAGCTTTAAATCAATGCATGACTCATGAATCATGCTAGATCATGCAATGTGATCGGATCAACATAAAGAATAACAAGAGTAGATCAAGAATCTAACCTCAAAACACGGATCTAACGGTTCAAGGTGTGAAGATCAAGCTTGGAAATCTAGTTCTCTCTCTAAGAACTTCTCTCCTCTTCCTAGAGCTTCTCTCTTTACAATGCAAAAGATATGACAAATGATATGTTTTCTCTCTCTGCTGGCTGACTTAACCTTCTGCTGGGACATGTGGCAACGACTGGTTGGCTCTCCTAAAAAAGGTGACAGAATGACAAGACAAGAGTATGACAAAGGGTATACAACAAGTAAGATGACATGGGCACTCCGGCAGGTAATGATCTCGGATTAGGACATAGGCTTCGGCAAGTAAGGTCTCAATGATCTCGGCTAGGAAGGATAACACTTGGCCTAGCTGTGCCACACCTCGGCCTAGATGTGCCACACCTCGGTCTAGGTCATACCAGTCCAGGAACAAGATCACTAGGTGCAAGGATCAAAGATCTAGGATGCCTAGATGATAACATCTTAGCCTAGATGATGCACATCTTGGCCTAGGTAATGCACACCTCGGCCTAGATGATGACATCTCGGCCAATATGCCAGGGTGAAGGTGGAGGTCAACCAAAGTGGTTCCAAGAAGGTCCTAAGTGTAAGAGGTTCAAGGTGTGACCTAGGCTTAACATGACCTAGGCTTGAGATAGCAAGGAAGGAAACAAGCATGCAATCAACACTTAGGCAAATCACATAAGCACAAAACAAGATAGGAACCTTTACTTAGGCAAAACAAGTCAAAGTCTACAAATGCAAGCTTAACAAGACAAAATCATGCAAATGCACATGAACATGACTATGACATGAATGTGGGTTATTACAGGTTTTGTAGAAATTAGGGTTTTTTCCCATATTCTCTATCAATCCAAGAATCATGGAATCAAAGTTGATTTTATTCCAGAATATTCAAACATTACAAAATTATTAAAGCAAAACCTCCCTTCTTCCATAAATACCCATTAAATCAAATCATCTATCTCATACCATATATATATATACATATATCATGAAAATTAACACATAATCAAATCAAAATATAGATATACAAGGTTAAAAGTATTCTTACCTCAAAGGAGATGATGAAAAGGTGAAAACCTAACTTGAAGCACCAACAAAATCATGAATCAATCGGTAGAAATCTTGATCAAGGCTTGTTCTTCAACTCTACTGAAAGATCTAAGGTGGATTCTTAGTAGAAATGAGAGGAATCATGTGTTTTGGGGGCTAGGGTTTCGGAAATGGGTGTGTGTGTGTGTGTGTGTGTGTGTGTGTGTGTGTGTGTGTGTGTGTATGTATGAGACAGATAGAGACAAACAGATAGACAGAAAGGGAGAGAGAGAGAGAGAGAGAGAGAGAGAGAGAGAGGATATGAAAAAGTGGGAAAAAAATGAGCAAGAGTTGGTTTTTAAGTTTACTTATTTGCACAGACCCTCAGATACTCACATCACATCAACCTTATTTCCATTTATAACCATTTAAGTAAATGAAATATAAATGTATATAAATGTAAGAGGTTAAATGAAAACATTTACTTAAGTTTAAAATGTAAATAAAGAAATACCCCCCATTTGGATTCAAAAAAAAAAAAAAAAATCAAAATCATAATCATAATCCAATTAAATCAAAAAGTGGTTCTTCTTGTTTTAGTACAAAAATCAGTGTGTTGGTTTGAGTTTTCTGGATTAAGTTTTTTGAAAACTGACTTTTTTTGTTTTCGTGTTTTTTTGTTTTTAGTGAATATTTTTTAAATTTTAAACATTTTTTTTTAATTTTTTTAGATGCACCTTACTTAGATGTATCTAAAAAGTAAAAAATTTGTGAAAAAATATTTTAAAAAATTAATAAATACATAAAAATACAAAAAAGTACTGAATTCTTGTATTTTTTTTGTATTTTTGATATTTAGTGAATTTTTAAAAGATTTTTTTTACAATTTTTTATTTTTTAGGTGTATTTATGTTAGGTGTGTCAAAAAGTAAAAAATTGCTTAAAATATTTAAAAAATTCAGTAAAAATAAAAAAACACAGAAAATAAGAAAGTAGAATTTTCTAAAAAGTATTTTTTGAAAAGTGAAAACAAGCAAGGTGAATATTTTTCCGATTGAAATTTCTAAGTTTGATGTTGAACTAAAGGGATAATACTTCGTAGAAAAATTCCATAAAATCAATTTAGACTATTTAAAATATAAGGAACAATTACTACAAAAAACTGTTTTCAAAATTGTAAGTTTTGAAAAACCCAATTTCCACAGTTAGAAAATTTTTAAGTTAAAGTCAAATTTTCGACAGCAACCCTTTTTAATGCACCATCTTTATAAGAAAAGGAATAGGGGTTAGGTCTCAACCCGAGCCATTACAAATTCGCAATCTATTTGTATACACTTTCTTTTTGTTCAGATTTTTAGAATTGTATATTTTGCATGGTACTTTAATAATCCATATATGCTGTCAAAATTCTAAATAACAACAACTTTCTTTGGTTTAATTTTTGAAAACTATTTTTCAATTTTGGGTTTTTTCATATTTTTGATTGATTTTCATTTCATATATTTTTTTTCATTCTTAGTGATTTGCGATAGTGAAATTTTTTCATATTATATAGATGTATATCAAATCTAAATATAATTAAAAAGTAAAATATTTGTGAAAAACTACTGAATACAAATAAATATGAACGTGTACTATTTTTTTTGGTATTTTATTCATATTTTCTTGTATTTAAAATATAATACTATTTAACATTAAATAATTTTAAAAAATTACACAAATAAATTAATTTATAAAATGTTGACACCATAAATAGTAATAATATTATTATTATTGCAGGACACGTGGCACTTTCTTGATCAATCAGGAGTTGAGAGAAATTACAAAGTTAGTGGTCTTGCATGGTGGAACATGGAAGACAAGGTGGAAGAAGTTAAAGCACATGTGAAGAATATGATGAACAAAGTGACTTAGTGAAAGACATGGAGGGATATGTGGCATTATGGGAATGAAGGTGGAAGAGTGGATAGTTTTAGGTGGTTATTGAGTAGTTATTGCTGGAAGTTTTTTTTCCTATAAATAGTCATTAATGGCTACATTTACAGGACACAAAACCAGATCCAGAAACCAATTTATTTTACCTTACATTTTTCCAGTTATTTATTTTCTAGTTCTTTACCTTCCAGTCCTGTACTTTCCTGCACTGCATTCTAGTTTTTTCGGAGTAGTTCTAAATTAGTATGTTCATCACTGTAATCCTCTGCAAAGTTGTGGAAGTGCGAAGGTACAATTGTAAACACTTGTTTACTTGATAAAATCTATTTTCTGACACTATTATCTCCCTCCTTTTATTGTTGTGATTAGTTCTTCTAAAATTTTTTTCTAAAACAAGCCACCAGTAAAAGTTCTCTTTATTGAGGCTAAGAGAATTTCGAAGTAATTGTCTGATTAATTGGTTAGCATTTATTATTTCTGTAAGGACTTATTGATCCTTGCTGGCATGCCCAAATTATATTTTTAACTTTCGAAGGCCAAAAAAGCCAACATAAATGTATTTAGATTAAAAATTATATTATATTATTATATTATATTGGTAACAATAGCAATGGGAAAGAAGGGAGTCCTAATGGAGCCATTAAATGACAAAATTTGATGGTATCTGAAAGTAATTACTTGAAAATTTTTCCCTGCTGATATAAATCAATAAGATACCTAGAATTGTATTTAGAATTTTACATAAAATGTGCAGTTCAAATTTATTTTACATATGAATTCACCATATACCAATTGAATCTCAACCACACTTCATCCATGACAACTTTCTTGCTTTGGAATCATTCTACATGTATATCTCATAATACGCTAATTAAATCTCAACAATGCTTCTTGATTTAGGGTAATTTTTTTTTGGCAAATTTTCATAGTAACTAGACTTTTCTATATGTGGAATTAGAACAAATCTCAATCACACATTGGCATTTACAAATAAAAGTTATGGGTGTGTCTTTTAACTTCTTTTAAATCTTATTTAACTCTCAATTTCAATTTATGAGAACTCGATATGTTTAAATTGTGTTTCACTTTAATTTCATAAATTCATTATCACATTGTAGAGATTGAACTTGCGCCAAATCATAAAATTCTTGTTCATTTGAAATTTTGACGGAAAGGTATTTTTTTAATTTTATTTTGTGTTGAAGATAGTTATAGTTGGATTGTTTTTCTTTGGGTTAAGATTATTATAATTAAAATTTAAAAAAAAAAAATTTTGATTTCCTGAAATTTCCTATTAAGTTAGAACTCTATATTAAAGTTTTTATTCAAAAATAAATAAATTTTGTTCAACAAGCGGTATGCATTATTTTGTTCATGATTCCAAAAGCCTTAAACCCTAATATAAATTTACTAATAAGGACAATACATATTAAATCTTAAAATAAATTTTTTTTTTCTTCTCATGCTACCTCCAAATCACTTATACGTATTCTTCACATTCAACTCTTTTCATCTTTATCTTCAAGTTTCAATTATTTTCTCATCTTCTTCCTCGCTCCAAACAACAACACAAAACAGCCACTACAAAAAGCTTTAGGCCGGTCGTGGAATAGAAGAAAGAGAGAACAGGTAGAGAGCAATAAACCCCAAAGGAATAACTGTAATGAGAAATCTATTTAAAGTTTTTGTAAATTGTTAGGACTCTTTGTTGTCAAATTCCATGGATCAAACCCAAGGTTGTAATTTTTTAAATTCACATGTTGGGTCAAACTAGGATTACTTTGGATTTCTCTAAGAAGTTGATTTTCTTCCAAAACTATGATTACTTTGGAGTCCTTTAAGAAGTTGGTTTTCTTCCAAAAACAGGATTACTTTGGATTTTCTATAAGTAGTTGGTTTTCTCCCAAAACTAGACAATTGATTGAAGTCCTCCAGATCTTCTTTTTGGTTCTTAAAGGTTTATATCTGGGGATATTTTGTTAGTTTCTTTGATGTTTTATTGAGTATTCAACTCATGGTTTAAAGAGAGTACATCAAAGATTTGTTTGTTATACACAAAAGAAAGAGTGTTCTTCAGTTGTGGATTCTGAAGAATTCGAGCCTGAAGTTTTGGTGGAATCCGGAGTGGCTCATCAGAAAGACAATTCCGTAGTGAAGATGGGGTTGGAAGAGGCACATAGAGGTTGGTTCAATTAGGCGTTGTGGATTCGCTAGATAATTGAGAGTATACCTGTGTAATTCCTTTATATCTTCTTAGTGGATTGTCTTGTGGCAGTTGCCCGTGGTTTTTTTATCACAGTTGGAGGTGTCCAATTATGGTTTTTTCCACGTAAAAATCGTTGTGTCTTTTTCTCTTGATTGTTTGATTGAGATTGTTTTCCACTGCTTATTATTGATACATAATCACAAATCAACATCTAGGGTTTCTAGATTTTTCAATTAGTATCAGAGCGGGTCGTTCTATTTTGTTTAAAACAAAAATATTTTTTTAGAACGAGATCCTGTTTGATTTGTGATAATGGATACAATTCGTGATGATGAATCCTCGGAGAGTGATCATGAAGAACTTGAGCAAGCTTATGAAAAATTGTATAAGGAGTCTCTTAATTTATTCAAATTGAATGACAAACTCACAAAGAAACTCAAAGCATGTGAAAGTGAGAATGTCAAACTTAAGGAGGAGATTTTCGAGGCTAGAATCAATGCCATCAAGATAGCTGATGATCAACAAGTTCTTTGTGCAAAACTGTTGACTTGTGAGACAGAGAGGAATGAGCTACAGGAAACCCATGCCATGTTTGAAGAAAAGATTGAATCTCTCGAGATGTCACAAGTTGCTTTGGAAGAACTAATGATCAAGAAAGAGGAAGAGCTCAAGTGTGCCATGGTTACCATTGGTCTTTGGAACAAAGGATCAAAGACTTTGGAGGATATCATTGGGTCTCAACAAATCTGTTCAGACAAGAGTGACATTGGCTTTGGAAATAAGAGAGAGCAAAAACAAAGCGCTTCCACATCTCATGATACAAGAACTCAAGGAAAGGGAGGACAAAAGATTCAACAAGAGGAAAGACTTCTCAAACTCCCTAGAGTTGGTAAGGTAAAAGAAAAGAAGGTACACCCTGTACACCCTGTTTTTATTTGCCATCATTGTGGTATGCATGGTCATATTCGCCCTTATTGTTATAAGTTGCATGGGAGAGTGTCTCAAAAGGGTAGAAATTCGAATACTTTTTGGGTTAGGAGACAACCTTACATGTCTAGGCAGAATACCAAGATTTATGAGGGTGTTCACAACACCACGACACTTACCAAGACTGCTAAACCTGATTTTGTTAAGACCAAAAAGATTTGGGTGAGAAAACTTGACTTATGTTAATGTGTTTACTCTTTTTAGTTTTTTTTTTTGGTCTCTGTGTTTTTTTTAATGAAAAAAAAAATGTGAATGTTTGTTTTTTTGTCTTGCTTTGTTTAGAAAAAGAAAAAAATAATAATAAAACCCAAAAAGATTTTCTTAGTATGGTTTTGCAAGCTTGAATTTTTGAGATGTCCTTGGTGCATATTGGACTTGCTGAGAATATCCATTACATGTTGATATGTGTGTGTTTTCTGTGGTCATTACTCATTTTGGAGTGTGTGTTCTTTGATTAGTATGTCTCATTCTGTACACACTCTTGGATTAGCAAATTTTGGAGTCTTCCATCTTAGTGATCATTTTTTTTCTATGGACTTCTGGCATTGTATCTTTTGCTTTTCTAGAGGAATTGACCTATACTAGCATATCATGGGTGATGTTGAGTCTCTTAACCACCTTCCATCTTTTTGCATCTCCACGGCTTTCCTCTCTATTCTTTATAGTCCAGGCATGAGGAAAAGGCTACCTCAGAGTCACCAACTAGGCCATCCTTATTATATCCATGCTTCTCTGGTTCGGTTTCCATACTCTTGAGCGTGTCAGCCGCCAATGAATGTGCAAAAGAAAGAAAAAATGTGCAAAAGAAAGAAAAAAAAATGTGCAAAAGAAAGAAAAGAAAAAGATGTGAAAAAAAATAGAGCATAAAATAAAAGATTCATTGATTGAGGGGGAGCCTCCGCTTTTACTCACCAAATACCCCTTGATTCCTAGTGGTTTGACTTTCTTTAGTTGTGCTCAGATTCTCTTATCAGAGGTCCAGCTTTCATATCACTACTAGGCTTTGAATCTCGTGTTTGTCGAACTCCAAGAGTCACACACACACTTTTATCATGGGATCTATGCTTTTCACATAATGCATCACTTTCTTTCATGAGGAATCTTCTACAGACTGTGCACATTGTGTTTTCAAGTAATTGTACTTCTTGGATAGTCTTGTGTGTTTTAAGGTACAAATCTGGAATTCCTTGCTTGCTCCACCATATTATTTTTGTCAGTTTTCTTTCTGTTCATTTTTTTTTCCAGTATTTGTGGTTGCTTTTAGTGAGGGGGAGTTTGGTTAATTGTTATCATGTCATTGCTTGTGTGGGTTTTGATCTTGATTTTGTTATTTGAGATTCCTTTGTCAATTCGTGACAAACAGGGGGAGAAATTTGTTTTTCATGTATTCATGTCATGTGTCGGGTGCATATGTCTTAGTTTTCAGGTTTTCATGCTACATGTTCTTAAAATCTCCAAGTTGTATCTATTCATGTTTTTCATCTCATACTTCAAGATAATCTAGTCATATGTTTATTGCTTTTTCATATACTCTTGTGGAACTAATAGTTGTTTTGGAGATTGTGGCACTAATAGTTGTTTTGCAGATCGTGACCTTGAGAAATCAGTTTGTAAAGAGATTTGGTTATAAGTGCTGGTTCCTAGTTGGTGGTGTTGTTCTTGTTTTGATTGGAAAATTGTTTTAGTGTTTTTGTTAGGAAAACTGTTGTAGCATGGTTTTGTCCAGGATTTGACAAATGGGGAGATTGTTAGGATTCTTTGTTGTCAAATTCCATGGATCAAACCCAAGGTTGTAATTTTTTAAATTCACATGTTGGGTCAAACTAGGATTACTTTGGATTTCTCTAAGAAGTTGATTTTCTTCCAAAACTATGATTACTTTGGAGTCCTTTAAGAAGTTGGTTTTCTTCCAAAAACAGGATTACTTTAGATTTTCTATAAGTAGTTGGTTTTCTCCCAAAACTAGACAATTCATTGAATTCCTCCAGATCTTCTTTTTGGTTCTTAAAGGTTTATATCTGGGGATATTTTGTTATTTTCTTTGATGTTTTATTGAGTATTCAACTCATGGTTTAAAGAGAGTACATCAAAGATTTGTTTGTTATACACAAAAGAAAGAGTGTTCTTCAGTTGTGGATTCTGAAGAATTCGAGCCTGAAGTTTTGGTGGAATCCGGAGTGGCTCATCAGAAAGACAATTCCGTGGTGAAGATGGGGTTGGAAGAGGCACATAGAGGTTGGTTCAATTAGGCGTTGTGGATTCGCTAGATAATTGAGAGTATGCCTGTGTAATTCCTTTATATCTTCTTAGTGGATTGTCTTGTGGCAGTTGCCCGTGGTTTTTTTATCACAGTTGGAGGTGTCCAATTGTGATTTTTTCCACGTAAAAATCGTTGTGTCTTTTTCTCTTGATTGTTTGATTGAGATTGTTTTCCACTGCTTATTATTGATACATAATCACAAATCAACATCTAGGGTTTCTAGATTTTTCATAAATGATTTTTCAAAGTGGTGAAATTTGGGATTTGGATGTACATTGAAAGATAATTTGGGAAAAAGCATAGGGTATATTAAGAGTAAATTATAACTCTAAATAATTTAATGGAAGTGTATTGAAAAATTGGGCGAACTTAATGATTTTTTGGGTACAAATAGAATTATCCTAATAATTGTAAATGCACAAAGTACTAAACACAAAATGAGATAAGATGTTTTTCAATGAGTGGAACTTACATAATGTGAAACTTTATATATAAAGAGTACAATTCGTCTGGTGTGAACTTTGTCACATTTTTTTAGAATTCCTAAATTTTTATTGTATAACGGCTTTAAATTTTGATAACTTCTTCAGTTTTCTTTTTTCTGCATTTATATTTATTTTTTATCATTTAATAAAAAATAAAAAATAAAAAAAAGATCTCCATTTACATTTGACTGGTTGATTTAATGGCTATGGCGCACAACCTTATACTATGTTTAAACATTCATTTTTTGATGTTCATATCCAAATTCCATGTAGTTTATGCCTATATTTTGATTATGCAATGTAGACAACTATACATAAGTTAATTCACACCTTAATTTATATTTTTATGCTGCCTAACTTTAATTTCATTTTCAAATGATATACATGCACATAGAACCCACACAAAGTTGATCTCAAATTTTTTCAAAATTTTGCTTAAATTCATGAACACTACCTGCTACAATGGGTGAAAATATGGGTTGAACCAAAATAGCCACGTGCGTTGCATGTGCGCTTTAACTATTATATATATATATGATGATTATCAAGAAAATAACATTGAAGGAAAATAATAAATAATTTTATCTTCTTTAGCTTCTTTTTTCTCTTATCTTTTCGTTTTTGTTTTTCTTTCCATTTACAAATTAATATCTAAAAAATAATCTAAGAGGAGCAAACAAATATAATAGTATTAGCATTAGAAAATGATATTCACACATTATTTGATCACTACTTTATAAAGCAAATTAAATTTGTCGAACTAACAAAATTTTCCTCCATGTTCCTTGTTATTTTTTACTCATTGTTGAGGTAACCAATTAAAGCTAGTCTAGTTAATTAAAATCTCCGCACTTCCCTGAAAATTTAAGGTTCAAGTCATACTACGGGTAACACTATCTCTCTCCCACTATGACTTCTGATATATCAAAAAAAATTAGACGGGTAAAAAGATTCTCATTGTAAAGTTATACTAGTTTAAGAACAATAAAAAGAAATTTCTAATTTCATACATCTAATAGTTTGGCAATGTTTAATGGAAAATTTACATGTAAGAGATATCTTCAAAAATTAATTATAAATTCATGAAAAAATATATGATTTTACTTTTTAATGTTTATATTGTTTACCACTAATCTGAAAATATTTTTCTCAACATCCATGGGTATGAAATTACCCCATGTTTTATTGGTGTACATCACAATTTTCAGGGGAGTTGCAATTTTTTCAAAGAAGAGTGGGAATTATCACCTTCCCATTGTTTATCTATTAGCTATAATTATATTTATTTATTAATTATTTTATTTAATACATATAAGATTGAAAAAATAAATAAAAAATCAGACAGTAGATAACATTGAACAGGGCAACACCCTCACAAGTCTTGTACAATATTTTGAACCTAAGGAAGTATATATATTACTATAAAAATGCACCATTACACTAATGGCAGCTTATTTAGATAGTATAGCTTATATTCTTCACTATAAACAACATAATAATCTTTATATGGCAATGGCCTTCGTTTAGTGTTTTGCTATGATTATTATGGCTTAATTAGCAAGAATGCCACTGAGCCGCCATTTACTGATAAATTGTTGTGAGAAACCATCATCATGAACATGAAGCATGACATCCACCGCCACATCCACTGCCACGGCATCCACCACCACCACCACATCCACCACCACAACCACCACAGCGACCACCTCCCGTCCACCCACTAAAATGGCTCTTCACTTTACTTTCATCACCATACTCCCCACATGTAAAGCTTTCTACAACTTCATTTTCATTTCCATACTTTCCTTTGAATAGACAGTTCTTTTCTAGCATCAGCTCATTTGTTTCTTTTGAATGCTCTCCTTTGGTGATGAAGATACTTCCATAGCCCTCTTTCTTTATAATGTCTGAAAGTATAAATCCGAGTGCGATTGCAGGCAATACAAGCCATTCTTCTTCAATCTGTTTATGTCATTTGTAAGAAAATCATTTTGAGAATTCTTGAGGAGCTTCAGGTTTAAAATACTGAATTACTTAACTAACCCTGTTTGGCAATAGCTAAATAAGCTTTTTTTACCTTTTAAAAAAAATCAAAAGTAAAATGTATGGTTGCTTTTTGCTAAATGAAAAAGGGTAACATGGTAATTTCAAACAAAATTGAAGTTTAAGCGACACATAAAAGTTTCTTCATAACAAAAATAAAAGTAACTTTTTTAACAATTGTCAAACACATCAGCTTTTTTAAATTCTAAAAAGTAAAACGTACTAAAAAAGCAATTGCCAAACCCCACCTAAGAAGCGCCAACACATCTATTGTGTTCATGTACATGGATATAGACACTCGTCAGATAGTTCCTAACACATGTCAGGTACACATCCGAATTAATCAAAATTTTAAAATCAACAAAATGTACCTTGAGAAAACCAGACTTCAAGTTGAGCAAAGCCACAGCTTTTCCATAAGGATGTTCAATAGAAAACTCAACTATGGTGATGAAGTCTTGTTCATTTTTCTTCCTCTCAGCGTTCTCGAACTCATAACCCAGTTTTCTTCCTTGAAAAATGGTTACCTGCCAAAAGATAAATCAAAATGTATGAGGCTTGAAGACAGTATTGAGAAACACTATGGAATGATAATGTCCACCCTACAATTTTCGTCTTGATGGAGCGTCTGCAGATCCCTCATTGTGACTAGTAAAATTAAAGCCTCCAAAACCCCCCAAACAAATATCCAATCTTCCAAAATGAAGCAAAACACGGTGTAAATACTGACCTTTCGGCTCCCTGTGAGGTCAAGAATAGGATCTTCCTTGCTAACTGTCTTCTGAAGCTGAAAGAACCATTGAGAATTCATCAAAGACCATCCTTGTCCGATGAATTCAGCAAGAACACGTGTTTCACCAGATCCTGTCATGCCAATCACTTCTTTTTTGGGAATACCATTGATTCCTTCTTGTGATTTCTGTGGAATCCTGAGTTTGAAGCAAAAAGGCAAATAATGAAATACAATATGGTTTATGATGATATGCTAAGTTCTAGTATATCTCTAGCAATTACTGAGATAATGCATCAAAACAGATACATTATACATATTATAGCATTATGTGATAATCACTTTCCAACTGAGCAGGCCAAGAGACAATCATTCGTTCAACTTAGGACAATATATATATATATTAAGAAAATATTGCACAAGGCTCCCGCTAAAGCACGGTTCAGGAAAGGCAAGATATATGCAGTGTCGCAGCCTTACCCCCATTTTTAGAAAGACTTGTGTTCCCAGCAGAATTAAAGTTTTATATACCTACCCAAATTTATGATTCTCAATTTGATTTATTTGCAGTTATGTACAAGAAAATGGAAAATGCTGACCACTAGTCTAAATTTTTGGGTTTATAGAGTTTGAGTACCTCATTTGGATGCTGATTACCACATTACCTATGCCATCCACAACATGTGTCCAACCCTTGGCACAATAAACCCTTTCAGGGAGTGGGAAAAAAGAACCACTTGAGAATGGCTGCGGCTGAACCATGTGTAGCACATACGGTGCTTGAACCGGAGCGGTAAAAGACAGTGCAATACGAAGACTGACAAGCCTGGACTCTGCAATTCCAGAAGTGGGCACCAATTCAAACCAATTTTCCTCAAACAATTTGGAAACTGGGTTAAAGAGGTCCTCCAGAGAGATCAAAGTAGTCCCTAAAGTTTTGGTTGACTTTGCTATGGGCACGTTGGAAGGTGAAGTGGACAGAAGTTCAAAGAGTAGCTCTCCGGTTGGTTCACATTGGAACGCTGCAACTCTTTTTTCCCTTGACTTGGACAAAATGTTTAATCTCCTGCTGGTGTTGAAGAACAGATCAGGCTGTTTCTTACTGAAGGAAACAAAGAGGTTGCCTGCATGCTCGGATGGTAAATTTCGTGCCCCCACAATCTCTAGCAGAACCTGAATGGTGGTTAGGAACAAAAATTACATGAAATTGACTGTAGACAATAAAATTGTTTGAAGAAACAAGGAAATAAAGCATACAAAGAAAGAAGGATTTGTCTAATTCAGCTATATTATGAATATATCTACTCTTTATGTAGGCCAATACTATTAATCTTTTAGGATCATGTTAGGATTTAATATTCATACTCTCCTTGTATAAGTTAATGTGGAATTTATCTGTGAAAATGTACAAAAATGGGAAAGCAAACAAAAGAAAACATACGGCACAGATAGAAATAACAGAAGCCTGGGATACCATTCCATTTGCCAAGTTTAACTATACAATAATTTATAAGCCTTTATAGTGCTAATTAAGCTAGGATGACTTTGGTTTGGAAAACAGAAATCCATCACAACTATCAACTTCACTGATAGTCCTAGTGTGACATATAGCACCATACCATTCCGTGCATAATTTCATAACCCCCAAGCTCCAAAAACTTGTATTGGTAGAGTTAAAGGTAATATAAGCACCTTAGACTACCTTTAAGTGCCTTACTTTTCGTTTTATTTTTTGCCATTTGTTAATTTCATTCTCTTGCATCTATCTACCTTTCCTATATATATTACATGCTTAAAACAAATTTTCAAATAGTGGCATGAGTACCTCCACAATCTTCTTCTTGGGTAGTTGAATTATATCTCGACACTCAATGTTTGGAACAGCCTTCTTGCTGAGAGTGTTCAATGGCTGCACATTCATAGCAAGAGTTGACGGAGTACTGCCTCTATACATTGCCCCTGCCCTCCAGTACCGTGAACCAAATGTCTCTTCCCACTGCTTGGTGGTTTCGTAAAACCCAACATTCAGTTTCTTTCCTTCAGCTCTATCAGAGTCTGTGTCATCGTGCTCTAATACCTTGCCCAGTATTGCCACCAAATCTTTAGAGTAGGAAACAGGATGCAATTGATGGGAGTGCCAGATGAGATCAATCTCATAAGTTGGAACACAGAAGTGGGTAATTTTTTTTTCCTTGTTCCTCTTGATGAGATGCAGAAACCCCTTGTATCGGGCTAAAGCTCCTTCAAGAAAGAGATCGTCATTCATGCTGGCTCTGGATACCTGTTACATGCACACACATGAAGACTACTTAAGTAGGAGAAATGAAGGATTTTGCCCATTCAATAAGAAAATGAGAAAAAGGTATAGTTTATGATGCCGGAAAAAAAACCGTATCACAGTAGTATTTGTTATGTATATTATTAAATTATATAGGTTCATTCCCTAAGATTTTTTGAAAAACTTAATGCCCGCCCCCTTATTAACATTTGTCCCTTGAAGTTAGAATTCTGAATCTGCCCCTAATGGAGCCGAAGACTAAAGGTTGCTGCCGTCTAAACTTGAAATGGCTAATCAATAAGACAAATGTTGAAGGTCTCAAAGTTCCACTACAAATACTATGATGATAAGGGGCGTGGTTTTAAATAAGGGTATCACAATATGTATTGTTATTGGTGATACGGTTATATATTGGTTGATATCAGATGGTATTGGCTGATATATCGATGAATAACTAGAGTGGATTATGTAACGTCCTATATTTAAAACCATGATAAGGGGTATTTATCAAGTACAATGATTTGGCAATACTTTTAGAGTAGTGTTATACAAATAAATAAATATACAATGTTTCTTCACTAATTGATGTGGCATTGGTCTTGTTTCAAATTCTAAAATTTTATTACCGTATGCCACGTTATTATGAAAAGTATGTAAAATTTGTTATTTTGTACAGGATTCTCATATTTTTCTATATCACTAGCTTTGAATAACCATTTTGTTGACAGAGCTTCCATATTGTTATTATTAATTAAGAAACAGTTGAAGCTTACGGAACTTTTCTCATCACCTGGTAATAGAAAGTGCTTTGCCTTTCGACAGCTGAAACCAGATCATAATTGGTGCTTTTTGAAGCTTCCACTTTACTGTCAAAAACAGTTTCTAAAGAGCCAAACAGATTCAGATTGAGCTCATATGGTTCATTTGGATACATCATGTTCCAGATTTCTTCAGTTTGCTCTTTGGAAGTCCCATAAACAGAGGATACAACATTTTGACTGTCAAGAATCCTCCCATAAAGTTCCATGCAATCCATCTTGTATCGTATCTGAAAAAACTAATAAACTTAGACCATGTTTGATTTGACCACAATGCTGCCACAAAGCGGACCCATTTACCATTTTACACTTACTTTAAAAATTAATTCCAAAAAAATATGATACTTTCAAACTTATTTCCTAATCTACATGAAAATGTGTTTGCTAAACATGTTTTTAGTAATCAGGCTTTCAAATTTCCTTGTTTTGAGGTTAATTTAAAATATAACTCTATTAATGCTCGAATTAAGAAAAAGGATGGTTAATAACAATGCTTTCTATCAAAATGATCGTTATCAATCACAATTTTCACCAGAATTTGAATAAAATTGAGAAAACTTGAACGTAGTTTGGGAACTGAGTTCAAAAAGTTTCCATTTTTCTAAATCATTACTATTATATAGAGCACACAATTCATAACTTGAAGTTTTATTACGCTATTTTATTTCACAATAACTGCTAAAATTCCAATAACTAGCTGTTAGATCAGTTTCTTCAATTTAACTAATCTTCTTCATTCATCCAACTGTCGCATCGCATCACATTGGTAAAAGATTTCATTCTGAGATTATTTAATCCTATCCTGCTGTTATCTTTGAATCAAATGTGGAACTTAGTTCAGTAGTACAATATGAAAAACACTGAAAAAACAAAGACATACCGGATTGAGCCTATGACAATGCCAGATCCATTCACAGTCAAGAGGCACAACCAAAGGGCCTTCTGGAAACCGAGACTCGGTATGTTTGGCAAGTAATGGAAGCCAAAAGTTTTTGTACCTGATGAATTAGCAAAAACCTTCTTCAGTTAGTGATTACAATCTGACCCGTCCCGTTGGGATCAGGACAGAGACACAAGGGAATACAACATACTCTGCAATGGGGTAATGGTGAATTATTTTCATCTATTGTTTCTTGCAGAAAAACTTCAGACAAATATTGTTTTGTAAGTTCCAAAAATGGTGAACATTTTCAATCATATGCCACGGCAAGAGTTTATACAGGTTGTTGTTACACCATATATTACATGGTTTCACAAGGTCACTGATAGGTTCCGAAATGTACACATTTAGAGCCCTCTAAGTTATGCTTGCTATGTCCATAATCATTATTTGTCTGAGTTGTGTTTGGTGGCCCTATTCCTTTCCGAGGTCCATTTTGAATGATCTAAATCGTCCAAGAAAAGCATCAATGTAAAAAAATTATGTTGATCAATGATCGGATTACATTTGTTTTATAAAAAATAGAATTGACACTTTTCTCCCATATACTTTGATTCAGATTTTACTTTAGTCCCTCTAATTTGAACAATTTAATCCCTATACTTTTAGTCTAGTTTGAATTTGATCCTTCGTCTAAATGTCTGTTAATTTTGTGTATATGAACACCTTAAAAAATTGACAATTATCCTAAATTGTTAATTTTAACCTCTATTTTGGACGGAATGACCAAATTAAAATTACACTTGAAGTAAAGGGACTAAATTATTTAAATTGAAATTATTGAGACAAAAGAAAAATTTAGATCAAACTATAGGGGTAAAAAGTGTAATTAATCCTTAAAAAAATAGTGTGTTTTCAAAATCATACATGCTAGCTAATTTCATAAAACACATGTGATCGGATCATGTAGCTACGGATATCCGATCAAACTAATTTTTTCAATGAATTATCTTCTCAACTACTCCTATAAAATGAACAATTTAAATCACCGAAATGGGTCCAAAATTAAGCCCAACAACATCTCACCAACCAATCATAGAGAACTTGACTCTTAAGATCTATATTAGCTCAACAAATAAGTAAATTTTGTTTGAAGAGTATGTACCTATGTATGGAGGAGTCTAATGCAGGGCCATCATAGAGGCATCGGTTCCTGTCAACAGCAGCAAGGAATTGCAGCTGCTGCTTGGCTGCAGCCACAAGGTCTTGGCTTACCACAATCTTCTGTGCTTCCACCCACTCTAGCTCTTGATGCTTCTCCATCTTCTCCTCTTCCAAAAAAAAAGCTGCCTACTAACTAAATCACCATTAATTAGAACATTATTAAACATTAAAATTCCTAATTTTGGTTTTAAACATTGCATAAAACTAGATTAATCACACAAATAGTTCTTAAAATACGTGTCGGGTATCATTTTGGTTCCCAATGTTTAACTACATCCATTTATACATGTTTTGGTCTACCATTGACAACGGAAAGAAGGGTATTTTTGTCGAACCACATTTAAAAATCAACAAAATGAAAAGAAAATAAAAAAAAATAGTTCTTAAATATGTGATTTGTTTCATTTTGGAACTCAATATTTTCAATTATGTCAATTTAATCCTTTACTTATTTAGTGGCATAAGTGGTTTGATGAAAATGCTCTTACTTTTGTAATCAATTGTAGATGAAAACAGAGGTAGAAACTATTTAGTAACAAAATTAATAGGTTAAGGACCAAATACAGTGGGAATTATTTGCGTAATTAACCTAAACTACACATTGTCACCGTACTCCTAATTGGTTGTGAAAAGGAGGAAGGGTTCTGTTGTGCCCATTAGGGAGCATTACATCAAACTCCTTTCAACAATTCCAATTGTTCATATTATAAGACTCATTTAAAATATTATTATGTAAAAAATCAAATTGATCAGATTTCGATAGTATTTAATCAGATTTATTTTGAGAAATATAAATGGTAAATGTGATTTCAAAAATAAAATGTTTATATATTTTCTTTTGAAAAATGATATGATCATGTGATTATTAATATCCGATCAACCTAATTTTGTATATAAATAATCACATCAACAGGCTTTATTTATAGTATTCGATCGTTGAGATACATTCAAGGTAGAGCCCTCCATATCCGTAAAGTCAGTGGCTTTAATAATGTATAAAGTATATAAAATAAAATAAATTACATATAAATAATAAAAAAGGGGGGGGGGTTAATTTATATTTTTCAATCCTGTACTTTAACTCAAATTTTACTTTGATCCTTACAGTTTCAAATTGAATAATTTGATCCTTGTACTTTAAATCTAGTTTTAATTTAGTCATTTCATTCAAATTTTCATTAATTTTTTTCTACATGTACACTTTAGAAGACTGATAAATGTCCCATATTATTAATTTTAACCTGCAACTTGAATAGAAAAACCAAACTGAAACTAGAATTTAAAGTATAAGGATCAAATTGTTCAATTTGAAACCATAAAGATCAAGGTGAAATTTGAATCAAATTGTTAGGGTGAAAAGTGTAGTTAACCTAAAAAGAAAATTGCAAAAAGGTTGTCTTTTATACAAAATTTGTTGAAAACATAAGCATTATTTACCTGAAAGTGTTGGGAAATATAGCCTCTGTTGAATCAAAGATGAGCTATTAGTTTTTGGCAATTTCACATGCTATGTCTGCTCTATCTATACAAAGTTGGCTGTTATTTATAAGGTCCAATTACAAATTAATGGTCTCCTCAAATGACCAATATACCCTTGGTTATGTTTAGTTTTGTACATCAAGAAAGAGATCATAACTTTATTAATGTATTGCCATTATTTTTTGTTTCATTTTGATTTCATGCCTAAGGTGTTCTCCTAAATATGGGCAGATTAAGCGCAAATGAATATCGTACCTGCAAATTTTCATGCGTCTAAGGCTCTGTCATGAATTTCTTTATAATGGTTTCGTAATTGTAATTTAACGATTCAAGTTTAAAATTAAAATAAAATAACATAATTTTTAAATGTAGGGTAATATTATTTTGTTTTAAACTAGTCCTTTTAGACTTTCTTTGGCAAATGCTACAAAGTCATTATTAGGCATTGTTTAAATTTAAAAAGTAATCAATCAGTTATTGTTTGTATATCTTTCATTAAATAAAAATATATCATATTGGTCCCATTCATTCTTTGAGACAAATATGAAATTATGTAGTTTCATATATTTTATTGAAAACCAATATAAGAAATAACGTGATTGTAAGTGTTAGATCAATTTAATTTTTTTAGAAAGATCACAATCACATGTCTTTTTATAATATTTTTTACTGCCTATTCAAAATGGATGTGGGCTCCGTATTATGTGATGATGTGAGGTTCACTCACTGTGAGTAGACAGTAAAAAATATTATTAAAAAAAATGTGATTGCAACAGACTATTTTTTAAAGAGATGATTTATTTAGGAGGAATTACAGTTCAGTGGGACAAAGAAAAAAATTACAAAAATATGTAGAGTACAAATCATTTTATAGTGAGGTGCAAAGTGAAATACTGTTTGCACCCCTCCATATTTATTAAAAAAAAATTTCTTGTCTTGCTAGAATGTAATTTCTCCATTTATCTACAAAAAGCCTATTAAATGAACAAATGATATCATTAAAGAGGAACTTGTGATGAGCCACGAGTTAAAGGTAGACTAGTATAGTTTAGATAAAATTGCCCAACCTACTCATTTTATTTGGGCGGCAAGGTATGTGTAGGCCCTAATAAATATTTTTAGGTACTAAGCAGCTAGAGTGGTTGGACTCTCGTTATTTGTTGGAGGCCACTCAAATTACAATTGAACTGGGAGTTAACCTAAAGATTAAGGATTATCAATGGGCCGAGTCGAGTTTACTCAATTCATAATTATTGTGTTTAAATCTCATATTTTGATGAGTCTTTTGGGCTTTGATTAATTAATGAGTTGGTACGAGTTGAACCTATTTAAAAAATTAACACCACATTTCACCCATAAACTCAAATCTTATAGGCTAAAATCAAACAGAATCAGATTATTCATTTTTCATTATACTTATATTATTAAGTTTTATATATTTTTTATTCACATATTTTTATTATTTTCATTACTTATTTTTGTTGTTTACTTTCCAACATAATTCAAGTATTTTGATTTTTTTTTTTTAATCTTTTTACGTCTCATATAATCAAAAAAAACAATCAAGTATCATATAATAATTACTAGTAGAGAGAAAAAACGGAAAGAAAAAAATAAGAAAGTTAAACATGAGAATAAAAAAAAAATCAAACTAAACATTAGAGCAAAAAACAAAAAACAAAAAAACAAAACATTAAACTTACCTATGCAGGCTCTTACGGGCTGGATTTATGGACGGCCTCGAATTACAAACTTTTGTCCAAAATCCTAAATCATCTTTTATAGGGTGGGACAGATTGAGCATTCAAGTGAGTTGGGACGGACCATAAGACGGTTTGGTCAAGTTGAATAATATTGGGTTGTTCGCGGGTCGTTTGGTGACCCCTACTTAAGATCAAACAACACCCCCCCCCCAAAAAAAAAAAAAAAAAAAAAGAAAAAAAAACAAAGTTAATTAGACTAACCTCCAATGAATTTTGAATTTGAACAACTGTGCATTTGTCCTCTTTTCATTGAACAAAATAGAAGTAATTATTTTGTCATGGAATAAGCATATGTATTCCAATAGATTAGATACCTTGTTTAATGTATCTTTACTGAGTGTATAGTTCATTCCTATCAAACATTTTCAGGGTTTGACGATGTGCCTCCACCCCAATGATCAAGAGGTAGATTTTGTGAATGGAGCACAAGGCTCATGGATGAGAATTAGTGACGGAGCCAAAAAAATCAAATTAAATGGGGCATTTATTAATTACAATATCGAAAATTTTTACAAAAATATTTCACTCAAGTTTTTACAATTGATTTCGAGAAATATCAAAAAAAATAATGTTATTTATAACTAGTGTATCATGGACAATATAAAAAAATATAGATATAAGCTTTAAAATAAATTATATAATGATAAATTATTTTTTTATACAAAATTTGATTAAAAATTCAATATAATGGTAATACCACGTCATCATTAGTATGTGATATCACCAACTAATAGTAAATAAACACATAGAGAGTGAACTTCACATGTCAAATGTAACTAACCAACTAATAAATTTCATATCTTTATAGTAAGATTACTTAGTGGTGTTTTGAGAAGTTGGTAAAAAACTGATTTTTTTGACTTTTTTTGTTTATTTTGTCTTTTTGTGAGGAAAAAATGTGAGAGGTGATATGACCCAAAATGGGTTAAAAAGCTTCTGACTTTTTTTTGGCTTTGCATGTCAATAATAATGGCATCCCCGTTACATTCAAAAATTTTCATAAAATTTTCATAGATAATATGATTTATAATAGTCTCTTCATTTTCAATCAAAATAACCATTATTATTCTCATAATTTTTAAAATGTCATTGAAACTTCACTCTAATAATATTTTTGTAATTGTTTTTATTTAAAATATTTTCTTTATATTTTCAAAAAAAAAAAAAAAGCCCAAAATCCAGGAGGGAACGTGACCCCCTGGTCCTCACTTCCCTCCCCCAGTGATAAGAATTATGTGGAAACTCCAAGTTTAATTGTTTTGGGACCGAGCGTCCAATTTTTGTTGTACTAAGGCCCTTGCCTTGATTTTTGTAAGCCATTAGGACATTTTGTTTTTAAACTTTCTAACTTCTTGAACTATGATGACATGACTTTCACTATAGTTGAATTTGAAATTGTAATCTTTTGACTATAGTTCAATGAGAAAGAGTTTATAGTGTACAAAAGATATCTTTTGGCACTAAAGAGTTTTCTAAAACATTTGTTTACATTAAAATTTGTTGAAGATAGTTGTGAGTCTACATTTATGTTTGCTTTACATTTTCGGGACATTACAATATATATGTTGTAAATATTTGTGAAAAATGTTTATTATAATGGAGTGTACTTATATATATATAAAGTAATGAATTTGAGGCTAATGTACAATATTAATAAAGTATGTGGGCATTGACTAAATTTATAAATTAAAATACCTATTTCAAGTAAAGAATTAATTAAAATAGTGATAGGAAAAATAATTTGATTTGCATTACTTCACTTTGAATTAAAAGGTGAACAACCGAACGAAAAAGATGAAAATCGAAAATTAGGGTTTAAAGTGATTAATCTATAATTAGAGAGTTAAATAATTAATATTAGAGTTTTAGAAAAGATTACTAAGTTACTATAATCGATTAGGGTTTGTACGGACTCGTCCGCGATGCGTTTTCGATTCTAGGGTTAAATTCGTGAATAAACGAGAAATTAAGAGCTTTTATTATAATAATTCAAAAGTGAGGACCTTAGCAGGGTTTACAAAAGTTAGGGTTCTCACAAGCCACCAACGATGATCATGTCAAACCAAGGCCGGCCTGGAATAGGCAACCAGCATGGTAGCTTTAGGCCTCCAAATTTTGTTCAAAAATTAGGACTCCAAATATCCACTATAGGCAAAAAGCACTTTAAAAGGTTTTTTTTAGTGACCAAAAATGTAATTTTCATTACTGACACAAAAAGTGGTTCGTCGAAGCCATGTCACTAAATAATTCGGCGACCAAATAAATTATAGTCGCCTTATAAATAAATCGGTGACCAAATATTGTTGTAGCCAAAAGCCAAAAAATTCATCGCCATAAATTAACATTTAGTGACTGAGAGTAGCCTTAAGCAGATGACATATCAGGTTTTAGCGACATATAAATGTGTCGCCAAAATATGTTCAAGCAACGAAGCAAATTGATTGTTGAATGTCAAAACTTTTGGCGACCAATTAAGATTTTGGTTGCTAAAAATTCATATCCTATTCACATAGACTTTTAGCAATGGAAAAAAAGTGTCACCAAAAGTAAATTCACAACTTAAAAACATGTCACTAAAAATTCATTATTTATAAAAATAAAAAAATTACAATTTCCCTATTAAGTACATAATTCATAAACCTATAAAAAAATAAAAAAATCCAAACCCAAACTTACTTTTCATGTGCATCATTTCTAGACATACATGCAATCAAAAACAAATTAACACACTTGTGCAAGGCATCCAAAATATAAACTAAATTCAAAAGTAGTAGCATATTAAATATAAACAAAATATCAAATCCAAAACATCCAACATAAGTACAAATACCTTACAATCCCAAACTTCAAACATGTACACAACGAATCCCAAAAAAAAAAAAAAAATACTTCAAACATGTACATAATGAATTCCAAAAAAACTTCCAACCTTGCAAATTCAAAACAAATCCTATGACAATATATACAAAAATTCAAAATATAATCCTCTGATGCTCCCTAAACTACGTTCCATCCATTGCCAATCTAACCAATATAAAAAATTACAATATTAAATTGTTATTAATAAAATGCTTGGTCTCAAAACTTTTTTTTTTTTTGATCAGTAAAGAAGAATAATTCATTAGATAAGAAGAGAATAGTACAAAAAGAATGCATACAAGGAGGCTATGGGAATCAACTGCATCATTACCAAACATAAAGCATCCCAACTAGGTTGCCACCCTCCATAAGGCCAATCATGTGCAACCCATCAGCCAAAACAAAACAGCAAACAAAATTAAGAAACATAGTTCAAGAGTGCATTGGAGAAATTCCAATCCACCAAATCACCCACAGACCAACACCCCTATTTCAATGTCCCAAGCACCTTCTGACCTATTGAAAGTTACTAATAAGACCATTAACTGAGTAGGAGCTACCAATGGAATGAGATTTGATCCACAGGGCTACCCTCACTTTGATCAGTTCACTTAACTCCTTAGCAACAGGTTAAACATTATTAAATGTACAATTATTTATGTACTTCCAAACTAACTAGAGGACTGTAATGGGTAGGACTTTCCACAACTATTTCTCACCATTCCTTAGCCTCCAGCCCTTCCACTACAGCAATGGGCATTCCACAGATCCTGGAAATACCTATTGAATCCCTCGCCACTCCATTATTTTTGACCAAACACTCTAAACAAAAGGGCATGCCAGCAGAACATGCTCAACTGTTTCCCTCTCAATTTTACAAAACACACAAAGCTCACCTAAGCAAACTCTAATCTGCCTCAAATTATAAATAAAGTCATGAATCGTGAAATGAGATTCCTTAGTGCTTATTGACTTCATCCATAAGGCCACTCTAATTTTGATCAATTCACACAGCTCATCCATAGTGCTTGGCTTTTGCTAATTTGCTTATAATTTCCTAACTGAAAGTTGAATTGAGTTGTTGTTTGTTTCTAACTTTATATATACATGAGTGATAAATATCTTTGTTATAATTGTGTTAGTTGTGGAAGTTAGAATCTTGAATTTGTTAGAGTTAGTTACTTGTAACCATTTCTATATAAATATCTTTGTAATCATTCAATCAAAATCTAAGAAGAAAACTCAACACAAGTAACAGTAGAAGCACAACAGCAGTAACAACTGCAACTATAATTAAATTTCAATCTTATATATATATAAGATCAATCATTTATGGCTATGTTTTTTGTCCTATATTCTGTTTCTGAGGTACAAAACAAAGCAAGTTCAATTGGTTGGATGCACTATTTAGACTGATGGGAACTTTTAGCTTATAGTATTGAGCATGCTACATTTCTGACTTTATGTCATATTACACCTCTAATTTTACTTTATACTATCATTTAGGATGGTATAAGCATTTTGCATATGGGTCAAAACATATTTATGTATAAAGAATTTTGCTAAGTTGCTTCTAATTGAAAAGCCAAATCAACTAACTCAGGAGTAGCATAGCAGCAGTTTGTTTCAACAAATATATTGAGTGAAGTGCTTTAGTGATTTGAAAATTAAATTATGAAAAATATACTTATAGAGCAAGTTGTCAATAAGATTCCGCTTATGGACAATCCTCTTCATCAACCTACATGCCTACCTGATCCTTGCAAATCCTCATATACTTCTCAATCTCTTCAAACCTTTTGTTTTGCATTTCAATCATTCTAGCTTGCTTTTGAAAAATAGGATTGAAACCCCTCTCTAATTCTTTATTATTAGACCTTCTACTTAATAATCATTTTTTGTTTGGTTTTTTAGGGAATAAGAGGGTGTTGTGGGCCATTGTTTGTCCCGTTGTCATGCCAGCAATCCCATTGTCATATGTTGTGATGGTCCTGGAGAGAACAAGAGAAAACTAGAAGGAAAATAATTAGAAAAACATATAGGCAGACAAATGTTAAGTAAAAGATTGTCATAGGAGTGACATGTGATTGATTTCGCTTGATTAGTTTAACGGATAGAATATGACCATTTTCAAATTGTTTCCCAATTCCTACCCTTTTTCAAATAAGTAATTAAAAACCAAGAAGCTAAATTAGAAATTAAAGCCAATTAACACCCATAAATTTAAGTTCCTAAATACATAAATCAAGGTATGAAATTTATATTAACAATTCCACCTTCAAATGTACAAAATCCCAGCCTTCTAGATACCTAAATCCAAACATCTTCCAATCTTGTGTACAAGCTAATTGATGACCATAACAAAGTAGACAAGTGAACAAACTTCAAATAATTTAAATTTACTTTCCAAAATTTAAGGAAATTAGAGAAGAAAAAAATTCATATAAAACCAAGTTCAAGAGTTGCAAGAAAGCTTAAAAGAGTTCTAGAACTTCAATTTTGACTAAAATCTATTTGTTTATTATTAAGGGAATCTCTTTTGCAAATGGAAAACTAAAGTAGGGATGGTCCTATAGATTTGGTGAAGATGTCTGCAATCTGATTAGAAGATGGAACAAAAGAGGGACACACAATGCCAGCTCTAACACTTTCTCGGATGAAATGAATATCAACTTCAATATGCTTACTACGCTCATGAAGCACAAAGTTAGAGGCAAGTAATTTGGCAGACTTGTTGTCACAAAATAGCTTGGAGGAAATATTGTTCTCAAAGCCTAACTCAATAAGAATGAACTGAAGTCATAGTAACTCACATATCCCATGAGCCATGGCTCGATACTCAACTTCAGCAAATGGTTGAGAAACAACAGCTTGTTTTTTGCTTTTCCATGACAGAAGATGAGTACCAAGGAAAGTGCAAACTCTAGAAGTTGAACATTTGTTAGTCAACGAACCTGCATAGTCTGCATTAGTAAAATAGGACAATCTTGTCTGAATCCCACCATTGAAGAATAAACCCAAACCTTAACATGACTTGAGATACCTCAAGATGTGGTGAACAACGTCAAGGTGAACTGTACGAGGTGCATGCATAAACTGACTAACCACACTTATAGCAACTGTCAAATCTGGTCATGTATTAGTCAAATAGATCAAACGTCCTACCAATCTCTGGTAGCGAGATGGATCGGAAAGTAGCTCACTAAACTCAGCCAAAAGTTTCAAATTCGAATCCATAGAAGTAGAGGGAAGCTTGCACTTCATCATACCAGTGTCTCGAAGAAGATCTAAAGTATGCTTGCTTTAAGACAATGATATCCCACTACAAGAAAAGCTATTTCAATCCCCAAGAAATATCAGAGAGGACCCAAGTCTTTGATATCAAATACTTGACTATGCTCTTGTTTCACCTGAGCAATACCAATGGTGTCATCTTCTATAAGGATGATATCATCGACATAGAACAACAAAATAATACATCGACCATTGGGTTGACGGCAAAATGAAGCATGTATGGTCGGAGTGACAGTGAATAAAATCCATAGATAAGATAACAGAGCTGAAACGGTGGAAACATGCACGAGGAGATTGCTTCAAGCCATAGAGAGACTTATGCAGACGACAAACCTTTCCAACATACTCCCCTTCAGCTTGAAACCTAGTTGGAGGATCCATGTAGATCGTCTCAAGTAAGTCTCCATGTAGAAAAGCATTTTTGACATCAAGTTGATAAAGGGGCCAAGAACAACAGGCAGCCAAGGAAACAAGCAAACGAATAGTGGTTAATTTAGCAACCGGTGCAAACGTAGCCCCAAAATCCTTGCCCAGAACCTGTGTAAATCCCTTAGCTACAAGATGAGCCCTATAATGTTCCACTACACCATTAGCCAAGTACTTCACAGTAAAGACCCACTTGCACCCAACAATCTTCTCACCAGAAGGTAAAGAGACAAGATCCCAAATTTGATTATGCTCCAAAGTAGCCATTTCAGTTTGCATAGCCACAACCCATTGGGGATTCTGGAAAGTCTCGGACACAGACCGAGGAATAAAAACCGACTCAAGTTTTCCAAAAAAAAGACCAATGAGAAGTTGAAAAGCATCATAACATAAAATTGGGAAATAAGGTGATTAGTACTACTAAACTAACCAAAATCGATTAGGGTGATGACATTCACAAGTTGGATAACGGGAAGAAACTGGGGAGCAAATAGTAGTGGGGATACTTGGGCCTGAGGGCGAAGAAGATGCTGCAGGGGAGGAGCACGAGGGCGACGAGAGTATGTCTTTAATGGCGAAGGACTGGAAGATGTAGATACAAGCGATGATGGGAGTAGATGAATCAAGGATAGGAACATGACGAGCACTCAGTGACACAACAAGAGGCGATGCTCCTGAAATAGAATCCTGCAACATAGGTTTAGAACCAAAAAATGGCATAGCTTCACAAAATGTGACATCTATAGAATGATAAAACCGACGAGACAAAGGATCATAGCACCTATACCCTTTAGAGAGAGCTGAAAACCCCAAGAAGATGCATTTAAGAGACTTGTTATCTAACTTCGGTCCGAGTAGGACTACGATCCTAAACAAAACAAATACAACCAAACACACGAGGCACAATAGGAAATAACATGGTGTCTGGATGAAGTAATTGAAACGGTGCCAACGTGTGTAGAACCCAACTAGGTGTCCGATTAATTAGGTAAACAGCAGTAAGCACAGTCATTTGCCAATAAGATTTAGGAACATTCATCCCACAAAGAAGACACCAGACAATAGACATGATATGACGATTTTTACATTCAGCAATCCCATTTTGTTCAAGAGTGTAAGTACAAGTGAGTTGCTACAAAATTCCCTACTGATTAAGTTGGAAGTGGAACACATCAGAGATGTACTCCCCCTCGTTATCAGAACGAATATTGAGCACAATAGTGTGAAATTGGGTTTTTACCATTCGAAGAAATTGAATAAAAAGTGGAAGCACATCAGACTTCTTTTGGGCAAATAAACCCAAGTATATCTAGAGTGATCATCTATGAAAATTACATAATACCTATGCCCAGAAAAAGCCAAAACAGAAAAGGACCTAGATATCAAGTGGATAAGGTCAAACATATAGGAGGCCTGATACATGTGAGGAATATAAGTAGTATGAGTATGTTTAGACAGTTCACAAACAACACAATGAAATTGATGATCCTTGCAAGCTTTATTAAGTAATGGAAAAAGTAAACATAAATAATTAAAGTTTGCATGTCCTAAACGACCATGCCACAAAACTAAAGTCTAAAAAGAAAACACATATGAAAACAACTCAAGTAATACAACTGCTTGCAGGCCAGAAATGGTAGGATGAGAAGGTGGTGAGTCCCCAAAGTAGTATATCCATCGCACTCAAACCTCTTGCCAAAAATCTTCTTCAAAGTCAGGTCCAATAATAAGTAATGAGTGGATAAGAAAATAATAGCACAATGAAGATTTTTAGCAAGGCGACTAACAGAAAGAAGATTATAAGCAAAATGTGGCATATGTAATACAGAAGTAAGTGTAATATCAGACAACAATGACACATCACCCTTATGTTGGACATGTGAGATAGACCTATCAGCAAGTCATACAGTCTAAGCGGCAGTAGATACAATAGAGGATAAACAAGAAAACTCACCGGTCATATGATCATTGGCCTCAGAATCTAATATCTAAGTAGGTGTAGCGTGAACATGAAAGGCTATAGGAGTACCTATAGCAAGTGTGGCAGTGGAAGATGAAGGGACACTCAGAGACAAGGTAGTGAATGATCCAAGCTACTCCTGAAGGCAACCAATCTGAGACTAAAGCTAACGAAGGTCAACAGAATGAGAAGGCTGAGTAGTACTAGGTGTGTCAGCAATAAGTAGTATGGGGAGAACCTGGCGTGCCCCAACAAAGCATTGCTTTAACTTAGAATGAAGCTTGAAGCACCGTGCTTGGACATGACCGGTTATACCACAATGGTGGCAAATAACCTTTCTACTAGAAACACAAGAACTAGACTTTGCAGCAAGAGCCATCTAATCTGGAACTG
Source organism: Camellia japonica (assembly GCA_030407325.1). Taxonomy (NCBI): domain Eukaryota; kingdom Viridiplantae; phylum Streptophyta; class Magnoliopsida; order Ericales; family Theaceae; genus Camellia; species Camellia japonica. Next base: position 115,008,637 of record JAPPVO010000036.1, on the reverse strand, counting down.
AAGATGAGGCAGGAACAGGGGAAGAAAATTGAGCAACAAGCAGAACCAGTCGACGACGATGCTCCTTGCTGTCAATAGTAGCAAAAGCCTCATATAAGGATGACATAGATGACGTGTTCAAAATCTGAATACAAAGAGATTCGAATTCAGGTTTTAAACCCATCAAAAACTAATAGGTATGCTGTGAGCAAGACAAGCAAACACAATAAAAGCGGCAGCAACTAGAAAATTACTCAATGGCTCATACTATACTAACTTCTCCCAGCAAGACTGAAGATGTAAAACCCAAAGCTTCTTAAAAAGTATGAGAAATATCCTGATAGAGCTCAAAAATCCGAACATCGCTGTGGGCATGTGCATACATCTGGGTAAGAGCACTCTACAACCGAGAAACGGTGTCACAGTACATAAACATGTTATAGATGCATTCCTCCATAGAGTTGAACATCCAACCAAGTAAGGTGCAATTGTCAATATCCCATTGAACTCGCATAGGATCATCAGTTGGAGGTTGTGTCTCAATTTCCAGAAGCCATCCAGATTTGCCTCTACCTTTGCCTCTACCCCCAAGGTAGAGATGTATAGACCAACTCCAAGTAACAAAGTTACGACCATTAAGCAACAGACTAGTAATCTAATAAAGGGAAACTTCTGAACGAGGCACAATACTCTGGGTTTGTTCAACAGATTCAATCATTCTAAAAAACATATGAGGAAAGGAACACACACCCAATACCGAAAGAGAATAAGTAAATAACAAACACCAAAAAGTCAAAGGAGCAACGCCATGCACAAGAGATGTTATCGAATAAACTGATAGCCCAAATAAAAAAAAAAAAAACCATACACACACACACATAGGTTGCTTACCACATCAATAACATATGACCCTAAAAGGGTTAGAAACCAACCCAAACCACCCTAGAAGGGTGCCGAACTGCATAGAACTAGGAAAAAAGGCCTAGTCGGTTGCTATAAGGACCTTAACAATGACTAGAAAGGACTGCCAAGGAAAAGAGAAAGGGTTTTGGGTTGTGTAAGGTGGTTAGATGGGGTTAGGTAGGTGAGTCAACTAGTAAGAAACAGAAGAGAGGCTTGCGGTGGAGATGAGAGTGGAGGAGGAGCTAGAATGGAAAAAAGGCTAAGGTTTCTTTGGCTCTGATACTAAGAAGAGAATTGTATAAAGACCATGTCTATATATAATGAATATATGATACACTACAAAAAGGAATTAAATAATTACACAATCAAATCCTAAAATCAAATTCCTAAGTAACCGTAATTTAATATACTCTATTCTACATTCCAACAGTAACCAGATTCAATAAAAACTTCAAAATTATGAACAAATTTCCTGAGAAACATAGTTTTCTTGGATCCCAAACAACAAATATCATCAACCATAAGAATTTGATAAAATTCAAAATCAAGCAATAGCAAATCCCAATCAAACCGCAACTGAATTCAAAAAATAAAATATAAGCTGAAATAACAGTTCATACACAACGCTGAAAAAACACATTCAAGACTCAGAAGTCAAAAGAAGAAAAAAAAATCATTTCACCCAAAAAACAAACTAATGAAACAACAATCAAAACGTATTTCAAAGCACAAACAAAGTTTCAAGATCAACTCAGTGAGATTCATTGTGTGTCATTCTCATGAACGCTTGATTATTGTATTTCATAATCTACTTATCATCTTAATAGCCCAAAAGATACCCTTCAATCCGCAATCATTCCTCAACCAACTCAAATGCATATGTGGAGAAGTGGTTTGGAAATACTCTTCTGATCCTGGGGAACGCTCGTAATCCTCAGCTAGCCACCTGAAAAGAATTAACACTCCGGTCGAGGTGCCAGAATTAGCACTCCGACGGGCAAGTCAGTCTCTATTCTCTGAATTACTTGTATTTTAAGTTAAGTGTAATGGTTCTCACGTACCTCTTTCTAGCTGATGTTCTTCTATTTATATCTTTTCTTTCTTGGGCCTCGGGATTAGGTCCATTTTCAATTCGCTATTCGGCATGTTTTATAGCAAACCGCTTTTCACTCAGCCCCTTGCTTAACCAGCTATTTGGCCGAGTAGGATTGGATTCGAGCATGCGAGACGACGCCGAGTACTATATATTTCGACTCTCCAAGTTCGACTATCCGAAATCTCTACGACTCCCAATACACGGCCCCCACAATTGTCCCCCGAGCACTCCACTAACGACAGTTGGCTGGAGTGTTTGGCTTCGAACTCGAAAAGTCAGAGCTGAAATTCGGCGGCTGACCTCATTTCAATGCAAATGTCTGAACACACGCTTCTCGGTTATCATTTCAACTTCCCGTCCCTTCGTACACTTTTATTTATTGTGATTTAAAATTTTGACGTCTTTTCAAATACATACACACTCTTAGATGCTCGTCGCTAGATTGCCTTCTGAATTACCTCTGCAACTTCCTTTTCTTCACTATCCTCTTCGCCTCTTGTAAGTTCTCTCCCTCTCTGCTTTGAATCTTTTTTCTTGCTTTGTTTTTGGCTTAGCATATTCCTATAGGCTGGAGGATATGGCAAAACATTTACAAGATCTCCTCTCTTCGGATCAAATTTCTGACTTCCGATGCCATTTCTCCATTCCTGATGACGTCCATCTGTCACTTGTGACAGACGGCACCCTCGATATGGAGAGGGCTGATGAAACCACGATCGTCTTCCCTCTCCTATCAATCGCAGAGGATGAAGTCCGTTTCCCCTTTCACCCATTCCTTAGGGCTGTGCTCTGCCATTGGGGCTTAATCCCTTCCCAACCCAATGTCAACTTCTTTAGAATCGTAATAGGGATTATCGCACTAAACCGTCGCCTTAGGCTTAACCTTGGCATTCCCGCTATTCGGCACTGTTACGCCTTGGCCAAGTCTTCTGGTCAACGCAGGCGTTATTTCCTTAGGGCCAGGGACATTGACCATCAACTAGTGACTATGCTTTCCAGTTCTAGGAAGCAAGTTGATGATGTTATGGTCGTCGTCCAAGGAAACTAGGAATTCGACGAAGGCGAGGATCGCCTCGATCCTATTCCTAGACGGAGGGGCGAACTAGAGGCCATATAGCTTCTTTTATTTATTTATTTTGTTATATTTATAAAGCTTCATCTTCGAGACCTCATGGTTTTGCTTGTGCAGGAAATGATTTGAAGAAAGTCCTGACCTCAACCGACGACGCTATTCTTTCGGAAATCAAGGTTGCGCTCAAATATTTCAGCCGGCCGAGTCTTCAAAAACAAGAGAGGGCGGCCCACATTCTACTTCGCTACGAACCGACTTATACGACCTTTTCGGCAACAGAAAACATCCCACTACCGAAGGGTGAGGAGTTTCTTACCGCTCTTATCTTGATCGATTTCAAAAATTTGAGGCAAGTTGGTTTCGAGGGGTCAGATTCAGAGCGACCGGAAGTAGCTGAGGTCGCCGAGTTAGATCGGTCCGAAGCCGAAGTCGACGAGGCTTTGAAGTTAGCGTTTGAAGAAGCCGGCCTCAATTCAGTCGACCCTCCATCCACTTCGGGCTGAGAGGACCTTCTACTTGACGACATTTTTCACGGTCTAGAGGACCTTCCCGGCGCGTACCCTGAAGATATGGCTGGGTTAAGCCTCGCTCAACTTGCCAAGAAGGCGAACGCGGAAAGGATGGCCACGCGGCGAAGAGCAGAGGCCATTCGAGCTGCCGAATCTTAGCCCTCCCTGCCTGTTGGCGAATCTCAGCCCTCCCTGCCTGTTGGCGAATCTCAACCCTCCTTGCCTGTTATTGAGAAGGGAACGGCAAAAAACTGAAGTGTTGAGGCCGAGTTGGTTGTGCAGGCCGGTCAAGAGGCTGAGCAAAGGGCAAAGAAGCACCCTGCCAAGGTCGAGGCCGACTCAGAAGAAGACCACGCCAACAAACGACCTCGTTTGGAGGAATCAGATGTGATTGTACCTTTTGTTATTTAATCGAAGATAAAAAAAACACGCCGATCCCCTCCGATGCTTTGGTAATTAAAGATCTAGTTGTCGCACTCAGCATGGCTACGTCCGTTTCACTACCTACTGACAAGGCGGCTTTTCAGGCGAAGCCGGATCTGGTTGCAATAGCGTTGGCCGCGCAATCGGCTCTTTTGGTATATATCTTGACTTTGTCTTTTCACTTTACGCAAATACTGTTTTGGTCTTAACTTCCTGTTTTGCAGACAGTCGGAAGGATAGCTGAGATGGGCCGTCGCCATCATGATGCCGTCAAACAGCTTGGCCGTTTACAAACTGAAGTTGAGGGCCAAAGGAGTAGGGCCGAGTTCGAGGCATTAAAGGCGAAGATGGAAGGCGCGCGGGCCGAGGCCGAGATGAAGAGAGCCCATAACGCTGATCAACTGAGATCGGCCGTCGAGAAGAGGGCGGACGCGAGCGACGACGCGCTTAAATTGGCCCAGGAGGCGATCTCCAAATTGGAGGTTGAGTTGGAAGAAATAAAGAAGGCGAAGGAAGCAGCCGACCTAGAGGCTTCCGCGGCATTCGAGGCTGGGAAAAGTGCTGCTTTCACCGAATACGTAGACGAAGTCCCCAAATTTGAAAATCGGGGATTCAAACACGGCTGGCTCAAAGCCCTTGCTATTGCTGATGTGACATTGGCTATGCCGATTCCATACGAGCAAGTGGATATTGAGCCGCTGGAGTCTGACTCCAAGGACTAATTTGGGCGACAGTTGTTTTTGTTTTAGGATTTCGAATGTATTTTCACAGCTTTTCGTTTAGTAATTTTCATGTATTGCTACAGTCATAGTTTTTTACTGGGCATTTTCATATGAACTTGTAGCTTTTTGTTTAGTAATTTTCGTATGTAAAATGGCTACAATTGGTGCCCAATTTACTAATGAAAATTTCCTTTTTACCTTGCTATTATTTGTGCTAAATTTTGTTATTGATGAATGGTATTGCTTTCAATTGTGAAATGGCAGCATTTTGCTTTCAATACCAAGTATCATAATTCGATCAACATTGGGTTTAGGTACTTGGCTGATCAGATTAATAAATCTGCCCTTACCCCAGCCAGTGCATGAGCTTCATAAACCGAATAGAACTAGTTTGTGGAGTGGCTGAGGCATAAAATGATCGGCATTGGGTTTAGATACTTGGCCGATCAGATTAATAAATCTGCCCTTGCCCCAGCCACTGCATGAGCTTCATAAGCCGATTAGGACTAGTTCGTGGAGTGGCTGAGGCATAAAACGATTGGCATTGGGTTTAGATACTTGGCCGATCAGATTAATAAATTTGCCCTTGCCCCAGCCAGTGCATGAGCTTCATAAGCCGATTAGGACTAGTTCGTGGAGTGGCTGAGGCATAAAACGATCGGCATTGGGTTTAGATACTTGGCCGATCAGATTAATAAATCTGCCATTGCTCCAGCCAGTGCATGAGCTTCATAAGCCGATTAGGACTAGTTCGTGGAGTGGCTAAGGCATAAAACAATCGACATTGGGTTTAGATACTTGGCCGATCAGATTAATAAATCTGCCCTTGCCCCAACCAGTGCATGAGCTTCATAAGCCGATTAGGACTAGTTCGTGGAATGATCCGATCGGCATCTGGCATTTGGCATTAAAAATGTCGCCTCGGGGGCGCTGCATACATTAAGAATAAATGAGGTGAGCTCGCGCTAGTGATTCTAGTTATTCTTATTCATACTCGATTTAAACTAGCTTCGGGTAAGTGCGAATGTCAAACAGACTGTTCTTTAACAGCAGAGGAGAGGGACGAACATTAGCGGAGCTAGACACTGCAATGAATCGCAGTGGGGAGCTTACACGCACGGGAGGAAAGACGTCCAAGGAACAGGAAAAACGTCAGCCCCCAAGTTGTCGAAGCAGATCACCCCGAAAAGAAAAATAGCAACGGGAAAGCTCCCCGCGACCGCGACTGAGGAACGAGCCAAACGCGACACCACAACCATTAAGTTTTGCGGTTTTCGTGGGGAATAAATCGATGACGGAGGCGAATTCCATCGTTAAGGATCCGGGCGTGGCGGTCGAGTTTGCTCGACAGATTTTTCCACCGGAAGTCCGGCAATCGATGGTTGGATGACAAGATTTTGAAGTATTTCGAGAAGGTATCCATGGGGCGGTGAAGGGGTTGTACACCGCTTATGAAGTCGGCATGCGCCTGCGCGCCGCACGATGAGAAATAGAGAAGAATGACGAAAGAATCCACAGTTTGAAGGCTCATGCGAAGAAGGCCGAGCGTGAGCTCAAGGAGCTTAGGAAGGCTCAAACCACCGAGCCGCGTGCGGTGGGTCAATCCAACCCGATCGTGGAGGAGAGCGTGACTCAACGGCTGTTGAGTCACACCATCGCCGACCGAGATACGGCAAGCATGTTCACCGTAGAGAATTCGAGGACCATAGGCTACGAACAAGGCTTCCATGCTGGCCGGAAGGTTGGATCGACAAACAAAAAGAAAGAAACTTGTGGAGGAGGTCTGGCAATGCAAGAACCGGGGATTTAAGCACGGTTGGATCGAGGCACTTCAGGCCGCAGAGACTCTCCGAGCAAAGGGTGTTGATTCGGCGTTGCCGCTATACCAGCATGATCATTTTTTCTTTTTCGCTTTTGAAGTCGAAAAGAGTGACGATGAGAGAGACGCCGGATAAAAACACTCATTGTGATGCTCAAAACGCAGATTGCGTTAAAAACTATGTCATCATTGGCTGATTGAATAAAATGTTTTGTTTTCAATGTTTGTGTTTCTTTATAATTTTTGTTCGGCACAAATATGTTTGCATGTTTTGTGCGTTATTGTATAAATGTTTGAATAAATGTGTTTTAGATAATTGGATAGACATTGACCGTCGGGAGTTCATTTCAAATGTATATATGCCTTAATGTGCAAACGGTTTTTGCCGGCTCGTCATAACAGAGCGTTCTTCATTAAATATTTATTCAGCATACGTGTTACACACGGCCCTAGCCTTAAATCCGGAAGCTTTTTCGGCCAAAAGGCATCATGCGCCAATGAAGCTCCGAATCCGAAGGCTTTTTTGGCCCAAAGGCATCACGCGCCGAAGGGCGCTCCGAATCCGGAGGCATTACCGGCCCAAAGACGTCATGCGCTGCTGGGCCTCCGAATCTGGAGACTAGCAAATCATGATATCTACGAAGGGCGCTCTAAATCCGGAGGCTTTATCGGCCAAAGATGTCATGCGACGATGGGGCTCCGAATCTGGAGACTATTTGGCTAATCGTGATATCCATGAAGGGCGCTCTGAATCCGGAGGCTTTATTGGCCCAAAGACATCATGTGCCGATGGGGCTCCGAATCTGGAGACTTTATTTGGCCAATCGTGATATCCACGAAGGGCGCTCCGAATCCGGAGGCTTTATCGACCCAAAGACGTCATGCGCCAATGGGGCTCCGAATCCAGAGACTTTATTTGGCCAATCGTGATATCCATGAAGGGTGCTCTGAATCTAGAGGCTTTATCTGCCCAAAGATGTCATGCGCTGATGGGGCTCCAAATCCGGAGACTATTTGGCCAATCGTGATATCCACGAAGGGCGCTTCGAATCCGGAGGCTTTATCGGCCCAAAGGCATCATGCGTCGATGGGGCTTCGAATCCGAAGACTTTATTTGGCCAATCGTGATATCCACAAAGGGCGCTCCGAATCCGGAGGCTTTATCGGCCCAAAGACGTCATGCGCCGATGGGGCTCCGAATCCGGAGACTATTTGGCCAATCGTGATATCCACGAAGGGTGCTTCGAATCCGGAGGCTTTATTGGCCCAAAGACGTCATGCGCCGATGGGGCTCCGAATCCGGAGACTTTATTTGGCCAATCGTGATATCCACGAAGGGCGCTCTGAATCCGGAGGCTTTAATCGGAACACTTTTGAACTGGATTTGGCAGTGAGTAAACAAGGATCTTTGCATTACAAAAGTGGTGCACGTACACGTTAAACCATTAAGAACTAGTATCATTCCCCACAAGTCGGGTTTAATGATAGAATTTTCGTAAGTGCGTTGAATTCCAAGGCCATTGGAGGCTTCTTCCAGACATGTCTGTAAGCCGATATGCCCCTACCCCTGCGATCGAATCGACCTGATAGGGGCCGTCCCAGTTAGGGCCTAATTTTCCATCCGCCGATTTCCTGGCTGCTGGAAGTACTTTCTTCAGGACCAACTCTCCTGGTGTATAGCGGGGCAGCTGAACACGTTGATTATACGACTTGGCAAGCTGTTGCTGGTATCGTGCCATGGAGGCAAGGGCGCGGTCTCTTCGTTCTTCAATCAGAATCAAATCCAAAGCCAGCATCATGTCGTTTCGGCCCATATCAAAAACTTACGATTTCAGGGTTGGGTGGCCGATCTCCAGGGGTATGATCGCCTGGGTTCCAAAACATAAAGCAAACGGCGTTTCTCCAGTAGATCGCCTCGGTGTAGTTCGATGTGCCCACAATACACTCGGTAATTCTTCGACCCATTTGCCCTTAGCTTTGTCCAACCTCTTCTTGATGCCGTCCAAGATGGATTTGTTAGAGGCTTCTGCTTGACCATTGCTCTGTGGGTAAGCCGGTGTAGAAAAGTAGGGCCGGATACCATACTTGCTGCACAGCTCCCGGTAGACGCCACAATCAAACTGGGTACCGTTGTCTGAGATAAGAGCTCTTAGAATGCCGAATCGTGTTATGATATTTCTCCACACAAAACGCTTGACATCAGCATCTCGAATGTGCGTTAATGCCTCTGCTTTGACACATTTTGTGAAGTAGTATGTGGCGACGATCAAGTATCGCTTGTTGCCCGGGGCCCTCGGCAATGGTCCTACGATATCAAGCCCCTACTGGGCAAACAGCCAGGGACTGGTGATAGAGCTTAACTCTTTAGCTGGCAGATGGGTTAACGGGGAAAACTTCTGGCACTGTTCACATTTTTTCGCATAGCATTCGGCATTAGATCTCATTGTTGGCCAATAATACCCCTGTGTTATAGCTCGATGGGCCAAAGAGCGCCTGCCAGAATGTGCGCCGCAACTGCCTTCATGTATTTCGGCCAGAAGCTCTTCAACTTTGTCCGGATGCACGCATTCTAGGTATGGGCCAGAAAGGGACTTTTTGTAAAGCTTTCCTTATGGATCCAAGCAGTAACGCAGGGCTTTGTTTCGCAGCTTGTGCACTTCTTTCTTGTTCTCTGGGAGCTGTTCAGAAGACAGGAATGCGGCGATGGGATCCATCCAACTTGGTCCCGATTCTATGATATTGACCTGGACTTCCTCTGAAGGACCAATGCTTGGCTCCGGGATAAAACCCACCTCGATGGTCCGTTTGATCACTGAGTTAATGGCAGAGGCTAGGCAGGCCAGGGCATCTGCATGCGTGTTCTGATCACGTGTTATCTGATTCAATTCATGATGGTCAAATTTTGCTAGCAAGGAGTTAGCCATTTTCATGTAAGCCGCCATACGGTCATTTCTTGTCGCGTACTCCCCCTTCAGCTGATTGATCACCAATTTTGAATCGCAAAATACAAGCAAACGCCGAGCACCCAGAAAATGTGCATTCCACAAACCGGTTAGAAGGGCTTCGTATTCGGCTTTATTATTTGACGCTTCGAAGCCGAGTTTGACAACCTGCTCAATTATTGTGCCGTCAGGAGCCATGATTACTACTCCGGCTTCACTACCCCGCTGATTGGATGACCCATCACAGTACAGCTGCCAAATGTCCCCAACATAGATTCTCCAGTTCGGCTTAGGTCGAATTTCATCAGACTTGAAATCAGCAAGACCCAGGGTAAATTCAGCTACAAAGTCGACAAGCACCTGCCCATTGATTGAGGTTCTAGATAAAAACTGAATGTCGTACTGGCCGAGTTCAAGAGCCCACTTTGAAATGCGTCCTGATGCTTCCGCACTGCGTAGTACTGATCAGAGGGGGTAATCTGTTAGAACCTCGATACTGTGCCCCTGGAAGTAATGCATCAGTTTTCTTGCCGCCATGACTAAGGCTAGGATGAGTTTCTCCAGTGGCAGGTAGCGTGTTTCGGCGTCGACCATTGCCTTGCTCACATAATACACTGGCTGCTGCTCCCCCAACTCTTCCTTAATCAGTACGGCGCTGAGGGCCCGGTCAGAAACTGCCAGATATAAGATGAGCGGGTCGCCTGCCGAGGGTGTTGTGAAGTGGGGAACTGATCGAAGGTAGATTTTGAGACTGTTGAAAGCGGCTTCACACTCGGCGGACCATTCGAAAGACTTTCCCTGCCATAGTGTATGGAAGAAGTGTCGGCAGCGATCTGTAGACCGACTGATGAACCTGTTGAGTGCGACGGTCATCCCCATCAACTTTTGAACCTCTTTTACCGAACGAGGGGAGCCGAGTTCTAAGATTGCTGTGATTTGCCTCGGGTTGGCCTCGATTCCTTAGTGGTTGACAATGTAACCCAAGAACTTGCCAGAGCCGATCCCAAACGCACATTTGGAAGCATTCAGCTTCATTTTGTATTTGCGTAGAATGCCGAATGTCTCCTCTAGATCGGCTATATGATTCTGCTCTTCCTTGGATTTGACCACCATGTCGTCAATGTATACTTCCATAGTGTGGCCGAGTTGCTCTTTGAACATGGTGGTGACTAGTCTCTAGTAAGTTGCCCCTGCATTCTTCAGCCCAAAAGGCATAACCTTGTAGCAGTAGGTTCCTCTTGGGGTGCAGAATACAGTCTTGTCTTGGTCTTCCAAATGCAAGGCAATTTGATGGTAGCCTCTGTAGGCATCGAGGAAGCTCATGCGCTGATGACATGCTGGAGCATCTACCAGTTCGTCTATCCTTGGGAGAGGAAAACAATCTTTGGGGCAGGCTTTGTTTAGGTCCATGAAATCAATGCAAACTCGCTAGGTCCCATTCTTTTTCTTCACAACCACAGTATTAGAGAGCCATGTAGGGTAGGTCACTTCCCTGATTGCCCCGGCATCAAACAACCGGTCAACCTCTTCAACAACTACAGCAGTGTGCTCTGCGGCCAATCGTCGGCTTTTCTGAATGATCGGCTTGCATTTAGGGTCAACATTTAAACGGTGTTGCGAAATAGACAGATCTACACCCGGCATCTCATATGGAGTCCACGCAAATACATCAAGGTTGCTGAGCAGGAAGGAAATTAGCTGTTGTCGGTCGGCTTGATGGAGGGAGGCGCCGACCATGAAGAACCTGTCTGGGTTGCCGTTGATTTCAACTCGATTTAGGTCTTCCGTGGCCTTTTCATTTGGGAGCCGTCCAACGTCGTCGAGGCTCTCACGATCTGTTACCTCAATAGAGTTCACTTGCAACTCCTTTGGCGTCTTTTGAGCAAGGAGATAACATGCTTGTGCCGATTTCTGAGAGCCACGGATTTGCTCAATGCCGCGTTCTGTGGAGAAGCGTAGCAGGTGATGATAGGTGCTTGGCACGGCCTGCATAACATGCAACCAGGACCGCGCCATGATGAGATTATACGGCGATGGCAGCCTGACGACCAAAAATTCCACATCCACTATTCGGGAGCCCGCTTGGACTGGTAGTGTGATTTTCCCCAATGGGTATTCTGGATTGGCGTTGAAGCCGAATAATGGATAAGGAGCCGGAGAGAGATTCGGTTCTGAGAAGCCGAGTTTGGTGAATGTCTTGTAATACATAACCTCTGATGTGCTCCCCAGATCAATGAGTACGTGCTCAATGGTGAATCGGTTTACGCGTAACTCAATTACCAAGGGATCGATATGAGGAAGTGTTACTCCGGCCAGATCTGAATCATCAAAAGAAATGCTTGCAGCTTCATGGGGCCGTTTAGCCGGAGTGAGTTGATTTTGAGGGTCAGGATTCGACTGAATCGTATGCACCGCGGATGAAATTGGCAGGTTGTATATCATGTGGATCACGCCGAGTGGAGGGGAATCCTGTCTCAAGGCTATTGCTCTGGTTGAGTTGCCCTTTCGGACGTACTGTTGTAGCCGACCATCCTGTACCAATTCCTCCAGGTGATCCTTCAATGCATAACAACTCTCAGTTTCATGGCCATGATCCTTGTGATACTCGTACCGCCTATCCCGTCTTCGAGTGTCGGGAGGTCCCACCATCTTTGATGGCCACTTGAACGGAAGATGTCGGATTTTGGACATGACCGTGCTAATTGGTTCTGACAACTCAGTATATTTCTTGTCGGCGCGCCTTGTGCGCCTGCTGTCGATTTGCAGTTGTTCATTCGCTTAGTAGGAGCATTGGTCACTTGATCGACGAGAATCTCGTCTCTTATCTCATTTCGCCCGATGCCGTGGTTCAGGGCTCTGAGGTGCTACAGAATTTAACGGCTGAGCAATTTCAGCAGGAGCCGTCTTGTTGGTTACATTTCCGGCTTTAACCCTCAAGGCATCATCTTCCACTTTACAGTATTCTTCAACTTTCTTCATTAACGACCAAACTATTTTGGGGGGCCGTCTGGTCAAAGAGCTGCGGAGGGCACTGTCGGGATGCAGCCCCATCTTGAAGGCGGTGATGGCCATGGAGTCATTGCAAGCATCGTCTACCAGATTGAAACATTCCCAATATCGCGCCGAGTAGGCACAAAGGGTTTCCCCCTTTTGAATCTGCATTGCCCAAAGGGAATCGGCTTGCTTTGGCTGGACCTCATTAGTGATAAACCTTGCCCTGAAGGATTTTTGGAGTTGGTGGAAGCTTTTAATCGAAGCCGGCTCCAGTTTATAATACCACCTGACAGCTAGTGGTCCCAAACTGCTCGGAAATATTCTGCACATCAAAGCCTCGTCATCTGCATGCAGCGTCATGGCTTGCTTGTAATGACGGATGTGATCGGTGGGGTCTGATTTACCGTCATACAAGGTGAATGACAGTGCTTTGAATTTCTTGGGTAGCACTTCCTTTGCAATCCGTCGTACAAAGGGATTGTGCTGATCTTCATCTGAAACTGTTTCTTCTTCACTTATGCCTTATACGGGGACTCTCTTCAGAAGAACTGGTAGTTTCAGGTCGCTCTTTCTTCTTGGGCTCCAGGGATAATGAGTCGGAGTCGCTATCAGTGTCGTCTTGTCGGGCTTGAGGTCGTCGATCACCTGCCTTCGGAGGTCGTTTCGAATTTTGGCGTATAGCTTGTTTGGACTTCGCCACTTCCAAGGCCAAATCTTGACGGAGACGTTCGTTCTCAGCGATCATGTTCTCCAACCTCTGTTCATTTTGCTTTGCTTGTTCCATGATCGCCTGCATTGTCTCATGCTCCAAAGTCGAGGGTGAGGCGAAGTTCAAGACACGTCTTGCGGCGATAGTCTCCGGTCCAAGCATGTTTGTTGGAGTGAGGTCGTCTCTTTGTGTGGTTTCGTCAGTGACTATCGGAGGGTCTTCTGTTACGCCCTCCATGGATGTATTTGAGTATTCCCATAGACGGCGCCAATTGTGGAGAAGTGGTTTGGAAATACTCTTCTAATCCTGGGGGACGCTCGTAATCCTCAGCTAGCCACCTGAAAAAGAATTAACACTCCGGTCGTGGGTGCCTGAATTAGCACACCGACGGGCAAGTCAGTCTCTACTCTCTGAATTACTTGTATTTTAAGTTAAGTGTAATGGTTCTCACGTACCTCTTTCTAGCTGATGTTCTTCTATTTATATCTTTTCTTTTTTGGGCCTCAGGATTAGGTCCATTTTCAATTCGCTATTCGGCATGTTTTGTAGCAAACTGCTTTTCACTCGGCCCCTTGCTTAACCGGCTATTTGGCCGAGTAGGATTGGATTCGAGCGTGCGAGACGACGCCGAGTACTATATATTTCGACTCTCCAAGTTCGACTATCCGGAATCTCTACGACTCCCAATACTCGGCCCCCACAGCATATAATGCAAAACAAACAACACCCAACAATCAAAATAAATCAAAATAAAGAGATGCATTGCACATTTTGGGAAAAATAAAAGGGAAAGAAAATGAAAGAAGATACTGTAGAGAGAGAGAGAGAAGAGAAGATGTAACGTCCCGAAAATATAACAATAAGATCATCCCACGACAAATTTTAAATAATAACAGATGACTGAATATACTGTTCTCCTATTCAAAAGGTTTCATCTCTTTACAAAAGTGTAACACATGTAGTAATATATTTATAAACCCTAACCTTGAATCTATAGTATGTGTTATAAACAAAGATATGAAGTAAGAGTTAAAACAGATATAATAATGCCCTATTAGCTACATATTTCCAAGACGGTGCTTGGTTACAACAAAAGTGAGTTTAAACTCAATACAAAGAAAGCCTTAGACTTGTACAAAACAAATACAACATTAATCCAAAGTAGAAGCCCTTGGCTCCAAGTCCTCCTAAACTATTGCCTTGGCGGAAGCTTATCATCAGCACCTAAAAATAGTTTTTCACATAGGGTGAGCCAAAGCCCAGTAAAGATACTTCAACACAGTGCATGAATCTTAACAAAGTTATAAGGTGAATGCATATGCAATGCTCTGGTCAAAACATTTTATATCTCTTTCCAAAAACCATGCTACGCCAGGTTTATACCACAATTCATGCAACCAATTCATTTTCAATAGAAAACAAGGCAGCGGATATAACACTGGGAATCTCTAAGATGTGTCTGCAAATAGGCTACAAGCACTACCAATTTGTCATTTTTACTGGTATTAGTAGGAAGACTCGACACTTAACCGTGCGGGTTTCTGAACTTTCACCAAGAACACTTAAGCCAACATAATACCACAACTACACTCCTACCCAGATTCACCAAGGTATTCACCCATTTTTCTCAAAAGAACAATATTTTCAATGTGTAAATATGTTACAATGCTCAATGCATATGGATGAAAGTTTAGTTTCAATTTACCTAATTCTCATGCAATTTCTACAACAATCATACATATCCTCCACTGATAGCCTAAAATAGATATCTCTAAACAGATAATTAATTTTTCAATACGGATATACTTTCCAACATTTTCAATTAGGAGTGGTAATTCATATACAACTCCACTATCATCATCATCATTATGCCAATTCCACAATACCAACATCAATTCCATTTTTTCTTTACCAAACCAAATATTCATAATTTAGGGCAAAACCCCCTTCCTTTTAAAATCATTTCCCAAGGATAAAATCCACCATTTATTTCAACCCAACCATTTTTCCAAAGTCACAATCATATACAAGAACCCATTTTGAAAACCCCTTTTTTGAATTTTTAAATCAAAACCCTAGATTTGTGTTTAAAAATTCCCAAATCACAACATAGCTTAGAAAATCAAATAACCAAGTTAAAAGCCATACAAAGTGTCAAAGTAATCCCTACCTCAAAGAAGAAGACTCAAAGGAAAGATGTGTAGAACTCGACGGAGCCCAAAACACAAACTTTTCCAATTAAAATGAAGCCCTCGATGTGCTCTACCTTTTCAATAAAATATCTAGGGGGAGGAAATCACTAGATCAACTTTGCCGGGGTTGTTAACAACTCTGCCGGTTCCAAGCCCGGGTTAAGAAGGATGGTTGTGTGTTAGGTAGCTAACAACCATGTAAAAAGCTGCTCGGATCCCTTATGACAATGAATCCTACTTTGAATCATTTAAATGCTAGGTCGTTCCCCTCAAATGAAGCGTTGTGCCTGCCTCCGGGTGTTTCGAAAAGTGAGCAAGGGGTGCCTCATCGACGCTTGGGTGCGGTGAAAAATAGCAAAGGTTCTCGCGTTTTTCTGGACGAATACAGGTAAAGAAGCTAGTCCAAGACTACAGGTTTAGGGTAGCCACTTGGAATATAGGAACCTTAACTGATAAGACGATGGAATTGGTAGATGTTATGATTAGGAGGAGAGTTAGTATAGCTTGCGTACAAGAAACTAAGTGGACGAGTGAGAAAGCTAGGGAAATTGAGGATACTGGTTTTAAACTGTATTATAGTGGTAAGCATAGATGCAGGAATGGGGTAGCAATCATAATTGCCAAGGGTCTTGTGGAGAATGTAGTGGCGTTCATTAAGAAAAGGGATAAGATTATGTTAGTTAAACTAGTTATTGGAGGGAATATAGTGAACGTTATTAGTGCATACGCCCCTCAAGTAAGATTAGATGATCAGACTAAGAGGGATTTTTTGGAGCAAATGGATGAGATCTTACAGGAGATACCCTTAGGAGAGAACCTGATTATAGGTGGAAATTTTAATGGCCATGTAGGCATAGATAAACTAGGCTATGAAATGGGGCGTAGTGGATACGGTTTTGGTGACAGAAATGAGGCTGGAGAGAGTATCTTAGATTTTGCATTGGCTTATGACCTAGTGGTGGCCAATACTATGTATAAGACGAGGGAGGAGCATTTGATAACCTTTAAGAGTGGGTCAGTTAAGAGCCAAATAGATTACTTCTTAGTGAGAAAAGTGGACCACCTAAAATGCAATGATTGTAAGGTGATTCCTGGATAGAGCCTGGCCTTTCAACATAGGATTTTGGTACTAGATTTATGTTTTAGAGGGAAATACCAAGCTAAGAATGATGGTGGGCATCGTAGGACAAGATGGTGGGACCTAAAAGGGGATAAATTAGAAATATTTAAGAATAGAATAGATAAGGAAGGTACTTGAGACTTAGAAGATGATACTAACACTACATGGAACTCGATGGCCAATTGTATGAGGAGAATCTCAAGGGGACAGGACCCAGCTCTAGGGAAACTTAGTAGTGGAGGGAAGAGGTTCAAACGGTAGTTAAGGGGAAAAAAAAGAGTGCTTTAAAAAGTGGCAGAAGGATAGAACTGCGGAAAACCTTAAGAGCTATAGATTGGCTAATAAGGAGGTCAAAAAAGTAGTGAGAGAGGCTAAGTTGAAAGCTTATGATGACCTATACACTAGACTAGATAGCAAGGAGGGAAATAAGAGGGTATATAAACTTGCTAAGATACGGAAAAGGAAAACAAGAGATTTTAATCAAGTTTAAGTGCATCAAGAGTGAGGATTCTAAGGTATTGGTGAAGGATGAAGAGATTAAAAAAAATGGAAGAACTATTTTGAGAAACTATTAAATAAGGAACATTGAGGTATGGCAATAGGGAAAGAAATAGCCAGTAATACGATAAACCAAGACTGTAGGTTCTATCGCAGGATTAGGAACTTTAAAATGGAGATTGCACTTAAGAAGATGAAATCAAATAAGGCTTTAAGACCCGATAATATCCTTATTGAAGCTTGGAAGTGTTTGGGTAAAAAGGGGGTTGCTTGGTTGACTAGGTTGTTTAGCAAAATTTTGTTAACTAGAAACATGCCAGATGAATGGAGGAAGAGTATTTTAGTGCCAATCTATAAGAATAAAGGAGATGTCCAGAATTGCAACAACTATAGAGAAATCAAGCTAATGTGTCATATAATGAAAGTTTGGGAGAGGGTGATAGAACGCCGATTGCGAGATATAACAAAGGTGTCAAAGAATCAATTTGGGTTTATGCCTGGCAGGTCAACAATGGAAGCGATTTATCTTTTAAGGAGAGTAATAGAAAAGTATAGAGAAAAGAAAAGAGACATTCATATTGTGTTTATCGACCTTAAGAAAGCATATGATAGAGTGCCTAGGGATATAATACGGTGGGTGTTAGAGAAGAAAGGGGTGACAAAAGGTTACATTGATATGATTAGGGACAGGTATGAAGGGGTGGTGACCACTATTAGATTGTCTACTAGAGAGACAAATGAATTTCCTATCACTGTAGGGTTACACCAAGGATCTACCTTAAGTCCTTATCTTTTTGCTTTAATTATGGATGAGTTGACGAGAAATATTCAGGATGACATGCCATGGTGTATGCTTTTTATAGACATATTGTACTAGTGGATGAGACTAGAGAAAGAGTTAACACAAAGTTGGAGATTTGGAGAAAAGCTCTTAAATCTAAAGGATTTCGGATAAGCAAAACTAAGACAGATTACATGGAGTGTAAATTTAGTAATAGTAACAATGAAAGCAGAGGAGAAGTAAAGATTAAGAACCAAGAACTGTCTAAGAGTGAACATTTTCGTTATTTATGGTCAATTATCACAACAGTAGGGGAGATTGATGCGGATGTGGCCTATAGGATTAAGGTGGGATGATGTAAGTGAAGAAGTGTGTCTGGGGTACTGTGCGATAAACGGATACCCACTAGACTAAAAGGTAAGTTCTATAGAACAGCTATTAGACCAGCGATGTTGTATGGATGGAGTGTTAGGCAACTAAGAAACAACTTGTAGATAAGATGAGTGTGGCTGAGATGAGGATGCTAAGGTGGATGTGTGGCAAGACTAGACAAGACAGAATTAGGAATGAGTGTATTCGGGAATGGGTAAGAGTAGCACCGATAGAAGATAAGTTGAGAGAGAATCGATTGAGATCGTTTGGTCACATTCAACGGAGACCAACAAAGGTAGTAGTGAAGAGATGCGATGCTGTAACAGTAGATGAGAGTGTTAGGGGATGGGGTAGGCCTAGATTAACGTTGGCTAGCGTTGTAAATAGAGATATGGATCTACTTAATTTGACTAACGAAATGGCCTTTGATAGGGTCGCGTAGAGAAGAAGGATTCATGTAGCCGACCCCATTTGATAGGACTTAAGGCTTGGTTTGGTTTGGTTTGGTTTGGTTTGGTTTGGAAATCACTAGATCAAGGTGTATTTGGGCCAAATATTCAAGAACTAGAGAGAGAGAGAGAGAGAAAGAGAGATCTGAGATTTAGAGAGACAGAGAGAGAGAGAGAAGTGAAAAAGTGATCTAAAAAGTGATCTTTATAACCTGATATAGGCGCAGACCGCTCAAGCGCAGGAATGGTCACTCGAGCGTCACTCGAACAACCAGACACAACAAGTGAGACCGCTCGAGCGAACAACGCCACCCTCTAGTACTTTTGCAGACTTGTAAAAATATTGAGAGTTCATAAAGACCGCTCGAGCGACAAAAAGCCATACAAAGTGTCAAAGTAATCCATACCTCAAAGAAGAAGACTCAAAGGAAATATGTGTAGAATCGACGGAGCCCAAAACACGAACTTTTCCGATTAAAACGAAGCCCTCGATATGCTCTACCTTTTTAACAAAAGATCTAAGGGAAGGAAATCACAAGATCAAGGTGTATTTGGGCCAAATTTTCAAGAACTAGAGAGAGAGAGAGAGAGAGAGAGAGAAGTGAAAAAGTGATCTCAAAAGTGATCTTTACAACCTGATATATGTGCAGACCGCTCAAGCGCAGGAATGGTCACTCGAGCGTCACTCGAGCGACCAAACACAACAAGTGAGCCCACTCAAGCGAACAACGCCATCCTCTAGTACTTTTGCAGGCCTGCAAAAGTACTGCGAGTTCCAAAAGACCGCTCGAGCGCAAGAAGGACCGATCGAGTCAAGACTGGTCGAGCGCAAGAAAGATCGCTCGAGCTAAAAACACCACCCTCCCAGTACTTTTGCAGACCTGCAAAAGTACTGAGAGTTCATAAAGACAACTCGAGTGACAAAAAGATCGCTTGAGCGAAAAGGCCAAAATTTGGGCAAAAATTCTTTTGAAAAACAAGCTACCAACCTGTTCCAAGCACGACAATGATACTCCAATAGCCAAACTCAATGAAGTACAAGATGAATAAAGACATGAACAGTGACACAAGACAAAATATCCCAAATCCAAAGCAATAAATGGATCGAGTCTAAACCGAAATCGTTATAGAAGAAGGCAGTGACCATAGCTAGTGCAGTCATTATCAGTGCTAATCAGAGCATCAAAGCTATAGGTAAAATCACACAAATGAATACAACAATCTCACATATACTAATTCATGAGAAGAGTGACTTTGAAGAATCAAAATCAAACTGTGGAAGATGATGATGATGATCATCATCAACACCCTTTAAGAAAATCTTTAACAGTTCAAACGAAGAACAAAAGAGAGGGAGACAAAGAGGCAGTGCCACTGCTAATGTAGTCAGAGGCGAGAGATAGAGAGAGAGAGAGAGAGAGAGAGAGAGAAGAAGAAGAAGAAAAAGAAAATGATGAAAAAGAAGAAGAGGCACATGTGTCGTTCAAGGTCACAAGAGTGAGAGAATGGAGCCTCAAGTCATGCGTGGGTCAACTATTTTTGGGCAATAAAAAATTAGGGCTTCATTTAAAACGGTGTAGTATTGACAAATAAATTATTAGCGACCAAAGTAATTAAGTCGCCATAAATATGGCCCACATTTCCTGCGACTAAATAATTGTTGTTGCCAAAAAGTTACATTTGATGAATAAAATTTAGTCGCCATATATTAATTTCGTCACAGAAACTTTTCCCTCGTTCCCACTCAGAAATTTAGCCTCGCGACCAACCATGCTAACTAGTCACCAATAGTTTAGTTTTTGGAGACCAATCAATATATAGTCGCCGATAATGTATATTTGGCAACCAATTTATATTTTGTTGCCAAAATATTTTTTGCGTAGTGATTTTAAGGCTTAAGTAGTATTTGGTTCATTATAATGAAAATGAAATGGAATGATCATTCCGTTCATTATGTCCATTATCCTGTTTTGTTTACTAAAAAAATAATGAAAAATATATTGCAAACGGAATAATTATTCACCATTGTAAGTGAATGGTTATTTCATGTATAGACTAAAAAATGAGCATTCCATTCCATTTCACTTTAAAATCTAAGAATCAAACATAACATTATTGTATCAATAATTAAAAAATTAAAATTTTATCAAAAAAATTAAAAAACAACTGAAGTGGTGAATAATTTAAAAGTAATGAGTAATTGTTTTTCAAATGCCTTGATTATTTATATAAATATTGTTTTTGTCAACTACAATTGCCTATGGAAAAATAAAATATTTGAAGTTGAAGTTAATCAAATTTTATATTCACTCAACCATATCATAAGAAACATTGAATAAATTAGATATCACAATAAAAATTGAAGAAATTAATTATGTCATCTATTGAAAATATGTAGTACATAAGTTAGATTATGCAAATTTAATTAGTAATTTTGCATTTAATAATGTGAGAAGAGTAATGTTTAAGTGATATTTTGATTTAATTTTTATTTTGTATTATAGTTTTAAATTCTTCTTAAAGTTTTCTTTTCTTGAAAAATTGAAAACAAGATCACATATCTATCTTTTTGAGTTCTAAAGTAACAAAATCTTTTTTTCTTTTTTTTTTCCAAATCTTTTGGACTTGTAATGTTATGTTTTTATCTTAATCCATATAAGTAAATTTTAATACATAATTTTAATGAATATATATATATACAAACAAATTTTGCGTGAATATTAACAAATAAAAAAAACATGTATACCATTTTACTAATAATTTATTTTAATATGTATAGAGGTCCCATTTCTAGAGTTTGACTAGGCCTAATAAAACTCTAGGCCAGTCCATTGTCAAAACTTACCACTGTTGATGATGTAAGAGTTTCTTTTGCTATTGATGACATGAAAATTTAGCACCAATGTTAACGACACATAAGGGTGTAAAAATGGCCCAAGGTCTATGGGCAACCCGAAGCCCGCTTGCAGCCCGAGCTGGGCCCGACCTAGTTAGGCTCGGGCCCAAGCCCAATCCGGGACCCTAGTCTTGGGCCTAGGCTGTTGTTTTGAAGCTCGGCCCGACCCGTTGGCCCAGTAGCCCACCCGCCCTCCCTCTCTCTCTAACTGAGCAACGGTCAAAATTAAAAAATAATAATAATAATTAATATTCATTGTCTACTTATGCAAACTGCTGCACTCCCAGCAATGGAAAAATAATAATAATAATAATTCAAATGTTTGTTGCTGCAGACTAACTATAAAAAGACTAACGGTAAAAAAATTTAAAAAATAAAAAGATTTAATTCAAATGGTCATATGACCATTTGACACAATGGCCCGAAAAAAATTTATTTACAAATTGACCCCATCCTCCCAAACTCCTATAAATATTCCCCCTCTCCTATTTTATCTCTCACAAACAATTCTCTCTCTCAAACTCTCAACTCCCTCAATTAATTTTGAACTTTCATCCCCAAACTTTCATCCCTAAGTGGCAATTACAGTTGTGCAAGAAGAAGCTTTTATCAGAAGATATAACGTTTCTGGTTTAGACCCGATCCATTTTGTATTCTGGACTCGGGTTTCATAACCTCATATGGTTGTTCATGTCTTTTCCCTCATATCCTTCCTTAATTTTGGTTATTAGATTGTAGTTGTAATGTTTGGAACAAGTTGGTTGCTCAGTTTTCAAACCTTTGCTGCCTAGATTTTTGCTCATCCGCTCAAGCGATACTTCTTGCGCTCGAGCGGGCTTTGCAACCTCTCAATACTTTTGCATGCCTGCAAAACTACTGGAGAGTGTATTCTACGCTCGAACGGCATTTCCAACGCTCAAGCGGTGTGTGCTTGAGCAGCCATTTTTGAGCTCAAGCAATGTTCTTCTGTCTGCAAAATTACTAGATGTGTGCATTCTGCGTTTGAACGTCATTTCGTGCACTCGAGCGGAACAAATTATTGTGTCTAACACTCGAGAGTCAACTCTTGCGCTTGAGCGAATTGTACGTATATCAATTTGCAGCAGCCTCCTTTTTCATCACTTTTTCATAACTTTTTTCCCAAAAACCCTAGATCGGAACCCTCTCTCTCTAAAACTCCCATTCTCTCTACATTTTCACCTAGATCTAGTGATCTCTCTATCTATGTGCCTTTGTTAAAAAGGTTGTGTGTGTCAAGAGCTCTCTTTTGGTCCGATTAAAGCTTGGTTTTGACATCTTTAAAGTTTCTCCACCTTTTCATTTGGTCTTCTAAGCTTGAGGTAGGGACTTTCTACACTCTCTATGAGTTTTAACTTAGTTATTTGTTGATGTGTAAGAAATATTGAGATTTGAGGTGATTTTGAACAAACCTAGGGCTTTGGTTTAAAATCAAAAGAAGAGTTTTTGAATGGATGTATTGGAAATGGTTATAGGAGTAAATATGAGCTTGTGTTGTGTTAAAATGGTTGATTTTTGGTGTTTGGGATAAAAGTGGGAAAAATGGGGTTTTGCCCTAAAATGTCTCGAATAATTGTTTTGTACAAATATGGAATTGGTATTAGTAATATGAAATTGAATGGATATTTATATAAATGGTGGAGTTAGATATGTATTACCTCGTACCTATGAAAATTTGGATAATTTATCTGCTGTAAAGATTGTATATCTGTTTAGAAATATCTGTTTTGGGCTATCGATGGAAGATAGCCATGATTGTTGTAGAAATTGCATGAGGATTAGGTGAATTAAAACTAATCTCTTAGCCTTTATCATTGAATATGATTATGATGTGTATACATTGTATATGTATGATGTTTGGGAGAAGAAAGGGTATGTACTTCATGTTTGAGAGAAGAAAGGGGATAGACTCCATTAAACTAAGTTGGCCTGTGTGTCCAGGGTGAAAGTCTAGAAAACCGCGCGTATACATGGGTGTCGAATCCCACGGACGAAATTTCCGTAAATCGGCTAGTGAATGTATTTGTATGGAAATTATATGTGTTAGAGACCTGTGAGGTGTATCTTTAGTTTGATTGATTAAATGAAGTGGGTATAACCAATGAACCGGGATAAAATGAATTGAGATGTAAGTTTGGCATAACATGGTTTTGGAAATGAGTTGTAAAGATTTTGTCATTAAATATTGAACATGTGCATATTACTTATATCTTTGTTAAGATTCATATATTGTGATAGATTGTCTCTACTGGGCTTTGGCTCACCTTACTTGAGAAAAACTATTTTCAGGTCCTGGTGATATGCCTTCACCAAGGGCTTAGCTTGGGAAGACTGTGGAGCTGAAGGCTCAATCTTATTATCTTTTTTGTACTTAACTTTTGTACAGCCAAAGCGCTTTAAATATATTAGACTGAAAGTCCACCTTTGTTGTAATCAAGAACTATCTTAGAAAATGTAAGTCTTTAGGGCATTTATTCTTTGTTTTGCTTTCCAGTTCTATCTCATGTTGTGATATATGCTATAGATTTAGGGACAAGCTCATGAATGTATAATTACATATGTCACTCTCTTGTATAATTGGATCACATGTAATAGAAGGACTTTATACTCTGATTCTTACTGTCATTCACTTATGGTCTTTGTTGGTTTATTGTATTATTTTGGGGGCGTTACAGAATAAGCTAATTTTTGTATTGCATTTGCCAGTCGATAACATTAATTAGTTTAATTAAATTTATTAGTTACTCATTGTTTTGCATTAATTATTTCTTAACATCTATTAATTGTTATTATTTACTCATTATTGTTTATTCATTATTTAAATTAATTTTTAATTCTTATATATTATTTTACTTACATTACTATGGATTTTAATATTCCTAAAGTTTATGTCGATAGTGATGCATATACTACACAACATGAATCTGTTGATTCTCCTTCTAATGTATCTAATATCCCTCTTCCAATAGCTGGATCATCATCTAAGGGCACAACTAGTGGTGTTTGGGAACATTTCAAAAAAATATCTATAAATAATCCTGATAGTACAGTTACATTTAAAGCAAAATATAAATGTTGTGCACATTTACTTAGTGTTGCATCTGCAGGGGTACTAGTCATCTAAAAATGCACAAAGTCAACAACCTGATATTAGAAGTCAAATGCAATTAAGGGTTTCATCAACTGATCATTTGCAAACATTTTCATATGATCCTATACGTGCACAAAAATCTGTAGTTGGTTATATTATTGAAAAAGAACAACCTTTTACTACTAGTGAATGTCCGGATTTTACCCAAATGATTCACAAAAGTTTTGCACTGTAATATCAAAGTTTTTTCAAGAAATACTACTAGAAATAGGATTTTAAAGAAATTTGAGGATATTAAAAGTGAATTTTTTGACATCTTCAAAAAATTTAATGGAAGAGTTAGTTTAATATCTAATCTGTGGTCAAATAATGGTTTAGAATATCAATGTATTACTGCACACTTTATTGATAATAATTAAAAATTAAATCAAAGAATTATTTCATTTAGATTAGTTGAACTTCTATACACTAGTCATTCGCTTGGTGTAGAAATAAGAAATGTATTATATGAGTATGCTTTGCAAAATAAAATATTTACCATTAGTTTAGATAATGCAACATATTACAATTAGACTGTAGCCTATTCGAAATCAACTTTAGAATTACTCGTTGATGGTGATTTATTTCATGTTCATTATTATGGCCATATTTTAAACTTGACTGTTAAAGAAGTTGTGCACGTATACAAGACTTCTATACTGGTAATAAAAAAAATGCGGTTGTTACTATTATGTCTTCTGCTAATCGAATTTCGGAATACAGGAAAATTTGTCAACGAGAATGTATGCCATTCAAAAAAATTAATTTTAGATATAGACAGTAGGTGGAATTCAATGTATAATATATTAAAAAGAACTTGTAAACAAAGAAAAATAATAGATTTATTTTTTGCAACAACATCAATAAGAGGAGTACTGACTCCCACAAAACTTAATTGGCACCAAGTAGCTTTGTATAAAGATTTTTTTAAACGTTTTTGATATTACAACAAAATTATTTTCTTATATATATATATATATATATATATTTCTACTTCACTATTTATTTTACATTTACTAGCAGAAATAATTAAGTTTTCGTAAAATATATGGGTAATGAATATTTATGTAAACATCATTATTGTAATGAAAGAAAATTTTGATAAATATTTTGATACATTGCCTTATCTTTTAGGTTTAGCTATAATAATTGATCATAAATGTAAACAAATTGGTTTATAAGAATTTTTAGAACATATTTTTGCTGATCAAAAACAATTTGCACCTATTATGCAAACACACTTACATACACTACACCAGCAGTCTCATCTCGAGGCGAAAGATTAAGTATTTTTTCAGCAATAAAAAGTAAAAGAATATCTCAACATACAAACATAAGTAGTTCTAAACTACAACGTTATTTGGAAAGTCCATCAGTGGATGATTTCAATGATTTTGACATTTTGGATTGGTGGAAACAAAATGAAACTATGTAGCTTATGATTTCACAGATGGCCCGTGATATACTATATGTTCTTATTTCTACAGTTGCTTCGGAAACAGCTTTTAGTGCAAGTAGATGGGTACTAAACGATTACCACAACAGGCTTTCACCTTTAATGGTTGAGGCACTGATGATATCCAGAGGTCATACGCATGCGCTTACAAGAAGACAAAATTATAGTGAAAATGAGAGAATTCAAAGCGATTTGGATGACATATCCTCGGGCAACGCGAGTGAATTGTCTACCTCCTCTGATAATTGATCAATAATTTGTTTTTCATTATTTCATTTCGTTATTTTTTTTGTATTAGATTATTAATGTGAAATATAATGCAAATGATTAGTAGGCTAGTAGGTACCAACCTAATTAGGATGTACTTAACCTATAGTGATGCTCTACCATCATCAATAATCTACATCTACTTTGTTTAATGATATAAATTTTTATAGTATTTTATTTCATTTTGAAATAAAATTACTCATTCAATAAATGTTAGGGCGCTCGGGCAAAAAGTCCAATATACTATTTTCTTGGCCCAAAAGTCCAAGCGCTAATTTATTATGTCCTCAAGGACAAGGTTGTGTAAAATGTCTAAAATACCTATGTATATATATATATATATATTGTTTCCAAACCAAACCCAACCCTAATCTCACATCAATCATTGCTCATCTCTCTCTCTCTAATCATTTTCTATCTCTTACTCCCCCCATGGCAGCAGTGCAGATGGAAGAGCTTCGTTGCTCAAGGACCTTTATTGCTCCGTCACTCAAGAAGCCGAACGGTGGTGCTGCTGTATCTAGAGAGCCCTTTCATTCTCCTCCGATCAGTTTCTCGACGTCTTCTCCTCTCCTCTCCGCCGTCCCTAGTGTCGTCGGCAACAAGCTCAACAAAGACGATGTTTTCTAGATTGGTGACTTTGCTGACCACAACTATTCCTCTACTGCTCATTCCATGTTTGTCCCAACTACCACCACCACCACATCATCAGCCATAGAGGAAATTTCTACATCCTAGCTGCATTGTCATTTGTGACAGAATCAAATCAAGAAAACTTCTAGATCTGTCTCGTCCAGATCTTTTTCCGACGATACGACAAAGATTTTGGCACCAGATCTATCTCGTCCTCGTAGATCTCATCACCAATGGCGCTCCCTCGAAAATCTTGTCAATGACTTTTTATTTCTTTGTCTCTATCTCTATCTTTGTCTCTGTCTCTATCTCTCTATATATATGTATATTATATATTACAGTGATCTGTCCATTTACAAATATTATAATCCCATCATAGATTGGTTAGACTTACAATAATTATGTACTGGTTTCAACAGATAATGCTTGGTTGTTTCAATAGATAATGATTGGCGATTGGGCTATGTATTATGAATAGTTGTTTCAATAGATATGCTTGGTTGTATTGTTAGTCTTAATAGATAAAATAAAATTTTCAAACCAATTTGTGCAAATCTATATATGAAATCAATTTGTACATATAGAAAGAAAAAAAAAATTCAACAGATAAGGGAAATATGTTTGGTAAATTTCAATAGATAAAAAAAATAAGTTTGGTGAACTTCAACAAATAGGTTTTTTTGAACAGATAATTTCAACTGATAGGAATTTTGAATAAGTAAGAATTTCAACAGATAGGAATTTTGAATTTCAATAGATAGGAATTTTGAACAGGTAGTTTTTTGAACAATTTGAACAAATAGATTAAAAAAATTCAACATAAAAGAGTAAAAATGGAACGAAAATGTCCTTGAAAATAACAAAATGAACTTTTCAATGTAATATTTCACATAGCGTGTCATTCTCACCAAGAATAATTATCTAGTCACGCCTTGCACCCTCTTCAGATTGGATTTATAAGCAAATTCATGTAAATGTTATATATTTAATTTAATGATTGCAATGTTGAAAGTTTCATTTTGATATATATAAAATTATTCATTTCAAAAGAAGAAAATTACATAATTTCTATAACGGTTCCAGTTTAGACCCGACCCATTTCTTGCTTTTGAATCCGAGAATCCATATCCTTAATTGTTGTTCATCTAATTTTCATCTTGTTACTAGTTGAGTTTGGTTGTTTGGGAAGTTAGTTTTTCAAAAAGTTGTTGCCTAGATTTTTGCCTATTAGCTCGAGCGGTCTTTTACAGTTTGCAAAATTACTGGAAGTGCGGTGTCTTTGCTCAAGCGGCCTTTCTTGCGCTCAAGCAGTCTTTTGCAGGTCTGAATTTCTAGAAGGGGGTCATTGTGCGCACGAGCGGTGTCACTTATTATGTCTTATGCTCGAGTAGTGTTTTCGTCGCTCGAGCGATCTGCGCATATATCAATCCGAGAGAGAGGCATTTTGAGTTACTTTTCACTTCTCTCTCTAAAAATCCTAAATCTTCACTCTCTCTAGTTCTTACATTCTAGCTCTAAATACTCTTAATTCTTTGATTTCTTCACCTTAGCCCTTTTGAGAAAAGGGTAGAGCACGTCGAGGGTTTTGTTTTAATCGAATGAGTTGTTGTTTTTGGCTCCACCAAGCTTTTACTTTTGCTTTCTCTTATCTTCTACTTTGAGGTAGGGATTTCTTCAACCTTTAATATGGTTCTTAGCTTAGTTATTTGCTCCTTCAAAAGAGTTAGTTATTTGGGGGGTTTTCGTTAAACCTAGGTTTTGATTTTGAAAAGTAAAAGAGAGGTTTTTCAAATAAATGCTTGAGAAAGGTTGTGGGAACATATATATTGTTGGGCTGTGTTAGAATTTTAAAAACTTACTCCTCAAATGAGATTTTAAAGAATAAATGTGATTTTGTTTGAGAATCATTGTTATTTGGTTTATAGGAGTAAAGGAAAAGATGTTGGGTTTTGTAAGATTGGAACAATATTATGTTGATGATGATGGTGTAGTTGGATATGTAATATCACTCCCATTTTAAAATGATGGAATTATATTTTTTGATTGAAAATTATCTATCAAGTAGAAATATCTGTTTGGGCTATCGGTGGAAAATAGTTTTGATTATTGTAGAAATTGCATAAGAATTAGGTTAAATTGAAGCTAATTTCTTATACATCGAGCATCGTTTCATATTAAACGTTGAAAATGTAATGATTTTGAGAAAAATGGAATATAACTTGGTGAATCTGGTTATGAGGTGTGCTTGTGGCTATTATGTTGGCCTGTGTGTCCTTGTTGAAAGTCCAGAAACTCCTACAGTTAGGGGCTGATCATTCTGGTTGCGTAGCCTACTAGCAAACACGTACCTAAAAATTTCCAATGTTTTGCATCCATTGCCCTATTTTCTATTATAAAAGGATTATTTTCATGAACTGATTTATAATTTGGCATTGCATAGTTTTGAGATGAAAATTGTAAAACGTTTGACAAATACATGTGCATTCACCTTATGACTTTGTTAAGATTCATATATTGTGTTAAAGTATCTTTACTAGGCTTTGGCTCACCCTATGTTGAAAACAACTTCAAGTACTAATGACATGCCTGCACCAGGGACATAGCTTAGAAGGACTTGGAGCTAAGGGCTTCATTTTGTTATTTTGATGTAATTATTTTTGTATAAGCCTTGGGCTTTAGTTGTATTGAGTTGAACTCATTTTGTTGTACCCAAGCATCAACTTGGAAAGATGTAGCCATTAGGGCATATAATTACTTGACTTAATTATTATTTTTAACTTGATGTATCCATGTCATATGCTATAGATTTAGGATCTAGGATATGTCATCTTTTATATTGATGAAAGTTGTAAATGAAATAAAAGATATGATGTTATTGATCATTTGTAAAGAATAAAATGAAATGGGATATTGTTATATTTTCGGGGCGTTATAACTTGATATCAGAACTACCATATTTGAATACTTTGGGATCATGGGATGTAGTTTTTACTACAATGGGTTATCTTGTTGGATGACATTAGAAGTAAACCTGGTATGCTATGTGATAACATGCTTATGTGACTAAATGAGTATGGGATTTAATTTCTTGGATATTGATTGGGCCTACGAGTTTCTAGAAGTCCTATTAGAAGAGCAGTTGATCACTGCTATTTCTAACTGGAACTCTAGCAATGCCGCGGGACGATCACTATCTAAAAAGGAAGTTCGTTTGTATTTATGTGATTAGGTGATTATATGGAATGAATTATTTGTTGTCCACCGTATTAGGACATGAGTGAATTAGCTTCGGCACATTTGTAAATGTGCTAATCTATTGTGTTACCTTTATTAGGATGTCAGGACGTGGACATGGACGTAGTGGTGGTAGGCGTGGTAGGCCTAGGCGGTAGAAAGTGTAGTTATTGGATGATATTTCGACGCAAGAGAAGGGAGTTGGTCAGGCCAACGCGACCCAGCCAACAGGTCAACATGCCATGGGTGCTTTGGCCTACGAAATAATTGGAGCTTTACGAGAATCTATGGACATTCTTAGGGTTAAGAATCAAGTCCAAGTCTATGTTGCTAAGACAGGGCCGTCCTTTCTAAAGAGGGAGTTTTTCTGGTCAAATTCAGATGAGTTTTTGGGGGATCTAAAAGAGCCACTGAAGGCAGGTGATTAGCTTGAGCAGATGCTGAAGAGATTCAAGGTACTTAGCATCGAGGATGATGGTTTGAAAGTGACCTTGGCATCCTTGCAGCTGAAGGGAGATACGGGTCAATGGTGGAAGTATGCTCGAGGGCGCATTAGGATGACTTGGGAGGCCTTTGCCAATGCCTTCCAGGACAAATTTTTGCCTCCCACTACTAGGGAGAAGTTGAGGGATCACTTTTTGAAGCTCAAGCAGTTAAACACACTTATAGCTGAGTTTGAGGTTGCTTTTATGTAACAACCTTAATCTGTAATTAGCTAATAATCCTTAATTAAGAATTTCTAACAAGTAATTAAGGTGAAATTATGAGTTAATTGTGCATTATGTGCATGTTTTATGTTTATATCTGTCTGTTGTAGGAACATCTATTTAGAATTCTGCTTTGCCCTATTAATTGAAGGCCTTATCGGCATCTGAACATGAAATTGACTACGTATATGTGTTATTTATAATTTTTAGAATTTTATGGTAAGTTTAATTGAAATTCGATTCAGAATCAAATTATAAGAATAAACAATTACAATTTGATTGGGCTAAGTTAGATGGATTATTGAAGCCTATATAAGGCCCTTTATTACTCATCAAACTTATTCTGCACTCCTTTTCTTTGAGCAAACATGAGAGAGGGAGAGAGAAATAAGGGGAGATTGCATTCAAGCTTGGTGGAGGAGAATTGGGAAGAAATTGTAGGGAATTGACTTGAAAGCTCAAAAACAAAGTAATCTATAACTCAATTGAAGGATCAGGTAAGAAAACCAACTCTTAAATTATGAGTTTGAGCTACTTAGTACAAGCAGTCAAGCGAATTAGAAGAATGAGCAAGAGAATGGAGCTTCAGAAGTAGAAAAGAGGATCATTCCATGCATGCATGCATAATTCATGGATTATAAGTTTCATTTTCACTCAATTCTTACATACAAGTGCATATATTTGGTATCTCTTGGGAGCTCACCATGCTTTTACCTAAAAACACATCATTTATGCGTGTTTTGAAAGCTTTGAATTTAACTCATTACATGCATGTTATATATATATATATACATTTCAAGTTTGGTTTTGGGGAATTCACATGTTTTTAGGCTTTAATTTTGTTAAATAGCTTTCAATTTGTGAAGTTCTATGAGTTTACAAGTGTTGTCCTAAGTTTTGGCCCAAAAGAATATGATTTTGTGCATTGGAAATGGATTTTGAACTTGGAACTAAAATCTTGAAATTCCAGATTCTTCAACTTCACTAGAGCGATCAAAGCTTCACTCGAGCAACCACCCTTTGTTTTAAACCTTAGCTCGAGCGACCAAAAGTCGGCTCGAGTGTAAAATGCAAGCTCCCAATACTTTTGCAAACATGAGCAGCAATAGAACCTGCGCTCGAGCGACCACCTTTTTATTCTCAATACCTGGCTAGAGCGATTATCGAGCGACCGTCGAGCATGAAAATCAAGCATCCAATACTTTTGCAGACTTTGCAGACCGCTCGAGCGATAGAAGTTACGCTCGAGCTAACTGCCTTGTTTTTCAAAATTTGGCTAAGTGTTTTAAAGTACAATTTTTGTATCCTCATTGTATCCTAGGCATTCCTAGGCCATGTTCAAGTTATAATAATGAGGATAAGAGTTATAAACACATGCTAAGAAAGAAGAATGATAAGTTAAACACCATTGAGATGTGTGTCCAATGCGTATCTGTCACGTGTTTGTGTAGGTCACGTGTGATAACGCTGTTCCGTATTATGCTAATTGGTCTTTATTATAAGTATGATTATGTGTTTGACACGATTTTGTGTGCCATTTGTATGAACATATGTGGTTTTGAATTTCCATCTGTTCGCCGTAGGAATATTTGTTCAACTTACTATTATAAACTGAAAATTGAAGGCCTTATCGGCCACAGAAACCGAAATTGACTACACTATTGTGATTAGCGTAATTTTTAGAGCCTATGGTGAAATTTAATTGAAAATTGATTCGGATCAGATTAATTAGATCAAATTGATGGTGTAGTGCTCAAATTATTTAATATTAATAATTGTGATTAATGGAACTTATATAAAAAGGGGCACTATACACTCAACTCCTCTCTTTTGTTCATCTTGGTTGAAATTACTCTAAAAAAAGAGGGAGAGGGTCGGCTAGAGAGAGAGAGAGGGAAACAATTGAAGTTTTGATCTTGAAGCTTGAATAATTTGTAGACCAACTCAAGATTTGGCCATAAATTGGGAAGATAGAGCTTCTAGGTGAGCAATTGGTTATGAATTCGTGAGTTTAATATTGTAATTTTGTGAATTCAAAGTTGAATGGTGATCAAGAACAAAAATTGTGTTATATTTGTTGAGTTTGAAGTCTTGGAATGCATGCATGTGTATAATTACCATGAATTTGTATAGTTGAGCATGAAATGTATGATCCATGTAGGATTTTGGTTAAAGCTCATGCTTGTGATCACCATTTGCACCATTTGAGTTGAAAATGGAAGTTATATCCCACATGCATGTACAAATCATAAGGGTATGAGTTTTGAATGCATGAATTTGTTTTGTGGAAATAAGTTTGGTGTAATTTGGGACATGCATGTGATTAATTTGTGAAATTGAGCTTCATAATGTAATAAATTTGGTGTTGGATCATGTTGATACATGTATATGTGAAATTTGAGCCATAATATGCAAGATATGTTGAGTTGAATGCAAGTTTGAAGCTCAATAACATTTCTGGATTTTCCAGAATTTGGGATGTCCGCTCGAGTGGGGAAGGCACCACTCGAGCAGGAAATACGAGCTCCCAGAACTTTTTGCAGACATGATGTCCTCTCGAGCGGGGAAGTTCACGCTCGAGCGGGGAGCTATGTAGAATGACCTTCAGCTCGAGCGTCCGATTTCATGCTCGAGCGTAAAAATGGGGCAACTAGTACTTTTGCAGACCTAATGGGTCCGCTCGAGCGGGAAAGTCCACGCTCGAGCGGGGACCCCTATTTTTGAAATTTTGTAAATGTGTTTTGTGTTTCATTTTCCGTTCTCTTTCACTTCTAAGCACTCTTGGGCATGCATTAAGCATTGTAAATGAGTTAAAAGGATAAGAATGAAGCCTAAAGAGGAATATGTGAATTAAGAATGGATTGAATTGTTTGTGACCCATTGTGTTCATGGAATGTGTAGGGTCGAGCTCCAGGGCAAATCATCCAGCCGATCACTGTGAGTAATATCTTGATAAAGATATCTGAAGTACGTTATTTGTCCAATTACTTACTTCTATGTAAGTCTTATAAGTTCGTTAATTTGAATGGTGGACAAATGTTTGCTATGCCGAATGATTGGGCCAAAGGCCAGTCTGACATGAAAGGTTGGGCCAAAGGCCAGTCTGACATCAATGAATGATTGGGCCAAAGGCCAGTCTGACATGAAAGGTTGGGCCAAAGGCCAGTCTGACATCAATGAATGACTAGGCTAAAGTCCAGTCTGACATGAATGAAAGGTTAGGCCAAAAGCCAGTTTGACATGAATGAAAGTATGAATGGGTTGAAGGCCAGTTTGACATGAATGAAAGTATAAATGGGCCAAAGGCCAGTTTGACATGAATGAAAGAACGGATGGGCCAAAGGCCAGTCTGACGTGAATAAAAGAATAAATGGCCCGAAGGCCATTTGACATAAATAGATTGGGCCCGAGGCCGTCTGATGTGTTTGGAACCGCAGTTAATTGATATACATATATATATATATACTAGACAGAAATGTGAATTGGGCCCAAGGTCGTTTGGTGCATGTTGTTCTAAATACTGTTCGTGTATTTCCGTATTTGATATTATATACTGGGCTTTCGCTCACGCTCATTCATGTATCTGTAGGTGAGCCAAGAGGTCTAAACCCAGCCTCAGTGAAGTTTGTGCGGAACAACCAAGGTTTTGAAGAGTCAGCCCATACGTCTCACGCACGAGACTCGTCTTCACCCTTTTGCTATTTTGTTATATTTTGTCATGTTGGCGAGGACTTTAGACTACGATTGTATATAAGTTTTGGATAGGCTGACTAAGACTTGGATGATCCTGTATGTACAGAACTTTATGTTATTGCATATTTTGATGTGAGTTATTAACATATGTGCATGTGGATTGTTATGACGTGCCATGTAAGCACAGCTCTATGGACAAAAGTTTGAAATTGCTTCCATTTGGCCCCTTTACTCTAATAAGTTATGTCTTGTTTGGTTTGAGGCCATAGGTAATCCCTTGATTACTGGCCGGTTATGTCCTTAACCCATAGGGGCGGGTTCGGGTCATGACATCACGTGTTACCACCTGTCTAATCAATCTGTTCTATTCAAGTGATCTGTTCTACTCTTAGAGCTATCTGTGAGAAACAATTCTGTAAAGCTATGTTTGATTATAAGTATTTTTTGACTGGAATGATATGATCTATTTTTTGAAATGCTATTTTATGAATCATGAATGAATGTCCATTTTTCTGAAATGTATTTGTGGCATTCTTAGTTTACGCAGTCCTCGCCCGAAGGAAACAATACCGCAGCTTATGTTCATGTAGCCCTCGTTCGGGGGAAACAATACTGTGGCCTATGTTCATGTGACCCTTGCCCGGGAGTAACAATATCAAGGCCTATTGTAGACCGCCCCGAAACTTTCTCTGTGTGCCCCCCTTCTCGGAGAGGGTGCGAATTGGGTTCTAGCTACTACAGTTCGGACTCCTGTCACAGTTCTGAATCTGATCTCATAAAGTGCAGTATAAGACTGATAAATCACCAAAGAGTCCAAATCCGGCAATTGGTTTTGAAAAAACAATTTTGAATCAAAAGCGCCAAACATGGACTACTTTGCCAGATTTCAGAGTCGCCACCTTAATGTTTTGTTTTGGGAAATTTAGGAAACCCTGACTCGTACCTAAGGCCACGTGTCCTGTCATCACCAAAGTTGCCTCGGCTCGGGAACTTGGGTACGAGAGGGGAAGGTCCTGAAATGAGCACCCCCGCTCGCCCGATCAAAGATCGGCCTCTACTAAACGTGATATGTTATTTTTGAAAACACATGTGTTCTTGTTTGATTATTAGTCCAACTTACTATGTGATGCGCACAGCATACAAGTATAGACTCAATCACGAGAATCGAAACAAAACAACTCATGTTTGTTTTTGAAAATGGTTTGAAAGTACTACTCACAAGTAGGCTAAAGCGCGGATTTGCCATCCTCAAGTGGGCTTAAAACAGGATTTTGCCACTTCACAAAGTGGGCTTAAAACAGGATTTTGCCACTTCGTAAAGTGGGCTAAAAGCTCACAATCATCGAGTTGTTCCAATTCGGGCAATCAAGCCTTCATCCACAGGCATTCATGCAGTTAAACACTTAAGTGAATAGCCTCATGGCAAGCATGCTATCATGGCAACACTCACACTCATGCAAGGATGCTAAAGCGTAAACACTTACAGTGTACTCCGAGCCAAAATAGAAGCTAGTTAGAAATCATGCATGATCCTAGCTATGTTAAGATGCCTAATGCAACACATGCAAAAATGCAACTAAAATAGGCTCGGCTATCTAGAATGGCATATGAATGCAACACTTGATAACATGCTTTGAAACACGTATTCAAGAAAGTGTATTGAAATACAATGCAGTTTGAATGATGCGCCGAGCCCGATGCATGTAAGACAAATGAATGATGCACGCATGCATAGCATAAGATATGCTAATCAAAATATGCCCTAAACTAACCATCAAAAGCTGACAAGTAAAAGGGAGAAAGAAATGGGGGTTGGAAAACATGCATACACGCACGCACCCTTATTACAACATTATGCCCTCGCGACGGAGGGTCCGAATAATAAGCTAACTAGCTATGCTAAGCTACTTATTACAAAACAACTAATTAGCTATTCTAACTAATTAATTACAAACCGAATTGAAAAACTAGCTAATCTAAGCTAATTAAGGCAATTAATTAACTATCTAAGCTAATCAATTACAACACATTGAAATAGCTAGAAACAACTAACTAATAAAGCAATAAAGAGAAAATGGCCTCGCAGGCGAGGGAAGCATGCATGCTCGGTTGCCATCCACTCAGAAATCTGTTGCTATGCCATCAATTGCCTCTGTTTTCACTTGCCTTGATCTCTGAAACTGGTTGGTCAGCTAGTGAAACTGGTTGTGCCAATCTCCAAAATGCCCCTACTTCAACACAGGGATCTGCTGGTGGGCTGCCAGCCAGAAAAAGTGGCTACCAGCCACTAAAACTGGCCAGTCGGCTAGTGAAACTGGTTGGTCAGTTAGTGAAACTGGTTGGTCGGCTAGTTTTTCTGTAGGTTGCTGGTTTTGCTGCAACAGAGAACAATAGAGGCACAACATTGTATTTCTAAGACAATGTGTGTACTACCACACTCCTTATCATATCTCAAGCTCAAAGGAGCGTGGCACTTGGCTCTCAAGCCACCAACCAAGCATCGCAATGCATGATGGTTGAGAAGCCAAGTTTGTACAAGTCAATGAATGCACAAATAGACTGGATTAAACTTCCACCCTATCATGCACGATCAAGGGTGTCGGTGACTAAGAAATGAGGCATGTTTCATCACTTCAAGTATAAAACGTCTCTCATTTCTTGTGTTTGGATTAACGTTTGATCCAAACACATGCAATGCAACACAAACATGTTATCTTGGCATGTTTTACTTTGACTCACTTTGTTTATTCGTTTTAGATTACCAATTAATCCTTTAACCGGTTAAGTCCAAAAGTGAGAAGTCCTCTAATTGGAAAGATGGACCAAGCCACAAGCGTCTTGAGCATGAAAGAAGCATCATGCCGTTGGTTAGTAGAAACCCTCAAGAGAAGGCTAAAACCATTAGGCACGAACGCCTCAATTTCGTGCTCAAACCAACAAGGGCTTAAGACCACTTTCGAAAGTGATATAACAAATGAAAGATGGAATGCAATGGCACATATTCCAGCACTGAAATAGGATGCTAAATGATATCAAAGCGTGAAAATGATGCATGCAAGACATGCTAGGAGTCGAAAGCATTGAAGCTAGCAAAAAGCATAACATTAGAACCATGCAACACAATGCTCAAAGGACTAAACTAGCCCTAAATAGACCTCATGCGTGCCAAAATAGTGTCCAAAATGAATTGAAATGATAGCATGAAAGGCAAGAAATGCATGCTCATGCATTGGCTCACAAACAAAGCATAAGGTACAACTCTCAAGAGCAATGAAGAAGTGAAGTGTATGAGAGTGTGACTACACTAAATACACTGAAATTACATGCAATATGGTGCCATATCACACAAACATCACATGCACAACATGTTAAAGGCCCCAAAACTCAAAGCTAGTCAGTGCCCTTTACACTACAACCATATTAAGCAATGCTCAAATGACCTTAACCATTCAAAATAGACCTAAGGCAGGTCAAAACAGTAGCAAAAACATGCTAGACTCGTAGCATAGATGGCATGAAAAATATGCTCATTTGATGGCTCACAAACAAGGCATAAGGGGCACAACTCTTAAACACAATGAAAGAGTGATAAACATGAGAGTATGACAGAAGTTTATGCTCTGAAATTACATATCAAATGATGCCACATCACACCAACATCACAAATATAGCATGCTAAGGGCCTCAAAACTCAAGACTAGTGAAGCCAACTATGCCATAGCTATACAAAGCAAGCCATACGTGACCAAGACCACTTGGAACAGAGTTTAAGAATACTAAAACAATGCCAAAAACATGCTGGAGTGGAGCCAAACAAGCTAGAATTAGAGGCATAAAGCATGATGCATGTTAAGCCAACAAGTAGGATTGCACTACAAGTGTAAGATGCAAGAAACCAATGACCAAACCAACCAAAAAAAGAGTCATGGAAGGTCCAAAAAGTCACAAAAACATACTTGGACTAAGGTTCAAGAAGGGAGAAATACATGCTCATGTATTAGGCTACCAACACAAGCAAAAAAGAATACAAGGAGAGGGGATCACCCCCTCCTATTTTGGGCCACAAGAACAACTTTTTACCATTGAAATTCCTCTGAGTTTCAGTGGTTAAAAGGCCAAGAAAGGGGTGATTCAAAAACTTAGAGAGGTGGCTCAAGAGGCTTAACAAGCCAAAGAGCAAAAGAGGGGAACCACCCCCCTAACCACACAAGGCTCAAACCAACATTTTTAAAGACTTAAAAATAGAGCTATTAAGAGGCTAAAACCAGCCTTAAAGTAACATGCAAAGGTGGTCAAGCTCTTGATCAAAACAAAGCTTAAAAGGGACAAGTGTCTTACCCTTGAAGAACAACAACAAGATAGCAACTTCAGCAACAATTCTGAGCCAAAGCCAAGTCTAAGACCTCAAAACAAGCTCCAAGGACCTCAGCTTCAAAGTGAAGGTGTTTGAGTAGGTGTTTGTGTGCAAAAGTGTGAAGAAACAACACTTTAAGGCTCAAAATAGCATAATATAGAGAGAGTGTGAGAATTTTAGAGAGTGAGGGAGATTTTTTTGCTCTAAAAAATCTGAACCCTCAAATAGGGGGAGGGAGCTCCCCTTATATAGAGCAATGCAAGCACAAGCTTGCTTGACAAGCTAAAAGCTTGTGTCCATCCCCTCCATACGTGTATAGAGGATGAGTTTAGTGAGCCACAGCTGGCTCAAAAGATCTAAAAATATCTAAAAAGGAGAAAAAGTGGCTGCCAGCCAGTTAAGTGGCCGGCCGGCCACTTCAACTAGCTAGCCAACCACTCCAACTAGCTGGCAAGGAGAAAAAGTGGCTGGCAACTGCCAAAAGTGGCCGGCAAGGCCCCACTCTTCTTCAGCCAAGAGGCACCAAGGTTTGGCCTAAAAACAAGGCCAAAACACAGAGGGTTTAGAGGCTCAAAGACAAGGTTATCGGCCGAGACCTTCGGGCACTCAAAACTAGCACAAACACGCACAATCATAGAGTGCACAAACGATGACGTCAAAGTCTTAAGGTCAGTAAAAAATGGGGTGTCTACACCTATGTTCACGTGGTTCTTTCTTGGGGGCTACAATACCATGAGTATATGTGCACAAAGATGTTGACCTTATGGTCGTCGGTACCGACTAATCTGTTAGCTAATGGATGTACCACATATAACTGCTTATGAATTCTGTCTAAGTATGTGAATTTGAATCTATTTCTAATATGAACTCTAATTTCTAAATCTGTGATGGACATCATTCATAAGCCCTTTACTCTGTTGTTATTCACTAGGCTCCAACTCATTGTATTATTTATGTATGTAGGCTATCAGGTGCGTGACCAGGCCTAAGCTGCTTCCTGGAGTTCTATTTTGGTCAGCTAACCACCGTGCCACCAGAGGAGGTTCCCGAATTAAAAGGTGGTCAAGTTTGGTGAACCATGTTTAAGACTTTTGTTTTCTTTTGTTTTGTCTAAACAAGTTTCTATACTGTCTGTGTATTGGGCTAAGACCCATTTTGGTTTATCTGTATGTAAGTTAACGTCATATATGTAAATATAAGTTTGAAATTTTTCTATCTCATGTACATCTACACAGTTCTATGGACATTGTATTTTGATATTTGGTTCCGCTATCCCCTTTAATTTTGTTAATTTGTTTTAGAGGCCTTCGGTAATTCCAGGATTACTGGCTAGTTACGATGCTAAACCCATCGGGGCGGGTTTGGTCGTGACAGAGTGTTATCAGAGCACATGTTATACTGCACACACCAATCCATATGAGTTATAGGATGTCCTAGAAAAGAATTAAGGGCATTACATCAGCATGTGTGTGTGTGTGTGTGTGTGTGTGTGTGTGTGTGTGTGTGTGTGTGTGTTTGTTATGTGAACATATTTGAACAAAATGAACATATAAACATGTGTAACATGAAATGAATGAAACTGAACACTATGATTATTGTGAAAGGATTTATTTTCCTATGTTTATTATCGTTTTGTTTACCTATAGCAATGGAAAGAACAAGAAGTGATGATGTATCTGAATCATCCGATGCACGGATCGACCAAATGGAAAGAATGTTAGAAGCTTTAACAGAATCAATGAGATAGCAGCAGAGACAGCAACCTTTGTCTCCTCCATCTTCTCCAATACAGTTTGAGCCGATGAACAATGATATTATCTCATTGACTCAGAAGTTCAACAAAATGAAACCACTGACTTTTCTAGATGGTATTGAGCCACTAAAGATCGAGACATGGATGTTAGAGACCAAAAAATTGTTTGAAGTCTCTATGCATTGAAACTCAAAAGTGCTACTAGCCACCTACACTTTAAAGGAGGAAGCCGGACGT
Source organism: Camellia japonica (assembly GCA_030407325.1). Classification (NCBI taxonomy): domain Eukaryota; kingdom Viridiplantae; phylum Streptophyta; class Magnoliopsida; order Ericales; family Theaceae; genus Camellia; species Camellia japonica. Next base: position 114,967,679 of record JAPPVO010000036.1, on the reverse strand, counting down.
TGGTGGATGTTGATCCAAGATAATAACGAGGCCATGACATGGAATCAATTTAAGGAGATCTTTTATGAAAAATACTTCCCTCAATGCTTCCAAGATCGAAAAGTGTCAGAATTTGAGCAGTTGAAGCAAGGTAATCTGTCTGTAGCTTTCATATGAAGCCAAATTTACTGAGTTAGCTCGATTTGCTCCACACATGGTAGACATAGATTATAAGAAAGCTCAGAAATCCAAAGGAGGGTTGAACCTAGATGTGTTTGATTGAGTCAGCATGTGAAAATTGTCTAAGTATGTGGATGTGCTTGACCGAGCCTTAATGTCAGAAGCCAACTTAGCAGCAATGAAACAGACTAAAGCTCTAATAAATGAATGAAAAGACAAAAGATTTCGGTTCAATTTCAAAAAGGGCCGCTCATTTTCCAAGAACAAAAAGCAAAAACGGGATCTACTAGCAGTTTAAGTCAAAGTAGTGGATCTGCACCTGTTTGTTCTGAATGTGGGAAAAGACATAAAGGTGCCTATTACCGTGTAACTGATGCTTGTTTTCAGTGTGGCAAAATTGGCCACGTGGTAAAAGACCACTCATAGCTGAAAGCCAACCGTCCTGCGGCAAGTTCAGCCAGATCTGTTTCTATACCGCGGGCAAATACAAGAACCACTATGGGAAAAGAAACCTTAAGGCATGGGAGAGTGTTTGCACTTGTTCCAGTAGATGTTCAGAACACCGAATCTGTGGTGTCAGGTATACTCCCTATCTGTGCCCAAAATGCATACGTGTTGATAGATTCTAGATCTACACATTCATTTATATCACATGCTTTTTCTCGTAAATTGACTAGACCTCAAAACAAATGAACTATATGTTATCTATATCTACACCATCTGGGGGTTCTATGATATGTGCTTATGTGTATCATGCGTGTGACATTATGATTGGTGATGTGTTGTTATATGTTGACTTGATGCCTATGGCTATTGATCATTTTGATGTTATTCTGGGGATGGATTGGTTGACTAAGTATCATGCTACAATTGATTGTGTTGCTAAATTTGTTGTGTTTCAGCCACCGAGGCTACCGGAATTTGTATTTTGTGGAAATGGTGTTGTTCCTCCTCCGTACTTGATTTCTTCTATGAAAGCTAATAAATTGTTAAGAAAAGGTTGTCGGGGTTACTTGTGTTGTGTATTGACTGCGTCTTCGGATAATGTTAATATGGAAAATGTCCCTGTAGTCAATGAATTTCCCGATGTGTTTCCAAATGAACTACTCTGTGACTTAGTTGATAGAGAGATTGAATTCAATATTGCAGTAGCACCTAGAACCCAACCAATCTCCAAAACTCCATACCGAATGTCAACCACCAAACTGAAAGAATTGAAAGTCCAACTTCAGAAGTTATTAGACAAGAAATTTATCTAGCCGAGCACTTCACCTTGGGGTGCTCCAGTGTTGTTTGTTAGGAAGAAAGATGGAATTTTGAGACTATGTATAGACTTCCGTGAATTGAATAAAGTAACTGTGAAAAACAAATACCTACTGCCCAAAATAGATGATTTGTTTGACCAACTTCAAGGGGCACAAGTGTTCTCTAAGATCAATCTTAGATCCAAGTATCACCAATTAAAGGTTAAAGCAGAAGATATTGATAAAACTACCTTTCGAACTAGATATGGGCACTATGAGTTTTTGATAATGCCGTTTAGGGTAACAAATGCACCTGCTGCCTTTATGGATCTAATGAACAAAATCTTTAAACTGTTTCTTGATGTATTTGTTGTTGTCTTCATAGATGATATCTTGATTTATCCAAAAGCTGAATTGAAAATGAAAATAATTTGAGAATGGTGCTACAGACTCTGAGAGAAAAGAAATTGTATGCAAAACTGTCCAAATGTGAGTTCTAACTTGACAGTGTAACAATTGTAAGACATGTAATCAACAAAGATGGCATATCAGTTGATCCACAAAAAATAAAAGTTATTGTGAATTGGCCAAGATCAACTACGGTGACAAAAATTAGAAGTTTTCTGGGTCTTGCTAGCTATTACCGCAGATTTGTAAAAGACTTTTCCAAACTTGCTATGCCACTGACTTAGTCGACACAAAAAAATGCACCATTTGACTGGAATGATCAAAGGGAATCAATTGAAGACTAGATTTGTGACGACCCCACCATGTATAATAATTAGGAATTAATTAATTAAGGAGATTTGAATTTTAATTGTCCATTATTCTGATTTAATTTCAGATTTATGAAAATTGTGGAGACTAATTCATATATGATTCTGTTAACGATTTATTTTGGAATTAGAAATTGAAAGTCTAAGTGGCTCAAGAGAGTATAATTGGTGGATTGAATTATTTTAATTTCGAATATCAGATCATATAAAGTTCAATTAAATATTCGATTCAGATTAGTAAAATTGAGATTTTATTAAGTGGGTCCGAATTGGAGTTGATTAAGTTATGAGAGTTGGGATTTAAGATTATTATGAATTAAATTTATTTATGAGGTGTTTAATTGAATATTTAATTTATTGACAAAGATTTTGAAGTTTAATATGAAATTGAAGGCCTTCATGATTTAAGAAACTGATTCAGAATGATAAATTTAAATAGGATAAATTACAAATACACCCCCTGAGGTTTCCTTAAAATGCGAATTGCTTCCTGTGGTTTGAAAAATTACAAATACTTCCCTGTCAGAATTTTGTATTTAACAAAATTAATTGAAAAAGTGAAATTTCTAACTGTTCACCTATACAATAATAAAATTATCTGAATTATTAATTGAAATAAAATTTTAACATTATTAAAAACTATTAATTAACTTGATGATTTATTAATAAAAGGACCTATTTGTTATAAAATTAGAAACCTTAGGGGCATAATGTAATTTCTAGAATCACAGGAGGTAACTTGTAATTTAAGTAAACCTCAGGAAGTGTGTTTATAATTTACCCATTTAAATATAATGAATTGGGCTATAATGGAAGTCAAATTAGACTAATTAAATTATGTAGGATTTGTGATTAGTTATGATTAATTTAATTATGTGCTAATCAAGATTTATTAAGACTAAGTGTTGCTTAATTAAATTAATTCTAAACATAAATTGAATTATAGAAGAATTTAGAATTGAGAGTGTATGTGGGTGTGGGTGTACTGAGAAATTTTGTGTGTAGAGAAATCTGTGTGTGTGCACATGTGAGTGTTGTGTTGGAAGCCTTAGACAATGTGCACGTGTGCATGTGGTGTCAACAAGTATAGGTATGTGTGTGTTTGTTTTCTTTATGCTGGAGCATTCTTTATGGGAGCATTGAGTTCAAACTGAGAGAGAGAGAGAGAGAGAGAGAGAGAGAGAGTTCAATTCTTTGTTGAAGATTGATTCAATTTGCTAGAAACTTTTGAAGAAGCTCATAGGAAACCCACTTTTGTGCTAAGAGTTGAAAATGAAATAGAGAGCTAAAGAAAAAATCAACTAAATTTTCTGAAATTAAAACTTAAGGTATGGGATTTATGTTTAATTTGTGTAGAATCTTCACATTACACTTGAAATTAAAGATGAAATTGGAATCAAAATCATGTGATTAAAAGGAATTAGCAAGAAGATGAAGAAAATGGAGTTAAGTTTAAGATTATGGAAATAAATTTGGAAATTATTTAATTTGAGTTTGATTTTTGTTATTCACCATAAATTTGAAACTCATCCTTACATGCATTTTGGATTTCAAGGTTTTAGATTTTACTTCATGTTTAAAAGACTTATGCGTTTGAATTTAGGTTTGATATGAAGAAAATTAATAAAAATCTAAATTAGAGCAATTCAAGAAGTAAATTATGATTTGAAAATATGAAATTAGTTAGTTTTAATCTTAATTTCATTGATACAAATACTTTTCTAAGAGTTTTATAACTTCAATTTCATGATTTAAAGGAAATAGAAAAGAGTTAGAATTCAATTTCATGTAATTTGAAAGGAATTAGTAAAAGGATGAAAAAATTGAATTAGATTCAAGTTTATGAAAGTTAATTAGAAATTCCTTATTTTGTATTTGATTTTGAGAGTTATAATTAAATTAAGCTTCATGAATTACATGTAATTTCATTCTACATTTAATTTTGAAAAAGAATTTTAGAAAAAACATGAGTTCATGGGTTTTGATTTTGAAATGAAGTAAGGTTTTGATTTAAATAAATTAATTATTATGCTTTAAGATTTTGTGCAAATGATTTATAACTAAATAAGTGTTTATATTTTCTAAAGTATTTCAAGTTTGGGTCAAGATATGTAAGGGTTTAAAGATTGAAAATATGTTTGGAAGCCATTTTTTAGAAATTCGAAACTCTGAAATTTTACAGATCGCTCGAGCGCACATTAAAAGCTTCCAGTACTTTTTTAGTCTTTACAGATCGCTCGAGTGAAAAGAAGTTCACTCGAGAAAGCATCCATTTTTCAGCATATTTTGGAAAAAATGGCATTTAGTTCATATTTTCAATCTCATCTCTTTCTAAGCATTCTTAGGAAAAAATTATGACTCAACAAGATTAATAAACTAACAATCGACATAAATTAGTTGGTTAAGGAATAAATGAGAATCGGTATATTTGGAAAAGAGGGATTTGGTAATGAAAGAATATGTGAAATGAGAATCTGATTCATTTGAATAAAGAAAGAATAAGCGTAGTAGAACTTCGAATTATTTAGACAGAAAAATACAAGAGAAGTCAAGTTTGATCAAGGAAGTGATATTGTGTTTCAATGTGCATCTGTTATGTGTAGGTCACGCGCCACTATTCGCCTGATCTGTTTCTAGAGCTATTTGTGAGTAATAATTCTGTAAAGCTATGTTTGACTTTAAGTATTTTCTGAAAAATATGATTTGATCTGTTTTCTGAAATGTTATTTTGTGAATCATGAATGATTGTCCAATTTTCTAAAATGTATTTGTGGCATCCTTAGCATCATGTGATATCTATTATTTGTTACCTAGTACCAGAGGTTTCATCATGGAACTGGTTAAACATAATCGTTATCTGCTCTATATCTGACCGTCTCATGTGATCATGGGTTATTTGTACGTCCCATATAATTATGGGTCATCTATATGTTAACGGTAATGAATGTACCACGTATGACTATATGCAAAATCTAAATATGAATATGAATACGAATCTCTTTCTAATCTAAATTCTGAACTCTGATTTCTGAATTTGTTATGGACATCATTCATTAAAACCTTTACTTTGTTGTTATTCACTAGGCTCCAGCTCACTATATTATTTATGTATATAGGTGATCAGGCACGTGCCCAAGCTTAGAGGCATCTGCCTGGAATATGTTTTTGTCAGCTAACCTATGTGCCTCCCCGTAGAGGTTCCGGATATGTCAAGTGGTTATGGCTATGTGATTAAAGTTTAAGTTTTGTTTTGTTGTTTGGTTAAGCAAGTCATTGTATATTTTGTAAATAGGGCTAAGTCCCATTTTGTCTCATCTGTACATATATGATGACGTAGAAATGATGTGATAACATATGTATATAAATAGTTTAAAATTTTTCTATCCCATATATGTCTACACAGCTCAATGGACATTGTATATTTGTTATCTACTTCCGCTAGCCCCTAATATTATGTTTTTTGTCTATGAGGCCTTTGGTAATCTATGGATTATTGGCCAATTACGATGCTAAACCTATAGGGGCGGGTTTGGGGCGTGACAAGATTAGTGACTGCACCAATTTTGACTTTGCCTAATGGTACCGACAAGTTCCAAATCTATAGTGATGCTTCATATAAAGGCTTGGGGTGTGTGCTAATGCATAATGGTAAAGTAATTGCGTATGTTTCTCGACAACTCCGCCCACATGAAAAGAATTATCCGGCCCATGATCTGGAACTTACTGTCGTGGTGTTTACTTTGAAAATCTGATGCCATTACTTGTATGGAGTGACTTGTGAAGTGTACACTGACCATAAAGGTCTGAAATATTTCTTTACCTAGAAGGAACTAAACATGAGACAGAGGAGATGGCTCGAACTAATAAAAGATTATGATTTTCAAATTCTATATCATCCGGGAAAGGCAAATACAGTCGCAGATGCTTTGAGCCAAAAATCCACTGGGAATTTAGCATGTTTGCTCACCAGTCAGAAAGAATTGTTGTGTGGGCTAGAAAGAAATGAAATTGAGATTGTCTTGTGTGAACATGGTAGAATTTTAGCCGCCATTTCTGCACAGCCAACCATAATTGAAGAAATTAAAGAAAACAGTTAAAATATGAATTTCTGAAGAAGATTGTTGATGAGATTGATTCAAAACCGAGGCTTAGATTGGTGTATGAAGGCAATGTCCTGAAATTTCAAGGAAGACTTTATGTATCAATTGTTCAGAATTGAGAAAGCGTGTTATGACCGAAGCTCACAAGTCTAAATTAGCTATACATCTAGGGAGCACAAAAAATGTACAAAGATTTGAAATAGAATTTCTGGTGACCTAGAATGAAAAAGTGTATTGCTGACTATGTGGCTAAGTGTTTGCATTACCACAAGTGAAAACCGAACATCAACGAGCCGCTGGATTGCTTTAGCCGCTTCCAATACTGAAATGGAAATGGAGCATATTACAATGGACTTCATCGTTGGATTGCCTCGCTCTTCTCGAGGTATGGATTCTATTTGGGTAATTGTTGATCGTTTGACTAAATGTGCACATTTCTTACCTTTCAAAACTTTTTATAATGCGGATAAATTGGCTAAGATTTACATTGATGAGATTGTGAGACTGCCCAGGGTACCAGTGTCTATTATATCTGATAGAGACTCTAAGTTTACATCGAGATTCTGGCAGAGTTTACAGTAAGCTTTGGGAACTAAATTGAGATTGAGCAGTGCTTATCACCATGTAGACACCCCATTTTTGAGCGCCCGCAAGACTTAGGTGCTTGGTTCTATACACTCAATGATGAAAGTTGAATTGTGAATTCGCAATGATTCAGATTTAATCAAGCCCTTGAAATAACCTCAAATCTTCAGCATTTATCTTGTTTAAACCTGTGAGTTTCATTTTTAGGCCTTCTTCCACCCTGAGCTGAGTTTGAACCAAAAAAATAGGAGAGGCCATCAAGACCCGACCGTGTATCAGTGATGGCCAGCCGTGGCTATGAATGGTCGGCCAGCCCTCGATGGCGATAAACACTATTCTGGATAGGAGGCCGCCATCTATCCATTTTTGAAGATATTTATCACCTTTTGAGCTCGAATTCTATAAAAACGAAGCTCTAGGATTGTTTTAAGGGTTGAACAAAAATCTAGAAATCATATATACACCTTGAGAGCTCTTGCCTCCTCTTTCTTCCATTGCAAGTCACTTTGAGCTAACCTAGCTTGTTTATACCATCTCTATACTTCATACACAACCTTGTCTTACCACTCTAGAGCCTTAGTTGATCTTGGAGAAGCATAATTCAAGCTTGAGGGTGAATTCAAACCAAGTTTAGATCATCAACAATAAGCTTACTCCTTCAAAGGTATAGGCTTGTTATCTTTTATCTTATTTTTATTTCTATCACTTGCTTCATAGTTCTTGCTGTTTTGAATTGTTTTGAGCTTATTTGAAGTGTTTCGGGTTGGGTTTAAAGAGTTACCAAAAAGGTAGAGAGAGCTTGCTCTTTCTATACCTTTACTTATAACTCAAACCTTCATTTTTCCATTCTTTTCCTTTGATATTGACACTGATTTTCAGAGTTTTAGAAGGGCTAAAAATCATGTTTTGAAGCTTTAAAAGTGGAGGGGTTAGCCACCCCTCATTTTTCTTGCTTACTAGCCTTAATTCTCTTCTTTATTATTTAGCTTGTCAAGCTCTTTTCATGCATGTTCTACCTCTGTTTTCCATGTATTAAGGGCTATTTTGAGGCTTTCCAAGCCTTTTCAATTGGTTCATGTCTTGTTTAGTACATTTGTGATATCATAAGTTAGCATATGTAACTTGTTGCTTGTCATATAGCTTTCTTTTACTCATTTCCATGTTTGAGAGTCTAAGTTTAATAATCAATCCATCATTCATCTCTTTCATACTTGAGAATGATTTCAACCAATTGAGGTTGTTCGAAACATGTAAGAAAGGTTCCCACTTAATGGCTTAATCTTTTCGAAGATTCATTGCCAACGGTGTGGTCTTTCTCTCATGCTTTAGAAGAACCTCTTGTTTGACATTACTTCTTGTTTAGAGGACTTTAACATCACCATAGACAAATGGACTTAAGAATGGCAAGGCCTAATAAAGATTGCTTTAAAACTCGAATCAACACACATAAAGAAAGGGGCTTAAATTGCTTCAAATTGGCCGGATGTTATGCCAAGTTACTTCTGACAAGAGTCGTCACATGTTAATTCATGGCATTTTGATGATTCTTGAAGTGTTGCAACCTTTCTTTTTGAGTTCATACTATGACAAGAGGGAGGGGTGGTCCTACTATTTACATTTTATTTACTTTTGTACAAAATTGAATCCGAGATCATCAAGCAATCATATTGCTCATTGATGGCTTTGGAATCAATTTCAACCTACTCTCGACGATTTCCCATGACAGAGAAGGAAAGAAGGACAAATAGAGCTTGAGAATGCTTTATCTGCACTGATTTCACCTCAGAACACAAAAACAGAGCTTTGCACCAAATTGATACACTGCCGGTCATCTGTAGACCCGGCCAACTGTCAGTGATGCACGGCTGGCCCTTGGTGTGTGGCCAGCAGTGCAATTTTGCAGAAACAAAGGTAGTGGCTGAAGGTGAAACAGAGACGGCCTGGGCAGACAGAGTAACTTTCAGGCGCTATGCATGCAACCTTTCATCTATCTTCCATTATGCTCTTATCAAATGCGATTAATTGTTTAATTGTTTCATTAGTATTATTGTCATAGTTATGAATAAATTTTTTTGTAATTAGCGATAGCTAGTTGATTTTTATTCAAGTGTTGTACTTATTTTAATTAATTAGTTATAGCTAGTTGATTAAATCAAGTGCTGTACTAATTAGTTAAGTAGTTAGCTAATTTCATTTGTGTTGTAATAATTAGCTTAATTAGCTTAGCTTAGCTAGTTAGCTTAATTCATTTGGACTCTCCTTCGTGAGAGTGTGTTGTAATAATGTGTATGTCTTCCAACCTCACGTCTTTCTCCCTTTTACTTAACTGCTTTTGATGGTTAGTTTAGGAGTATCACGTTTCAATTAGCATACCTTATGCTTACATCCATTTTATTTGTCTTACATGCACCGAGGCTCGGCGCATCATTCTAATTGCATAGTCGTTTCAATTACTTCGTTGAATAGGTGTTTAACCGCATGTTATCAAAATCGATCCATATGCCATATTAGTAGCTGAGCCTATTAACTGCATATTACATGTGTTGCATTAGACATTTGGCATAGTTAGGAATCATGCATATTTTTCTAACTCATATCTTCTTAGCTTGGAGTACTAGGTGAGTTTTTAGTGCTTTAGCATACTTGCATGAGTGTGAGTGATTGCCATGACTAGCATGCTTGCCATGAGGCTAAATGCTTACTTGTTAAACTGCTTGAGTGCCCGTGGATGAATGCTTGTTGTTTGAATTGGAACAATTCAACGAATGTACGTTTAAGCCCACTATGTCTAGTGGCAAATTCACAGCTTTAAGCCCACTTTGTTGAGTGGCAAATTCGCAAACTTTAAGCCCACTTTGTTGAGTGGCAAAATCAAACCCTTTTCACAAAACAAACATGAAATTGAGTTGTTCCAATTTGAGCAAACTAGTCTATACTTATATGCACACATCACATAGTAATGATAGCCTAACAGCTGGAACAAGAGCATATAATGTTGATAAAAATTATATTATGATTAGTAGAGGCCGATCTTTGATCCGGCGAGTGGGAGTGCTCAATTCATGACCTTCCCCTCTCGTACCTAAGTTCCTGAACCAAGGCAACTTTGGTGATGACGGACACGTGGCCTTTGGCATGAGCCATGGGTTTCCTAAATTTCCCAAAAATAAAATATTTAAGTGGCGACTCTGTATCTGGCAAAGCAATCCAATTTTGGCATTTTTAATTCAAAATCGATTTTTCAAAAGATTTGCCGGATTTGGACTCTTTGGTGTTTATCAATTTCACATTGTGCTTGTGAGATTAGATTTAGAACCGCGGGAGTCCGAACTGTAGGGCTTCTTTCAAACATCCGAAAGGAGGCGCGAAAAGGCGAGCTATAGTTTCTGGCGACTTTGTTGGGGATTTAGAGAACTGGACTCGAACTCATGATATGAAATTTTATCTACACATATGTGTTTCTTTGCATTGCATTTGCATTGGTGCGCCTAAGTCACTGTGTTTGCCATCTGCTATTCCTGGACGGTTTGTCAGAGGCTTGTTTGGAAAAGCTTCCCAAAAGGCTAACCGGTAGGGGGCTTTGCCACGATGGGAACACAACCCTTGGATCTGGGCTACCGCTATACCGTTTGATCCTTCTTTCACTTATCGGTGTTAGGTGTGAGAGGTATATTAGGTAGTCTTGCTGAGGTACTCTTTTTGACCATTTGGCCTAGATGCATATCGAAAAGTCATAGAGACTGTTCCAAACTAGGACAGGTTGCTCACCCGAATCCAGGATTGCGTGAAATCGCATTGTTTTAATAGTGAACCCTAGTTCCTAACGAAACTAGGACAAGGTAACCCTACCCCCTCATAAGGGTGTTTTGGCTCTTACTTAATTAGTATGTGCTTTTAGAGTGAAACTCTACAGGAATGTGTGTATCAGTTGCAAGTTCGGGTATCAAATTTGGATATCAGATTTGGGGGAAGAATTCAGCGTTGAATACAGTGTTGCAGCTTTTGATTACAACTGTGTTGTTAATATCTGAGTTGGGGTGCTGTGCGGTTTCTGATTTTTGTTTTCCTTTTGCTTTATTTCTTTTTTGCAAGGTAGTTTATCACAATTGCTTTAGATAGTTCCGTTACCCCCCAAGCACTCTAGACCCGTGTAAAAGGACTTTATAGATCTGGGGATCTTGTCAAGGGATAGCCTGTGTTTGCTTCGCTCCCACCGGTTACGAGACGGGGGAGAGTTAGACATAATTCACCAGTTCAACAATCACCTGCATTCAGTTAGGCTTCATCTTCTACATCTAGGCCAGCAAGAGATCACTTGCCTGTTTAAATGACTCAGTACCCTACAGCCAGTATGGAGGACTTGATCTGTCATCTCCAACAAACAGTAGAAACCATGCAGCAAGATGCTGCTCGCCAAGCTGAAGTTACAGCCCACCAAGCTGAAGTAATAAACAGGCTGCAGCAATAGCAACAGCAACCACAGCCGGCAACGGCTTCTGCTTCCCATGCACCTCCTGCGAGTACCCTAGCACCTGGAATCACTGTCAATGTACAAGAGAATTTGGATAATCCGGTAGACCCGATCCCACCACAAGCCTCCAAGGCACTAGTATACCAAACTGAGGCGCCGTTTGAATTTGAAGTTGACTCGACTGTACTAAAGGTCAACAAGCTGGAGAAGCTTCTCAAGCGGGCACAGGGTGTGAACTCAATCCCTGACATCGAAGATCGATACACCGACTTTGCAGTAACTCTGTCGGACCGATTCAAAATGCCATATATCGACCGGTTCGATGGCTCTGGGGATCCCATGGTTCATCTACGGTTGTTCTCTAATATCCTGCGGCCGATGGGCCTCACCAGACTTCAAAAGCTGTCACTTTTCGGTTGAACCTTGTCAGGGATAGCGGCTATCTGGTATGCAAAGCTAGAAGACTCTGTGAAACGAAGCTGAGAGGAAATGGCTGAGGCCATCATCGCACAGTACTCCTACAATACCCAGATCGAGGTCACAACCCGTGATCTTGAGACAACTAAGGGCTTCTCGGACTTTGTGACCCGGTGGAGGGCAAAGGCTTCAATGATAACTACCAAGCCATTTGAGAAAGATCAAATCAGGATGGTGGTTCGCAATCTGCAAGGGAAATTATTGCAGAAGATGATTGTCTTGCCGTTGTTCACATTCGTTGAGCTCCATGAGATAGGGGTTTAGATTGAAGACGCAAATGAAACAGGGGTTGATAACCGATGAAAAGGAGCAGCCCAAGAGGCCTTTCACACGCAATTCCAATGCAACCACAAGTGGAAACATAATTGTGCGGCCATTTGATGTGAATGTTATCACCACTACGGCCAAGACTGCCAACCCATTCGCCAGTACAAATCCACAAACCTCAAACAACCAAGCCCATCTCAAAAGGTCTTTACCCCACTCTATATGCCTTTATCCCAAGCCCTGAGGGTGCTGATCAAAAAGGGGCATCTTAAGCCATTAGAACAACGCCCCACTACCCAATCCTCTCCCACCGAAACACAACCCAGCCAAATACTGCGTTTTTCACCAGCAGCACGGTCACAACACCGACCAATGCTACAGGCTGCGTCATAAGATTCAAGATCTCATTGACAACAAGGTGATTGCATCACCCCAAAAGCCAAATGTGACTACCAACCCTCTTCCAACCCACAACCAAGTTCCTCCACCTCAGAACCTAAATCTAATACATACACTGGCTATCCCATATGACCCAAGCGTATATATTACCCCTTCCCACCAAACCAAACCAGCCATGTTCATTTCTGAAAGCACAGACTTGTGCATGATGGACGCATCCATACTTTAACCTGAACCTGTGATGGTGACAGTGGCAAAAGGAGGGAGGTTGGCCTTGGGAGAGAATGTCAATCCATTGCCTGAGAGCTTTACGGACTTATCAGAGGGGGAGTTTGACCCATGCTATTACTTTGTGCTAGTTGATTAAGCCAAACCTAAAGTGGTATTGCAACAACAGCGGAGGTCAATGTGGTTCGGGAGGATGGCCCGAGCCAAGGTTTGGATGATCTAGCGGAACTAGAAGAAGACAATCTATAGTTCTATGACGAATAGGATCAAGGGGACGTGCAGATTGACTGGTTTGATCTGAATGGGTCGATGGATAACTCTGGGTGGCTTAGTGACGAGCCTAACAGAAAAGAGAGAACTGAACCAAAACTTGAAGAAAAGGAAGCAAGAACAGTGCAGTGGTTGAAATGGTCGAGAAAAAGGGGAAATTACCGGAGAGCACCGGCATCAAGAATTTAGCTCAAGAATTGGGCGTCATAAGTACCGCGGATACAGAACAGGAAGCCACGTTGAAGCGTTTTGTGCAAAAAAGTGATCAAGACAAACAGGAAGCTGGAAAAGCCCAATACCCTGCGAGGGATACTTTTGATAATGGAGCGATCAAAAGGGAGCCGGACAACTGTTTGTCGGCTGCCGGAGGTGCATGGTGGGAGGATGATGATCTACTTTTGGCCCAAACTGACGAGGATTGGAGAGAAGACCTGCCAGACAACACCTGGTACTCTGAAGAGGTTGATCACATAAAAAGGAGTGTGCGGTATTTCAAGCCCCAACACTTGGACCAAGCTAAAGCCTCCGGGAAAGATAAAGAGGTAGAGAAGCAGAGGGAAAAGCAGTTGGAAGAAGAAGCGATGTTGAAACAGCTGAAGAAAATTCAGGCCGATATTTTAGTCTGGGGCCTGCTCATGGATTCTCGAGTGCACCGACAGGCTGTATTATCAGGGATGGACAAACCCAAATTGTCCATTGACACGACTCCTGAACAACTTGTGGAGCTGGTTTTCCCCAGAGGTGTTGTGTCAGCTTTAACCTTCTCAGACAAGGAACTGCTGCCAGAAGGCTCAGCACATAACGAACCTCTGTATATATTAGTTCAGTGCAGAGAAAAGTGGGTGCCAGTGGTATTGGTCGATACTGAGTCGGTTATTAATGTCTGTCCATCGCGCACAGCTTATGCCATCGGCCTGAAACCGGCAAATTTCGTGCCTACAGCCTAGGTGATCTGGGTGCACAACAATACTAGTAGGGAGGTGATGGGCACAGTACAGATCAAAGTTCAAGTGGGCCCAACTCAACAGGATATTGAGTTCCATGTCCTAGATGTGCCGGCCACTCTCAATCTACTACTAGGAAGGCCGTGGCTACACCAAGTAAAAGCCGTCTCTTCTACCCTTCATTAAATGTTGAAATACCCTCATGGGAAGGGGGTGGTTATTGTGTTCCGGAATTCATCTATACATCCTCTGTCAGGGGTAACTACACCTATGCTGGAAATTGTTCATGGCGATGAGGATGTATTCCTTTCAGGGTTTACCCTAGCCGAGGCCCGGGCGGTGCAGAACATCTTGGCAATTGATGAGGGCTTGTATGTCAGTGCCCAATCATCTATTTCATGAACAAGCTCCAACACATGCCAGGAATAGGGTTGGGCAGAAGTTATCGGAAAGGCGTCACTGCATTAGCCGATGTGCCACATAATCCACATGCCTTTGGTCTTGGCTATACACCCACCAAAGAGGATTAGGCTAGGAAGGCAAAAGAAATGGCAAGCAGAGCCAGAGCTAAGTAGACCAGAAAGCGCTATGAGCTCGTGCACAGACCAATCCGGGGAACCCTAAATGGCCATTTTGTTTGGGACGGAGAAGACTTCCCATTTTGTGTTTCCCTGAGCCCTGGTTTAATTCTGAGAAGCAGCACGTTCCCGATTTTGAAATTTTCTTTGACTTGCAGCTGCAAGACAGTGATACAGAGGAACAGTCTAAACTGACTGTTGAAGCTAAGCGAAGCATAGAAAGTGACCTAGACAGCAACGAACTCAAAGTAGGGGCAGCAATGGCATGTCTCCTTTCGGATCCTCCGATCGACTCAGAGAGCTTGGGGGATAACCTGACCATTTCCATGATCGGGGACCAACCAGGTGTGAACCATTCTATCAGCATTTTGGATGCATTTGATGCACCATCCCTCGTTTCGCAGCTAGAGGAGGGCTACCTCTTTAGTAGTTCTGGGTCAGGTAGTGAGCCAAAATCTGATTCCACAGAGTCTATGGAGTCGGAATCCAATTCCGGTGCTTCTAAGTCTGAGTCCGGTATTCCTGGGAGTGATAACCCGGTTGCCAAGGTCTTGTCCAGGTCATCTTTTTCTTTTTCTTTTGAATCGGTTGTAACCGAGGAACTAGATGAGCTAGACTTTTTGAATGAGAATACCACTATAGATTCTAAGTATTTCTCTATACCGCTTGTTTATTGCATTGATCAGGTCTTTCAAAATTTTAATAAAAACGATGAGGAAAGAATTCCTCTGCTTTTTGAAAATTTTGATTAATCGGGAGGATGAGAGGTTTGCAAAACCCCACGCTGATGAAATCATTGCTTTTAACGTGGGTACTAAGAAGGATCCGTATCTAGTCCAGATTGGGTCCATGTTGTCTTTAGAGAAGTGCAAGCGCTTAGTCGCTTTATTAAAAAATTTCAAAGATGTTTTCGCGTGGTCCGACGAAGACATGCCTGGAATCGATCCTGAGATTGTACAGCATTGGATCCCTCTCACCCCCCAAGGCCCGTCCCATCAAACAGAAGTCACGGACAATACACCAAAATTGGGCTTTGAAGATTAAGGAGGAGGTCACCAAGCAGATAGACGCAGGGTTCTTGCTAGTATCTAAGTATCCAACTTGGTTGGCCAACATCTTCCTAATGCCGAAGAAAGACGACAGAATTCAGGTGTGTGTGGACTTCAAAGATCTGAACAGAGCTAGTCCGAAGGATGACTTTCCTCTGCCGCACATCGATGAATTAGTGGACTTCACCGTGGGTCATGCATTGATCTCCTTCATGGATGGATTTTCTAGGTATAACCAGATTCTGATTGTGCTCGAGGACAGAGAGAAAACTACATTTTATACGCCGTGGGGAACCTACTGGCATCGGGTGATGCCGTTTGGGTTGAAGAATGCCAGGGCTACCTATCAAAGGGTTGCAACCACAATTCTGCATGATATGATCCATAAAGAGGTCGAGGTGTATGTGGACGACATGATTGTCAAGTCCAAAGAAAGAGAGGGCCACTACACCACCTTGAAGAAATTCTTTCAACAGATCAGAGAATACAGACTGAGGTTGAATCCACAGAAATGTACTTTCGGCATAACAGCAGGGAAAATGCTGGGTTTCTTGATCACACAGAGGGCCATCAAGGTAGATCCTTCCAAAATCAAGGCCATCCTAGAAATGCCACCACCAAGGACTGAAAAGGAGGTGCGAGGCTTTCTGGGTAAAGTGCAATTCATAAGATGGTTTATTTCAAAATTAACCTTGACTTATGAACCATTATTTGGTCTCCTGAAGAAAGGAAAGAAATTCCAATAGGATGATCGGTATCAATTTGCTTTTGAGCAGGTCAAGCAGTATCTTTAGAATCTGCCTGTGTTGTCACCGCCAGAGCTGGAGAAGGCCTTGATTCTGTATCTATCAGTAACGAACACAACAATGGGATGCATGCTTGCTCAAGAATTAGATGATAGGGTGGAGAAAGCCATTGTAGACCCACCCCCGAGAACTCTCCGGGCTCCGCGCTGCGAGGGCACGAATTCCGTTTTGTTCTCTAGCTACTACAGTTCGGACTCAATGTCACAGTTCTGAATCTAATCTTACAAAGTGCAATACAAGATTGATAAATCACCAAAGAGTCCAAATCCGGCAAATAGTTTTGGAAAACTGATTTTTAGAAAGAAGTGTCAAACATGGATTGCTTTGCCAGATACAGAGTCGCCACCTAAATATTTTATTTTGGGGGAAATTTAGGAAACCTTGACTCGTGCCTAAGGCCACGTGTCCGTCATCACCAAAGTTGCCTCGGCTCGGGAACTTGGGTACGAGAGGGGAAGGTCATGAAATAAGCACCCCCGCTTGCCCGATCAAAGATCGGCCTTTACTAAGCATGATATTTTGTTTTCGAAAACACATGTGTTCTTATTCCGGTTATTAACCTAGAATTACTATATGATGCGCACAGCATACAAGTATAGACTAGATTGCCTAAGTTGGAACAAAACACTGCATGTTCGTTTGGGAAAATGATTTGAAGTTTGCTACTCGCAAGTAGGCTAAATCGGGGATTTCAATGAATTGTTCCAATTCAAGCAATCCAACCTTCCCCCACAGGCATTCAAGTAGTTAATCACTAAAGGAGTTAGCCACATGGCAAGCATGCTAACATGGCAACATCAACACACATGCAATATGCTAAAGCGTAAACACTCACAGTGTACTCTGAGCCAAAACAAAGAACTAGTTAGAAATCATGCATGATCCTAGTTCATGTTAAGATGGCTAATGCAA
Organism: Camellia japonica; assembly: GCA_030407325.1. Lineage (NCBI taxonomy): Eukaryota > Viridiplantae > Streptophyta > Magnoliopsida > Ericales > Theaceae > Camellia > Camellia japonica. The sequence continues at coordinate 114,950,414 of JAPPVO010000036.1, read as the reverse complement.
CACACGCAAAAATGTAGCTAAAATAGGCTTGGCTATTCTAGAAATGGCATATGAAATGCAACTTGATACATGTATTCAACTTGGAATTGAAATACAATGCAGTTAGTATGATGCGCCGAGCCCGGTGCATGCAAAACAGATGAATGATGCATGCATGCAAGCATAAGGTATGCTAAACGAAATATGCCCTAAAACTAACCATCGTAAGCGGTTAAGTAAAAGGGAGAAAGAAATGGGGGTTGGAAGACATGAATCACACATACGCACGCTTATTACAATAGTTGGCCCTCTCGACGGAGGGTCCGAATAAGAAGCTAACTAGCTAATCTAAGCTAATTAAACTAATTATTACATCACAAAACTAATTAACTAACAAGCTAATTAATTAAGCTATTACAACACAAATCGAATAGTTAAACGCATCAACTAATTAGGTACAAAACCAAAGCATAAACTAGCTAAGCAAATTAGCTAAGTAAAGCGATAAATCAGGGGCCTCAGAGGGAAAAGAATGCACGCATGCCCGGTCGCCTCGTTCGGAAATCCGTCGCGATGCCCCAACTTGTCTCTGTTTTCAATTGTTCTCAGAACCTTGCACCGAGCTCCAGAAAGCTTCTAACTCACCTTGGGGACCTGTGGGAGGGCTGCCGACCAGTTGTTGGTGTTTCTAGCCACTGGCCGACCACCTATCTTTGTTGCAGACCAGAAAAAGTGGTTGGCCAGCTAGTTTTTCTCGCTGGCCGACCAATTGTTGCTGCATTTCTCCACTTTGCTGCAACAGAGAGTAAGAAAGGGCATGGCAATGTATTTGCAAGATATGTGTGCACAACCACCCTCCCTATCATTTCATGAGCTCAAGAGAGTGTGGTTCTCAACCCTCGGGCCACCAATCACACATCTCAATGCATGATGACCAAGAGGTGAAGTTGCACAATTCAATATGAAATGAATGCACACATAATCACATAAAGCCTAAAACTTTATCATGTATGATCAAGAGCGTCGGCGACCAAGAATTGAGGCACGTTTCATCATTTCAAGTATGAAACGCCCCTCGTTTCCCGTGTTTGGACTAACACCTATTCCAAACACAATGCAAGCAATAACAGGCATGCAATCATTCAATGCAACCTAAGCATGCAAACATGGAATGCAAGGCATGCAAAACACAATGCAACCACATGGCAAACACAATACAAAGAACGACATGGCATACTCAATGCGATGTAAGATGAGCCTGCACAATGCAAAGAACATGGCATACGTAATGCAATGAACAACATAAGCATGCAACAACATGACAATGTAAGCATGCAAATAACATGAAAGCAAACATGCTCAATGGTCTTAAACCAAAATGGATAGACCTCAATCATGCCCAAATCAGTGGCCATAACACCAAAACAAAGACGTGAAATGCAAAACAAAGCATGCACATGCATTGGCCCATCAACTAGGCCAAAGAGCACAACTCTCAAGAGTGCTCAAGAAGCGATAAACATGGAAGTGTAACAACACTATGAGCTCCGAAATAAGGTAAGAAATGATGCCAAATCACCCAAACAATACAAGTATAGCATGCAAAGGTCCTAAAGCATAAGGCTAGCAAAGAGAACTACTCTAGAGACATGCAATACATGGCACAAATGCATGAACCAATCATGGACAAAGCTCAAATAGGTCTAAACAAAGACCAAAACATGCTAAGATGGGGGCCCAAGGGCCTAGGCAAGATGGCATACATGCTAAGCCATAAACTAGGCAACAATGCATAACCCTTAGAGGCATTCAAAGCATGAAAGAAATGGGAACATGGCAGTCCTATATGCTCTGAAATGTCATGGTAAATGATGCCAAATCATGTACACAACACAAATGAAGCATGCTATGGTACCCAAAACTTGAAACTATCATAGGCACTTACACTATAGCTATGCAAAACATGAAGCATATGGCAAGAGCAACCCAAAACAGTCCTAAAACATGTCAAAATGAGTCTAAAACATGCATGGAATGAAGCCAAAATAAGCTAGCATAAAGGGCATAAGGCATGAAATATGCAAGGCAAATAAGGTGGATTACACTACACCTACCAAGACCAAGCTTGAGATGGCTTCGCCAACAAAAATCAGAGTTATATTATGGCAAAATAACCCCAAAGACACATTGAAATGATAGCTCTCAAACTTAGGCATGAAGGCATACGCAATGGTTCATGTTTAAGGCATAAAAGGCAAACCCTCCAACGCATTGAATAAGTGACAAATGCAAGTGCATGACCATGAAACATGCACTGAAATCACATATGAAATGATGCCAAATCATTCAAATAGGCCAAGCAATGCATGCTGGTGGACTTGATACACAATCTAATAAGCTAGAATGCATTATAACTATACAAAGCAAGTCATGCATGACCAAAACAACACAAATCAGAGCATAAGCATGCTAAAACATGGACAAAAGCTTCTTAGAGTTAAGTCAAAAACATGCTAGAATGATAGTCTAAAGCATGGCACACATTAGGCTGGTGAAGGGGAATGCACTACAAGTGCATGGAGCATACAAGGGCCAACCAAACCAAACCTTAACAGAGGTATGACATGGCAAAACATCACCAAAAACATGCTGAAATGGAGTCAACATAAGCTAGAAAGAGATGCTACTTCATGAAGCATACAAGACTAGTTTATGAAATTTATACTACAAGTGTATTAAGCATGCATGAGGTGATCAAGACAACCAAAAAAAGTGGCATGCCATCTCAAAATAACCCCAAATACATGCTAAGAACAAGCCAACACAAGCTTAATAAACATGCTCAAACATGAGGCATATGAAGCAAGTATTCAAAATACAAGGAGAGGGGATGACCCTCTCCTATTTGGGACCCCAAAATCACCTTTCCACCACTAAAAATCCTCTGGATTTCAGTTGTAAGAAGGCCATGCAAAGGCTAGAACAAGAGCCAAAAGGGATGGCTGAAAATAAGGCCTAACAAGGCCTAAGAGGGGGTAGACCACCCCCAACACAAAAGTGACCTTAAACAAACATTTTAAGGACTAAAAAACATAACTTTTTGCAGTAGGAAGTTAAGCTTAAATCAGCATGCAAACAGGTCTAAAATCTTAAGCAAAACAAAGGGTTAAAGGGTTAGAAACTCAACCTTGATGAACACCTTCAAGGCTGCAACTCCAGCACACTTTTTGAACCAAAACCAGTCCAAAAACTTCAAAAACAACTTCAAGGGACCTCATCTCCAAGAGCATGGTGTTTGAGTGTGTGTTTGTGTGTTAAAGTATGATGAATATACACTTTAAGGCATAAAAATGAAGAGCAAGGGCAAGATAGATACAAAGGTGTGTATGTATAGCTTAAGGCACAAAATCTGAACCTGGAGGAGGGAGGAGGAGGTTCTCTCTTATGGAGAACCAATGCTCAAGCTTGTTGGACAAGCTTAGGGTTCAAGGCCATCCCTCCATACACATGTATGGAGGATGGCTTCAGTGCCTTCCAGCTGTGCAAGCTGGTAGAAAATATCTCCAAAAAGGTGACAAAAAGCAGCCGACCACTTGAGGTGGTCAGCCAGCTACTTGAAGTGGTCGGCCGACCACCACAAGTGGTCTCCCAAGACAACAAGTGGTCGGCCATGGTAGGAGAAGGTCTAGAGCATGAAAACAATGCAGTGGTGTGGTGGCCAACCAGAAAAGATGGCCCAAAGATCGAGGAGACCAGTTGGCCGACCAGAAAACTAGCTGGCGGGAAGAAAAGTGGTCTCCAAGGGGAAGAACTGGTCTCCCACCCTTGTACCACCTTCCAAACAAGGAAAACATGGTTTGTACCAAAAATAAACCAAAATGGATGCAAGACGAGAGTTCGGGAGGCAAGGCACGCGGCAGAAAGCCTCGAAAACTAGTCTACAAGCATCAAAAGTGGTCTACGACCCCAAAAGTGGTCTCCCAGACCACAGTGTCCCTCTAGGCAGAGGCAACAAGGTGTGGTTCAAAAACCACACCAAACGGAGAACATTAAGCAGTCCCGAGTCAAGGCGCACGGCCGAAGACTCCGAAAACCGGAAACTGGTCTCCAAAAGTGAAAAGTGGTCTACGACCACAAAAAGGTGGTCTACAAGACCTCTCCCTCCCTCCAGGGAACAGAAACAAGGCTTGGTCCAAAGCACAGAGAGTTCAGAGGCCCAGAGGCAAGGCTCTCGGCCAAAACTCCGAAACCTCGAAACGGGCACGACATGCACTATCACCAAGCGCTCAATCGATGACGTCTGAGTCTTAAGGTCGGTCAAAAATGGGATGTCTACAGTTGCCCCTCTTTGACAGAACTCGAAAGTCAAGAAGTGACAGGAGTGAATGTCAAAGCCCCAGAGACGACCCATTTTTGACAAGGCAGAAGACTTAGACAAACAGGCAAGATAACAAAGAGATGTGCCCGCAGGCAGGGGCAAGATGCAAATGACATGCAAGATGCCGAACATAACCTATGATCATGCAAAGAAAGCTGTAATGAAGGAAGTATGCAAAATAAATGCAACAGTTTAAGCAAGCGAATACGAACCAAACTACATTACATGCAGAAAGGATGTAAGAAAATTATACAATTCTCACTGCGTCTCACGCGGAGTAAATACAATACCATCTGGTCGCACCAGCCTCAAATGAACCGTACATACGATATCGTCTGGTCACACCAACCACAAATGAACCGTACATACAATATCGTGCCTACATAAGAAAGAAACTCAACAGGTACAAAATAGTTAGAAGCACATGCTCAACGCTACATCATGATACAATTCCAATGCGAGATAAACGCGTGCATACACAATACCGATGGAAACATGCATAGCAATGCAAGCGAAAGGTGCGTAACAATGCAAGTGGAGCATGCATGACAACGCAAGTAAAGAGTGTGCATGATAATGCGGATGGAGGGATGCATGACAATGCAACCTAAGTGTGACGCATAACAATGCGAGTGGAAGGGGTGCAGGGCAATGCAACCTAAGTGTGATGCATAACAATGCGATGCACTAACAAGTGAGGTGCACAAAATAGTGCGATGCGCAAAATAGCGCGATAAAATGCATGATCAATGCAAGTAAGGTGCACAAAACAGTGTGATGCGCAAAATAGCGCGATAAAATGCATGCACAATGCAAGTAAGGTGCACAAAACACTGCGATGCGTAAAATAGCGCGAATAATGCAATGCACAAACAAGTGCAATGTGCAAAATAGCGCGAGTGATGCAATGCACAAAACAGTGCGATGCGCAAAATAGCGCGAATGATGCAATGCACAAAACAGTGCGATGCGCAACATAGCGCGAGTGATGCAATGTACAAAACAATGCGATGCGCAAAATAGCGCAAATGATGCAATGCACAAAACAGTGCGATGCGCAAAATAGCGCGAGTGATGCAATGCACAAAATAGTGCGATGCGCAAAATAGCGCAAATGATGCAATGCACAAAACAGTGCGATGCGCAAAATAGCGCGAGTGAACGGATAGTACAGCAAATGCAAAAGGGGTACATACTCCAACCACGCTGGAATCGTGAGAGGAAGAAAAACAAATCCCAAACACGCCGAAAACGTGTGAGGAAAAGAACACTCAAACCACGTTGAAATCGTGAGAGGAGGTCCAAAATAACCAATCAGAAGCGTGCACGACGCAACCTGAGATAAGTTCCAAACACGCTGAAATCGTGTGAGGAAAGGGAACACTCAAACCACGCTGAAATCGTGAGAAGATGTCCAAAAACAACCCGTCCAGGTACGTGCACAACGCGATCTGAGATAAATTCCAAACACGCTAAAATCGTGTGAGGAAAGGGAGAAAGGGAGAAACATAGGGACATATCCCTGCGTTTCGGAATAAGAAGGAGAAACATAAGAACATATCCCCGTACTTTGGAAAGAGGGAGAAACATAGGGGCATATCCCCATGTTTCGGAAAGAAGGCGAAACATAGGGACATATCCCCGTGTTTTGGAAAGAATGAGACACACAAGGACATATCCCCATGTTTCGAAAAGAAGGAGGAGGGTGCATAACAATACAAGTGGAAAGTGCCTGACAACACGAGTGAAGAGGTGTGCATGGCAATGCAACCTAAGTGTGCATGACAACGCGGGTGGAGAGGTATGCATGACAATGCAACCCAAGATGAATTCCAAACACACTGAAATCGTGTGAGGAAAAGAACACTCTAATCACACTAAAATCGTAAGAAGATGCCCGAAAACAACCGCCCAGGTGTGTGCACAACGCAACCTGAGAAAGCCCCGGAGGGCAACAATCCTAAACACTGCTCAGCGTAGAAGGATAAATGATACAAGATAACACAAGATGCAAATAAATGCAATAAGTGCGATAATACGATACATGCAATGCAATGCATGATGCTAGGGAATGCAATAAACAAACAAAGCGGTGTTTTTTAGAAAGCACCTCATGGAGTGAGTGGCGGTAAACCGCTCTACTCTGACGGGGATCTCCCCTTATGTGTTCTTCGAACTCTTACCTTCAACTCACAGTACAAAGGTGTTGAAACGCTGACAAAGGGTAACTTCTGCATGTAGAAACCACAAATGCCATTTTCTTTCCTGACCAGATTCACAACTTTCCCTAGGAACTCATTGCAAACACAGCCAAGATGCCTCTGGCAGGGACTGGTACTTGAGGAGAGCACTTCTGATCACCATTCATGCTTTGAAACAGGCTTGAGCTTGAGGTAGAGGCACACTCATACTTCGGAGCATTGACAAGGCCTGAAGAGGTACATCCGGAACGCAATCTCGGAATTTTCTGAAGTCGAAACACACTAAGATGCTCCGATTTTCGCTCTTTTCTTTTGCTTTGTAGTCTAGAACCCATATAGCTTCAGATAGGTCCTGGTTTTACTGCTCTCGCATGACCTGGGTTGAACCCTGCAGCTTTATGAAAGAACAAATCCTGTTTTGCACGAATGTGGAGAATGGCACAGCACTCTGAGCACAAAACGATTTATTTTGAAATTGAAGTTGAGAAATGAGTTCTTTAACCGGGTATTGAGTCTACGACTGACCACAGCAAAAACGACTCAACAAAGGAAAACAAAAAGGTAAACAACCTAAACACATTGAGAAGCACTCGAAACGATTTAAAACAAGAATCGAGACAAACAAAACACGCACACAACACTCAAATGTGCACAGGGAGCCTGTTTTTCCGGTTATTGTTTCTCGCCCTTTCTCATTTGTGATTTTCACATCACTCTGGCACTCAATCTCTATTTTTCTGAAAAAGCCCTTTTCTCACTTTTTCTCTCAACGCACGTCTCTCTATTCTTCAATCTCTCTTGTTTTTTTATCCCTCCCCTGGGTGGTTGATGGACAAATGGGGAGTTGTGGGTCCATGCCCAACATATTCAGCTCACGGCTATTTCTTCCGGCGACGTCTAGTCGATTCCCCAGATAAGGGAGTGGAGTATCTTGATCCATTCCAGTTTGTGCTTCGCACTTGACTTGATACCTCGTTGCTTGGAGGATGTTGAGAGCTTTCAGCCCTTTGTTGTTAGCTTCAGTTGTGCTCTTTTTCTGGCAAGTAAAGTGCCCTTCTCTGGCAAGCATGTTGATAATGGGGGAAAAGACAGAACACCTAACTCAACTGTGGGTTCATCATTTTGACCATTTTTTTTTTTTTTTTGGTTTTCTACTAAAACGATTTTGACCCATATGAGAGTTAGATTAACATACTTGTTCAACTTTTTGATTTGAAATCATGCAAGTTAGGTTATGAGCACTGAAATTTTTCCTTTTTTGGGTCCAATAAATGGCCCAGTTTCGGAAAAATGGAATAGTTTTCGAGAAAATTAGTCAACCTCAGTAAAAATTCTCAAAAACTATTTTTGCAAATGGCCACTGCTCGACCAACACGGAATTTGCTCTTGAGATGCACAACCTCAGATCCAAAACAATGGAAAATTGCAACTTGTCTAATTGGCACTGCACGGCAACGGAAAGTTGCCCTTATTTGAATAGCACCGCAGCACATCGTAATCAGTCCTCAAAGTGACGATCACAACCGAACTCTCGGATACAAAGAAGACAAAGATGATCAAAACCATTACATGGACACAATCAATTTGGAAGTGTTTATGGCTGGACTTCAGAATGAAGTTGCCTACGTATCCCAAACATGGGAATCAAGCCTGACGTAGTTCCGGTTAAGGTACACTCGGGTATTAACCTCTCCTTTTGCGCTCTAACTTTTGCCAAGGCCGCCCTTCCGGGTTTTCAACCTTGCGAGCTTTTTTTTTTTCTTTTCATTTCTTCTTTTTTCATCTTTTTTTCATTTTCTTCATTCTTCTTTTTTTTTTCTTTTTTCATCTTTTCATTTTTGTTCTTTTTCTTTTCTTTTTCTTGCTCTAACTTTTGCCTGGGTCGCCCTTCCGGGTTTTCGGCCCAGCGAGCCTCTCAAGGGTAAAAGTGTAGCTTTGTCCATGTCAAATGCTTTTGAGATCTCGAAGCCGTTTGAATCCAGGAGAGTGGCTGTTGTTGGCTTGATGATGTAGAAGTCCATCCAATAGGGTCTGAATTTGCCCCTAATGTTGTGGATAAAAACTCACTTGTCCTTCAGCAATACTTTCTTCTTTCCTCCCTTCTGGGATTTGGCATTCTTGCCGATCTTCTTTAGCTTGAGAAACGTCCCAATTTTTCGCGCTTCGAGCACATTTGAAATTCTTTTGCCCCTAGTTTGAGGGGTGCTTCTTATCTAGCTTCGCAAGCTTCCTTTGACGACGTCTGACCTTCTTGATCTGACTTTGTTGCCGCTAATTCATGGGCTGCTTCAAATATGGCCACACAGGTCTCACATTGTGGTTGACCTTTGAACATTTTGAATCCAAGTTCAAGGTCTTAAAACCAGGGGTCGAGTCTCGAGGCTGAGAGCGATCCTATGCTGCACAATCTCAAGAGCGATTCCACACAGGTCTTCGCAGGATCGCGCAAAACGTTTTTTGAAATCTTTTAAGAAAGCGACTAGTCGCTCGCGCTGAAGACAATGTGAAGCCAATCTGGATCAAGCCAGGATCCTTCCCAGTACTCACACTAACAAGCATGATCTCATTCATTAAGGGCTTAACAAGCCCTTCTTTCTCTCAATTGATCAATTTTTTCAAAACCCGAGGAATTCCTTCCTCTTTGTTTTCATCACAGTGTTCAAAAAGTTTTGAAAAACTTAGGTCAATGCAATAATTTCAAGGCACAGAAGAGCAGGTGAAATGCACTATCGTTTCATTCAAACTTGCTGGCACAACAGGTTCAAGATAGCAACAAACACAAAAGCGTGAAAACCACCGCTATTTCATTCAGATCTTTCGGTGTAACTGGCTCCACGGCAGAAACAAACTCAAAAGAGTGTAAAAGACAAACACAAAACAAACAAATGATATCCGAGGTAACACCCCCGAAACCACCTGACTCCAACAAAACAGGACTGACTTGATACAACAAGACAGACCTGACTGACTCAGTAACAAAAAGACTGACTCTATACAACACAACAGAACTGACTGAATACCCAAGTCAGAAAGTACAAAAACTACCATTCGCAAATGCTCAAAATAGTGCGTGCTATACGCCACATCTGGAGTAAACTGAGCGCCGCCCACAGGTGATTCATCCTCTGATCACATCACACTATCCCCCAAGTTCACTGATCCAATGACAATGGACTTTCCTGAGCTTGGTGGAATGATGACTTCGTTGTCAATCAAATCCTGTACTTCGTGGCGAAGACGAAAGCAACTGTCGATGCTATGACCGGTCTGTTGATGGTATGCACAGTAATCAGTTGAGTTATGTGAGAGAGGGAGGTTCTTTGGTAATGGTCGCAGCTCCAGGGGCTTCAGATGCCCCTTTTCAGCAAGGATTTGAAAAGCCTTGGACAAAGGCATATAGAGGGCATGGAAGACCCTTCGACCTCGGGGTAGATACTTCGAGGTTTGCGAATTTTTGCTGGATGCACTAGCAAAGGGGTCAGCAGGTGCTGACTTGGTTTTCTGATCTCTTCGGAGTGCAGGATTAGAGCTAATAGGATCGTTTCTGATATAACGGCCCTTCTCCCGGTTTTTCCCTTGATTTGAACTGCTCTCATTCTGGGTGACGAAAGTGTCATCCACAGTTTTTACAACAACTGCGAGCACTTGCTGTTTGTTCAGTCCTTCGGCTTTTAAAGCCTCAACAACCCACAGAATGTGTTCATAGGGATCAATGTATGCCCTTACCTTGCTCTTTCCACTCGCCTCAGCTTGGTCGAAGGTTTCGATCGCTACATCAGTGCGAAGTCCAGTTGTTGTCGACACGTCATTGCCCAAACTTGGGGTGGCTTCAGGTTGGCCAATTTCAATTACAATTCTCCCCAAGAGTGGGGGGTCCTCTGGTGTGAAATTTCCGGCATGTGATGTGGTCGACGGCGGAGCCGATAGTCCAAAGGCTAGATCAACCACAGTTCTCTGAAGATCGCCGATCATTCCCATCAGCTCAAAAGTAGTGGGCTCACGGGTTTGAAATGATTGGGGTTCGAAGACTGGATGTGTGGTAGGTGCCCCAGATGGGCATTGTATTTCAGCATCGGTCTCACCCTGCATGGTGATTCCCTGGTTCAATGGCGCTATCATGACCACAATTTCTTCTAAACTCTGTGTCATCATGAGTCTGTTGAACTGAACATAGGTGATGTGACTGGTGACTAACGGATCAGATGAACCGGTGAGCCTTGACTGGCCTTTTTCTGCCTTGCCTCAGCGAAGAAAAACACTGGCTGCACTAAACTGAATCTCTGACCTGACAAAGTCTATTAGCAAAAGTCTGGTGTACTCGAGGAATATTGGAGCCCTCTGAAGCTATAGTTCCAAGACCACCCCCTAGCAAAAGAGAAAACAGGCAACATCTCAGCTTGATTTCACCAGAACAGATATAAGCATAGCTGTATGACTGCATTCTCTACTGAATTCTGCCCAAAATTCTGCCCTGTAAACTGATACCCTCGGGAAAAACTGATTCCCCCAAAATACTGATGCCCTCAGGCCTGATACTCATACTTGCAAACTGATACATGCGTTCCTGTAAAGACACACTTTGACAGCACATAGCAAGCAAATGAGAGTCAAAACACCCCTATATTGGGGTAGGGTTTCCCTGTCCTATTTTGTCAGGAGCTAGGGTTTCACTACACACGCAGCAGTTTCAAACAACCTATAATCGGGTAAGTAACCTGTCCTAGTTTGGAATAGTCACTATGGATTTCGATATGCACTAGGTCGAATGGTCAAAGAGGGTGGCTTGGTAAAAACAGATGTTTGTGTTCCCATCGTGGCAGAGCCCGCAACCGGTCAGCCTTATGGCACGCTTTTCTAAGCAAGCCTCTGGCAAACCGTTCAGGAATAGCATACGGCAAACACGTTGTCCTAGGCGCACCAATGCAAATATAATGCAAAGAGACACATAAGTGTAAACAAAACAAGATATCATGAGTTCGAGTCAAGTTCTCTAAATCCCCAGCAGAGTCGCCAGAAACTGTAGACCCGCCCCCGAGAACTCTCCGGTCTCCGCGCTGTGAGGGCGCGAATCCCGTTTTGTTCTCTAGCTACTACAGTTTGGACTCAATGTCACGGTTCTGAATCTAATCTTACAAAGTGCAATACAAGATTGATAAATCACCAAAGAGTCCAAATCCGACAAATCGTTTTGGAAAACTGATTTTTAGAAAGAAGTGCCAAACATGGACTGCTTTGCCAGATAAAGAGTCACCACCTAAATATTTTATTTTGGGGGAAATTTAGGAAACCTTGACTCGTGCCTAAGGCCACGTGTCCGTCATCACCAAAGTTGCCTCGGCTCGGGAACTTGGGTACGAGAGGGGAAGGTCATGAAATAAGCACCCCCGCTTGCCCGATCAAAGATCGGCCTTTACTAAGCATGATATTTTGTTTTCGAAAACACATGTGTTCTTATTCCGGTTATTAACCTAGAATTACTATGTGATTCGCACAGCATACAAGTATAGACTAGATCGCCAAAGTTGGAACAAAACATTGCATGTTCGTTTGGGAAAATGATTTGAAGTTTGCTACTCGCAAGTAGGCTAAATCGGGCATTTCAATGAATTGTTCCAATTCAAGCAATCCAACCTTCACCCACAGGCATTCAAACAGTTAATCACTTAAGGAGTTAGCCACATGGCAAGCATGCTAACATGGAAACATTAACACACATGCAATATGCTAAAGCGTAAACACTCACAGTGTACTCCGAGCCAAAACAAAGAACTAGTTAAAAATCATGCATGATCCTAGTTCATGTTAAGATGGCTAATGCAACACATGCAAAAATGTAGCTAAAATAGGCTCGGCTATTCTAGAAATGGCATATGAAATGCAACTTGATACATGTATTCAACTTGGAATTGAAATACAATGCAGTTAGTATGATGCGCCGAGCCCGGTGCATGGAAAACAAATGAATAATGCACGCATGCAAGCATAAGGTATGCTAAACGAAATATGCCCTAAAACTAACCATCGTAAGCGGTTAAGTAAAAGGGAGAAAGAAATGGGGGTTGGAAGACATGAATCACACACACGCACGCTTATTACAATAGTTGGCCCTCTCGACGGAGGGTCCGAATAAGAAGCTAACTAGCTAATCTAAGCTAATTAAACTAATTATTACATCACAAAACTAATTAACTAACAAGCTAATTAATTAAGCTATTACAACACAAATCGAATAGTTAAACGCATCAACTAATTAGGTACAAAACCAAAACATAAACTAGCTAAGCAAATTAGCTAAGTAAAGCGATAAATCAGGGGCCTCAGAGGGAAAAGAATGCACGCATGCCCGGTCGCCTCGTTCGGAAATCCATCGTGATGCCCCAACTTGCCTCTGTTTTCAATTGTTCTCAGAACCTTGCACCGAGCTCCAGAAAGCTTCTAACTCACCTTGGGGACCTGTGGGAGGGCTGCCGACCAGTTGTTGGTGTTTCTAGCCACTGGCCGACCACCTATCTTTGTTGCAGACCAGAAAAAGTGGTTGGCCAGCTAGTTTTTCTCGCTGGCCGACCAATTGTTGCTGCATTTCTCCACTTTGCTGCAACAGAGAGTAAGAAAGGGCATGGCAATGTATTTGCAAGATATGTGTGCACAACCACCCTCCCTATCATTTCATGAGCTCAAGAGAGTGTGGTTCTCAACCCTCGGGCCACCAATCACACATCTCAATGCATGATGACCAAGAGGTGAAGTTGCACAATTCAATATGAAATGAATGCACACATAATCACATAAAGCCTAAAACTTTATCATGTATGATCAAGAGCGTCGGCGACCAAGAATTGAGGCACGTTTCATCATTTCAAGTATGAAACGCCCCTCGTTTCCCGTGTTTGGACTAACACCTATTCCAAACACAATGCAAGCAATAACAGGCATGCAATCATTCAATGCAACCTAAGCATGCAAACATGGAATGCAAGGCATGCAAAACACAATGCAACCACATGGCAAACACAATACAAAGAACGACATGGCATACTCAATGCGATGTAAGATGAGCCTGCACAATGCAAAGAACATGGCATACGTAATGCAATGAACAACATAAGCATGCAACAACATGACAATGTAAGCATGCAAATAACATGAAAGCAAACATGCTCAATGGTCTTAAACCAAAATGGATAGACCTCAATCATGCCCAAATCAGTGGCCATAACACCAAAACAAAGACGTGAAATGCAAAACAAAGCATGCACATGCATTGGCCCATCAACTAGGCCAAAGAGCACAACTCTCAAGAGTGCTCAAGAAGCGATAAACATGGAAGTGTAACAACACTATGAGCTCCGAAATAAGGTAAGAAATGATGCCAAATCACCCAAACAATACAAGTATAGCATGCAAAGGTCCTAAAGCATAAGGCTAGCAAAGAGAACTACTCTAGAGACATGCAATACATGGCACAAATGCATGAACCAATCATGGACAGAGCTCAAATAGGTCTAAACAAAGACCAAAACATGCTAAGATGGGGGCCCAAGGGCCTAGGCAAGATGGCATACATGCTAAGCCATAAACTAGGCAACAATGCATAACCCTTAGAGGCATTCAAAGCATGAAAGAAATGGGAACATAGTAGTCCTATATGCTCTGAAATGTCATGGTAAATGATGCCAAATCATGCACACAACACAAATGAAGCATGGTATGGTACCCAAAACTTGAAACTATCATAGGCACTTACACTATAGCTATGCAAAACATGAAGCATATGGCAAGGGCAACCCAAAACAGTCCTAAAACATGTCAAAATGAGTCTAAAACATGCATGGAATGAAGCCAAAATAAGCTAGCATAAAGGGCATAAGGCATGAAATATGCAAGGCAAATAAGGTGGATTACACTACACCTACCAAGACCAAGCTTGAGATGGCTTCGCCAACAAAAATCAGAGTTATATTATGGCAAAATAACCCCAAAGACACATTGAAATGATAGCTCTCAAACTTAGGCATGAAGGCATACGCAATGGTTCATGTTTAAGGCATAAAAGGCAAACCCTCCAACGCATTGAATAAGTGACAAATGCAAGTGCATGACCATGAAACATGCACTAAAATCACATATGAAATGATGCCAAATCATTCAAATAGGCCAAGCAATGCATGCCGGTGGACTTGATACACAAAGCTAACAAGCTAGAATGCATTATAGCTATACAAAGCAAGTCATGCATGACCAAAAAAACACAAATCAGAGCATAAGCATGCTAAAACATAGACAAAAACTTCTTAGAGTTAAGTCAAAAACATGCTAGAATGATAGTCTAAAGCATGGCACACATTAGGCTGGTGAAGAGGAATGCACTACAAGTGCATGGAGCATGCAAGGGCCAACCAAACCAAACCTTAACAGAGGTATGACATGGCAAAACATCACCAAAAACATGCTGAAATGGAGTCAACATAAGCTAGAAAGAGATGCTACTTCATGAAGCATACAAGACTAGTTTATGAAATTTACACTACAATTGTATTAAGCATGCATGAGGTGATCAAGACAACCAAAAATAGTGGCATGCCATCTCAAAATAACCTCAAATACATGCTAAGAACAAGCCAAAACAAGCTTAATAAACATGCTCAAACATGAGGCATATGAAGCAAGTATTCAAAATACAAGAAGAGGGGATGACCCTCTCCTATTTGGGACCCCAAAACCACCTTTCCACCACTAAAAATCCTCTGGATTTCAGTTGTGAGAAGGCCATGCAAAGGCCAAAACAAGAGCCAAAAGGGATGGCTCAAAACAAGGCCAAACAAGGCCTAAGAGGGGGTAGACCACCCCCAACACAAAAGTGACCTTAAACAAACATTTTAAGAACTGAAAAATAGAACTTTTTGCAGTAGGAATTTAAGCTTAAATAAGCACGAAAATAGGTCTAAAAGCTTAAGCAAAACAAAGGGTTAAAGGGTTAGAAACTCACCCTTGATGAACACCTTCAAGGCTGCAACTCCAGCACACTTTTTGAACCAAAACCAGTCCAAAAACTTCAAAAACAACTTTAATGGACCTCCGCCCCAAGAGTATGGTGTTTGAGTGTGTGTTTGTGTGTTAAAGTATGATGAATATACACTTTAAGGCACAAAAATGAAGAGCAAGGGCAAGATAGATACAAAGGTATCTATGTATAGCTTAAGGCACAAAATCTAAACCTGGAGGAGGAAGGACGAGGTTCTCTCTTATAGGGAACCAATGCTCAAGCTTGTTGGACAAGCTTAGGGTTCAAGGCCATCCCTCTATACACGTGTATGGATGATGGCTTCAGTGCCTTCCAACTGTGCCAGCTGGAAGAAAATATCTCCAAAAAGGTGACAAAAAGTAGCCGACCACTTGAAGTGGTTGGCCATGGTGGGAAAAGGTCTAGAGCATGAAAACAATGCAGTGGTGTGGTGGCCGACTAGAAAAGATGGCCCAAAGACCAAGGAGACCAGTTAGCCGACCAGAAAACTGGCTGGCAGGAGGGAAAGTGGTCTCCAAGGGGAAGAACTGGCCTCCCACCCTTGTACCACCTTCCAAACAAGAAAAACAAAGTTTGTACCAAAAACAAACCAAAACGGATGCAAGACGAAAGTTCGGGAGGCAAGGCACGCGGCCGAAAGTGGTCTACGAGCATCAAAAGTGGTCTACGACCCCAAAAGTGGTCTCCCAGACCACAGTGTCCCTCTAGGCAGAGGCAACAAGGTGTGGTTCAAAAACCACACCAAACGGAGAACATTAAGCGGTCCCGAGTCAAGGCGCGCAGCCGAAGACTTCGAAAATCGAAAACTGGTCTCCAAAAGCGAAAAGTGGTCTACGACCACAAAAAGGTGGTCTACAAGACCTCTCCCTCCCTCTAGGGAACAGAAACAAGGCTTGGTCCACAAACCGAGCCAAAGCACAGAGAGTTCAGAGGCCCGGAGGCAAGGCTCTCGGCCAAAACTCCAAAACCTCAAAACGAGCACGACATGCACTGTCACCGAGTGCTCAATCGATGACATCTGAGTCTTAAGGTCGGTCAAAAATGGGGTGTCTACAGCCATCTACTACTTGAGCAAGAAAATGCTGGATTATGAGATCCGTTACACTCCTTTAGAAAAAGCTTGCTTAGCCTTAGTATGGGCTACCAGGAAGTTGAGGCACTACTTGTTAGCTCACTCCGTAATTCTGGTTTTGAGATTAGTTCCTATCAAATATCTCTTTGAGAAACCAGCACTTACGGGTAGGCTAGCTCACCAGTTACTTCTTCTCTCTAAATTTGATCTGAAGTATGTCACTCGCAAGTCGGTCAAGGGGAGAGCGGTAGCAGAGTTCTTGGCAGATCACGCGTAGAAGGAGATGAAGCGGTAGAATACCTGTTCCCAGATGAAGCTATTCTGCAAGTTGAGGAAGCGATTTGGACAATGTACTTTAACGGAGCATCTAATCAGTACGGTTATGGGATAGATGTGATGTGATAGCACCCGACAACTCCCATATACCTTTAGCCTTAAAACTCCGGTTCAAGGTATCCAATAATGAAACAGAGTACGAGGCATGTATCGCTGGTTTGGAAGTCGCCCTGGAACTAGGAGCAAAAAGGTTGGACGTCATCGGGGATTCGAACCTAGTTGTGTCTCAGGCAAAAGGAGACTGGAAGGTCAAAGAAGAAAAGATGAAGATCTATCACCAGACCTTGGATGTTCTGATTCCTAGGTTTGAGAAGTTGACTTTCACGTATCTACTAAGAGAGAACAACAGGTTTGCTGACGCTTTATCAACTCTATCTTCTATGATAGACATCCCACTTGGAGTCCGGATGCGTCCGATCATCATTGAGCAAAGATACACGTCGGCCTACGAGACTATCGCAACAATAGATGAAGCGCAAGATTAAAGCCCTTGGTATTATGATATCTGGAACTTCTTGGAAAATGAGGTTTATCCACCAAAATGCCAAAGACAAAAGGGCAATACAGCGGATGGCCGTTCAATTTATCATCTGTGGAGGTAAACTGTACAAGAGGGGTCATTTGGGAATGCACGAGTTGTGTGTCAAAGTAGAGAAATCAAAGCGCCTAATGGAGGCCATCCATGGAGGAGAGTGTGGAGCACACATGAATGGAGTAATGTTAGCCCGGAATATTCTCAGGCAAGGTTACTACTGGTCTACCATGGAGGAGGATTGTATCGGTTTTGTTCGACGATGCCACAAATGCCAAATTCATGCTAACCGCATGAATATCCCACCGTTGAAGCTGTACAACATGACTTCACCATGGCCTTTTTCAGTCTGGGGAATCGATGTCATCAGCGCAGTCACACCGAAAGGGTCAAATGGGCATGAATACATTCTGGTGGCAATTGACTACTTTACAAAGTTGGTGGAAGCTCAATCCTATGCAGTGTTGAAAGCAGCGCATGTGGCTTAGTTCATCCGAAACAACATCATTTGCCGATATGGAGTCCCAACGGGATTATTTCAGATAATGGCTCCCATTTCAAGAAAGAAATGATAGACTTGTTGAAGAAATACAACATAGCTTTCCATAAGTCATCTACATACCAGCCACAAACCAACGGAGCTGTTGAGGCCTCCAACAAGAACATCAAGCATATTTTGTAGAAAATGGTTGAGACCTACGGGGACTAGCCAGACAAATTGCCATTTGCGCTCTGGGGCTACAGAACTTTAATCCGGACGTCTATAGGGGCAACTCCTTATTCTCTTGTCTACAAGATGGAAACTGTTCTGCCAATCGAAATAGAAGTCCCGGCACTGCGAGTTATGGCTGAGTGTCAAATAGCAGAGGCAGACTTGCAGCAAAGTAGGTTCGAAGAACTAATGTTGTTTGATGAGAAAAGGCTGAAAGCATTGTACCATGTTCAGGGTTATCAAAGTAGGATTGCTAGGGCTTTTAACAAGAAGGTTAAGTCCCGGAATCTCAAAGAAGGGGATTTGGTGCTGAAAGACAACCGAGCTCCCATTCATGACCCTAGGGACAAGTTCAAACCCAATTGGACTGGTCTTTACATCATCAAAACTATCTGGTCGGGTGGAGCTGTTATTCTCATGGACCTGGATGGCCTAGAATTTTCCCAACCGATCAACATGGACAAGTTGAAGAAATACTATCCAAGAGAGGCTCACTAAGTTGAAAACCCAGAAGGACGACCTAGGCAAAAATTAGAGCATGAAAAAAATTAGAAATAAAGAAAAACTGAGCTTGCAAGGTTGAAAACCCTAAAGGGCGGCCTTGGCAAAAGTTAGAGCGCAAAGGGAGAGTGTTAATACTCGAGTGAACCCAAACCGAACTATGTAAGGCCTGATTCCCATCTTCAGGGTACGTAGGCAACTTCATCCTGAAGTCCGGCTGTAAACATCTCCAACTCAATTGTCCTATCCATATATTTATCAGGTCATCCTTGTCTGTTCTCTATCTGAAGGTTCGGTTATGATCTTTACTCTAAGAGAAGAGCTGGTTACAGTGATGAGTGGTGTTATTCAGTCAAGGGGCAATTTGTGATCTTCGGATTCGGGTTGTACATCTCGAGGACTGATTCAATGCGTGTCAAGTGGTGATCTTTTCCGAAAATGGTTTTGAAAAGTTTTGATAAAAGTTGATTTTGCTCAAATTTTACCTTTTACAACTTAGACCATTTTTGGACCAAAAAGAAAATTTTCAGTGCTCACAACTTTAATTTTATTGATTTCAATACAAAATTCTCCAACTCTTGATACAAATCAAAGTTGCTTTTATTATATTCATAAAACTTGAAAAATAAAGATCAAAACGATAAACTAGGGGTATAGATGAGTCAGATGCTCCTGCGTCCCCCGCTCGTGCTTGTGGAAACTTCTGATGCCAAAGTTGGCCCGGCTTGTGCCTCATTCTCGAGCCAAGTCAGGCACTCGCCAAAAAGGGCGTAGCTGAAACTAGGGGCAGGGGCTAAAAGCTCTCTTATCCTCCAAGCAGTGAGGTACCTAGCCAAATGTGAACCTGGGGTGGGGAACGAAACCGGGTACTCTACCCCCTTTCTGGGCAAGTCTAGTCATTTCCAAACTGACGTCTGAACCTGAATGGAAAGTAGAATACACAGTGTGTAAGGCCGATCAGCTAAATTCCAGGTTGTCGAGTCATGTTGTAGCTCATTTCGGTCAAGTTAAGCCAAGGGCAACGCCAAGCAATATCAGCAGCAGACCTGTTGCACATCTAGTGGCCCCACCACCCCTCATTTAGGCAATCGACAAGCTGTTGGCGAAAGAAATAGCCTCAAACTGAGTACTCAGCGCAAGAATCCACTACCTTCAGCTTATTTATAAGCCACACCTGGAGAGGGATGAAAGATAAGAGAGATTAAAGAATAGGGAGATGTATACTGAGAGAAAGGTGAGAAAAGGGCTTTGAGAGAAAAACAGAGCATAAGTGCCGAGTGATATGAGAAAGACATATAAGAAAAGGCGGGAAACATTACCTGAAGAAGTAGTGGACTCCCTGCAAATTTGATAGTCTCTCGCCGATGGAATGCGTCTAAGCCCATCAAAGTCTCAACCAGCACCAAGCCAATGCAACTCTTGCCTTCTTTTAAACCTTGGGCCACTTAGACCAATCGAATGCGAGATCCACCAAAACTAGAGGCGAAAAGGAAATGAGCCAACATACACAACAGAAGGCATGTTGACGAAAGCCCCGCTAGAGAAGGTCACCTCGGTCGCCAATGTCAGAAAATTGATGAATTAGACTAGGAATATCCAGCTCTCCATTATGGACCAAAGATCGAACCTTATGTAGAGTGAGCCACATATCCGTCCCAAAGCTTGGACGTGGCCAAAACTGGGCTGAGGTATGATTTCCTCATCACGCCGGGATTCCATTAATGCCTAAAATTCTTCAATTGTCGGACATATTTCTTGTCCCCCGAAGCTAAAGACATGTGTGATTACGTTCCAACATCGAACCGCGGCATGGACAAATGGAAAGCAAAGAGAAGTGTGGCTCAAAGGAAAAAGGGCATTTAGGCCGAAGCCACAGAAATTCACCTTTTCCGAGCCATCCAAAGGGGCTATCCAGTCTCGAAGCCTGCTGACAAGTAATATCTCCATTTTGAGAGCAAAATATCAAGGACTTGTGAGTTTGCCAGAAAAACAACATCGGAGCATTATTTATAGAGTCTGAGAAGGTGCTGAGCATCAGCTGGACAGCACTGACTGACATCACATTGATGGCCAGCCATGCATCAGTGAAAGCTGGTTGTGCATCAGTGAAGCCCAGCCGGGTCTTGGTGCTGGCTCAGTGCAGATCTGTTACAACGAAAGCTGACCTTTCTTCAGATGGACTTCGACTGTACTTTTAAGTTTTGTTTTGTTTATACCAAGTGTTTGTTAGCTTTTTTCGAGTTGTTTTCATTTCGTTTTTATATCGAGTTGTATTTTATGTTTTGACTAGTTGTAAGTCATTATTCGATTCATGAATCAATTCAAGAGCAAAGCATTCACAGTTCCAAAGGTTACAAATACAAGGGTGATGCAGTTTATCATATTGTGCAAAGAGATCATTCAACAAAACTTGTCTTTCATAACTGGCTAGCCCAATCCCGATCATCATTTTACACAGCCAAAACAAAATAAAGTTTTTAAAAAACAAAAGGTCTATCCGAAGCTAGTTTTATAACCACATAACAAAACAAAAATGAAAGCAAAATAAAAGCAAAATCATCATCGTCATCAGTAGCCCATCCTCGCTCTCTTCCTTCTCAGTTGTGGAAGAGGTGCATTGTTGTCATTGCTAGGGCTGCTCGACCACAGGTCAATCTCTTCTCCCTCATCCTCAGGGGTCGTGGACCCGTCAAATGACTCTTCGGAAGGCGAGCGCTGCCTCACTCGACCTCTCTCTTGATCGGCACCTCTTCGGCCTCTCACTGGGCCCCGTCTCCACGAATTGGCTACGGAAGGTCCTGCAGACACTGCTAGCGCCGACTCAAGTTGAAAAGGGGACAGATATCAGTAAGAGTGATCAGAAGTGTACAGTACGGCAACAATAGTAGGCTACACACAGAATGTACCTCGATTCCATGGGTGACTAAGGCATTCTGCCTCCTCCATACCATAATGAGTAGTCAGTCGATCGTCCGAAGGAGCTCGTCATTGTACGCTCGAGGAATCTGCAAAAGAACTAAGAAAAGTAGATAGAAGTACTTGAACAATGAACGGTAATGGCTGAGAATAAGCTAAAGTGCAGCATGGACTAGCATAAAAAGAAAGTGTACCTGCTTAACGCCAGGGGCAAACACAAGTCTACGATCCCTCTTCTCGATGGGCTCAAGTGGGATCTACTCGATCACTCCATCTGGATGCATGTATATGATCTCGGTGGGAATCACAGGCAATCCAGGAATAGAAGCAACGGTAGGGGCACCTCCAACGGGCGCATCGCCAGCCCTAGCAGCATAAGCAGCAGCAACCTCTGGCACAGCTCAAACCACGCTTAGAGTAAGAGGCGCCATCACCTTAGTGTGTAAGAAAGTAGTAAAGTCGTTAGGCTCATGGTGACGATTGCCGTTCTCACTTATCATCAAGAGGTCGAGCTCAGGACCATCCTATAGATCATCCACCACCCTCATGCCGGGAAGAGGAGGATGTGAAATATCACGGTCAGCCACGCCCTGCGTCTGGCGAATGAATCTCTCTCTCAGGTAGTATGCCCGACCAAAGGGGTCCTCAAACAGGATCCTCATTGTGGAAACATGCCAGGCAGCGGTGAAGGTCACCTTTGACACTTGGGGAATGCCTGCCCAAGGGTGCCAATCAACCTGAGAAAATCAGTGCAGTGCCAAATATCAGTGTAGCATGAGAAAATCAGTGCAGTGTTAGATATCAGTGTGGTGCCCGAATGGTAGTATGATGTCAAAAAATTAGTGCAGTGTCAGAAGTCAGTGCAGTATGAGAATGGCAATATGGTACAAACACAACAATACAACAGTATAAGGGTGACCATATAGTGTGGGAAATAGTGCAATGCTTGATCTGCTGTGATGGTGTCAAAGAAGCGGCAGAAATATAGGAAAGTGCGATCAACAAGGCGATGTCGCTCGAACCGCGAGTTGTAGTACCGAGAGCGGGGAACAGACAACTCGATCGGCCTCACTGGAACTGGAGCCAACGAAGTGAAATATGTGTAGACCCAAAGTTACAAACCAAATGCAGACAGATGACATGAGAAAACAAATCAAATGAGCCAGAAATGCAACAACGAACAGAATTTAAAGCATATCAGAAAGGTGAGCATAGGGTGTACCTCCCAAACCCTCTAGTAGCCGCCGAGTGAATCTACCTTGCAGCGGGAGACGGAGCTCATGTAGCAGTATAGGGTGACCAGGCCTGCGCCACCCCAATCGTATTCTGCCACCCGAGGAAGGTGTACCAGTGCCCCTAGAATATATAACCCCACGGTATTTTTCCTGTTAGCAAACAGGGTAGTACCGAAAAGATATATGGGGAAGCCATGGGCGTACTAGGCAACCTCACCTGTAGTAGCTGGCTGAGTGCCAGAAAAGTGCTCCAGAAACCAGCTGTAGCACACCATCCCGTGGCTGGTAGTGTCTAGGATCACCCCAAGAAGCTGGAGTTGTGCATCTCTCCACTGAGTCATATCTGGATCGAAGGGGACTGGGCCGCCGATCCCAACCAGGAAACTGATCAACATCGAGAAGTCATATGGGGTCAATGTCATCTCTTCGGTAGAAGAGAAGTGAAATGAGTTCGTGGTGTCCCACCATCTCTCTACCAGGGCCCCATAAAGCCAAGACTCAGCCCTCATCTGTATGAGCCCGGAGCAGAAGGGCCCAAAGCCAATAGCATCTACTAAAGCGCGGACCTCTGTGGAAAGCCGCTCGTACCAACGTCGAGGGTCGAATATAGAGCTGTAGCCACCTATCCTCCTGGTGATCACCTATTAATTGGAAGTTTTATCAGTATATATACAGCAGAGATAAGTGGTTTGTTCATCAAGCTCAACTTTCAACATGTATACAAAGTAAAATAGGGGAAAAGTTGTTTACCTTGGAAGCGTCGAAAGCTATATGCTCCATGGGCTCTCGCAATAGAGTGTCCTCATCTAGCCCTGAAATGAAGCCCTTGAATCTCAAGATGCCCCCTAGGGGTGGCACATGTGTACGTGGCTGGTATATGGCCGCATCAAAAGGCCTCTCGGCAAGGGGAAGCAATGCAGCAGCTTCCTCCGCCTCCATGTCTGCACCAAGGGTGACACCAATACCTGCGGTGGGGTCAGGAATAGGTACTTTGTCGCTAGCCATAGAGAGGTGAAAAGTGAAGAAAAAGTGAGTGGTTAGATGTTTTTCAAAACTAAAACCCTAGGAGAGAGAAAGTAAAGAGGGGATGTGTAGACACCCCATTTTTGACCGTCCTCAAGACATGGACGTCACCGTTTGAACACTCGGCGATCATCCATGTTTGTGTTCGTCTTGAGTTCCCGGAGGTCTCGGCTACGCGCCTTGCCTCAGGATCTCTCGACTCGACTGTTTTGTGTCTGGTTTTGCACCAAACACTTGTGTTTTGCCTTTGAGGGGCAGGGTAGGGCTTGTTGACCATCTCCACCCATCACTGGCCATGGCTTGAGGCCACCGGCTGTGTTTTGTTGCCACCGGCCAAATATTTGGCCGGCCGGCACTATAGATGGCCGACCGACTATCTTTTTTTGGTCAATTGCATTTTTGGCCGGCTGACTACTGTGCATCTGCTTTTGCAGATATTTTTGTGCAGCTGGCATGCATTTGGCTCCCCTCCATACACGTGTATAGTGTGTATAGAGGGATCTCCCTGTTAGTTAGCTTGTCTTGTAAGCTTACAAGATTGAGCTCTATAAGAGGAGGCTTCCTCTCCCTCTTTTAGGGTTACAAAATTTCAGAGGAGAGCTCTGGTTTGTAGGGTTAGCATAATTATATCTATCCTATATCTATTTCTCTCTCTCTCTTTTTGCCTTTAAGGTGTTTTAGTCTTAGATTTGCACACAAACACCTAGACTTACACCTTCTCTTGGAGCTGAGGTCCTTGAGGCTTGTTTTTGGAGTTTTGGAGCTGGTTTGAGCTCAAAAAACCAGCTGGTCTTCCATTTTTGAAGAGGGTCTACAAGGGTAAGACTTTTGTCCCTTTTTACCCCATTTTTCCATTGTATTTTTGCCTACCTTACAACTTTTTTTGAGCTTAACATATAACATAGAAAAGTTCTGTTTTTGCTTACTCTAAATAGTTGGTTAAGGGTGTTTTAAGCTTTGGGGTTGTTTGACCCCTCTTAAGCCTTGTTAGGCTCCTTTTTTGTGCATTTTTGGTGAGCTCCGGGACCATTGTGTTTGGGCCTCCCCACCACTGAAATATTGAGGGATTTCAGAGGTGAGGATGGTGCCTTGAGATCCCAAGAAGGAGAGGGCCACCCCCTCTCCTTGTTGTCCTTGAAAAAGGCCATTATTGCCTCTTGAGGGAGCATCTAGTTTAAGTGTATGTTGACCATGCCTTAACTTCTTCTTTTTTTTTTTGTGCTTATTATGTCATGATTTAGCACTGTTTTGAGTTGGTTTTGGTACACCATGCTTGCTTAGCATACATGCCTTGTAATGCCATGTTTAGGCCTTAACATGCTTTAGGTTTTGACCCTTATTCTAGCATGATTTTGGCCAAGCTTTGTGAAGCTTTTGTGTTTGTTTTAGCATGCTTAAGCTCTGTTTTTGGTTGTTTTGGTCAACCATCACATGCTTAGTATAGCCACCTTGCTTTTTGGCTTGTTAGCCTTAGGTGTGTGAGTGTGTAGCATGCTTTACTTGCATCATTTCAGTGGTTTGGAACCACTTACCATGTCATTTCGGTCCTTGTAATATGTTTACATGCTTGCATTTTATCACTCCTTTGATGCTTTAAGAGGTTGTGTTGTATGCTCCATGTTTAAGCATTTGTGCATGCCTCCATGAGTAGATCATTTAGATGCCATCTAAGTGGTTTTGGGGCTTGCCTTAACATGGTTCGAGACTGTTTTGATCCATCTTGGTCATTTGCTTCATGTGTCATATGATCATGCTTTAAGTACTTGGACCAATTACATGCTATGCTTGTCATGTTTGCTTGATTTGGCATCATCTTTGACATAATTTTCAGAGCTTACATTGCATGCTAATTGTCCATGTTTACCTCCTTTTAAGTGTGCTTAGAAGTTGTTCCTTTATGCTTAGGAATTGGTCCTTGTGTGCATGCATGTTTGCATGTCATTGTGCCCTCATTTCCATAGCATTGGCCACTGTTTTAGGCTTGATTGAGGGCTGCCTAAATTAGTTTAAGTCCATCCCTTGGCATGTTGTTTCATGCTTAGCTTATGACATGTTGTTGCATGTTGAAATGGTGTTGCATTTGGCATGCATTCTCCTCCTTGTTTTGATTGCTTAACATGCCATATGTTTTGCATGTTTGTGTGTTGGCATTGTACCTTGTATGCTCATTTAACTTGCATGCTTGTTATACGCCTTGCATGCTTCCCATATGCTCATGTTGCATGCCTAGTTAACATACTTAGGTTGCATTGCATTTGCATGCATCTTTCACCTCTTGATCAAGCCATGATAGAGGTTGAAAGCCCCTTTGTTTGCTTATTTGGTTTGCATTGCATTTGAAATTAAAATGCACACTTGATTCTTTAGGCCATCATGCATTGAAATGTGCGATTGGTGGTCCGAGAATCGAGGCCCATCCTCCTTTGAGTCATAAACATGATAAGGAGTATGGTTGGTGCATACATTGCTTGAAATGCATTGCCATGCTATGTCTTGCCCTCTGCTGCTGTCAAAATCAGTTTCTGCAGGAAGATTTGGCCGACCGGCCATCTTCAGTGCAGACCGGCCATCCATCAGTGGCCGACATCTCAATTAGTGGCCGGTGGTCATTCTCCATGGCCGGTGGCCAATCCCCTTAGCCGGTGGTGTTCCACAGCATTCAGAGAAGCAACC
Source organism: Camellia japonica (assembly GCA_030407325.1). Taxonomy (NCBI): domain Eukaryota; kingdom Viridiplantae; phylum Streptophyta; class Magnoliopsida; order Ericales; family Theaceae; genus Camellia; species Camellia japonica. The sequence continues at coordinate 114,923,834 of JAPPVO010000036.1, read as the reverse complement.
CTGGGACTTGTGCAGTCTTCAGAGGAGCAGAACAGTCAAAGCAGAGGCATCTTGTGCATGGCAGTGACCTTCCGAGCAAAATCGAGCGCACATGCATTGGACCCTCTTCCCGAGGCCGCTTATTGCTTAAATTAGATTAGTTAATTTGCTTAGCTAGTTTAATTTGTCTGTAATATTTAATTAGCTTGTAGGTTAATTAAGTGTATTATTCTTTCGGTCCCTCCGAGCGAGGGCAAATTTGTAATAAGTGTGGGTGCGTGTGTGCATGCCTTCTAACCCCCACTTCTTTCTCCCTTTTACTTACCTGCTTTCGATGGTTAGTATTAGGACATGTTTAATTTAGCATACCTTATGCTATGCATGCGTGCATCAATCATCAGTATTGCATGCACCGGGCTCGGCGCATCATGCTAACTGCATAAGTATTTCAAATCTAACTTGAACACATGCTATCTATGCATTTCACATGTCATCCTTAGATTAGCCGAGCCTATTCTAGTGACATTCTGTATGCGTTGCATTAGCCATCTTAACATGGACTTGGATCATGCATGATTACTAACATGTTCTTTGTTTTGGCTCGAAGTACATTGTAAGTATTTTATGCTTTAGCATCTCGCACGAGTGTGAATGTTAACATGACAGCATGCTTACCATGTGGCTAGATGCTTATGTGATATAAATTGCCTGAATGCCTGTGGGTGAAGGTTGGATTGTTTGAGTTGGAACAACTCATTGAAATCCGTGTTTTAGCCTACTTGCGAGTAGCGAATTCCAAAGCGTTTTCCAAACAAACGGATATGCAATGTTTTGTTCCAAGTTAGGCGATCTAGTCTATACTTTTGTGTTGTGCGCATCACATAGTAATTCTAGCTAATTAACTGGAATAAGAACACATAACGTTTTCAATAGAGGATATCACGGTTAGTAGAGGCCGATCTTCGGATCGGGCGAGAGGGGGTGCTCATAGCTGACCTTCCCCAATCGTACCCAAGTTCCCGAGCCGAGGCAACTTTGGTGATGACGGACATGTGGCCTTTGGCACCGAGTCAGGGTTTCCTAAATTTCCCCATAAAAAAATATTTAGGTGGCGACTCTGTATCTGGCAAAGTAGTCCATGTTTGGCACTTCTTTCAAAATCTGTTTTCTCAAAACGATTTTCCGGATTTGGACTCTTTGGTTCAAGATTAAGAACCGTGACAAAAATGAGTCCGAACTGTGGCATGCATAAGTCCCCCTCCCTCGGGGCGCGTCCACAGGATGGAAAATCAAGAGAGAAACGTTTGGGTAAAAGTGCAAGGATCTATGAAAAATCACAAGAAAACTCAAAGCTTTACCAAATCAAAATCCAATCGGTTCAAAAGATGGAGGATCAAGAGGGTTTCAAGGAAAAATTTTGCAAAAGTTGTTGGGTAACTCAAGAGGAATGGAAATCTAGAGAGAATGGAAATCTAGAGAGAAGGGGAGAGAATTTCGACCTAAGGTGTGATTCAAATAAAGCTTGAAACATGTTTTAAACAAGCACAGGCGTGGCTGTTACCAAACTGCCCATTGCCGCTGTCAAAGGCCAGCCTGTTATATCGAAGCCCGGACGTGCGTCACCAAGGCCTAGCCGGCCTTTGGTGATTTCAATTCTATTTTTCTTTTGTCTGTTCTCTTCTTTTTTTTTGTTTTGTTTATGTGTGTTGCTGGTTATTTTATTTTATTTTAGTTCATTATTATTTTAATTTTGGGTTTTAATTTTGAGTTTTAATTTTGGGTTTTTTTAATTTTGAATTTTAGTTGTGGGTTTTAATTTAGGTGTAATAATGAGTTGTATGATAATGCAAAAAAATGAGTGAAAAAAAAAAAAAAGAAAGAGGGAGGGGAAAACAAAGAATGAAGGCAAAATAGCAAAAAGATCAAAGGAAATGAAGAGACTGAGCAAGATATCCATTTCGTTTTGTTTCGTTGCTTCATTCGAAGAGATGCACGATATTGTATGTACGGTTCATTCAGAGAAGTTCCAAGTAAAGTCATTCATGCCCTATTTGGATCGTATCTTTTTTCAAATCGGTTAAAAACATTCGGGTGCACCCGATGTTCACACCACTCTTCCTCCTCTCACGTGAGATGCATTAGGATTGTTATCCTTTCGATTAAGAACAATCAGGTGCACCCGGTGTGTTCACACCACCCTTCGGTTAAAAACATTCGGGTACGCCCGGTGTTCACACCATCCTTCGGTTAAAAACATTCAAGTACGCCCGATATTCACACCACCCTTTGGTTAAAAACATTCGGGTACGCCCGGTGTTCACACCACTCTTCGGTTAAAAACATTCGGGTGCACCCGATGTTCACACCACCCTTCGGTTAAAAACATTCGGGTGCGCCAGGTGTTCACACCACCCTTCGATTAAAAACATTTGGGTATGCCCGGTGTTCACACCACCCTTCGGTTAAAAACATTCGGGTACGCCCGGTGTTCACACCACCCTTCGATTAAAAACATTCGGGTACGCCCAGTGTTCACACCACCCTTCGGTTAAAAACATTCGAGTGCACCCGGTGTTCACACCACCCCTTCCTCTTCTCGCGTGCAACGCGTTAGGATTGTAAATCGGTTTAAAACATTCAAGTGCACCTGGTGTTCACACCACCCTTTCCTCCTCACGCATGCAACGCGTTAGGATCTCGATTGAGACCTCGGGTGTGCCTGACAGTTACGTAACTGTTCACCTTTCCTGCGCGACGCGTAGTTAAGCTTTAATTTTCTTACATCCTTTCTGCATGAAATGTGGTTTGGCTCGTGATTCCTACGCATGGCATGTTTCTTTGCTTACTTCTTTTCATGATTGGAATTACTGTGCCTTGTTTTAGCTTGTTTAAATGTGGCATTTTCTTTGCATTGCATTTGCATTCAAATGTTTCATTGTACAGCCTCATTGCATGATCATAAGTTATGTTCTTGCATCATATGTTTGCATTTTGCCCTAGAACTACGCTGGTTTGATTCCTCGCAAAGGGATACGTAGGCAGCCAGCGGGTGCAACCATTTGTTTTATGTCTTGTTTGTTTGTTTGTCCAAGTCTTGCGGCTTCGTCAAAATGGGTCGTCTCTAGGCTTTGACATTCACTCATGTCATTTCATGACTATGAGCTCTGTCAAAGAGGGGCAACTGTAGACACTCCATTTTTGACAGCCCGCAACACTTAGGAGCTTGGTTCGATACACTCGATGATGAAAGTTGAATTATGAATTCGCAACGATTCAGATTTAATCAAGCCCTTGAAATAGCCTCAAATCTTCAACATTTATCTTGTTTAAACCTGTGAGTTTCATTTTTGGGCCTTTTCCCACCCTGAGCTGAGTTTAAACCAAAAAAACAGGGAAGACCATCAAGGCCCGTCCGTGGCTATGAATGGCTGGCCGGCCCTCGATAGCGATAAACACTGTTCTGGACGGGAGGCCGCCAGCTGTCCATTTTTGAAGATATTTATCACCTTTTGAGCTCAAATTCTATAAAAATGAAGCTCTGGGATTGTTTTAAGGGTTGAACAAAAATCTAGAAATCATCTATACACCTTGAGAGCTCTTGCCTCCTCCTTCTTCCGTTGCAAGTCACATTTAAGCTAACCTAGCTTGTTTATACCATCTCTATACTCCATACACAACCTTGTCTTACCACTCTAGAGCCTTGGTTGATCTTGGAGAAGCATAATTCAAGCTTAAGGGTGAATTGAAACCAAGTTTGGATCATCAACAATAAGCTTACTTCTTCAAAGATATAGGCTTGTTATCTTTTGTCTTATTTTCATTTCTATCAATTGCTTCATAGTTCTTGCTGTTTTGAATTGTTTTGAGCTTATTTGAAGTGTTTGGGGTTGGGTTTGAAGAGTTACCAAAAGGGTAGAGAGAGCTTGCTCTTTCTATACCTTTACTTATAACTGAAACCTTCCATTTTCCATTCTTTTCCTTTGATATTTACATTGATTTTCAGAGTTTTAAAAGGGCTAAAAATCATGTTTTGAAGCTTCAAAAGTGGAGGCGTTAGCCACCCCTCCTTATTCTTGCTTACTAGCCTTAATTCTCTTCTATTATTTAGCTTTTCAAGCTCTTTTCATGGATGTTCTACCTCTGTTTTCCATGTATTAAGGGCTATTTTGAGGCTTTCCAAGCCTTTTCAATTGGTTCATGTCTTGTTTAGTACATTTGTGATCTCATAAGTTAGCATATGTAACTTGTTGCTCGTCATATAGCTTACTTTTACTAATTTCCATGTTTGAGAGTCTAAGTTTAATAATCAATCCATCATTCATCTCTTTCATACTTGAGAATGATTTCAACCAATTGAGGTTGTTCGAAACATGTAAGAAAGGTTCCCACTTAATGGCTTAATCTTTTCGAAGATTCATTGCCAACGGTGTGGTCTTTCTCTCATGCTTTAGAAGAACCTCTTGTTTGACATTACTTCTTGTTTAGAGGACTTTAACATCACCATGGACAAATGGACTTAAGAATGGCAAGGCCTAGTAAAAATTGCTTTAAAACTCGAATCAACACACATAAAGAAAGTGGCTTAAATTGCTTCAACTTGGCCGGACGTTATGCCAAGTTACTTGTGACAAGAGTCGTCACATGCTAATTCATGGCATTTTGATGATTCTTGAAGCGTTGCAACCTTCCTTTTTGAGTTCATACTATGACAAGAGAAAGGGGTGGTCCTACTCTTTGCATTTTATTAACTTTTGTCCAAAATTGAATCTGAGATCGTCAAGCAATCATATTGCTCATTGATGACTTTGGAATCAATTTCAACCTAGTCTCGAGGATTTCCTATGACAGAGAAGGAAAGAAGGACAAACAGAGCTTGGGAATGCTCTATCTGCACTGATTTCACCTCAGAACACAAAAACAAAGCTTTACACCAAATTGATGCACGGCCGGTCATCTGTAGACCCGGCCGGCTGTCAGTGATGCACGGCCGGCCCTTGGTGTGTGGCTAGCAGTGCAATTTTATAGAAACAGAGACAGTGGCTGAAGGTGAAACAGAGACGGCCTGGGCAGACAGAGTAGTTTTCAGGTGCTGCGCATGTAACTTTTCATCCATCTTCCATTATGCTCTTATCAAATGCGATTAATTGTTCAATTGTTTCATTAGTATTTTGTCATAGTTGTGAATAAATTTTGTTGTAATTAGCGATAGCTAGTCGATTTTTATTCAAGTGTTGTACTTATTTTAATTAATTAGTTATAGCTAATTGATTAAATCAAGTGCTGTAATAATTAGTTAAGTAGTTGGCTAATTTCATTTGTGTTGTAATAATTAGCTTAATTAGCTTAGCTTAGCTAGTTAGCTTAATTCATTTGGACTCTCCTTCGTGAGAGTGTGTTGTAATAATGTGTATGCCTTCCAACCCCACGTCTTTCTTCCTTTTAGTTAACTGCTTTTGATGGTTAGTTTAGGAGCATCACATTTCAATTAGAATACCTTATGCTTACATCCATTTTTTTTTCTTACATACACCGAGGCTCGGTGTATCATTCTAACTGCATAGTCGTTCAATTACTTTGTTGAATACATGTTTAACCGCATGTTATCAAAATCGATCCGTATGCCATATTAGTAGCTAAGCCTATTAACTGCATATTGCATGTGTTGCATTAGACATTTGGCATAGTTAGGAATCATGCATATTTTTCTAACTCATATCTTCTTAGCTTGGAGTACTAGGTGAGTTTTTAGTGCTTTAGCATACTTACATTAGTGTGAGTGATTGTCATGACTAGCATGCTTGCCATGAGGCTAAATGCTTACTTGTTAAACTGCTTGAGTGCCCGTGGATGAATGCTTGTTGTTTGAATTGGAACGATTCAACGAATGTACGTTTAAGCCCACTATGTCTAGTGGCAAATTCACAGCTTTAAGCCCACTTTGTTGAGTGGCAAATTCGCAAACTTTAAGCCCACTTTGTTGAGTGGCAAAATCAAACCCTTTTCACAAAACAAACATGAAATTGAGTTGTTCCAATTTGAGCAAACTAGTCTATACTTATATGCACACATCACATAGTAATGCTAGCCTAATAACTGGAACAAGAGCCTATAATGTTGATAAAAATCAAATCATGATTAGTAAAGGCCGATCTTTGATCAGGCGAGTGGGGGTGCTCAATTCATGACCTTCCCTTCTCGTACTTAAGTTCCCGAGCTGAGGCAACTTTAGTGATGACGGACACGTGGCCTTTGGCACGAGTCATAGGTTTCCTAAATTTTTCAAAAATAAAATATTTAGGTAGCGACTCTGTATCTGGCAAATCAGTCCAATTTTGGCATTTTTTATTCAAAATTGATTTTCCAAAAGATTTGCCGGATTTGGACTCTGTGTTTATCAATTTCACATTGCACTTATGAGATTAGATTCAGAACCACGGGAGTTCGAACTGTAGAGCTTCCTTTAAACTTCCGAAAAGGGGCGCGAAAAAGGCAAGCTACACACCGACAGAACAGATGGCCAATCTGAACGAACCATTCAAACTTTGAAAGATATGTTGAGAATGTGTGTGTTAGATTTCCAAGGAAATTGGGAGACGTACTTGCCTCTAACTGAGTTTGTGTATAATAATCGCTATCATTTGAGTATTGGATGGCTCCTTACGAAGCTTTCTATGGTAAAAAATGCCAATCTCCAATTTGTTGGGCCAAAGTAGGTGATAGACCGTTATTATGACCGGAACTTGTATAAGAGACGACTGAGAAAGTAAAACTGATTCAGCAACGATTGAAAACCGCACAGAGTCGTCAAAAGAGTTATGCGAATGTTCAAAGAAGAGACAAAGAATATGAAGTCAGTGACCATGTGTTTATCAAAGTGCTACTATGAAAGAGCAGATAGGGTTTGGGGTTAAAGGCAAACTAGCACCACAATACATTGGCTAGTATGAAATCATTGAGAAAATTAATTTGGTGACATATCAAGTGGCTTTACCTCCCATCATGGAGAATATGCACAATGTCTTTCATGTGTCAATGCTCCGAGATTATCTTAGAGATCCATTACATGTGATAGAACCAACTCATATGCTTCTGAAAGATGATTATACTTACGAAGAACGGCCAATCCAAATTGTGAACCACCGAATCAAAAGATTAAGAAACAAAGAAATCCCATTGGTGAAAGTAGATTGGCAAAATCACGGAGAGATATATGCAACTTGGGAGACCGAAGAAGACTTGATGAAAAGATATCTGGATTTGTTCCCTCTAGACTCGACATTCTTCCGAAATGAAGGTAATTCGAGTTTAGAAGACCAAACTCTTTAAGGGGAAAGGCTGTAATAACCCCGATTTGTAATTAGCTAATAATCCTTAATTAAGAATGCCTAACAAATAATTAAGGCGAAATTATGAGTTAATTGTGCATTATGTGCATGTTTTGTGTTTATATCTGTCAGTTGTAGGAATATCTATTTAGAATTCTGCATTACCCTGTTAATTGAAGGCCTTATCGTCATCTGAACATGAAATTGACTACGTATATGTGTTATTTAGAATTTTAGAATTTTATTGTAAGTTTAATTGAAATTCAATTCGAAATCAAATAATTAGAATAAATAATTAAAATTTGATTAAGCTAAGCTAGATAGATTAGTGAAGCCTATATAAGACCCTTTATTACTCACCAAACTTATTCTACACTCCTTTTTTTTTAGCAAACATGAGAGAGGGAGAGAGAAATAAGGGGAGATTGTATTCAAGCTTGGTAGAGGAGAATTTGGGAGAAATTGTAGGGAATTGACTTGGAAGCTCAAAGACAAAGTAATCTAGGACTCAATTAAAGGATTCGGTAAGAAAACAAACTCTTAAATTATGAGTTTGAGCTACTTAGTACAAGAAATCAAGAGAATTAGAAGAATAAGCAAGAGAATGTAGCTTAGGAAGTAGAAAAGAGGATCATTCCATGCATGCATGCATAATTCATGGATCATAAGTTTCATTTTCACTCAATTCTTATATGCAAGTGCATATATTTGCCATCTCTTGGGAGCTCACTATGCTTTTACCTAAAAACACTTCATTTATGTATGTTTTGGAAGCTTTGAATTTAACTCATTACATGCATGTTATATATATATATATACATTTTAAGTTTGGTTTTGGGCAATTCACATGCTTTGGGGCTTTAATTTTGCTAAATAGCTTTCAATTCATGAAGTTCTATGAGTTTACAAGTGCTTTCCTAAGTTTTGGCCCAAAAGAATATAATTTTGTGCATTGGAAATGGATTTTGAACTTCGAACTGAAATTTGGAAATTCCAGATTCTGCATCTTCGCTCGAATGACCAAAGTTTCGCTCAAGCGACCACCCTTTGTTTTGAACCTTGGCTCAAGCGACCAAAAATTGGCTCGAGCGTAAAATGCAAGCTTCTAGTACTTTTGCAGACATGAGCCTTGGCTGGAGCGATAGAACCTATGCTTGAGTGACCACCCTTTATTCTCAATACTTGGTTCGATAGACTGTCGAGCGACCGTCTAGTATGAAAATCATGCATCCAGTACTTTTGCAGACTTTGCAGACCGCTCAAGCAACAGAAGTTGCGCTCGAGCGAACTGCCTGTTTTTCAAAATTTGGCTAAGTGTTTTAAAGTAGAATTTTGCATCCGCATTGCATCCTAGACATTCCTAGACCATGTTTAAGTTATAATAATGAGGATAAGAGTTAGAAACACACGCTAAGAAAGAAAAATGATAAGTTAAACACCTTTGAGACGTGTGTCCAATGTGTATCTATCACGTGTTTGTATAGGTCACGTGTTACCGCCCACTTGATCAGTCTGTTCTGTTCAAGTGATCTGCTCTGCTCCTGGAGCTATCTATGAGTAACAATTCTGTAAAGCTATGTTTGATTATAAATATTTTCTAACTAAAATGATATGATCTGTTTTCTAAAATGCTATTTTAGGAATCATAAATGAATGTCCATTTTTCTGAAATCTATTTGTGGCATCCTTGGTTCATGTGGCCCTCTCCTGGAGGAAGCAATACCGTGGCTTATGTTCATGTGGCCTCGCCTGAGGGAAACAATACCGTAGCCTATATTCACGTGGCCTTTGTTTGAGGGTAACAATACCGAGGCCAATGTTCACGTAGCCCTTACTTGGGGGATATAATACCATGGCTAGATGTGCACAACGATGTTGACCTTATGGTTGTCGGTACCGACTATACATGTGGGTCTTATGACCAATCTGATCTGTTAGCTAATGGATGTACCACATATAACTCCTTATGAATTCTATATAAGTATGTAAATCTAAATTTGTTTCTAATATGAACTCTAATTTCTGAATCTGTGATAGATATCATTCATAAACCCTTTACTCTGTTGTTATTCACTGGGCTCTAGCTCACTGTATTATATATGTATATAGGTGATCAGGCGCGTGACCAGGCCTAAGCTATTGCCTGGATTTCTATTTTGGTCAGCCAACCACTGTGTCTCCCGAGGAGGTTCCTGAATTAAGAGGTGGTCAAGTTTGGTGAACCGTGTTTAAGACTTCTGTTTTCTTTTGTTTGTGTACTATCTGTGTATTGGGCTAAGACCCATTTTGGTTTATCTGTATATAAGTCGAGGACATATATGTAAATATAAGTTGGAAATTTTCTGTCACATGTATGTCTACACAGTTCTACAGACAATGTATTTTGATAGTTGCTTCCGCTAGCCCCTTTAATTTTGTTAATTTGTTTCAGAGGCCTTCGGTAATTCCAGGATTATTGGCCAGTTATGATGTTAAACCCATAGGGGTAGGTTTGGGTCATGACATTTTATTAGCCTCTCTAGGTTTGCACCGGAACTTGTGGTGACGGAGGAACACTGCTGTATTAAATTCGAGATGAGGTTGAGGACCGGTTTCCTTTTCAAGGTGGCCGAGTCTATGATTGGGGATTACGGTCGCCTCGTGGAGGAGGCAGCTCACCTAGAGACCGTGATCCAGGCAGAGGAGGAGCAGATAAGGGGCTCCAGGCGAAGGAGTCAGGAGGTTTAGAGAGAGACTTGGGACAACAAAAGGCATAGGGGTTCCACCCCACAACAGTCACAGGCAGCACAGTTCAGATCTACTTTTCATGTACTAAGTTATGGTTTGGGGAGAGGTAGTCAAGGTGGGATCACTTGTTTCAAGTGTAGCCAGCTGGGCCACAAACTTCAATTTGCTAGCAGCGAGGGGGAGGGCAACAGTCTGCACCATTTATGGCTCATCCTTAGAGTTAGAGTTAGGGGAGAGGGTAGCCGCCTATCTATTATCAATGTGGGCAGTCGTGGTACTTGAGGAGGTTTTTCCCTCAAGCAAATGGCACATTTGGTGTGTCTGGTTCAAGGCAAATATAGAGCCATCAGCCTACCCATTCAGCACAAGCCTCGAGGGCCACTCAAGGAGCCTCTTCGACTCAATTAGTGTTTCAGTCCTATGCTCCGAGGGATGAGAACATGTGTATGTTATTAACACACTAGATCAGTTGCCAAACCCTTTATTTTGTGAGGTAACTTTTTGTTGTTCAATTCTATTGCCAATGTGTTGATGGATACTGATGCATCTCATTCCTTCATTTTGTCTACATTCGCATCAGTTTTAGGGTTAAAAGTGGCTCAATTAGCATCTCCGCTCAGGATAGAGTCACTAGTTGGGGGTAAGGTTGTCTTAGACCTGTGATGTCGCGGTTGTGAGATAGAGGTTGCCAGTCGCCAACTTCCTTTTGTTTTTGTATTGTTAGACATGTCAGGTTTCGATGTCATCTTGGGCATGGATTGGTTGTCTTCGTACCGTGCTATTATAGATTGTTACCGTCAGAGAGTTACAATGTGCACCTCGAGTGGTGACTATTTTCATTTTCTGGAGGACCGAATGGATAGAGTTTTGTCACTAGTATATGACTCTCGTGGTCGGGGCGAGCTTAGTTGTCTTCTTGCAACTTCTTGGGTAGTGAGAGTGATGTGGTCCGAGTTAATTTTGCCGAGGGTAGTTTGTGAATACCGGGACTTTTTTTTCCGAAAATCTTACTAGTTTGCTACCCCACCGAGAGATTGAGTTCTTTATTGACTTATTGCCCGGCACGACACCAATTTCTATGGCACCATATAGATTTGCATCCACTGAGTTGTATAAGTTGAAGATTCAGCTCCAAAAGCTGTTAGATAAGGGCTTCATTCGCCCTAGTACATTGCCTTAAGGAGCACCAACTCTCTTTACTAAGAAAAAAGATGGCACTTTGCAATTGTGCATCAATTACTGGAAGTTGAACTGGATAACTGTTAAGAACAAGTACCTATTACCTCGTATAGATGATTGCTTAACTAGTTGAAAGAGTCTTGTTACTTTTCTAAGATTGACTTGAGATCAGGTTATCACTAGTTGAAGGTGAAGGAGGAGGATATTCAGAAAACGGCATTCTATATACGGTATGGTCACTATGAGTTCTTAGTGATGCCTTTTGAGCTAAACAATACACCGGCTTTGTTTATGGATTTGATTAATCAAATCTTCCGTGAATTCTTAAATCATTTCGTGGTTGTCTTTGTTGACGATATCTTAATCTACTCACCCTCCGATGAGGAACACTTGCGGATTGTACTTGAGTTTCTTAGAGCACACTGTCTATATGCTAAGTTCGAGAAGTGCAATTTCTGGTTAAAAGAAGTTAATTTCTTAGGCCATGTGGTATCTAGGAAAGGAGTGACTGTAGACTCTTCTAAGATAGAGGCAGTGCAAGGTTCAGAACAACCTAAGAATACCTTTAAGATTCGGAGTTTCTTGGGCTTAGCCGAGTATTACCGACATTTTATGAAAGACTTCTCTAGATTGGCCTTACCTTTGACTAGATTGACGAGGAAGGGGGTTAAATTTGTGTGGAGTGAGACTTGTGAAAAGTCGTTTCAAAAGCTTAAGGTTCGACTCACCGCTGTTCCAGTATTGATTATTCCGAAGAGGGGTTTAGGTCACTCAGTTTATTGTGATGTGTCTCGAGAAGGTTTGGGTTGTGTGTTGATGCAAGAGGGGAAAGTAGTAACATACAGTTCACAGTAGTTGAAAACACATGAGAGAAACTATCCTACTCATGACCTAGAGCTAGCAGCGGTGATTTGTGCCTTAAAAATCTAGAGGCATTATTTATATAGCAAGAGATTTAAAGTGTTTTCTGATCACAAGAGTTTGAAATATCTATTTTCATAGAAGGATTTGAATTTAAGACAGAGAAGGTGGATGGAGTTTATGGAGGATTATAATTTCGAGTTGCACAATCATTCGGGAAGGCCAATGTAGTGGCCGACCCCTTGAGTAGGAAATCTGTAAGCAGTATAACTAGTATTGCCATCGGGGAATGGGAAATGTTGGGTGCCATTGGCAAGTTTGACTTGCATCTTAACAAGTCCGTTGAGTCAGTTATTTTATTCACTATAGATGCACAACCTACATTAGTGACCTGAGTTATAGAAGCACAATGGGGTGATCATGAAGTAGAGGCTATCCGAGGAAAGATATCTAGCGGAAAGGTAGAAAAGGGCTTGAACGTGTATTCTGACTCCAGTGTGAGGTATTTGGATCTTTTTTTTGTGCCAAAATCTTGTAGGGAGAAGGTACTCTTAGAGTTTCACCATTCACACCTTGCGGTACACCCGGGAGGCACAAAGATGTACCATGACCTTAGCCGCTAGTTTTGGTGAAGGGGAATGAAGAGAGACGTAGCCTTGTTTGTTTCAAGGTGCCTTACTTGTCAACAAGTGAAGGTTGAGCATCAATGACCAGCGAGTTTGTTGCAATCCTTACCTATAGCCGAGTGAAAATGGGCGTATGTCACGCTGGATTTTGTTGTGGGTCTTCCGAGAACTCAATGGGATAATGATGCTGTGTGGGTGATAGTTGACCGGTTAACTAAATCAGCACACTTTGTACTTATGCACACAAGTGACTCAGTAGACTATCTTGCCGACCTTTATATTAGGGACATAATTCGACTTCATGAGGTCCCTGTGACTATCGTTTTGGATAGAGATCCACGTTTCACAGCTCGGTTGTGGCAGAGCCTACAGAATGCCCAGGGCACTAGATTGATGTTTAGCACCGCCGATCATCCTCAGACTGACGATCAGTCCAAGTGAACCATTCAGATTTTAGAAGACATGCCTCAGGGTTATGTTTTGGATTTTAAGGGGTCGTTGGAAAGGCATTTACCTTTGGTGAAGTTTGCCTATAATAACAATTTTCAGGCAAATATTGGTATGGCGCTGTTTGAGGCCTTGCATGGTCGACCATGTAGGGTCGACCATGTAGATCTCCAGTGTGTTGGGCCAAAGTGGCTGACGCATCCTATGTTAGGTCCTGAATTAATCTAGGAAATGATGGAGAAGGTTGTGCTTATTCGTAAGAGGTTGGTTTCGGCTCAAAGTCACCAGAAAAGCTACGCTGACCATAGGAGGAAACCTTTATCTTTTAAAGTAGGAGATCATGTATTCTTGAAAATATCACCGAGATGGGGTTTAATGAGATTTGGAAAGAGCGGGAAGTTGTCTCCTAGATTTATTAGGCCTTTTGAGATTCTAGAGCGGATCAGGGAAGTAGCTTATCGTTTGGCCTTGCCACTCCAACTTTTCAGGATTTATGGCGTGTTTCATATTTGTATGCTCTGGAAGTACGAGCCTGATCCTTCACACGTGTTGGATTGGACCGAATTAGAGGTAGATAAGGATATCTTGTGTGAGGAGAGACCGGTACGGGTTTTAGACTCTCGACCAAGTTTTGCAAGGCAAGACTATTCCATTGGTTAAGGTATTGTGGCGACACCATGGGATTAAGAAGGCTACTTGGGAGTGTGAAGCGGAAGTCTGTGAGAAGTATCCGAACCTATTTATTGATATTTGAGAATTGTGTTGGAAATCTTATTTATGTTGTAATATATATACATTGTATATGTTTTAGAGAATTGAACTATAATAGTTAATATTAAGAAACTCTATTTATCCTTATTACAGGTATGGATGATATATGAATTGATTTACTGTTCAGTGATTGTTGGTTGGTTTTAAATTTCAAAGACAAAATTCCTTAAGGGGGAAGATTATAACGTTTCTAGTTTAAAATTGACCCATTTCTTGCTTTTGAATCCGAGAATCCATATCCTTAATTGTTGTTCATCTCATTTTCATCTTGGTACTAGTTGAGTTTGGTTGTTTGGGAGTTGTGATTGGGTTTGAAACAAGTTAGGAAGTTAATTTTTCAAAGAATTGTTGCCCAAATTTTTGCATGTTCACTCGAGTAGTCTTTCTTGTGCTCAAGCTGTCTTTTACAGTCTGCAAAACTACTGAAAGTGTGGTATCTTAGCTCAAGCGGTCTTTTTTGCGCTCGAGTAATCTTTTGCAGGTCTGAACTTCTATGAGGGGGTTGTGCGCTCGAGTGGTGATTTTGGTCGCTCAAGCAGTGTTTTAGTCGCTCAAGCGATCTGCCCGTATATTAGTCTAAAGAAAAACCATTTTGAGTCACTTTTTCACTTCTCTCTCTCTCTCTCTCTAAAACCCTAAATCTTCACTCTCTCTCTAGTTCTTACATTCCAGCTCTAAATATTCTCAATTCTTTGATTTCTTCACTCTAGCCCTTTTGAGAAAAGGGTAGAGCACATCGAGGGTTTTGTTTTAATCGGAAGAGTTGTTGTTTTTAGCTCCGCCAAGCTTTTACCTTTGCTCTCTCTTGTCTTCTACGTTGAGGTAGGGATTTCTTCAACCTTTAATATGGTTCTTAACTTAGTTATTTGCTCCTTCAAAAGAGTTAGTGATTTAGGGGTTTTTGATTAAAACTAGGTTTTGATTTTGAAAAGTAAATGAGAGGTTTTCAAATAAATGCTTAAGAAAGGTTGTGGGAGCATATATATTCTTGGGTTGTGTTGGAATTTTGAAAACTTACTCCTTAAATGAGATTTTAAAGAACAAATGAGATTTTTTTTGAAAATCATTGTTATTTGGTTTATGGAAGTAAAGGAAAAGATGTTGGGTTTTGTAAGATTGGAACAATGTTATGTAAATGACGATGGTGGAGTTGGATATGTAATATCACTCTCATTTTAAAATAATGGAATTATATCTTTTGATTGGAAATTATCTGTCAAGTATAAATATCTGTTTGGGCTATCGATGGAGGATATTTTTTATTGTTGTAGAAATTACATGAGAATTAGGTTAAATTAAAACTAATTTCTCATACATCTTGCATCGAGCATCGTTTAATATTGAACATTGAAAATGTATTGATTTTGAGAAAAATTAAATGAATAACTTGGTGAATCTGATTATGGGGTGTAGTTGTGGTTATTATGTTGGCATGTGTGTCCTTTGTAAAAGTCGAGAAACCATTGCGGTTAGGTGTCGATTGTATTCATTGTCATGTTTTCTATTATAAAAGGGTTATTTTCACGAATTGATTTATAATCTAATATTGCATAGTTTTGAGATGGAAAATGTAAAAAGTTTGACAAATACATGTGCATTCATCTTATGACTTCGTCAAGATTCATATATTGTGTTAAAATATCTCTACTGGGTTTTGGCTCACTATAGACACCCATTTTTGACCATCCTCAAGACTTGGACGTCACCGTTTGAACACTCGGTGATTATCCATGTTGTGTTCGTTTGGAGTTCTCGGAGGTCTCGGCTACGCGCCTTGTCTCAAGATCTCCGAACTCGACCGTTTTGTGTCTGGTTTTGCACCAAACACTTGTGTTTTGCCTTGGAGGGGCAGGAAATGCCTTGTGAGGCATCCTCACACACCACCGGCAGTGGCTAGAGGCCACCGGCTGGTTTTTGTTGCCACCGGCAATGAATTTTGCCGGTCGGCACTCTTTGTTGCTGGTCGGCACTCCATTTTGTCAAAATGACAATTTTGAGTGGCCGACCACTGTTCATCTACTTTTTGTAGATATTTTGTGCCAGCTGTGATAGCTGGCACCCACTCCATTCCCCTCCATACACGTGTATGGAGGGATTTCCCTCTTGAATGGCTTGTTTTGTAAGCTTTACAAGAGGGAATTGCCTATATAGGAGAGTGTCTTCTCTTGGCATGAAGGTTAGACACTTGTTAAACATTTTAGACAGCTTTGGAAAAGCTTGAGTTCTAGGGTTAGAGTTAGATATATTTCCTATCTCTATAAGTGTGTGTTTTGTGCCATTTTTGCTCACACACACACACTAACACACTATCTCTTGGACTTGAGACTCTTGGAGGCTTGTTGGAGTGTTTTGGAGGTGGATTCAAGCCAAGAAGGGCTATTGGAGCATCATTTGTGAAGGTGGTCTTCAAGGGTAAGAAACTTCCCTTTTATTCCCCATTTTTGCATCCTATTTCTACCTATCTTAGAGCTGATTTTGTGTTTAGTGTATAACATAAAAAAGTTCTGTTTTTAGGCCCTCTTGATAGTTTATTAAGAGTGTTTTGTACTTTGGGGAAGTTTGACCCCTCTTAGGCCTTGTAAGGCCCTTGTTTTGTGCCATTTTGTGCAAGTTTCGAGACTTTGGTGTTTGGGCCTCTTCACCACTGAAATCTTGAGGGATTTCAGTGGTGGAGAGGGTGCCTTGAAGTCTCCAAAAGGGGAGGGCCACCCCCTCTCCTTGTTGTCCTTGAAAGGGACCATTTTTGGTCTCTTAAGGGAGCTTATGTTTGAGTGTGTGTCGAGCATGCCATGACTGTATTTCATGCTTATTATGCCATAATATAATCATGTTGTGTGTTGGTTTTGGTACACCATGCATACTTAGCATACCTACCATGTAATGCCCTGTAATTGCCTTAATATGCCTTAGGTTGTTAGCCTTTGTTCGAGCATGTTTTAGGCTTAGATTCGTGAAGCTTTTGTGCTTATTTTGCCATGCTTTAGGTCTGTCCATAATTGTTTGGGTCGATTTTGGCATGCTTAGTATAGCTCCTTTGCATTTGTGGCTTGTCGGGCTTGTATGCCTCAAGTATGTGAATGTGTAGCATGTGTTGATTGCATCATTTTGGTGGTTTGGAACCATCCAACATGTAATTTTAGTCCCTTTGGCATGCTCATATGTTTGCCTTAGTTGCCTCTTTGTTGCTTTGAGAGCATGTGTTGTATGCCCTATGTTTTGACCATTGTGCATGCCTTTGAATTTGAGCCACTTAGATGCCATCTAAGTAGTCCTTTGGCCTTGTTTTAACATGCTAAAAATCTGTTTTTAGTTGTTTAATGCATGTCATGTTTGTTATGCTAAATGTGCTTCAAGGCTTCATGACTTGCCTCAAGTACTTGGACCATGCTTGCATGCTCATGCTTGTCTCATTTGGGTTGGTTTGGCACCACATTTTGGCATGATTTTAAAGCTTTTCATTCCATGCCAATTGTCCATGTTTAGCCTCTTTCAAGTGTGTTTGAGAGTTGCTTGTTTAATGCTTAGGTTTATGCCTTAACATGCGCATGCATGTGTGTGTGCTAAGCCTTCCCTTTTGGGCACTTTGGCTACTGATTTTGGGCCTATTTGGAGTTGCCTAAGTCATGTTTAAGTCCACCCTTTTGCTTGGTTTGCATGCTTGCCTTGTATGTGTGTTTGCATACTAGCATTCTTGTTTGCATCCCATGTTGCATACTAGTTGACATGTTTAGGATTGCACACATAGACATGCATGCCTTGTTCCTTGATTTGGTGATAGGAATTGGGCCTCATTTTGTTTGATTAGTTTGCATTTCATTTGACATGAAAGTGCACACTTGATCCTTTAGGCCACCATGCATAGAAATGCGTGATTGGTGGCCCGAGAATCGAGGCACATCCTCCCTTGAGTCATTAACATGATAGGGAGTGTGATTGGTGCATAAATAGCTTGAATTGCATTGCCATGCAAGATTTTGCCCTCTGCTGCTGTGAGTTGCAGGTTCTGCAGGAACTTATTGCCGGCCGGCACTATTTAGTGCCGACCGGCAGTCAATCGATGGCCGGTGGATCTATTTTGTGCCGATGGCCACATCCTAGTGCCGGTGGTCATTTTACTTAGCCGGTGGGATCCCCCAGTGTCCTGAGAGGCATTCCTGAGACTTTGGCAGTTTTCAGAGGAGCAAATCAGGGAAAATAGAGGCAGACTATGCATGGCAGTGCGATTCCGAGCAAATCCCGAGCATGTGCTACATCTGACCCGCTTCCCGAGGGCTTTACTGTTTTAATTAGATTAATTAATTCGTTAATTTAATTGATTTGTAATATTTAATTAGCTTGCGTAGTTAATTAATTTGTATATTCTTTTGGTCCCTCCGAGTGAGGGCAATTCTGTAATAAGTGTGCGTGGGTGTGTGTACGTCTTCCAACCCCACGTCTTTCTTCCCTTTTATTTACCTGCTTATGATGGTAGATTAGGGCACGTCTATTTTAGCATACCTTATGCAATGCATGCGTGCATCCATACATTTGTTTACACGCATCGGGCTCGGTACATCATACAAACCGCATTGTATTTCAATTTCCAAGTTGAATACTTGTTACTCGTAGCATTCCACATGCCATGCTTAGGATAGCCGAGCCTGTCTAGATTGCACCATTGCTTGTGTTGCATTAGACACTTAACATGAACTAGGGCATGCATGTTTGCTAACTAGTTTATTGTTTTGGCACGGAGTACGATGTAAGTATTTATGCTTTAGCATCTCGCATGCGTGTGAATGTTAACATGACAGCATGATTACCATGTGGCTAAGTGCTTATATGAGATAAACTGTTTGAATGCCCGTGGGTGGAGGTTGGATTGCTTGAGTTGGAAAAACTCGTTGAAATCCGTATTTTAGCCTACTTGCGAGTAGCAAATTCCAAAGCATTTTCAAAACAAACGGATATGCAATGCTTATTTCCAAATTAGGCAATCTAGTCTATAATTGTTTGCTGTGCGCATAACATAGTAATTCTAGGCTAATAACCGGAATAAGAACACATAACGTTTTCAAAATCGGATATCACGGTTAGTAGAGGCCGGTTTTCGGACCGGGCGAGAGGGGGTGCTCATAGCTGACCTTCCCCGATCGTACCCAAGCTCCCGAGCCAAGACATTTGGTGATGACGGACACGTGGCCTTCGGCACCGAGTCAGGGTTTCCTAAATTTTTCCATTAAAAATATTTAGGTGGCGACTCTGTATCTGGCAAAGCAGTCCATGTTTGGCACTTCTTTTTTTTAAAATCTATTTTCTCAAAAACGATTTGGCGGATTTGGACTCTTTGGTTCAAATTTAGAACCGTGACACAAATTGAGTCCGAACTGTAGAGTGAAGCCCAAGGGCGCGTCTACACTCACCCTATATGGAAAACAACTTTCAGATGCTAATGATATGCCTCCGCCAGGGACATAACTTGGGAGGACTTGGAGCCAAGGGCTTCATTTTGTTATTTTAATGTAATTATTTTTGTATAAGCCTTGGGTTTTAGTTGTATTGAGTTGCATTCATTTTGTTGTACCCAAGCATCAACTTGAAAAGATGTATCTATTAAAGCATATAATTACTTGACTTTATTCTTATTATTAACTTCATGTATCCATCTCGTATGCTATAGATTCAGAATTTAGGATTTATGAATGTATATCACATATGTCATCTTTTGTATTGATCAAAGTTATAAATGAAATAGAAGATATGATGTAATTGATCACTTGTAAAGAATAAAATGAAATGGGTTATTGTTATATTTTCGGGGTGTTACAATTTCATACCTTTTTAGTCATAAGTTCATAATTAAAAAAATATAAGTCATACGTAATTAAATTTAAATTCCACCACATAACCAAACATTTCATTAATTTTAACTAAAATACTCTAGTATAATTTTTCTTTTATTTATCGCTCATAAATAATGCATATACATAATATATTTATTGTTCATTTTTCACCAAAAAAGAAAAAGAAAGGCCGCGGCCCTAGGCCTTATTCAGAGTGGTCTTGAGCCCTACTTTTCAACTCGTGGGTTGGCCCCGGCTTGCCAAAAGTGGGACCCTGCGAGGCTCATCACGGGTTGGGCTGAGTTCGGGTGAATTGGGTCGGACTATTATTACATCCCTAACCGCACACAATCTCAACTTTGTCAATCAATAATTAAGGAGGATTGTGTTTTCATTCTTATCATTTTTCGCTAAACATAAAACTGTAAACAACAAATACATCAAAATTTATGTTAGGTGGAGGGAGGATTGTAAGTGGTCCAAGTGATGTATCTGTACCACTTGTGATAATTATCACGTTGTAACACATCCATGTGCGAGCTATGATTGATGCAAGAGATGCATGGGATCGAATTTTACTGACATTTTTTGGAATTAAAGTCCAATTAGTTTAAAAATAAAATAGTAAACAAATTGAAGTAAAAAGGGGCACCCACCCAAAGGTCCTATTTTAATACTATAGTTAAAAATCTATTTAGTCTGAAAATAAAATATTTTAACTAATTAGTTTTACATATTTTTAATTATTATCATAGAATACGTATTTTTAAATTTAAAGACACTGTTAAGTCTTGTTTGTCAACTACATATTTTCGTCAAAAAGTCAAAAAATTACTATAAATTATCATATTACTCATCTCTCTACTTTTTTATACATCTTTTCCTAAAAAACTAAAAAGTTATTAAAATAACATGTTTCCAAATGAGGCCTTACATGCTACCACCACTAGACCATCGCCGGACTTTCGTCTAATAATCACTGGAGACTCACCGAAATATTCAACAATGCCGGAAAGTCACCAAAGCATCGTTCGAAATTCGCTGAAGTGTTATGAACGTCACCAAAAGTCGTCAGAACGTGAAGAACGTCACTGGACATAAAGAATATCGCCGAAAACTTATCAGAATGTCCATAACATCACCCCCTCCCCCAAAAAAAATAAATAAATAAAAGAGAAAAAAGAAAAATAAATGGAGAAATTAAAGGAAAACATAACAAAATTTAACCACATCCTCGTAAAAATTTAGAGTTTGAATTTATTGATCATCAAACTGTATGAATTTTGTAATTTCAAAAATTATCAGTTTGCTCATTTGTAATTTATCAAAACACAATTTCGCATCATCGCAATAGTAGAGATCTCAGATCAATAGTTTTCAAGGGTTTGTAACTTTTCAGTTTATTAATATTTATTTTTTTTAATACAGAGAAAAAAAAAAAAAAAAAGAAGAAGCTTAAGTCATAGAGAAAAGCATAAATGTATCTTTATAACTGTAAAATTTTACAATTTTCACCACTGTAATTAAAACTTAAAAAAAATTGCTAGAATTTGAAAATTTTCTCTACTAAAACAAGAAAAAAGTAGTGTCTAGTAGAGAAAAAGAAGAAAAAGTGAGAGATTAAAGAAAAAACAGACATAGAGAAGATTATATTGTGGCAACAATTTTTTTATTTAAATTTGGCTCAGATCTACTATAAATATGAACATTCAGTGAATAGTTTTGTGATTTTGGCCAAATTTAAGTAGATTTGAGTCAAAAATATCGTTAAAAATTTATCTATTTTGCTGTCGGCAATAGTAAAACAAAGACTCAATAATTAATAATTATCGGTAAATCCTAATAGATCATAATTGATTGTTGCTAGGTGCCTATCACAAATAAATAAATGAATAATTGACGAGAAAAAAGTTAGGGATTATAAAAATTTTTTTATGAAAATGATCATGAAAGATTTATGATCCTTAGATTACCTTAATTAGTGTGTGATGCTTTATTCTAAGTGTAATACAAGAATCACAAAATTTTCATGATTATTTTTTATGAAAATTTTCGTAATACCTACCATTATTGATAATTGACGCACCTCAAGAGTTTTAGGTCTACACAAAAGGTTAAAGTAGTGATCTTTCAAAGAGGATACGTGCTAATTCGTCGAAGTAAAAAAATATCTGGATTCTAATTGTGACATTTTTTCAAATTAAAGTCAATCATTTCAAAAATAAAATAAATAAATTTGTGGAAAAAGAAAAATCTGCAAAATTGTCAAAATATGATTGGTCGGCAGCAGCGCAAGCACTCAACTACTAACTTGTCCGTTTGTCAACTTCTTCCCACTACTTTTGTCGTATCAATCCTTTCTTCTTATATACTTCTTCTTTTATTTGTTGGACTTTTCTTAAGTGTGCAATCCTCAAGGTTGCACATCATGTGCCACTTACACAAAAAGTGTAAAGTGTAAGTGGAAGGTGGAAACAAAAACACGACTGCAAATAGAAAAAATATAAATATAAGATGTAAGTTGCACACCATAACAAGACCTTATTTCTTTTGGTAAATATATTCTTTAGAACCAAACAAAAAAAATAAACAAAGACAAAACACATAGAAATTTTCCAGGAATTCCGACCGAGAAAAAAAGCCAGACAACTTGGCCTTGCCTTTTTTCTCGCCTGCCAAACAAGCTTTCCTTTCCTCTGCTGTTAGGCTTGAGCTCAATATTCTCTATTCTCTCTCTTCGATTCTGAGGAGACAAACACCAATTTGCTTACTTCTTCCGAGAGAGAGAGAGAGAGAGAGAGAGAGAGAGAGATGGTGGTGAGAAAGGTTGGGAAGTACGAAGTGGGGAGGACGATCGGCGAAGGTAACTTCGCGAAGGTAAAGTTCGCTCAGAACACGGAGAGTGGTGAGAGTGTCGCCATGAAAGTCCTCGATCGCAGCACCATCCTCAAGCACAAGATGGTTGATCAGGTCTCTCTCTCTCTCTCTCTCACTCTCTCTCTACATTCATATATTTAACATTGAGTTTCATAAATTTGATTGGGAGGAATCAATTTCAGAATCGAAGATAGTGAAAGTTTGTTTGAGTTGATCAATTTCCTAATCTGGACATATTAATTGTCTTTGTGTTTTGAATTATGTGTTCTGTTTCCAATCAATCTGATCATTTCCAAGTATCTTCTTTTGGAATGTGCAAATTGGGCTAAAGCCCTATCAATACTCTGCTTCAGCACGACTTATTTCTTCAAATGCATCGTGAAATTAACACTATATGTACACACATGAAAGAATACTCTCATTATTGATATTTTGCTGGACTGGTAGGACTTGTGACTAGTTCAAGGTGTAATTGTAGGCTTACTTACTTCTAATCAAAGCACTGGTTCATTTCTTGCCACAACGAAGGGGACTACAACAATTTCCTAAGTGTGTGTGAGAATTGAAATGAAAAGGAAGCATTGGGCCTGAAATTAAAGGTGAAATATTGCATTAAGAACAAAACTAACAAGCTTATCGTTGATGAAATGGAAATACAATGATTGAACTAAAACTAAAGAAAACAGATTGAACAATACTGATACTAAACTGAATGGAACTCTGTCCAAGTAAGATTGAGAATTGAATTTGACAGCATTGTGATTTTTTAATTTGTGTGGAACCTCTTTTCCATCTTCAAATGCCCTATTTATAGACGCTTGAAATGGCAGTTATCTCCTGATTCTGCCACTAACCCATGATTGCTAATTGTCAGATAATGGCTGATGCCTTGAATGACGCGCTGCCATGTGTCCCACTACTTGTAACCTCTCTAAAACCCCGTTAAAAACTCGAATAGCCATACGTGTCAATTGATATACTAATTAGTTTACTAACGGATGATATGACATAATTTTAGATGTTTTGGGTCTTTATAATTTGTATAATGGGTGGGGTCCATAGTTTTGAAGTGGCGATGTCATAGCATATGTTGGTATACTAATTAGTATACCAATTGGTGCGTGTAACACCACTATAAAAACTCACCCTTTGTTCCACCCTATGCCATGTGGAAGCAATCCATTGGCTTGTCATTTTTTAGTGTAAATAGCAAGTAATGAGGGATAAGAAAGCTATAGAATTTGTAAATAAAAATATGTTTCTTTATGAATGAGTTGTTAATAATTTTTCAAAAAATTAATTGAACTTCAATTAGACGCAATCTAGGAAGCATGGACACGGACACACAAATATGCTCACACGACAATTTTGAAAAATTGCTGAACATGACACATGAGACACATGGAAATTATATAGTTTTATATGTCGTATGTATGAATATTACATTCATTCAAGTATAATAAAAAATGCATCATAAGATTCATTCATAAAGTTTGAAGGCGGAGGGATTAATAAGCGTAAATATACATTACTTTCTTTTCATTGGATCCTAAATTATTTTTTCATACTTGTAAGTTATAATGTGTTTCATGCGTGTTTAAGTGTATCCCAAGTGTTTGAAGATTGTTTGGTATTAAAAATAAAAAAAATAATAGGACTTGTGTTTGAGACTTGTCAAAATGTGTTTGACAATCGTTCAATACAAACATGCTACCTTCTTAAAAGTGTTTGTGCTTGGTACAATCCTCAAAGTTTACCTTTTAGTAGGCATAAATTCTTATCGAGTCTTAGAAGACCAAAGAGCTAGCTTGGCTGTTTAGGTTTGATGTTGTACCAGAGTTTGGCACTAAATATGTACTAGAGTTTGAAACAAAAAACTACATGGTACCATTGGTGCCTCCTTAAGAAATTAAATGTAGATTTTCATTGTATATTTACATTACAGCCTTTTCAATTCTGATAAATAAAGATGCTAGCTCTTATGTCCAGGTCTTGTCGATCGCTAGACTTGGCTCAACTTTATATGGTACCAGCAGTGAATTCCCGGAAATAATAGAGGGTTGATTTTATTTGTAGAGCAGTGGGCACACTTACTGAAATAGAAGCAGGTGTAGCAAATATGTACCACAGTATATCACTCCTGGTTTATCAAACTTATCTTTTTCTTTTTTTCCCTCTTGAATAGAAGCATGTTTTAAGGATGTGGTTTCAAAGCTATTTACAAACTTTAGTACTTGATTTAAGATCACCCTTAACACAACAACACAAGCATAATCTATCATCACCAACTTTATACTTCTGCATTTATCTAAAAAGAACTTATTAAGAGTAATTGAAATCCAAGCAATTTGTTCTCTTCCAATACGAATGTCTGTGGAGTGGAGAATTTCTCCTTAAGATTTGCCTCTCTCATGCATATGTGTGGGTGTGTATGTGAATTTTCAACTTGCTGTCCCAGAGATGTTCAACTCTTCAACAAGTGTTTTTTCCCTATCTTGCAGATTAAAAGGGAGATATCTATAATGAAGCTTGTCAGGCATCCAAATGTTGTTCGTCTGTACGAGGCATGGGCTTAAAATTTTGATTATAAAGCTTTTTATTTTAGTATTAATTTCCCAGTCACTTCCAGGCCCCAAAAGTCTGGGTAGGATCTATTCTAGTTGACTTGTGTTCCTACTAATGTAGAATATTGTTTTGTTAGGTTTTGGCAAGTCGCACGAAGATCTATATAATCTTGGAATTTATTACAGGTGGCGAATTATTTGATAAAATAGTAAGTCTCTAATTTGCGGCCTGGCTGCAAGGTGGACAAGATATATGCATTTTCTATTCTTTAGCATACAATAAATTGGTGATGTTTCGCATTTTTGTTCAGGTTCACCATGGACGACTCAGTGAAAATGAATCCAGGAGATACTTCCAACAGCTCATTGATGGTGCGGATTATTGCCACAGTAAGGGAGTCTACCATAGAGATCTGAAGGTGTTCCACGTCTACCATTTGTAATGCTGTTGTGTGATTATTGTTTTGTGAAATACTTACCATTGTTTTATTCTATTTACAGCCTGAAAATCTTTTACTAGATTCTGAAGGAAATCTAAAAATTTCAGATTTTGGACTTAGTGCCTTGCCAGGAGAAGTAAGATACTTGATAATATTTATTCTCTACTCAATTTTAACACCATCACAATCAAGGGACATAATCTGAAAATCTTTCTACTTGGTGGTGATTGTGCTTAGGGAGTCAGCCTCCTTCGAACGACTTGTGGGACTCCTAACTATGTTGCTCCTGAGGTGATTACAAGTATTTCTTTTTCCAAATTAATATGATTTAATGTGCATGGTAGATGTTTTATGCATATTTATGTATTTGTTGTATGCTATTTTTTCTCATTGTCTGCTTTAGGTACTCAGTCACAAGGGTTATGATGGTGCTGTTGCTGATGTTTGGTCCTGTGGGGTCATTCTGTATGTTCTGATGGCAGGATATCTCCCATTTGATGAAATTGATCTCACCACATTGTATAGTAAGGCATGGACTTTTTTCTTTTTGATTGTAATATCATGTGCAAGAAAAAGAGCTTTCTAATTTATTTTGAACTTGTTCTATTTATTTACATATTTTCCCTAACGAATGTGAAGCTTCAAACTAATGTTATTCTTATGCCTCGTATTATTGGTATGATAGTAGCTTTTTGAAATGCTGTTTAGTTTTGTCATGGAACTGTAATTTGACATTATGTATAACTATTACATTTATTGTCAACTCAACTCTACTCAACTTAGGAAGCCTTTGTCCCAATTATTTGGTGCGGTCTACATCAATCCCTTTCCCCCAGTTGATTCTATTAGAGTCCATACCCTTAGTTAATTCTAAGGCAATCATCATGTCCTTTCTTATTACCTCACACATGTCCTCCTTGGTCTTCCTCTATTCTTTGTAGCACCCTCAATGTCAATCAAAGCACTCCTTATTTGCACGATAGTCAGTCTACAGTGCACATGTCCTACCATCTCAGTTGATTTTCCCTCATTTTATCTTCAATTGGTGCTACTTCTAACTTCTCCTGAATGCATTCATTTCTTAGTTATTTATTTTCTTGTAACTCCACTCATCTATTTCAACGTTCTCATTCTAGCTACCCTCATTTTCTTAAAATGTTTTTCCAGTGTTCTGGACTGTATTGTAGAGGCAAAGTGAAGTTGTTGGCACCAGAAAGAAAAAACAACGATTTGATGTCCTTGTTCACTCTGTATTTTGTTAATTACACATATTCTCTGAATGCTGCTTTTAATCATTAGCTGACAAGTATTAATCTGCATAGGCAAGATTCTTCTACTTATGTATTTTGTTAGCCTGCTGCTCATATTAATGTATTATTTCTTGTGACTATTTTCTGCAGATAGATAAAGCGGAGTTTTCGTGTCCTTCATTTTTTCCAGTAGGAGCAAAATCTTTAATCCATCGAATTTTAGATCCTAATCCTGAAACTGTAAGTATTAGCTGTTTCATAAAATTAGTCATTGGATGATTTTGCACACTATCCTGGCTGCTTGAGTAAAAATCATATGAAGCATGATCGCAAAAAGAAATGTGTGGTTATTAGTATCTGATTTTAGCACGAGTCATTTGCCTTTCAAATACCATTGAAGTTAGATTTATCAAAAAGAAGAGAGGAAGAGCCGGTATATGCTGAAGGAAGAGAGAATGATTTAGTGTCAGGCTCTGTGGGCTCCCTCCAAAATTTAGGCCAGCCTACAGGCCATAAAACTAAGCCCAGACCCAGGTGGTATTCGAGCCTTGGGCAGGTTGGTGGGCCGGGCCACGGACTTGGGCCTAAGCTTGGGCTTGGAGCAGGCTTGGGCTGGGCATAACCATTTTTTTATTTATTTATATTTTTTTAACCAAAATTTTATGTTTTTTTCACCAAAAATGACACTGAGCCTCGGGCCAGGCCTTGAGTGGCCCTAGAGAGGGCCAATGGGCCAGGCTCTAGAACACACGGCCTAAGCCCAAGGTCTAGGGCTGGGCTGGGCTGGGCTGGGCCTGGGCCTAAGCCCACCTAGGCCACAGGCTCATGGGCCAGATTTACACCCCCATCTCCCTCGTATTTATATAACTTGGTTCAAACTACAAAACTAGCCTTCTACGAAAGGAAGGAAAAACTCTACTAGTCACAACTATGATTTTCCAGAAAACAAGCCCCTTCGTAACCATAGACTTACATAACACTCTCCCTCAGTTGGTGCATAGCGTAGATATCTCTTATGTCCATGTTTGCACCATAAATTAATGGGCTGGAAAACCTTACTGCTAAGCCCTTTAATGAATAAATCAATCAACTAACCATCTCATCTAACAAAGGGCATGCCATCAAACCCTTGCTCAACTTTTCCTTGATGAAATGCATGTCAACCTCAATATGCTTATCTATCATGCTGAACTATATTATGAGTGATGTTGATAACAAGCCTATTGTCACAATATAATTTCATAGGTCCAATAGATGCTTCAGCATTATGCTTCTGAGTTTTGCTGTTTTATTTCACCATTAATGAGTTTCTATAGTACTGTTTGAATGCTCCATGTAATTGCTACTGTGAATGAGTAGGAATATGCTTATTTGTCATATAATTTAATTCTCTAGTATTACCTATAAAAATGAAAAGAGTTGATTCTCTAGTACTGCCTATAAAATTTAATTCTGGTATTATACCTATCAATATTGCTATTAATGTCTCTTGGAAGATGTGGACCTAAGTTCTCTATGACATGGGTAGTCTGATATATGCTGACCAAGTATGAACCGGCCAGTGAAGGAAGAATATAGGGCTTTTATTTTTTTCAATAATAAAGATGTGTTTGAATCTTGGAAGCATTGAACTCTTCCTTGTTTGTAGTGCCTCCTTTTTTCCATGATCATTCTTCATTATTGAAAATATAGTTCACTCTCTTTGGCTGTTGTTGTAAATGAGAACTCTCTCTATGCAGCGTATTCGAATTGAGGAGATTAGGAATGATGAGTGGTTTAATAAGGATTATGTTCCCGTCAAACTTATTGAATATGAAGATGTTAACCTGGACGATGTGAATGCTGTTTTTGATGATACCGAGGTTTGTATCTCTTTCAATTTCTGTTTCATTTCATATCATTTGGAATTATTCGAAAGTGTTCCATAATTTATGCTTTTGGGTAAGATTTGTGGTAGCAGCTCCAGCAGTAATTTTTCTTAGTAAATGAATCTTTCTACTCTGGGTTGCTTCTACTATTTGTCCACAAATTGGCAGATTAGGAATTAACCGTTCTCATAGATATATGCTCATATGAGATGTCAAAAACATACAAACATGAACATTATATGTAACACCAAAATGTAAAATATTACCTTCTTGGCTGCTTGCATGCATACATAGATGGGTTTTAGAACTCTTATGAGTGTTCTAGAGAATGGTGGCTTCATGTTCTCTTCACCATGCTCTTCATGCTGGTCATTTTGTTTTATATATTCTACATTTCATATTCTTTGGGTCTGGTGATTTTATGCCCTCTCGAATTAGATAGAGAGGATATCTGCTCTACAGTAGGTCTATTTAAAAATGAGAAAGTATATCATTTTTTAAAACCATATTTTCTATTCAATATAGGGTAATTTGGTCTTGCCTAGCTGATATTAAAGAAGGCTCTCTTTTATTCAAAACTAATAGTGTCTGTCAGGTTTTGTTGTTGAAAGTCACTGAGTTTTTATTATTGCCTCACATTTGTCACACGCTTGTGGTGTTTTTAGGAGAAACAGGCTGATGAGCAATATGGGACTGAGCATGCAGGTCCTCTGACTCTTAATGCATTCGACCTAATTATTCTTTCTCAAGGCTTAAACCTTTCAGCACTGTTTGATCGTCGGAAGGTATGAGTAATGAGTTAGTATTTGATTACCAAAGAATCTTCATCTCAAACATGGTCATATGCTTGTGATTTGTTATTTTCCACATCTCGTGTATCACTTGCTGATGATATTTTTCAAATTTTCCCACTATTGGTATTGCCATTAGGAGCATGTTGCCTTGTCACCTCACTTTTGTCACCCTGCACAGTAATGAACCCAAGTATTTCAATGCCATGTCATGTATTCATTTCAGAATTTTAGTTGATCAAGCTTCATAATTTGTTACATATATTTGAATATTGTCATTCTTGACAGGATTCCATGAACCATCAAACACGCTTTGTTTCCCATAAACCAGCAAAGGTGGTTTTATCGAGCATGGAAGTTGTTGCACAATCAATGGGTTTTAAGACACACATTCGTAATTATAAGGTAGACCAGTTGGTAATCTTATTTGAAACCTCGGTATATTTTGACATCTCTAATAATTGGAGTCCATGCTTTATTTTGTTTTTCAGTGTCTTTCCTGTTGATTCCATGGAGAGCAATCTCACCAATAGTCCTCAAAAAATAAAACCGATTTTTTTTTTTTTTTTAATATTAATTTTCAGATGAGGGTGGAAGGACTTTCGGCCAATAAGATGTCACACTTTTCTGTCATTCTGGAAGTATGCTGTCAGCCTGAACCTCTAAAATCACTTTGGTTTCTTGTAAAATTTTTATAGTTTAACTAATTCATTTTTTAAATAGGTATTTCAAGTTGCTCCTACATTTGTCATGGTTGACATTCAGAAAGCTGCTGGAGATGCTAGTGAATACCTCAAGGTCAGTTGCTTTGTTCACTGCCAACAACTGAATATAATTGCGTATAACGCTCCGTTTGTTTGGGCAATGTTTTCTGCATTTTCTGGCATTTGATATAACAGAAAACATTTTCTATGGTCAACGGAAAACAAGCCTAGTTGAGTGGAAAATATTTTCCAACTTTAAAAGGCGGAAAGCGTTTTCTAAACCAAAGTTTTATTACTGCCACCACATTACCACCAATGCCATCACCTCCGCACCACCGCCACCACCACTGCCACCTCGACAACACTACTGCAGCCGCTGCTGCCACCACCACCACCACCTCCACCTCCACCCTACCGCCACTGCTATCACCACCACTAACGCAACCAAAAAGTTTTCTACAGAAATGTTTTCCATTGAAAAATATTTTTTGTTGAAACTACCAGAGCGCAAACGTTGAGTAAATTTACATACACAAACTAAACTATGGAAAAGTAACAAGAATGTACATGTCGGCACAATGGGCCCACTAGAGGTATCCTCATTAACTAATGAAAAATGCTTGAGAGCTCTAGGATAAGAGCTCTAAACCATGCACTAATGACATGGAGGTGTGTGGGGTCCAGCTTGATGTGATGTTTTAGCTTGAAATATATATATATTTTTTTTCTTGGACATGCCAGCTCAGTAGAGCTCCTTTTAGAGCTCTACTTTTAGAGCTCTATAGCATTGTTGTTCACTAATATTCTCATTATTTTCACTTACGGTGGGCCTCATCATGCTAACATGTAACCATTTTTTATTCGTTTGTGTGTTTAATCTTTAGCTTGTCCCTCTTGCTCAGCATGTTTAATCTTTGAAAAAAGAAAGAGTAGGCTACTTTGGTTTCTGGGATTCTGATAACCGAGTTTTACACTTTTCCGTGCACCAGTTTTACAAGAATTTTTGTGACAATCTTGAGGATATCATCTGGAAACCGCCTAATGAAATGTGCAAATCAAGGATTACCAAGAATAAGAACAAAAAGCATTGAGTTATTTTCCTGCAACATTATCGACTAAATTACATGTGTTCTTAAATGGGGCGATCTCTTGACACCAGCAGGTCATAACAACAATTAGGGTCCCACTATTTGCAATCTCCATCATATATATATATATATATAGAGAGAGAGAGAGAGAGAGAGAGAGAGAGAGAGAGATAATTAGTTTCCATCATTTTGCATAATAGTGTTGTAAATCTCTAATTAGGTGGGTTTTAAAATTCTTATTTTTTACCAATGTAATGCCATTTTGTAGTTAGAAATGTATGAGCAGACAACCAAGGCTATTTTTCCAAATGACTACGATCATATTCTATTTTGTATTCTGAAATGTTTGAGCTGACAATCTTGACAAGGGTTATAGTGAAATGAATATTTTATTTTAATTCTTCTTCTTCCCTCGAGGTTGCAACCTGTGCGCATTCAAAATAATGGAGTTTTTTTCTTTGATAAAAGAGTGGTACGATATCATATGCAAAATCCAAATCCATACAAATTTGTAATCACCGAAGAGTTCATTTTAAGCTTTTCCCAATAGCAAAATTCATTTGAAAGTTATTACCAATGTTTTAAAAAACGGACCGGTTAGCGAATCGGAAAATAAATTGGATGGGTGGGTTATTGGTTCAGCCGCTAGGTCGAATCGCGACGTCATATATCTATTATTTGTAAAATATATTAATTGTACATGATGTTTAAGAAAAAATGTAATAAAGATATAAATAATTAATACAATAAATAAAATATATGATACGTTAATCAACGAGGAGCATTGTATTTTAGTGGAAATTATTTAAACATCTTGCTTGAGGTCTGAAACTTGGAGCTTCTTTTTTTTTAGAAGCAAGCACTTTTTTATTTGCTGGGTCATCTGGTTTTGATCGGTTCAATTAAAGGAGGCAAGTTTCGAAGTAAAATGGTTTGGTTTGGTTTGTTTGGATTGTCTCCTTAGGTGGTTTTTATTGAAAAGAGGTTGCTCTAGGAGAAGCATGCCTTGTTTCTCAAGTGGCTTTAAGAAAGTCTGATGATTGTGTAACCTATACAAAGTAGCAAGAGCATTCTTCTGATAGAGTTCATCAATAGTAGAGCATTGAGAAGTGGAAGATTTTTGTATTGAAGTAGTCTCTCATAGTCTCATTCTCGAGAAGGATTCAAGGAAGAGAATTAAGAAGCTTGTTTAGCTATGAAGTTATGAAAGCAGATTATGTTGCACCTAAACCACCTTTCTACAACTAGAGTGTGTTTTGAGTCTCTCGTGTTGACGTGAGAGAAGTTTAACCCGTGACTTTTGTGGGGATGGTTTTGGAATACTCCTTTAATCCAAACAAGCCCTCTGAAATAAAAGAACAACTCCAGTTGGTAGTGTCGGAATTAGCACTGTGACAAGCAAGTTAGTTTTTTTTTATGAAGTCTTTTATTTCTTTAAGTGCAAGCTTTGTGGAACATACCTCTCTCCCTAATCTCTTCTTCCTTTTATAGAGTCCTCTCCATTGATATTTTCACCTATAGCGTATGCCCTCATCATCCCTTTGTTAGGGCCCATTTCCGTACCATATTCGTTAGAAAGGGACAGCCTGGGTTCACCTAACAAGGTCGTGCCGACTTACCCGATGTACTCGGCTTAGATGTGCAGCCCAGGTACCCTTAATTCGACATGCTCTTCATCCTATTTTTGTATCTACTCAGCGATGACTTTTGAGTCCAGTGGGCTTTGGTTGAATTTGGCCCATCAAAGATGGGCTTGGATATACTCTATTTGTCAATTTTAGGTTTATTTCTACTCGACTCCCACAATTATCCCCCAAGCACCTGGTTAATTACCCCAAGAGCATGCGTGCTTGGCTTTTATGGGACCGGCTACATTCAGCTTAATTGTCACATGGGTTACACCTAGTATGCCTTGAAATTTGGGCAAGTGATGGACACACTATTAATACTTCTGACACGATAGGTGTGACCCGATGGAGAATGTGTAAGGCTTCCCGCCTCTTTGAACTCTCTTCACTCATTAAATGCGATTTCAAAGTCACTTTGTCGCCGCTTCATTTTCAAAAAGACGTCGTTCCCATAGCTTTACATTTCTACCCCTTCAATTGCAGTCATTCCACAATCCTCAACGCTCGATCAGCCTTCATTCTCCTCCGTAAGTCTTCTTTTCTCTCTTGCTTTGCTTTCGTTAATTCACCATCCTTAACCTCCCCTTCTGTAGTTCATATATCTACCACACCACTGCCTTCTTTTCACCCATGGCGAGCCACTTGAAAGCCCTACTTTCTGAGAGTAAAGTCGTCTTGTTCCGTCGTCATTTCGTAATTCTAGACAACATCCAACTAGAACTAGTTAGGGATGCGGTGGTGGCCTTAGAAATGGCTGATACCAGCACCATCATTTTTCCATTGTTGGCGATCGCCGAGGGTGGAGTTCGCTTTCCTCTCCATCCCTTCCTTATATTCGTCATTTGCTATTGGGGTTTAATTCCATCTCAGCCAAACGTCAATTTATATCGGAATATTATGGAAATCGTGGAACTCAACCGCCGATTGGATGTAAACCTAGGCATCCCAATTATTTGGCATTGTTATGCCCTTGCCAAGTTATCTAGTCAACTGGGACGATTTTTCTTGAAGGCCAAAGATGTTGACCATTAACTGGTGACCATGCTTGCCAGTTCAGGAAAAAGGGTAGACAATGTCATGTTCCTCGTCCATGGTAACTAGGAGTTCGGCGCTAGAGAGGATTGCTCGGACCCCATTCCTAGACAGAAGAGTGAACCAGGTAGCCGAGTAGATGCTAATCAACTTCTGTATTGTTCAGTTTTGTATTTATGAATGCTAACCATTTACTTTTGCTCTGTTTTTGCAAGTAGCGATCTTAAAAAGACAATTACTTCAGTGGACAAGACTATTCTCACCCAAGTTAAAACCGTCCTCGAATACACAGGTTGAAAGAACCTTCAAGAACAAGGTTGTGCTGCCCATATTCTCCTCAAATACGATCCATCCTACGCTTCCTTCGTTGCTGCCGACCATATTCCGATTCCTCAAAGAGAGCAGCTCACTGCTTTGGTTTTTGAAAGCTATGTCAACTTGAGGGACATAAGAGTAGTTAAAGTAGCGGATAGTGGGAGTAGCGAAGAGAACGCTGAAGAAGCGAATCAGGGCACCGAGCAAGTACAGCAGGGCGACGATTCGGCTATTGAGATTGCCGGAAGTGAAGAATCCAACCCTCAAAATCTGGAACTAGTGTCGTCTTCTACTCGAGTTGATTACGAAGGAGCTCAGGAAGAGGTCGATATCTTTTTTGACTTAGACAATTTGCCGTGATCCAGAGCCGATACATGGCAGGTGAGTTCCTTTCACTCACCCAATTTGCCAAGAAAAGAAACGTCAAAAGAGTGGCGGCGAAGAAGAAAACGGGTGCTGCTAGTGGTAGTCAAGTCTCCCCGCTGGTGTTGACCTAGTCGAAAGAGATCACCGCTCACTTCGTCCCTACTGAAATGACACAACCAACTCGCGTGCCTGTGACTGAAGAAACGGTGGCCGAGTAAAGGGATGAGAAGCGCCCCGCCGAGTCTATTTAGTCGGTCGAGCTGCCGATTGAAAAAAGACCACGAGTTTCACCTGTCTTGGATCTAGCAGCGCCGTTTTCCATCCAGCCAAAGATAAAGGATTCGCTCATCCCAACGGGGGCGTCGACAGTGAAGGAGCCTGGGTTGCTCTGAGTATGACTATCGTCATTACTCTTCCTTTGGATAAGGCAATGTTCTGCGCCGAGCCAGACGTTGTTTCGATTGCTATGGCCGTGCAATTGGCTATTCTAGTGAGCTGATTTCAACAAATGTGTAATTCAGTAAAACCTCAAATTGTTTGCTCAATCTTTCATTTCTGCAAGCTGTTAAGCGAATTGTTGAGATCGGCCGCCGCCATCATGATACTGTGGAGTTGATCAATCAGTTCAAAGTACAAATGGAGGCTGAACAAGGTAAGGCCAAGTCAGCAACTGCCGAATGGGCCATAGCAATGCAAAGAACTGAAGACAAAGCGAAGAGGGCCAACAAGGAATATCAAAGGGCCGCCGTCGAAGAAAAAAAGACAAAACACGTCGACCTGCTTTGTCGCGCTACTGAAGAAAGGGCAAATTTGTCCAATGCAGCTTTGAAAACGGCAAAGGAAAACCAGGAGAAGCTTAGAGACAAGCTTCTAAAGGCAAAGAAGGCGACGGAAGAGATGTCGTCGGTGGCATCTAAGGCCTTTGATGAGGGGGAGAGATCGGCAATGGAAAACTATGTCGACGAGGCCCAGAAGTTTGAGAACCGAGGCTTCAAACAAGACTGGACCAAGGCACTGGCAGCCACACAAGTGGCGCTTGATGTGCCAATTCCATTGGAGTAGGAAGACATGGAGCCACTAGAGTCGGATCTAGAGTAATTTGAAGACCAACTAGTTAGATTTAGTACTTTAGTTGTAATGCAACCTAGTTATTTTTGGTTGTTTGTTTGTTTTTTTGTTTTTTTTTTTTTTGGTGTGTGTTTTGTTTAAAATCGATGTGCTAGGGCCATTTTCATATGTAAAGTAACCAACTCATGTAACAAGTCAGTTTATAAATGGAAATACTCTATTGAGCATTAAAATGGTCTTAATGAATGAATGTGAGTGAAGTGCAATTAACATGCTAGCCCAACTTGATGTTTGCACAGTCGGCAAAATGCAAATATTAAACGTTAACAAACATATGTAATACTAACTTGACACCTCACTGGGGTTTCGTGAACAGGGTATATTTTGCCGAATAGAGTCAAATACTTGCCCCTGCCCTGAGTAGGAAACCAATGGTGAAAACATGGGCTGACTTAACCGTGCGTCAACAATGAATCAATCCGAAGGCAAACTAGAAGTCGATGAATTGTGTTACTGTCTCAAACAGGGTGTATCACATGCCAGATATATTCATATATCTGCTCCTTTCCCGGTTGGGAAAGAATGCACTGAGATCAACAATATGAATGATGCTGAGTTACAAGCGAGGCAATGTGTGCGCCGAGTAAATTCATATATCTGCCCTTACCTCGGTTGGAATGAAGGCATGGAGATGTGGCAAACATGAATCGAGCACGGAGGATGCGATTAGTGGCATGTTTTCTACATTGATGGGACAACGAACACGTGGAATCATTAGGTGGCATCGAAAGTGATGCCTTCGTGATACTTAAATTTGTTCGCACGGTCCACCTATAAATAGTGCAATTGCTCTAAGTAGATTGCCACTGCGAAGAGACGTCTGGTTTGCCAACGGTCCATCGCAACTCAAATCCCGTCATCGCGAAGCTTAGAAAATCGTGTATATCAGGTAGACTTTCTTCAACAGCAGAGGGAGAAGGAAGAGTTTAGCAGAACTAGACGCGGAAATGAATCAACAAGCACCCAGCAATTCTGTTCGCAAAAACACCGTGGAACCAGAGAAGCAAAACAGGCGTCGCTCGCCCAAGTAACGTAGGACAAAAAGGAGGGACAAGCAAAGTGAATCCCCAAGAAGTGGGATTCAAAAGAAATGAAGCACTAGAGCTGCTAGTGCCCAGGCCCCAGTTCGAGGCAAGCCGAGTAAATCGCTACGTCCGTTAAGCTTCTCCGTATTTATTGGGAACAAACCTATGACTGAAGCCGATTCAATTGTCCACGACCTGAATGTGGTAGTTGAGTTTACATGGCAAATCTTCCCCCCTGAAGTGCACCAATCTCTGACCAATCGGGGCGACTATAAGGTTTTCAGAGAAGAAGTTCACGGGGCTATCAAAGGTCTGTACAGTTCATATGAAGTTGGCATGCGCCTTCGCGACGCCCAAAAGGAAATCAATCACCAAGATGGGCGGATTCAAAATTTGGAACGCCAACTTGAAAAGACCAACGAGAGAGCGGAGATCGAGGCTCAGAAAACCAGAGTGGTTGAGTTCAAGGCAGCGAAGGTGATAGATTTGGCAACATCGAAAGACAAAATAATGCAACGCCTGATGGACCAAGCGATAGTTGATCGAGACACTGCCATCATTTTTGCAAGAGAAGCCCTAGAGAGCTGAGCCTACAACAAAGGCTTCTTCGAAGGAAGAAAGATTAGTATAAACAACACAAAGGAGAAGTTGGCGGATGACGTATGTCGATGTGAAAATCGTGGCTTCAAGCACGGATGGACAAAGGCACTTCAAGTGGCGGGTGTTGATTTGGCTTCACCGTTGTACCAGAGCTACGTAATGTCGTTTGAAGCCTACAATGCCGATAAAGCGGATAATGAGACGGAGGCCACGAACCCTTAGAAAAGTTAATCGGCTGAGTAAACTCCGGTTTAATTCTTAGGTTCAACTCCTGTAACTAGGAAGCCGATCGACCTTAGGATCAATGTACCCGTAATGTAATTTGAATTTGTCATGATGTTGTCTCAATAAAAATTTAGTTACGTTGTGTGCATTCATCAAACTAATTATGCTTGTACATTACATAATTGTAATTAAAAATGATGCATTGTAGAGTGCTCCGAATTTGGAGGCTTTTATTTATGGCACTTCGTGCTGAGTACAAAGAGTGCTCCAAATTCGGAGGCTTTTATTAATGGCGTTTCGTGTCGAGCATGAAGAGTACTCCAAATTCGGAGGCTTTAATTGATCTAAATTGACGCAAAACATTCAATATATAACGAACAACATCTCGTATCATTGATTGTACATATGTAAAATAATATATTCATTGGAAATCAAAAAAGAAAAGAATTGACACTTTACGAAGATAGGTCGAATTCCAGGACTGGGGTAACCATTTGCTGTTCATATCTAACAGGCGATATGCCCCTGCCTCGGCGATGGAATCAATCTAATAAAGGTCGTCCCAGTTGGGACCGAGCTTGCCGTCGACAGGATTTTTACTTGCAAAAAGTACCTTCTTAAGGACCAACTTGTGGGGGTGTATCGGCGAAGTTGCACTTGTTGGTTGTAGGACTTGGCCAGCTGCTACTTGTATCGTGCCATCTTTACAAGGGCTTGATCTCGGTGTTCCTCGATTAAATCCATATCAAGAGCAAACATCATGTTATTTCGGCCAATATCGAACGCCCTTGATCAGAAAGTCAGCAAACTAATTTCTAGCGGTATGATTACCTCGTTACCGAAGCATAAGGCGAACAGAGTTTCTCTAGTGGATCGTCTCGGCGTACTTCAATGCGCCCATAGGGTGAGCATCATTTGCCCTTTTCTTTCTCGAGCCATTTTTCAATGCCATCCAGGACCATTTTATTAGAAGCCTCTGTTTGTCCAGTGCTCTGTGGATAAGTCGGGAGGAAAAGTATGACTGAATTCCATAGATGTCGCATAATTCCCGATAAAGACCACAATCAAACTGAGTGCCATTGTTCGAAATGAGCACTCTGGAAATGCCAAATCGAGTTATGATGTTTTGCCAGACAAAGCGTTTGATATCATTGTCCCGTATATAAGCCAAAGGTTCTGCCTCAACCCACTTGGTGAAATAATCTATAGCAACAATTAAAAAATGCGTATTGCCTGCGACTCTCGACAATGGTCCAAAAATATCCAGACCCTACTGAGCAAAAGACCAGGAGCTAGTCAAGAAGTTCAGTTCTTTGGCTGGCAAATGTGTTAATGGTGAGAATCTCTAGCATCGCTCACATTTCTTAACATAGTCTTCAACATCTATACGCATAGTCGGCCACCAATAGCCTTGAGTGACGGCTCGATGAGCCAGTGATTGTCCTCCCGAATGAGCGCCACAACTTCCCTCATGTATTTTGGCTAGGAAGTCTTCAACCTTATTAGGATGGACACACTCTAAATATGGCCCAGATAGAGACTTTTTGTAAAGTTTCCCCTCAGGGGCCAAATAATACCTTAGGGCTTTGTTTCAAAGCTTATAGGCTTCCTTCTTATCCTCCGGTAATTGTTCTGAACTCAAGAATGCAACAATGGGGTCCATTCAACTCGGTTCTCTATGAATAATATGCACAATGGGGGCAACTTCAGAGATACTGATACTCGACTTAGGGATGAAACCTATTTCGATGGTTCATTTGAATTCCAAATTAATGGTTGAGGCTAAACAAGCTAGGGTGTTAGCGTGAGTGTTTTAATCGCGAGCGATTTGATTAAGGTCATGGCTGTCAAATTTGTCCAATAGAGACTTGGTTACTCTCACATAAGCTGTAATACGATCGTCCTTAGCTGCGTATTCCCCCTTCAACTTGTTAATCACCAACTTTGAGTTACAAAAGACATGCAGTCGTTTGGCTCCCATCTGAAGTGAGCTGCGTAGTCCAACAAGAATGGATTCATATTCAGCCTTGTTGTTAGATGCGTCGAAGCTAAGTTTGACAAA
This sequence comes from Camellia japonica, assembly GCA_030407325.1. Lineage (NCBI taxonomy): Eukaryota > Viridiplantae > Streptophyta > Magnoliopsida > Ericales > Theaceae > Camellia > Camellia japonica. Next base: position 114,884,134 of record JAPPVO010000036.1, on the reverse strand, counting down.
TTGTTCGACTACGGCCCCCTAGGGAGTCATGATGACAACTCCTACCCTAATACCTCGTTAGTTGGACGATCCATCACAATATAGTTGCTAGATGTCTCCTACATACATTTGCTACTCCGGGTGAGGTTAGAGGGCTGATTGGTCTAGCGAGATGATCTTTGCGTTGCCTACTAGCTTTGTGAATTCGGCAATGAAATTAGCCAGAACTTGTCCTCTGATGACCGTTCGTGGTGAGAATTGGATATCATATTGTCTAAGTTCCAGTGCCCACTTGGAGACCCTACCAATAGATTCTGCTCTGCGCAGCACTGCCCGAAGGGGGTAATCTGTTAACACCTTAACGGTGTAGGCTTGAAAATAGTGCATTAGCTTTCTGGCGGCCACCACAAGCGCCAAAATCAATTTCTCCAATGATAAATACCAGGTCTTTGCATTGACCATGGATTTGTTTACATAAAAAATGGGCTTCTGCTTGTCAAGTTCATCATGAAGAATCACGGCGCTTACAGCATGGTCAGATTCTGCCAGACACAAGATGGGAATGTCGCCTGGCATAAGAGTAGACAGAAGAAGGAAAGTGCCGAGGTATGTTTTCAGACCTTCCAAGGCCAGCTGGCATTCCGGAGTCCATTTGAATGACTTCCCCTGCCGAAACGTCTGTAAAAATGGTCTACATCGATCAAAAGATTAGCTGATGAATTTGTTAAGTACCGTAGCCATACCCATTAACTTTTGAACCTCTTTGATGGATCCTAGAGAGTCGAGTTCTATAATAGCCTTGATCTGTTTGGGATTTAACTTCTATCCCACGATGACTGACAATGTAACTGATGAATTTGCCCGATCCAATGTCGAAGGCACGCTTTGACGCGTTGAGCTTCATTTTGTACTTCCAAAGGACATCGAAGGTTGTGGCGAGGTCGGCCAAATGGGTTTGTTTTTCTTTGGATTTTACCACCATGTCGTCAATGTAGACTTCCATGGTCTTGCCGATCTGATTTTTAAACATGATTGTGACCAACCTCTGATAAGTTACTCAAGCATTCTTCAGTCCAAAAGACATAACCTTGTAGCAAAAGGTTTCTCTTTGAGTGAGAAATGTTGTTTTGTCCTGATTAGTAGGATCCATGGCAATTTGATGGTAGCCCTAATATGCATCCAGGAAACTTATGCGTTGATGATGAGCTGTGGCATCTACTAGTTGATCAATTTGAGGTAAGGGGAAGCAGTCTTTGGGACAAGCCTTGTTCAAATCTGTGAAATCAACGCACACACACCATGTTCCCGTCTTCTTCTTTACCAAAATAGTATTGGACAACCAACTGGGGTAGGTAACTTCCCGAATTGCCCCAGCCTCCAACAGTTTGTCTACCTTTTCAATTACGGTCGATGCATATTCGACGACCGAACGACGACTCCTCTACACAACTGGTTTGGGCTTGGGATCTACATTCAGGCGGTGCACAACTACTTCTGGATCTACCCCAAGCATATCATACAGCGTCCATGCAAAGACATCGATGTTGCCCAGTAAGAATGTCACCAACTCCTGTCGTTCGACTACATTGAGGCTAACGTCAATCATGAAAAACTTCTCAGGATCGCTGGGTACGACAACTCAATTCAGATCTTCTGTCGCCTTTTCGGTTGGAACTTTCCCCACGTTATCCAATCCTTCTTGGTCCAGAACTTCGATTGAATTGACCTTGAGATCTTTTGGTCTTTTTCCCAAGGCCATTATATAACAACTCTTCAGCGACGTCTGGGATCCTCGAATTTGTTCGATGCCATACTGAGTCAGAAAGCGAAGAAGTTGATGGTACGTGCTTAGGATGGCTTTCATGGCATGGAGCCATGTTCGGTCCATAATTAGGTTGTAGGGGGAGGGAAACTTGACTACTGGGAATTCTACCTCTAGTATCCGAGTGCCAGCTCGCACTAGTAGTACAATCTTCTCCAAGGAGTACTCCGGGTTGGCGTTAAAGCCAAAAATAGGGTATTCGGCTGCCGTAAAATCTTCATCTTTAAGGCCGAGCTTAAAAAAGTCTTGTAGTACACAATTTCAGATGTACTGCCCTGTTCGACCAAGATACATTCAACGGCAAACTTATTCACCTGCAGCTCAATTACCAAAGCATCGTCATTGAGTAGGGTTAAACCCTCTAGATCGGCATTAGAAAAACTAATCACATTGATCGGTGCTAGCCGTTGCCGCTTCGGCTGCCCAATAGATTGTAAGTTGGACTGGGATGATTCCGGAGTCGATTGCAGTTGAACCATATTTCCCTTATTCAGAGGTGGGAGGCTGTAAATCATATGGATCAAGCCGAGTAGAGGAGACCTAGGCCATATGGTTTTAGTTAAGGCAGCCTTTTTTGGGAGGTAGTCGTTCAGGTGTTCTCGCACCAATTCTTCCAAATTTTCCTTTAATACGTAGCACCTGTCTATTGTATGGCCATGGTCTTTGTGGTATTTGCATCATTGGTCTCTTCTCCTCATGTCCAGTGGTCCAGACATCTTATTCGGCTATTTGAAGAATGTTCTGTGCTGAACTTTTGACAAGATTTGGCCAATCAACTCAATTAGCTCTGTATATTTCTTGTCTGACCTCCGTGGACATTTGTTGTCCACTTGGTATTGCTAGCGACGTTGGTGTGAATCTCGACGACTATCTCTCCTGGGCCTTCCCCGCGGCTCCGGGCTTCTTCTCGGCGGTGTTGTTCCATTCAAAGGCACAGTAGCCAACGACTATGCTGAAACCAGCGTTGCCGAGTCAGTGATTTGAAGCCCTCCTTGAACTCGGAGTACATCATCTGCCACCTTGCAATATTCTTTCACTTTCTTCATCAAAACCTAAACCTTTTTGGCGGTTGCGAGTCAAAGTGCTTTGAAGTGAGCTATCCAGCTTCAATTCCATTTTGAAGGCCGTGATTGCCACTGAATCGTTACAATCATCATATACCATGTTGAAACATTCCCAGTACCTTACCGAGTACTTATACAAAGTCTCATTGGGTCCAATTTTCATTGACCATAAAAAATTGGCCTGTTGGGGTTATATCTCATTGGTGATGAATCTAGCCCAGAAAGACTTTTGGAGTTGATGGAAACTTGACGACTCAAGCTTATAATACCACCTAACAGCCAAAGGTCCCAAGTTACTGAGAAAGATTCGGCACATGCGAGCCTCATTATCTACATGCAAAGTCATAGCTTGCTTGTAATGACAAACATGATCGGTGGGCTCCGATTTGCATCATAAAGGGTAAATGATGGTGCTTTAAACTTCTTAGGAAAAATGGCATTAGCTATGCGTCGTATGAAAGGATTATGCTTGTCTTCCGAATCTGAATCATCATCTCCTTTTTTACGTGAATGCCATGTTTATGGAGAACTTCCTCCATCTGATGAACTAGATTGATCAACTCAGCCTCTCTTTTTAGGCTCCTCCCATGATGAGTCTAACGTACTGCTATTATCATTATACCGTTGAGGTTGACGTTGTTGCTTTGCTTTCCTCCTTGGTGATCAGCATTGTTCTTGCAGCATTGCTAAGATTTTGCCAGTTCTAAGTGCAAGCGCTCATTATCAACCGCCATATCCTCCAAACGCTGCTCGTTCCGCTTTACTTGGTCTATCAAGGTTTGCATGGCGTCTTCCGCTGATGTTGAAGGCAAAGAAGGAGTGATGGGATCAAAGTTTAAAGACCTTCGTGCGAGAGGATTTTTCGAACTGAAAACTGCTCCAAGTAGAACATTTTCGTTGCCAACGGTTAAAGGATCTTGAACTAGGTCTGCCATGGATGAGTTTGAGTATTCTCATAGACGACGCCAATTGTGGGGTATGATTTTGTGATACTCTTTTAATCCAAACAAGTCCTTGAGTTGTCATTTGAAACAAAAAAAAATAACCTCGGTCAGTGGTGCTGGAATTAGCACTCTGATGAGCAAGTTAGCTTTATGAAGAAGAGTCTTTTGTTTCTTTAAGTGCAAGTTTTGTGGAACATGCCTCTCTCTCCAACCTCTTTCTCCTTTTATAGAGTCCTCTCCCTTGATATTTTCACTTATAACTAAGGGTGTGCATGGGTCGAGTTGGCTCAGTTTTGCCAATAATCCGTCACTCGACCCGATCAGATCAGATGGAAAAAAACTCACCTGCTTCCGACAGTTATCAACTTGGCAGTCGAATCAGACAAAATCAAACAACAAGTGACGAGCAAAAGATAACAAAAAAACTAGTGTTCACCACCATCATTATCAAATTGCAAATCACCATCATCATCATCAAATTGCAGATCACCATCATCATCATCAAATTGCAAATTTGACATTGGTTATTGTATTATTCCATAAAATCATCTCATCAAAAATCTTGAATAGATTTAAAGAAAATTAGATCTAAAAAAATTGAAAACAAAATCTTCTCACTTTAGTACCTATGTGTGGTATGGTCATCTTTTTTGGGTGAATAGGTATGGTCATCTTATCAACCATAGAATTGGAAAAAAAAAAAATGCAAAGAAGGAATGTTTATGTGAAAAGATAGAGATAATAACAAATACAAATCTGAAAAAAAAAAAAAAAAAAAAAAAAGAAAGAAAATAGAAAAGAAAAAAGGAAAAAAAAAAAGAATAATCTATACTTAATATATATTAAGTAAAAGGGCGTTTTTAACCCCAAGTTTTGTGGGAGCTCCAATCTCCCAATCTAAATTTCTTGATTTTTTGATTTAAAAAAAAAAATCTTAACATTTATTAACTTCTCTCAACTCCCAAGTATTACTCTCATAATAATACTTTAATGCATTAATAACAAGTATAAAAAAAAAAATTTGAAATCCAACACATATGAATTCTTTGAAAAGTCTTAACACATATGATTATTATTGCTCATAATAACACTTTAATGTATTAAGAACAAGCATAAAAAAATTTTCTTAAAAAGTCCAACACATATGATTATTATCAAAATATTAAATTTTAATATAATATAATAAAAAAAAAGACATTTAATTCCTTGAAAAGTCCAATACATATGATTATTATCAAAATATTAAACTTTAATATAATATAAAAAAAGAAAAAAAGAAGACATTTAAAACAAAAAAAAATATTTAAAAATCACAATTCACATATATAGATAATTGTAAACACAAACCGTGCATAGCACGGGTGATATGCTAGTAATAACAATTAAACGAGAGGGAAGGTTGAGAGATGGAAATGAGAGGGTGAGGGGGTGGGTATAGGTGTATGTATGTGAATGAGGAAGAGGGGGAAAAAAGGAAAAAAAATAAAAAATAGAGAGAGAGAGAGAGAGAGAGAGAGAGAGAGGGGGGAGAGGGAACCGCATTCTCTATGATAGAGAACAAAATAGAGGGAGATGATGAAGATAACGAGAGGTGGGTTTGTCTCCAAAAGAGAGAGAGAGAGAGAGAGGGGGGAGGGAGCCGAAAAGGTTGAGGAAGAGAGATGAAAACGTGAGGAGACAAAAGGGTGGTTGGGATGTCAGATACATGGCTTCAACTTGGAAGATGAGATATTGTATTGGGAAGAAAAATAAATAAAACAGTAGAGATGAGGAAGATGGGCATTGATTTAGACCCCCTTAAAACACCCACCCCCACAACCCCCTCACATACATGGAGGTTGGGGATTGGGTGAGAAGAAAAAAAAAATAAAAATAAAAATAAAAATTGACCAATCAAAACTAAAGGAGGTGAAGGGGGTGACCCCAAAAGGGGTCTCAACCTTTATTCTGAGGAAGATAGTGTGAGAGATGGGTTTGTTTTCAAGAAGAGAGATGAAAGGTTTAAGAGAAATGAGAGATGAAATGTTAGAGGATTGATGTGGGAGAGACAAAGGGTAGGTGGGAAGTCAATCAAATGCCTTGGGAAGATAAGAAATATTGAGAAGATATAAACTTTTTCAAAAGGACAAATATAATAATGGTCTCTGCTTTCTCATATTTAAATCATGTGTGTGTGTGTGTTTCGGCCGAGTTGAGTGAATATTTTTTTATCAAAGCTGATCTCCGATCGAAAATCAAATAGAAGTGTAGATTTCTAATTGCAACCGACCGTGAAGTTGTTCAAAACTGCCCGTAGCATGAACAGGTCAGACGGGTCGGGTCCGATGTGTGGGTTATTCAAATTTGTGCACACTCCTACCTGTAGTTTAAGCCCTCATCATCCCTTTGTCAGGGCCCTTATCCCTACCATATTCATTACAAAGAGCCAGCTTGGGTTCACCTAACAGGGCTGTGCCAACTTACTCGATGCACTCGACTCAGGTGTTCAGCCTAGGTACCCTCAACTCGGCACGCTCTTCATCCCGTTTTTTGTATCTACTCGGCGATAACTTTGAGTCTAATGGGCTTTGGCTGAATTTGGCCCATCAAAGATGGGGTTGGATATACTCTGTTTGCCGATGTTGGGTTTATTTCTACTCAGCTCCCATAATTTTACATGTGGGGCCTATTGAACCAATGGTTGCAAGATCACATGGTATGACCTGGTGGTGATCATTGTAGCATTATTGTGTTCTCTATTTTATGTATATCATCTTCTCAATTGGAAGAAGAAATGTGGAGCTAATAGAACATCATAAATCCTGAGTGGCCTTGAAAACTTCATACAGATTCGGTACCATGCCTTGTAACAGTCTAAACTGAGTCAATCTGAGCTTTGATCTCATAGAAATTAATGGTTTTCAAACAATGATTCCTGAATTCACCATGTACGTGCCAAGAATTCCCCGCCATGCACTTCTGCTGTCATCTTGAACTCTTCAAAATTCTACCGAGCCATTCATCACTTCTCTTTGCACATTGTGCTCAGCAGCAAAACTGCAAAACTGCACTAATTTTTTTTGCAGTTTTGCTTACCTAGGCCCTAAATGCAATCTCTCCATATCGGCTGTCATTTCCATAGTCCTTGCTATGCCAGCAATAAGGAATCGTTAGAAAACATGTACTCCATAATTCAATATGTAAAACGAAGAATGCAAGTTGCGTGATTGTTTGATCCCCACAAATGAGACTTTAAATGGGTTTTAATGGCTTCAATAAAAGTAACTTCAAAAAGTTATTACATTGCATGACATCAAGTAAAATTCAAAAATTTACATGTGGAGTGAATAAAATAGCCCGAGTTCCCTCTTTCCAATGAGCGAAAGTAAGACGTAAATCCAAATTTTTGCAGCATGCTGCTGCTACAGACGTATGGTCAACATGCTTTCCTCATGATGAGCATATACAAATCTTCATAGTACAATTCTCCCATGCCTGTATTGATGTAAAAAGAAGCCCATTTTTATATGAATCTGTTTAACGACAAACATGGATACAAAAACGAAAGGGTGTGAGAAGGATCCATGACATGGAAATAATGTATACAGCATAACTGTAGTACAAAAGCCATTGTTTCTGATTAATGTTCAGCATATGGAAAAATAAATGCATTTATTCTTTTTCTTGTGTCATTGAAATGGATTGAAGAAGATGATGCATGTCATTTTCCAAAACAAGATTTTAAATGTTAATAAATACATAAATTATCAAATATCAAACTCTACACACAATATAATTACATTGGTAAATACATATCCACATGAGTTGATGTCGAGGAAAAACTGTTACGTATATGCAAAAATGTTTTATGGAACTTGGAACATGTGGAGAGTATGAAAACACGACTAAAAGGAAGGTTGGAATTTGTCATAATTATTAGGATATATGTGCTTCAATTTCAATACCTTAATTTCAACAAAAAAGACATAAAGCAGCTAAGAAGTGCTGCTTCTAAAGATAAAAGTAACACGGGTTACACAAAAGAACCCAAAAGAGACTCAAAATTTTAACTGACACTAGCACTAACATACAAGTTGGTTCTAATGTTCAACATCAAGACAGCAAAAATCGAAAAGGATTTTCAAAGACTATAGCAAACTGCATAGCAAACTAAAAACAAATAGAAAACATATGGCATATGCTATTAAATATCAACAAGACTACAAACCCAGACTTTGAGAACTCAAAATTTACCCAGAAAAAGGAATCAATGGTTGAAATTCATTTTCTCATGGACCACGCACTTCATCAATTTAATCTCCACCATACAAACACATTCTTGACAAATTATGGGTTGATAAGTCTTGGTTCATAGCATTTTTCATTAAATATATATCTAGAGTCTAGAGCAATCAGTGGCCATATTGCCTACCTTGTCAATATAAAATAGTACTAGCAGGTGACACACACAATACGTATACAATTCAAATAACTAATAATAAAAACAAATAATAAAGAATTTAATATCATAATATGTATGTTGCTTAAGTGATAAGTATGTTCTTAATAAAATCTAAGATCTTGGGTTCAAAACTTGCTTACGCTGTATATAATAATTTTTTTTTATTTTAGCATATATAAAGTTACCACGTGGCATGAAGAGATGAAGATTTCACTAAATCAATTTAGGCTTTCACTTAATAATAATATAAATTGATAAATTATCTCAATGTATTACATCGCATTTTGATAATCGAGATATTAGTTACACCATCAATTTATACTCCTACATAATAGATATATACTGACCAACCTTCCAATAAAAGTTTAAAAATTAAGAACTAGTAACCAGATAATTTCTCATGACCTATGGAGCACAGACACCTCTCCGAAGGTCGCGTATAGGTGTCCAACACGTGTCAGATATGGATACACGCCGGACATGCTCCGGACACGTGTCGGACACATTGGGGCACTTTGGACACGCTGTGGACACGTTAGGACACGTTGAGAACAAGCTAGGAACACGCTGAGGACATGCTGGGGACACTCTAGCGACACGCTGACTCGTTGAGTACTATTTTTTTCAAAAAATTATAATTTTTAATTTTTTTACTAAAATAACATACCTAAAATTGATATATTTGTGAAAATTAAATATTTAAAATATACATATAATAAAAATATGAAAATATATGTTTGAACGTGTCCCCAACGTGTCATGTCCTGCATTTTTTGAAAATTTACGTGTCCGCTTGTCCGTGTCGTGTCATGTGTCCGTGCTTCTTAGCTCATGACTCAATTATAATATGACAACAAATCTAAAATATCTGTTCAAATAGTCCACTGGGTGAAACATACCTAGCACCATAAAGATAATTTGTTTCAGTCCTTATATTTCATCCTCTCTTTCTCAAAACCAATTGTAGGAAATTGTTTGGCATACTCCTCGACCTCATGACAGAGCTTTGCAATCTCAGACATGTGGGCATCTGACTTCATAGTTGACACAAAGTCCTTCAACTTTGGTCCTGATTTCAGAATCCAACCAGTGTGCAGTCAGCAAACAACGTTGCGACATAAAAATTTCTGACTATGAATAATCACTTCTGAAGATGACGATGTATGTCTAGAAGATGATTGATAGAAATACAAACCTTCGGTATCAGCCTTTATCTTCAAGGCCAATTTCACTGCAGCATCAAAGAACTCAGCTACTTTAACAAAATCCTCCTCGGCAAATCCCCTAGATGTGAGAGCAGGAGTTCCTGAATCACCAGTTAAACAAGAGTTATTCATGATGGAGTAATTAGAAATAATTAGTACATGCAAAATGATCAAAGTAGAAGAACTTTACCCATACGAATACCACCAGGGACCATGGCGGACACGTCCCCAGGAACAGTGTTTTTATTGGCTGCAATGTGCGCCAATTCCAAAACTTTCTCAACTCGAGAACCATCAATACCCTGTACAAAGCAATTTCCAAAAGAAATGAGTATTCAAGTTACTCTTGCTAAAACCCTTCAGGACCCACATGAACCGACATCTAATTCAATTTCTCTCGGATGTAGATTTCATAGAAACTTGAGATGACCCTAATTTTCCCAATTATGCATATGTATGTATCTATACTATTATATGAAGCGTACAATCTATCAGCAAAGCTAGGTCACAACTTTTTTTATTCTTAAATTACCCCTACAACTGTCAATTTCACATTTTATAACTTCACACCTATCAGGTGTGCACATTTTCTTGTGTATATATATATATATGTACAACTCGTGTGCCATATGATGCAATGAAAGGGATATCCTTGTGGAAAAATTCCCTCACAGAATGTTTATATAACAATAAATAAATAAATAAATTGTTGGTGAAATCACTAATAATATGCAAATTGCCCATCTTCTTACTGGAAACTTTTTACAAGCAAATGGTACAGAGTTTCTACATGATGCTCGTCTAATATATGGAATGTTTTTTTGGTTGGAATGAACCTCATTGCTAATAACTCTCTTCTTCATAGTGTCAAAAGTAAAATGATTCTTGGGGAGAAAAACTGCATCAGCAGTTGAAAAACAAAGAACATATATTATCGTCTCACCTTGTTTCTTAAATTCACCAAGACCAAATGATTATCAGTACCACCAGACACGAGTTCATAGCCCCTCTCTAGCAAACTCTGCAAAAGCAGTGGACTTTTAGAATGCGTAAATTACCACAACAAACTCAGTCAGACCCATAAAACGTCACAGTGACAGCAAGTAATAGTGGAACATTGCAATGCAAATAAAACTGGTCTTCAAGCTAAAATCAAAGTTGTATAATACCTCAGCAAACTTTGAGCAATTACTAAGAACTTGCTCTTGGTAGGCCCTGTACTCTGGTGTCATGGCCTACAGTCACATAATGATCAGAGAAATGAAAAAATGTCAGCTTGGCTTCAACAAGATAAAATAAAACTATAAATTAGGCCTCCTATAATACAACCAAAAGCGTGAAAGAATTTTAACCTGCTTCAGTGCAACTGCCAGACCAGAAATAGTATGATTATGGGGACCACCTTGAAGTCCAGGAAAGACAGCTTGATTGATTTTGTCTTCATAGTCATACATCACCTGTAGATAGCGCGCACACACACAAAAAGAGCATTGTTCCTGATTAGTCGCATTGGAACTTAAAAGGCAACAACAAAAGCAACCAAATAACTGAAAAAATGGCACCCTATGAGCCTGTTTGGTAACGTTTATGTTTACAGTTCTCTATTTATATTTACAAAAAATTTGAAAACTATAAATAAAAAACTCATTTGGTTTCTATTTTCGTTTTTTTCCAAAAACAAACATAGACATATTTAATGTTTTCTGTAAACAAAAAACAGTAAATTGTAAATGTTACCAAACGGCAACCAAGTAACCAATAATCAAGATCAAGTGATTTTTTTTTTCCTTTATTCACTAATTTCAAAATTACAACTTACTTCTTGCCCTTGTTTGTTAATCTCTTTTACCCCCTTCCTGAAGAAAATCATTGCCCCACGTGGACCACGAAGTGACTTGTGTGTTGTGGTGGTCACAATATCTGCATATTCAAAAGGGGATGGGATAACACCAGCAGCAACCAACCCACTAATGTGGGCCATGTCTGCCAACAAGACAGCTTTCTGCTTGTCACAAACCTGAAAATCAATTGGAAATAATATCTCATGATTTCTATATACATGAACAGGGAAAAAAAATAAAAATAAGAGAAGAAAAATAAATCTGTTGTTGACTAAGGTTATAATAATGTCGGTCAAGGGAGTTTACCTTGCGAATACGTGCATAATCATAAAGGCGTGCATAAGCACTCGCACCAGCAACAATTAATTTTGGCCTAAAGAGTGTGGCACTTTTCTCCAACTGAAATGAAAAATTGAACTCGTTTTACAAACCAAAGCTGACAAAATCCAGGGAAACAAAAGTGTATAACTGAACTACCCCCAAACATATGGATAAAGATGGATGTAATGTAAGGATACAAAATAAGGGGAAACCTTGCACAACAGGTAGTTTTAGAATCCTATCTAGATATACATCGCAACCATGGGACCAGTTTTATGGCAGATTTTTTATGAAATTCATTATTTTCTTTGACTTCTTCAATATCTGATGTAGGATCAAATGTAATCAATTTTAACTAACAACATAGAAGAAAGCAATTTCCTTCAATTGGAAACAAAATCTTCCCACAAAGAGAATAAAAAATTACCTGGTCATAGTCAATATAACCGGTGCTCTCATCCAATCTGTATGGCATCGTTTCAAAAAATATTGAGACAGCAGATATCTTCTTGGTGTCAGTCTGCAAAATGGCATAAGAATGACAAAAATTAACCTATCAAATAAGCTGTTATGAATTTTCCTTCACCAAAAATTATGTCCCACATGCGATCAACACATTTCATTGCAGACCACAAGAAGGATTTCAATTTCAATCCATTGAAACAATTTCAAGGTTTTGACCTACTAATGCATAGACCCTCATAATCAACAAGAATTGTCGTTTGTGTACCCAGAAAATGTGAGGACATTTACTACATCTTCAAGTCTATGACTATTGAGTGGTAATTGGGGAGTTCCAGAGGATCATAAAAAGGTAGATTTATTACATACACTGAGCTGTAAAAACTGGACACAATTATGCTGAGCGCATATTATATTAGCATATGTGGTTACATGTGTGTCACGTGTTTTTCTTGTGGGCCATGAGCCTGAATCACAGGGTCGAGAGCAAGAGAGAGTTGTTCGAGTCTTCTCTCTCTTGACTGAATACCCAAGTTTGACAGTGCTACATATCTACATGGATAGGTTGATACAAAGTATGTGTAATTGCAGAAAAACTATTTTCCATGTTAATTCTCAACTTTTAAATAATGCTTTCGTTATTCTTCATGAGATGTCCTGATAAATTCATAAACACAGTTGTAGTTCCATGTGGAGCATATGTGGGAAAAAAGAAATTTCAATTATGACTCCAGTATTCATTCACAGTGATCCGTAATTCATTGGATTGTGCTCTCAACAGGGTTTCATGATTCCTTGACAGTAACTTACCCAAAAAGGTTCCTCTACAGAACAAGAACTGATGACAATGGCTGAAATTTCAACAATGGATAAAGATAATTAATTGCTATAATTTACGAAACACCAAGGCACCACTGTTTGTTGGGCTGGGCAGTTAGAAGAAAATCAGGGGATTTTTTCTCCCTGGACAAGATTAAGATTATATGCGTACTACATCTGACACTTCATGATATCTAAAGCGTTACTTATGAAGATCTAGCTGCTGTGGTGAATAAATTGGATCTCTTTATCACTATCAATGGAAATTTTAACACAAAAAACTTAGAAGATGAGCATTAGCCAAAAGTTATTCTTTCAACTTAATAATATTTCAAGGGTAATGAAAGGCATTCTCCACATATCCTGTTCCTGATATTTCTATTTTTCAAGTAAATTTAAAATATATATATATATACGCACCAAAAATAGAGCAATATGCAGTTTTCTTCACGGCAATCACTAGGATTGGCACATAACCATTAAATCCAGCTCAAAGAAGTTAAACAGAAAAGACCATGCACCTGATATCCATGTGAAAGATGTCCACCATGAGGAAGATCAAGCGCCATAATTCTCTCATGAGGTTTCAATAGTGCAGTGTAAGCTTGAAAATTAGCAGGGGATCCAGATAATGACTGGACGTTGACTGCAAGAGATAAGGGGTGTTGTACTTTAAAAAAATCCATTGCTCAAAATACAATTCACTTAGAGAGAGAGAGAGAGAGAGAGGGAGAGAGAGAGAGATGATTTTAAAAAATAATAATAATGAGGGAAGACAAAGGCAAAACCGAGAAATTTAACAACTTCAGACCAATGATTAACAGGATCATCTCACTGTCCTTGCAGCACCTTCTAATTTGACATTACTAGATTGTCATACAGAATCAGAAGATATGATACTAGAGATATATGTTTTGCATCACTTAAAATATTAGGCATGAAAAACTAACAAGGTTTTAGTAATGCCTTTCCCAGACCAACTCAACTTCTAGAAAACCAGCAATCAGTGATGCGAAACAACTGTTTTCTTGAATTTTGGAGGAGAACTAGTGGCAAAAAAAGCCTCATTTTTCAGTTCTGATTTCCCACTTGTTTCCACCTCTTCTTACCTCCTTTGCCTGCTTTTCAGCAGAAGCACCACAATGTGCATTTCTAATTGTCCAATACAGACATTATTCCTAATGGATTTAAAATATCCACTGTTGAGAAATATAAATCAAAAATGTTGAGTCCATCCAAGAACATTCTCTAGAAAATTTAAAAAATAACTTAAATAAGAAGGGTTTCTTGACAGACCTTCCCTGCTTCTTCACAACACAAAGTATTCAGTAAACCCTTCAATTCTCTCTTCATATTTTAATTTTTATGCTTCAGTGCTTCTTCAAATATCCACTCCAATGTTAACCAAAAAAACTAATATCCTAACGATTTATGTTTTGGAATGCACGTTCTGAAACATGGTGTGCACTTTCGTTCTAAATAGGTGAATTTTATATTCAAAGTGATCCCAAAATCTTTTGATGTTTATTTTTCTTAAAAGTTTTCCTTAGGGGGAATAAAAATCAAATATAATGCTAAAATCTATAGACAGTGGAGTTTTGGAAAGACAAAATGGTGAAAAAAGATGAGTTGTCATATTCCTAGAGTTGTGTTTTGACATTATTAATTTGAAGCAATAATTACTCAATACTTTGATGTTAGAAGGGTTTCTTATATGCTTCTTCACAACACAAAAGTATTCACACAACCCTTCAATATTATTTTCTCCTCATATTTTAATTTTTATGCTTCTCTGCTTCTTCAAATATCCACTCTAATATTCTCCTTCTCTTCATGCAAATTTTCTCCTTTATTAAAAGTAGAGAGAGCTCAGATCATGGTGTGACCATTAAGGTCTGTTTATTGTTTCTCCAATGAGGCTATGGCTCCCGTTATATCCCCATACATTAAAATGCACTAGCACTGGAAAGGCCCCAGCTAACCAAAGGAAATAAAAAGATGCAAAGGTTTTCATTGCCACAAACAAGCACAAATCATGTGTGTAATGCATTTACCTCCCCATTTTGCAGGATCCAACTGGAAAGCTTCCAGAGCACGCTTTTGACATAGGGACTCTGCCATGTCGATGTACCTTAAATTATATAAAACCTACGTTAATTATCAAAATTAATAATAAAAATCACATTAGAAGCGAAAGGTAAATACAAAAATGACCGGTTCACTATATGAATTTGAAATGGAAATGAAAGTGGAATCACATACTCATTCCCTCCATAGTATCTAGCACCAGGATACCCTTCACTGTATTTGTTAGTCATGACCGACCCAACTGCTTGCATTACCGACACTGATGTGAAATTCTCAGATGGAATGAGTTCAAGTCCCTGCCCACCCACAATTTATCAAATTTCCAATTATAATTAATGTCAAAGGAGACCAAATTGCAAATTCATAAACTACACATCAATATCACATTATCAAGGTGTTAGGTCTAGGAATATATATCAAATCAATGAAAACAAATTTAGTCTGATATGCAAAAATTGAGTGAATATTGACCTTCCATTGCCTAGCTTTCTCAAGTTCAATGATGTCGGCGATTTCTGGATCTACCACTTGGAGTGGAGCATTCAATTGACTTGTCCACTGTCAATTCATTCATTCAACAACCAATACAAGATCCAATATTAAGAAATCATAGATCTTGAATAAATTTATGTAGCAAACAAATCTTAAATTATGAATAATTGGCATGAAAATGAAAAAGAAAGAGATTGGATGAGAAATTGAATACAGTGATACGAAGCTTGTCTTTATCGCTGAGTGCTTCGCTGGGCAAAGAAGACTGTATAAAAGAGATCAAACATAAACGATTAGGAAGAAAATGAAGAGAGAAGGTGAAAAATGAAATGAATATATGTGTGTATAGAGACCATGTAATAGAGGGAAGCGCCATTAGGTAGGCGGTGAAGAAGAGGATTATTATTCAGGGAAGAGCAGAGTCTGCGAAGTGCAATCGCCATTGCCATCCTCTCTCTCTCTCTCTCTCTCTCTCTCTCTGTGTCTGTCTAACGCATCACGCACTTGTAAGTTAGATTTGTCTTCTGGTTTTGGGTTGGGGTGTGTGGTCAGCGAGTGGGGTTGGTGGTGACAACGACTGAATGCCTGATGGGGGTTGTTATAACCAATTTGATGAAATTAAGGGGTATTTTGGGAAGCGTATTTTTTGGGTTTTTTTTTTGGGTCGCGAATCCCCCGAATTTGCAGAAAACAGAAAAAGGAGGAGGAGGAGGAGGAGGAGGAGGAAGAAGAGAAGGAAGGAGGAGGAGGAAGAAGACAAGGACTGGAGGGGGCCAAATAAATCAGGGTGTGGAGGCGGAGGTGGAGGCAAAGGCAGGGGCTGCGAGGGGCGGGGCTGCAACGACGGGGGGCGACGAGCTCTTCCTGCGACGAGCTGCGACCTGCCTCTCTTCTCTCCCTCTCCTCTTTCTCTTTCTCTTTCTCTCCCTCTCCCTCTCCCTCTCCCTCTGTCTCAAAGTTGCATGAGGAAGACAAAGAAAAAAAAAAAAAACAAGAATGCCCAAAACGACGTCGTTTTGGGCATTCGGGGGACTAGGGGGGAAGGAATTCGAGCTCTCAAACATTATCTTCTTTTTTTTTTTACCTATTTTCGTCTTTGTGAATTTTTTTTTTTTTTAATTTTTCAAAAAACTTTAAGTTTTTAGATTCAGCTTGATAACACGAATCAAAAAATTATAATTCTTTTAAAAAAAAAATCAAAAAAGACAAAATAAGTCAATATAAGTAATTTTTTTTTGTTTATTTTCGTCTTTAGTTATTTTTTTTAAAACTTTTCAAAAAAAAATATACTTTTTAAATTCATTTTGACAACATAGACCGGAAAAGTAAAAAAAAAAATTGATATAATTTTGAAAAAAAATCATTAAAGACAAAAAAAAAATTAGGAAAAGGTGAGGCTTATTTTTGTTGCCAAAATGGGCATGCTTGTTTTGAGAAGTGCAAAAAAGAGTTATTTTGTTATTATTATTATGGAAAGCCGTGTAAAAAGTAAATAAATAATGTAATTTAAATAAGTCAATAAGTTAATAAGCTGACTTCTTTTCACTTCTCAAAAGATGCCTAAAATTTTGTAGTAAGACTAATGTTGTGTTTGGAGGATTTGATTAAAGAAATGTAATAATGTAATTTAAATAAGTCAATAAATTAATAAGCTGACTTCTTTTCACTTCTCAAAAGATGCCTAAAATTTTGTAGTAAGACTAATGTTGTGTTTGAAGGATTTGATTAAAGAAATGTAAAAATGACAGGAAAAAGAAAGCAAAGGGAAAAAAATTGATAGAACTCGAATTTCAGGTTATGTTTAGTTGAATTAGGAATTGGAGAAAGAAAAAAAGTCTAATGTTGTATTTGGTTTAATGATTTGGTACGGGATTTAGAAATAAAAAGGAAAAAGGTAGGAATGTAAATTGGGCTCGGCCTGAGCCCTATTGGATCGCTTGGGCTCCAAAATTCGGACCGGGCCAGAAAATTAGGTTCAGGCCCAGGGGGTATTCAAGCCTTGGGCAGGCGTAGACATTTTTTTTTTCTACCAAAATTCTATTCTTTTCTACTAAAAATGACACTGGGCTTTGGCACGAGCCGAGTCTCAAGTTGAGCTTTGAGCGGGCTGATGGCCCGGGCAAGGCGAATCAAGTCGGGCTTTTAAATGACAGCCCAAGCCCAAGCCCAAGCCCAAGCGTTTCAGCCGAGCTCGAGCTTGGGCCTAACCGAGCTGCAGGCAAACTTCAGGTCGCAAATCATTTTCACACCCCTAGAAAAGGGTAGTGCTAATAGCCCACTTTTTTTGGGGGGGAGATCATTGGGTACTCCCGAAGTATGGCCATGGGGTACTCCATAATATTACGATTGATAGAGAAAGTGGGATATTATAATTTTGTGTTGGATGACAAATGAACATGAGTGGGTATGATGAATAATAATTGATAAAAAAAGTATGAACACATTATATTTTTTATTTTTATTTTATCACGAGATCGAAGAAAATAATGTTCGCCCAAGATGAAGCAACAACTTGGGTAGGTGTGCAATATTTTGGATAGGGAGAGTTTTAGTATTATGTGGGGATCCTTATAAATTTTTATTAATGTTTAAATTTTAGGGTAAATTACAAATACACTTCCTGAGATTTGCTAAAATACGAATTATCCTCTATAGTTTGAAAAATTACAAATATCTCCCTGTCAGAATTTTTTATTTAACAGAATTAATTGAAAAAGTAAAATTTCTAACTGTTCACCTATACAATAATAAAATTATCTGAATTATTAATTGAAATAAAATTTTAACATTATTAAAAACTGTTAATTAACTTGATGATTCATTAATAAAAGGACCTATTTGTTATGAAATTAGAAACTTTAGGGTGCATAATGTAATTTCTAGAACTATAGGGGCTAATTTGTAATTTAAGTAAACCTTAAGGGTGTTTGTAATTTACCCTAAATTTTATAAGTGGGGTTTAAAGAAATGGGGGGGTCCTTAGAAAAATGTGGAAAATATTGGCGCCATCCAAAGGAAAAATGTAGGCAAAATATAAATCAAATATAACTATATTTCACATACTTTTTTCATTTTTTTTTCAAATCTCTATCCAAATCTATAAACCAAACACGCGAACCCAAAAGATAAAAAGTGAGATTGTATTTTCCTCTCACTTTCTCTTCCTGGTGCTTTCCATTATAACCAAACAAAAAGTAGGATTGTATTTCATTTTCTTTTTCTATTTATCTCATCAAATCCTCTAACCAAATACAACTTAAGAGGAAAAAAAAATAAAATTAAAAGGGTTAGGAAGAAAATTTGATAAAAAAAAATTGAAGTAATTTATATTAAATTAATTTTTTTATTTAAATTTAGAGTTAAATTAAATAAAAAAAAATGATGAATGATTGAAGATACTATGAGAACATCCATTTATTATTATTATTATTATTATTATTATTTATTTAGAGTGTTTGGAGTAGTTTCTATTTAGAATTTATGAAATTAAAAATAAATAAATTTAAAAAATTATTTTAAAAAATAGAGAAAAATGAAATTGGAGCAACCTGTAATTTTTTATTTATTTTTTAAATATGTGTTAATTGTGTTGGCACAACTTCTATTTAGTGTTTATGAAATCAAACAATTTTAAAAAGATTATCAAAAAGTTAGAAAATATATATTTTTTAATTTCTATTTTTTTATATAAACTTTTAGCTTTTAAATAATTTCACCAAATTGACCCCTTTTTTTTCATCAAAGGAGGTCTAAATATTGGGCAAATTACAGCAATAGTCCCTATAGTTTATCTGTGGCTTCATTTTGGTCCCTATATTTCTAATTGCATTAATTTTGTCCCTACAATTTGGTTTTGGCTCAATGTGGTCCAATAATCAACAATTGTTGGCTTTTTTAGACGAAAACCCATGTGTGCCTTACACGCACGGGATGAAACCAGTCAATTCATAAATGAACCACTAGGGCAAGGTCTTTTCTCTCTCTCTTCTCCCTTTCTCTGATTTATTTCTTTTTAGTTCTTCCATTCCCTCCCTCTCTCTCTCTTAATCAAACCCTTCTCTCTCCAAAGCTATCAATGGCAGTAGAAACCACAAATTTTAGCATTGTCGACTACTAGTTACCCAACGACACCCACGACGTAACCTTCTTCACTGATCAAATCCACACCCTTGTCACTCGCTCTCCCTTCCTCGTTGACTCCTGGATCTCCGAAATCACAGCCATCCATCGTCCCCTTCTCCATCGCCTCATCGTTGGCCTCGATATCGAGTGGCGACCCAACAACCGTTTCCACGATAACCCCGCCGCCACCACTCTTCAACTCTATGTCGGCCGTCGATGCCTCATCTTCCAACTCATCTACTCTTCCCAAATCTCCCAATCCCTCTTCGACTTCCTCAACAACCCTATCTGCACTTTTGGGGGTGTGGGTATTCACACCGATGTGTTCTCTACTTCTATCTTGTCGGGAAAATATACAAATTTCCCTTTGTTTCAGTCATTCAACAAATTTCGTGACGAATCTGAATCTGAAAGCGAATTCAGTTTCACCGGAAAACGGAGTCTCTGTTTCTGAGAGACGATGGCGGAGAAGAGTAGAGCTGTGAAAAGGCCGAGAGAAGACAAAGAAAATGGAGTCTCTGTTCCTGTAGATATGGAGGACATCAATAACAATAATAACAGCAATAAAGAGACCGATTATATATCTTCTGTTATACCTGGGTGGTTCTCTGAGATTTGCCCAATGTGGCCTGGTTTGTTTCCTTTGTATACATGGATTATATCTACTATATATTGTCTGTAGATTGAGATTGTTATTCAAGGTCTTTGCTTTTTGTGTTTGATTTGAGATTATAGTTTAGTTTCCTATATGGGTCTGTATGTATGTATGTATGTACGATTTTAGCTATGATTATTTGATTGTTTGTTAAAAATAAAAAAATAAAAACAAAAAGAAGTTTATATCCGTTACCATTTGTATTCAAATGACTTTTTTTGGATTTGTTTTATGGTTTTTAGGTTCCTTCTGTTTTCTAGTAATTACATCAACACTTTCGAAGATTCATGAGGTGAAAGAAAGGAAGGGAAAGAAAATTATATGTTTTGTTGAAGCTAAATTCAGTTTGACTACAAGTGAATGGTTGGGTTTGAGAGATTTGTTGGAAGTGAAAATTGAATATATTGTGAATAATATTTATTTTGGAAGATGGGTTTTGTTTTGTGGGAATTTAAATTTTATTAGATACAAAATATATAAATATATAATGAAGAATATAATAGAACAAAGGGACTGATCCCTTACACCAAAACAAACTTACCAGCCAAAGAAAATGTTCAACAATGGGCTTTTGAAAGACTGCCATTGATGGCTTTGGAGAGAGAAGGGTGGTTTCATCCCGTGCATACAAGGCATGCGTGGGTTTCTGTTCACAAAGCCAGACTGTTAATTATTGGACCACATAGAGCCAAAAACCAAATTGTAGGGGCTAAATTGATGCAGTTAGAAATACATGAATCAAAATGAAACCACAGGTAAACTACAGGGACCATTGCTGTAATTTCCCAAATATTTTTAGGGTAAATTTATAGTTAGGAAAAAAACATGTTTACTTCATAAGTTTAGCATAATTATATTAAATCTCTTTTAGTAAGATTAAAACGATAAAAAACTATTATAGTACATAAATATTGAAATAAATAAAGATAAATATATAATATAGTAGAAAATTTATGACAATATTATCTTTTCATCTATATGACTCACAAATTACTGAAAAAGAAGTCAAGTGATAGGTGATTAAAAACCTTGTAAAAAGTTGGTGTACTTGTATAAAAAATATAAGACTAACTATTTTTTCTCCAAATATATATCAAAAGAGAGATAAGTGTAATTTATTCATAATTTTAAAATGGGGTTAGCTTGTCTCTTGCTATTCTGGCCCGTGGAACCCACTCTAAGTGTCATCTTGATAATTTGAATTATTTATTTTTAGACCACAATGGGTAGATTATTCATAAAAAAAAAAAAAAAAAAAAATCAAGCCGATCCGATAATTGTGGCCATGTTAGTTTATTATATTTGTCTTCCAAAAAATAAATGATCTAGTTTTTAAATAATATTTATCGTTTATTTTTTTGCAAATAAATGTAATAAACTAACATAGCTATGGTTATCGGATCGACAAGATATTTTTTATCGATAATTTACATGTTATGATCTAAAAAATGAGCAATTCGAATACTCGATTGACTCCACAAACCCAAGCAACATGGTCCAAACAACATGATGTCTTTTAAAATATATATATATATATTTTCCAAATATCGAAGGAGAGGTAAGTGTAATTTATCATAATTTCAAAATACAAGTTGCTTTGAAGTAGGAATATAATCAGTTCGGTATGGTCGGTATTTAGGTAAAAAAAATTCATCGAATCAAAAATGTCGGTTTTATTATTTTGAATACCGATATAGACCGCTTCTCCTACCAAGCTGTATCGAAACGAACCGATTGAAACGGTTCAGTTCGATATGGTTTAATTAGTCTAGGACCTTTCAAACTTGAGCCACTTTTAAATATAATTACTAATTTATATAAAAATATTAAATTAGTTATTTATCTACCATTTCAACCATATCCAATCCATCTATTGAATAAGTACTTTTCAAGTCTTAGATTAACAAACATAAAAACCAAAAAAATTAAAAAAAATACTAAAGTTTCAAAAATAATAAGTTAGAATTAAGATTACATATAATAAGAGTTTACAAACTTAGATTATGAAGATGATAAAGTTGATTAATCAAGATTTATAATTTATTATACTTATTAATATCATTATATTATTATATTATATATATTATAAATACAATATATATTGAAGCGATCAATTTCAGTTTAATTCGGTACATAAGATACTTAAACTGATACCGAACTAAAAAAAAAAAAAGAATCAAATTTAAAAACTGTACAAACTAATTCTTATTAAAAAAAAATAGACCAAATATAATTAATTTGATCCAATTTAATCAATTTGATCAATTTTTTCTGTTTCTCATACCTCCATGCTTGGACGCATCTCTTGTCAGGATTTGTGAAGAAGACAAATGGGTTATGGGGGCTCAGACTTTTCAAATTATCAGTCCTCACCGACCACTTGCTCTGTGGATGTGCTGAAGTTTTGTATATTGGTAAAAGGAAAGGGACTTCTTTTCATATTTATGTTTCTTTAAACATACTTAAAAATTAGTTATATTTTAAATTCATTTATGAAATTATGTGAAAATGTGTGTGAGTTTTTTTTTTTTTAAAAAAAAACTCGAGACCTCACATAGAAAGTGTACTACACAATTATTAAATTAAATACCCTGATTAAAAACATGATTACTAAAAAATGTTACTTGCATATTTGAAAATTTGATTATTTAATCATTAGATTGTATTTGATTCACAGAATTTAAAAAGTAAAAGAGAAATAATAGGTGAAATGTAAATAAAATATAAATATATTTTATTTTTCACACACTTTTTCCCTTTATTTATTTTTTTATTTTTTCAAATGCCTTCCCAAGTCCATGAATCAATACAATCTTTAAAATTTTCACTATTCAAAGAAATTCATACGAGGTCTTATAACTCAAATCCGAGGTCTTATCGATCTGGACAAAATTTGTACTAGTTACTTGTGAGTTTGTAATTGAGTTTCATATACTTTTCTTCCTAGTAACTCGAGGGTCCTAGAATTTGGGTGAATTTATATCCAAAATTTGGATATGTGATGGAGATTGAATAAGTGAATTATAGGATTCATGTGTAAAATGAATCTTAATCATATATTAATATTTTCTGAATAATTTCCTAAATAAAATTTCTAAATTTGTAGTATTACTTTTTTTTTTTTGTGTTAGGGAGCTTAGTGCATCCTCATCAATCTCTTAAAAATCATTTTTTAACTAATAAACTTCAAAAAATATAATTCGTTACAACAAGCAAGGCACTGTTTATCGCTACTTGTTTGTTACCAGATGTCCGCCCAGTTAACCGGTCAACGGCATTTTTTTTTTTTTTTTTGACATTTCTTCCAATTTTACCTTTTACAAAGGAACATAAGAATTGTTTGGCTGGCAGCTCATCAATTTAATTAAAAGAAGAATAACAAATATTTTAATAAGACTGAGTTAAAATAAAGAGTTTGATGCAGTATGATGATTAGCTAAAATAGAAAAATGACTTTTTTAATTATAATTTAATTAAAAATTTAAAGAAATTAGTGTGACCGCTCTTAGGGTTATGTCCCCGCTTTTATAATTCCAAGTAGTTAATAGAATTTTCCTTGGGTGGGTGTGCATGAAAAAAAAAAAAAAAAAATTTATTACTATGTTTTTACATAATTTAGAAATAAAATGCAAAACATCTTTATTTTTTAATGCGTTTTATTGTCAAATTTCTCCATTCCCAAGGTTACTTGATTACTTCTTGTGGCATTGTGCTTCTTTTTTACATAGGATTTGGCATTTTTAATTTTTGATGGGAGGCACGAAACCAAACAAATATATCATACATCTAAAATTGACTCAGCCTGTGTGTTTGGCAAGTGGGTTTGCAGGTTTTTTTTGATTATTTTAGTCACAAAAAATAAAATAGGTTATTTTAGCTATAACAAACAAAACATCACATCCAACCCATAATCATTACATTCTTCTCTCACAAAAAAATTCAAAAAAGCCAAAAAGCCAAAAAGTCCTTCCCAAACCAAGCTTTTAAGCCCAGGCTAAAATAGCCAAAAAAGTCAAAAAACCAAAAAGCCAACCCACTTCCCAAACCAAGCCTCAGCAAACACAATTGAGATAATAAACTTTGAACTTCCTCCATTCAAATCCTTTCATTCTCTACCAAAATAGCCAATCTAACAAGAGTACGAGTTGTTTGGTTTCCTTTACACTATGTTTGATTATAGATTTAGATAACAATTTAAAATATTTTTAAATTTCTATCTAAATTTGTTATCGAAACACAACCTTAGTAATTGACGTGTGAGTACGCTGCAAAACAAAAATCTTGTAAAACCAATCTAACACTATCACGTACCCGCCAACAATAAAGAAGTTGTCATCCCTAGCCTTGATACTTCTGATAATTGTAAGGGAGTCATCTTCCAAATGAAAATTAATCAGTGTGTTTGGTTTAAGTTTTCTGGATTAAATTTTTTGAAAATTGACTTTTTTGGTTTTCGTATTTTTTTATTTTTAATGAATATTTTTTAAATTTTAAATATTTTTTTTACTTTTTTAGATGCACCTTACTTAGATGTATCTAAAAAGTAAAAATTTGTGAAAAAATATTTTAAAAAATTAATAAATACATAAAAATACAAAAAATGTACTGAATTCTTGTATTTTTTTTTGTATTTTTGGTATTTAGTGAATTTTTAAAAGATTTTTTTAATAATTTTTTTACTTTTTAAGTGTATTTATGTTAGGTGTATCTAAAAAGTAAAAAAATTGCTTAAAATATTTAAAAAATTCAGTAAAAACAAAAAAAAATATGAAAAATAAGAAAGTAGAATTTTTTGAAAAGTATTTTTTAAAAAATAAAAACAAGCAAGGTGAATCACCTCGGTTCGAAAGCTTCCTAAAATCTATGAACCATTAACACATCCCCTTGGTCATGCAAAGCATTCAATCTCTAAACCCACAAGCCTCCCATGTCTCAGCTGCAAATACACATTTCCTAAAGCAGTGGATGTCAGATTCATTACAATTCCCACACGAAGGGCAATAAGCCTCTCTTAGAACTTTGTATTAGAACAACAAAGCCTTCGCATGGACAACATTTGAACATTCCTTCCAAACAGTAGCGGAGGTATGAAGGGACTAACGGGACATGTGCCCCTCATTTTTTGCATTTTTATTTTTTTGCATATAAGAAAATTAATTAATAATAAAAAATTTATATAGAAATACCATTTAGAATAAATTTTTAATGACATTTTTTAAATTACGAAAATAATGATAGTTGTTTTAATTAAAAATAAAGAAGTTACAACAAACCACATTATTATGTATGAAATCTTTTTTTTTTGAAAGAATTCAGTGCAATAGTGATATCAAATCATCATTTACATGAAAACATAGTTAATCTCACTACGAAAATGAGAAACTATTGAATTGTTAATTATATTTGATAAGTGGGATTGACCTTCCATGCGTTATTTTACTATTGGTTAGTGATATCATATATTGATAATAATATGGTATCACTATTATTTATATATTATTATATAATCTATCATAAGACATACAAAACTCTTTTGCATTGCCTACAATACACTAGTTATAAGTAACACCATATATTTCTAATTCTGATTTTTCACATGTTCAATTGTAAAAATAAAAATTTAAAAACTTTTATATTAAATATTTAAGAATTTGTGCTTAATACTAATTTAAAAATTATTATCTATTATTATTGATTATGAGGAAAAAAAAATTAAAATTTTAGTTGACACTAGTGAAAGGGCCGCGTGCAAGGCACACTAACTAATGGCCAGTTAGTGCCCATTACATTTGTGTATTTAAATGAGTTTTGAGCTATTGCATAAACACACAAAATTAGCAACTCGATCATGAATACAAGATCGACTCAACAATATAAAGTTTTTAACAAATACTATTACTTATACAAAAATAAAAAAAACCTATTACAAGATCTATTTTCCCAACAAAATTGTCATTCCTAAAAATATGATGTAATAAAAATAAAGCAATTGTTTTCTCTATTTGACAAATGAACAAGTACTCAATCATCCTTAATGACAGGACTTGAAATCCCTCATCAATTGTGAACCCACTTTTACTTGGTATATTATGAATTAGATGAGCCAAACCATGCTTGCATGTAATGCTGTGAGACCTACCACATCATCTCCTCCATGAACTGAATCTTCTATTAAATCCTCAGCCAGAGTTGCTCTGCATTATATTTGTTAGAAAGAAATATCTAGTTTTCATAATTTCGCATTTCAAATCAAATACTACCTTTTAGATCCCATCAACACCTTCAATCTAAATGTATATCAAATAGATCAGGATCATGTGAATAATCAAACATGATTTGTTTGCAAAACTTTTATTCAACTTGCTTAAAGCATAAAAAAAAAAATTAAAAACAATAATAGAAAGGTTATCAGCCCTTCTTATTTAATAGTTTAATGGAGAAAAAATAAAATAAAAAAGCAATACAAAGGTAGACCATAATAACTATTATTAGAAATCCTTATTTGCATGGATAAGTAGCTAATCATCTACTTGAAAAGAAGGAAATAGAGAACATACCTACAAGTAAATTCTTATGAGGGTTAGATTCAAATCATTGTGTTTTATGCAGTTCAAACGTAGAGCATGCATGCAAATTAAATCATTCAAAATTCAAAGAGAAAATTAATCAGCAAGATGGTGCAAATTACATAGTGAGGGAATTTCACATGTAAAAGTTAGACCAAACCCACAAGCTTAGTTTTTTAAGCCTTTCATATTTGATAATTAGCTTTTGGTAATAAGGTCTAGTTTGCTATTAGATGTTTTTAGCAACTTGCATTCACTAAATTAGATCACAGATGGTCATTCCACAACATCAGTTCTAGATTAATCGGTTAGAGCCTTTGTCTAAAAATAGATCTTTTACAACGTGTGGAAGTAGTTTTTTCTATCCAATCGAAATTTTTTCACAAGTTCCAACTCTTCAGGGAAAATTTGAATCTAAAGTTGGGGGATGGCAAGAATATTAATTTCTGGAAGGACAAATGGCTTGATGAGAGACCTTAGTTGCATAAACTTTCAGATAATAAGGATAGAAATGTGGCTAATATTCTCCGCCTAGGTGATCATAATGGTTCTTTGCAACTTAATTTTAGAAGAGCTTTTTTTGTATAGGAAGAAGACGACTTTTCAAACCTGTTACCTTAATGTTGTGTTTGGAGCATGGATTTGGGTAAGGATTTGAAAGGAAAAGAGAAAGGGAAAGGGAAAAGGAAAAGGGAAAGGTGGGTGAAATGTAACTATATTTCATTCACATTTTACCTACATTTTCGCTTTCCTTTCCAAATCTCTACCTAAATTCATGATCAACACAGCCTAAGTAATAGGTGTTCGGTCTTGAAACAAGATAATGGGTGTGCTCTGTTATGCTATAGCATTGTAGGAATCTTTTAAACATTGGAGTTTTTTTGGCTGAGTGCAGCAAGGAGTTGGGAATTTTTTCAGCATCAATTGCTGTTGGTGTTTTGTTTGCAATATTTGCTACTTGTGTTATTTGGCTTTGTTTTGGTTCTTGTTTGGTGTTGCTCCCAATTTTGACTGGAATTTGTTCCCTTTTTTGTTGCTTTAGCCTTGGCTTTTTGTCTCCACTGACGTATTCATTTGTACACCTTGTACCTTTGTTTGACATCAATATATTTTATTTTTGCCAATTAAAAAAATAATCTAGAAACTGCATAAGCTTCTTTTGCACTTCTAGTATCAGGAGGAAGGACAAGAAATAAATCTCACATTACTAATTTACTTTTATTAAAAACAAAGAAAAAGAATTATGAAATAAAAATGAAATGAAACAATAAAAGTGAAAATGGTTGTTAGCAACAACACTCCCATTCAAATTGACAACAGCAACAAAAGCCACCATATAATGCAAAGAATGTACATTTCAATAAGAGGTCTTCAATCTCATTAAATAAACAACCATTCAATAAGAGTCAAATGAATTGAGTATCAAATGTTGAATCATTTATCACAGAGAAGGTTCCTGCCCATTTTTGGCTCTTGTACATGAGAATAAATTTGCAAAAGAATGAGATTAATCTTGGATTTTAAAGATGATAATTTGAAGAATTCTTTTCAAAATGAATTTTGTTAGTGTACTGGAAAAAAAATCTCAGACTTGTTCATAATAATAATTATGAATGAAGAATAGTGTATTCCTCTGTTATATGAACACCTAACATACAAAATGTAGTAATATTAAGCCTCAAGTTCAACAAAACAAACAACAAGGGAAATTGAAGGACTGTATACTGTTGGGAGACTTCACAATTGTTAACAAAAAATACACATTATCTACATACACAAATGAAAAATATATATATATATGAAGCAAGTAACAAAATCTATTAAAGGTAATAGAGGAAATTATAAAACATATTGCAAACTCACATCACAAAGAATTATGAAACCACTAAATATGAAGCAAACCATTGGCCAAGACTCCAACGGCTATGTGTAGTTTTCCTCACATTTCTATTTAACCCTCCATAGTGGCCCAAGACACTGAGCCCCAATCAAATTAAAACATGATTCATACTAATGTGTTATAATTCTCTTTATGAATGAAACTCAAACAAAAGTCATTTCCAAACCTGGGTGGGGTGGGGTGGGGTGGGGTGGGGGGGGAGGGGAAGCAATGAAGAGAAAATATTGGACCTTTAACCAATCAAATCGACGTTTAAAAGTGATCATAAGAAATTGTTGAGGTTTATTGAACTTTTCACACAGATGATATATTTTTCAATTTAATCAAAGGAATTAAATTAGTAATAAATTTTAAAAAAAAAAAGTATGGCAACTTTTTGCAAACCCATTTCACAAAAGACACCTAATGAGGCAAAGAAAACCATTGGCCAAAAAATCTTCTTTACTTTCACTGGTATTCATTTCACCCATCAATTGATCACTATGATCCACGGTCTCTATTTTACATTATGATCTTCTCTCTCTACTCTATCTTTCTCTACAGACCATCACATTCCTATATATTTTTCTTCTTTCTCTACTCTTTTTTCTTTCCACACTCTTTACTGGCCATCACTCACCTCTCTATTTTTCTTCTTCTCTTTTCTCTTCCACATCTCTTGAAGAACCTATTACTCACCATGAGGGATCTTCACATCATCAAAAGTCATAACATAATCACAGAATTTCCTCAATCACCCAATTCAATTTTCCATGTAAAGCCTTGCAATGGACACACTACCAAGCAATAGTCACAAAACTTCGACACACTATGTTCTATAAAACAAATTGCAAAAGCTAAGCACTTCCACACATCACTGGAACAACTACACATCAATGGAACTACTGTAGCTAGTTCTAATGATATTCAACAAAATACACACAAAACCAAAAAGAAGGAAAATGATAATGATGATGTGAGAAAGGAAGAGAAGCATATGAGAGAGGAGAGAGAAAATCTATGAGAAAATTAGGAACAAATGAAGAGTTGTGTCAGTTGGGTTACCGAAAGTGTATCTTTGTACATTGAGATTATAGTTATATGCATGCATTTCGAAAAATCCGAACTGCATTTCGAGCGATTCATTTGAAATCAAGAAAAATTCAAACCCCATTTGAAATCAAGAACATTAAGCCCTCTGTTTAAGGGTTTTTAAAGGTGAAAAAGTTTGACCCAATTGAATTTTGCAATCTTTTCACAGCAAAATAGATAAATGAATAAAAAAGCTTGCTGGTATGTATGTGCATAGAAAATACTAAAAAGAGAAGGCCATATAAACAACAACTCAGGGAAAATTTATATTATGGTCTCCAAAATCACAATTTCAAACTAATAAAAATCAGGGTTTCAGGGATTTCAAGCCATATCTCTTCAATGAGAACTCTTTCGAACCAATAAGCTATTGCAGAAGACAGAGCTCTCAAAGAACCCTTCAAAATCAAGAGACGAAAGTGAGAGATGATAAAGAGCAAAAGAACAGACAGAGAAATCAGAGAGAGAGAAACCATAGATTCGGAGCAAATAGGAGAAAATTTTACATTTTAAGAGCCATACCTGGTCTCTTCAATACTTGCGACTTGGATCTCCACGAATGGAAACAGGGAAGAGACGACCCGAGAAGAGAGAGGGGTTTTTCGTGAGGAAATAAAGCAAACAAACGAGGGAGAGAGACGGCGGGGCGGCGGGGTATACCATGGATCCTTTGATAAACAGCTGTAAGGAATTTGAAGTTAGTTTTCCATGAATAGCCTTGCATCCAAAGAAGAAAAGCTATAAAGCATAAGGCCAAAGTCGACTTTTCAACTATTCAAAAAATACTGTTCATATTTGGCTAAAATTACTGTTCACTTTGCATCCGTGCTTTATATATAGAGAAATACTCTTTCTGAATTATTTTTGTGGTTTTGCCACTACTTCCAAACAAAGTCTTTGATTTCATTTGAGACCTTTAACCACATTGGGCTCCAAAAATGATGCAATTGTTCTAGTGTTGACAATGACCCTTTAATTGTTCTATCCGCATAGCCGCATGATACAAAGGCCTAACCTCCATGTCAAATAGGTGATTAGAGTGGTACAAAATATCGTTCAATTTATTAAAATTATATTGATTTGTATTAATTTGTATTGCTCTATCCGTTAATCGCGATTTAAATTTTAAAATTTATAATCTGCTTTCAAAACCGTTCCGCTCCGCTATAGTTAATACATATATTCAATCTATAATGAAATATCAAAATAAAAATGAGCGTGAAAGATATTTAATATATGAAATTTATTACAAATTAGTAGTTATGTATATGAAAAATATCATGTAAAATTAATTTATGTTATATATATGAAAATATTATGTAAATTAGTATTACATACTATGCAAAGGCTTGATAATTGGTTAGAATATCTTTCAATCTATCAATCCGTTTAAAATTGCTTAAACCGTAATTTATCAATCCGTCAATCCACTAATCCGTCATTCAATTTATAATTTTATTCTTAAATCGCTCAAACCACGCCGCACATATAGAATCCCCTAGTCAAAGTCCAATGGATGGGACAAAATATCTAGAAGGGAATCCATTTATTAAGATGAATTAACTTACAAAGGTAACACAATCCACAATTAGGTTCACCCATCTTCTGTCAAAACTCAACTTTTTCATGATTTTATGAAGGAAACCTCACTCTACCTAATCGTAAGCTTGAGTCATATCTAGCTTTAGCACCATTTGAGCACACTTCCTTGATCATTTATTATTTAAATAGCAAAAAATCTCAAAATCCACCAACAGATTATCACTTATTTGTCTACCCAACACAAAGGCACTCTGAGCCGCAGATATAATGATAGGAAGTTCAATTTTCAATACCGTTTATCACCTCTAACTACCAAGGTTGAAAAATACATATGGTAAGTCACTCCAACTCTGACAACCACTTCCGACCTCCGATAACTATCTTTGGTAACCATCTTTCGCTTTCAATGACATATGGCCATTGAAATTTGTGGGTATCTATATTATGTTTGGCACGTAGTGAGCCCTACGAGCGTTATGTCATCACCATCACATATCCACATGGCAGACCCTTGAGGCATCACGATGAGTTAGGGTTGTATGCCTAGCCTAAGCGGAGGCATGCACACCACCACGTATGAAAACAAGGCCACAACTCACTTTGATAGAGCTGGCTCACCTAGAGCTCTCCATGGCCCTTCATAACTCAAGAAATATATTCTCTACCTACTCACCCCAGCTCCATAGCAACATAGTTGGACTCTTGGCTCACCTATGTTCGGCTCACCTATGTTTACTTAGCTGCTCAGATTGAGCCCTTGGCTCATCCATGCACTCACCCTCTTGGTTGCCTAGGTTAGGAGCAGGACCTAGGCACTCTGGCTTGGGATCATTGGAGGATTGTGGATTGGAGGCTAAGATCTGAAGATCGTCAAGGTTGTGTAACTGTCTCCCTGCAGTAACAGCTCCCCCTTTGACCTGGCTTAAAGAAAGGGACGTTGATCTTACACTTATATCTGATGCACATATGATACACCTCTCAAGATATCATATCTACAATTGTAGCTCCTATGATGCAACCTTCCCAAGGACTTGAATCACAGGACATAGCTAGTAGGGCTGATATCACCCTTTTGTCCAGTCGAGGAGAACTCACCACCTATCTTGAGGTTGCTTGGGTTCTAATACTCCTGAAGTCTATATAACGGCATCATAAGTGTAGCCGCAATAACACAACAAGAGCAACAAGAATTCACATAATGTACACTAAGTGTTCAAGGTCTCTCACTGCCGCCCATTTTCCTCTCTTAGTTTGTCTTGGTCTTCTCCTTTTCCACCTTCGATGATCTCGGGTCATTGAAGTGCCTACCATCTTCCTAGAGGTCAACGACTGATCGCCTTTAATCTCTATCACCCACATTATACTCCACTGGGGAAGAGTGGTACCCACTTCATATGGCACCCAAAAAGAATACCAGAATCGGTACGACGACATCCCAAGGTGGCGGTAAGGAGACTCTGGTGGAGACCTTGGAACACAACCCCGACGGCTTTCCAGAGGAATAATCCTTTTAATCGGCCATAGAGGAACAACTCCGTGCATTGGCTGAGAGTGTCACCTCTTTCCAACAGAACCAATAACTCTTGATGGATGCCCTACTAGCTTTACAAAGGACACCCACATTTCCATCATCATCTAACCCCTTTTCATCGTCACATCAGCTCAGAATGGTTCAGAGGCTAAACCCGCGCCTCGAAACAACTTTCAAAACCAAGTAGGAGGATAGACAGTCACTCTGCACCTCCCATCGCCTCCAAGCCAAGCACTTTCGCCACAAGTCGATTTGGTCAGCGGAACTCCCACCGCCGTGGTTTCAACTTGCTCTCCGGCTCTCCCGCTAGACCAGGTTCCTTCAGTCCAACCCCTAACATTGGACGAAGTGAAAGAACACATAAATAACCTACTTCAGACAAACAAAGGTCATATCTCTACCTCTCTAGAACTAGACCTCCGTCCCCCTTACCCTATTCATATCGTAAGTCTCACATATTCGGTAAGGTACACTGTACCAAAGTTTGTCTTGTTTTGATAGATGAAAAGAGAACTCTAGGGAGAATGTTTCACACTTTCTCGACGCCTTGGGTGCCCACCAAGAGAGTTCTCCAAGTCCCTCACAGATCGGGCGTTCTCATGATATGCCAACCTCGTCGCTAGCTCTATCTCTTCGTGGGAGGACTTGGTGAAAAAGTTACACATCAAGTTCTTTTATATTGAAGAAAGGCTAACCACCTTTCATCTTATGAGGGAAACACAACTACTTGGAAAGAACATCTCTGTCTATGCCCGCCACTTCAGGGAAAAAGCAATAGGCATTCAAAACTCGATGAAAGAACACCAATTGGTGTCAATTTGCATCGAATGGATGCTCACGACTTACAAGCTCCAGTTGGTCAACCACCACTTCCTTGACTTTTCTACCTTATGCACTGCAGCTTGAAACATAATTGAAATAGTAAGATCGGGGGTACGAAAAGAAGCTCCATAGCCTCATTCATGGCAGGCAACGGCACCTCCACCTTCCTCATGGAGGCGTAATCGATGCAACCACACTGTATATACAGCGGAAGGTTCCTCTGGAAGAAAAACAAATCTCCAAGCAAAAAAGATAAAATTTGATCAAGTTACCCCACCGCTGCCTGTCTCGGTGGATGAGGCACAAGCTCTCCTCAATGCTTGGGTAGAAGATGGAAAAGTTCATCTCCCTAAACCAAGGCAACCTGTCACCAAAAAGGATCAAACACAGGCAGCCTATTGCATATACCACTGTTTCGTTACACATCTTACCACTGAATGTTGGGCGCTCAGATCCGTAGTTGAAAAGATAATGGTTGACGACGCTTTGGAACTACCTCGTCGCCAGGCAGAGGATGTCTCGAAAGATCCTCTCCCTTGTCACAAAGACAATGGCAAGACAGTCATGATGCTTTCGCATTATGACGAGATGGAAAAACCAATGGTGTGTGAGCCTTTGAGCTCACAACTCCCACTTGTCCAAACTTCGAGACCAAGCATGCGATAGCACTTAAGAAATTGACAAAGTTCAAATGCTTCTTCGACCAATTTAGTTTGTCTAAAGCAACACGTTTTGAAACTACGAAGGCCTTTTTAAGACTTGTAGAGCAAAATGGTGAGGCATGCATGAGTGTAAGTAGATCGGTTAGGAAAATGTTCTGAGATAACTCCTTGGCAATAACCTTTACTGAGGCAGCTAAACAAGTATCATTCCTACATAATCGTCCCTTCTACGTCCCAATGTTCATCAATGGGATGGAGTTTCAAAGAGGATTCATGGATGGAGGGGCTTCACTCAATGTAATGCCCTATTCTACTTTCCAAGCTGCCGAGATCTCACAAAAACACCAAGTCAGACAGCCCATTTCCATCACCGGTTTTGGAAATCAAAAAATTAAAACCATAGGGCATGTCTAATTAGACTTAGCAGTAGGACCAATCTGCTCCACCACTAAGTTCCATGTCATAGAAGCAGAGACGACCTATCAAGCCCTTTTAGGGAGAACTTGGCTCCACAAATATGCCGCGATCCCCTCCACCTACCATCAATGTATCAAAGCTATTAACAACAATGAGGTAGTAGCCTTAACTGGCTCTCAAAAACCCTTTCAGGTAGATGAAGCTCACATGGCGAACGTAGTGTTTTACAATCATGTTGATGCGGATGAAACCCCCTTGCTGCATCGAGGAACTCTCATACCAAACTGGGATGACCTTTCTGAAGAAGATGCATCACCACCTCACAGAAAGACGTTTGCCAGGTCAGAGCCCTCAAAAAAGCTCCCTAAAGTGACCAGGCTTCAAATAGAGGATGACAGAGTGGTATACCGCTTATGATGATCCCTAAGGTTGGTAAACGCCACCAATGCCAACCCCCAGCTAGACGCAGTAGCAACCTCCTGTCACAAACCAAATGAAAAAGATCACCTTTGATGCGCTCTATCTACACTGGCCCAACACCCTCTAAGGGCAAAAAAAAAAAAAAAAAGGACAAGAGAAACGAAAAGAAAAAAAAAAAGCCATGGTTCCTTCAGTAATAGAAAAACATTTTGACAAATCCAATGGTCCTTCAACAAGTCACTTGGATAGAGTTGAAGGCTCAAATGTTGAGTCCCTTACTAAGGTAGCCATTTCATCCCCTGACCAAGCCCCTGCCAGCTCGATTGCAATCCCAACGAAAGATGGGTTACAAGAGGTTAGGCCTGCTCCATAGTGCTTACAAGACGACCCTCGGCCCCAAAAGTAAGAAATGGAAGAAATCAACATAGCCCCCGAGGGAAAACCCAAGCGTCCTATCTTTATTTGTAAAGATTTGCCAGAAGAACAGAGAGGGCCCCTTAGCGAGTTAATTAAGAAATATTCTGACGTTTTTGCATGGGCATATGAAGAAATGCTAGGCCTGGACAAAGACGTTACCATGCACCGCTTGAACGTCATCCCTCTAGCTCGCCCAGTAAAGCAAGGTGTAAGATTTTATGAGCCTGAGGTAGAGCTTAACATCAAAGATGAAGTGGTGAAATTGCTTGGAACGGGATTCATCAAACCTATCCAGCACCCCATATGGCTCTCTAGTATCGTCCCAATGATAAAAAAGAATAGACAAATTAGAATTTGCATCGACTTCAGAGACCTGAACAAATCTTGCCCCAAAGATGAGTTCCCTTCCCAAACATTGACACCTTGATTAATTTAGCAGCTAGGCACTATATGTTCTCATTCATGGATGGTTTCCGTGGCTACAACCAGATCAAGATGGCTCCAGAGAACGCCTCTAAGATGGCATTTCGCACTCCCGTAGGTAACTTTTTCTATAGCGTAATGCCTTTTGGATTAAAAAATGTGGGAGCAACATACCAAAGAGATATGATAGCCATCTTCTACGATACGTTGCACAAAATCTTAGAATGTTACATTGATGATTTGGTGGTAAAATCTAAAGAAGAAACCAGTCACCTCACAGTCCTCCAAAGAGTCTTTGAACATTGCAAGAAATACAGACTTTGAATGAACCCGTTAAAGTGTGTATTCGGAGTCACCGTCGACAAGTTCCTTGGTTGCATTGTTCATTGCCACGGGATAGATCCCGACCCAGCAAAGGTTGCTACCATCAGAAATATGCCACGACCAACAAATCTAGATAAGTTGAGAACCTTTCTTGGTCGGGCATCTTATCTGAGACAGTTTATCCCTGCTATGGTTGAAATAACACAACCTTTCAACTCATTGCTAAAGAAGGATGTCAGGTTCAAGTGGAATGAGGAGCACCAACAAGCATTCGAAGGTGTGAAGTTAGCTTTAACTTCCCCTCGGTGAGGCCTTTACTCCTCTACATCACTTCCACATTGAAGTCAGTTAGAGCTTTGCTCACTCAGGAAATAGACGGACTCAAACAGCCTGTATACTACATAAGTAGAGTTATCCAAGGGGCTGAAGTTTGATACTCCCTCATTGAGTGGCATTGCCTCACCCTAGTCTTCACCACCAAAAAGCTCCGACATTATCTCTTTTCTTATCTCATCCATCTCATGACCAGGAGTGATCCTATTCGATTCCTCCTCACTAGACCAGCTCTCTCGGGCAGGCCGGCTCGCTAGCTCCTTTCATTAGTAGAATATGATATCACATGTAAAGTCCCTAAGGCCATTAAGAGCCAAGCGCTAGCCGACCTCTTGGCTCACTTCCCCAGCGAAGAATATGAGTCGCCCTCGGATGAACTACCAGGAGATGAGTTCCAAGCCGCTGAAGTAAACGCTGAAGGAGAATGCAGTTTGAGCTTCGATGGATCATCCACTTCCAATGGGGGAGGAGCTGGAATAGTCCTTACTTCCCTAAACCAAACTGAAGTAAATTTGTCATATAAACTGGATTTCAGATGCTCTAACAATGGGGCAGAGTATGAAGCCCTGATACTAGGGTTTATGGCGGCACTCCTTTTAGGAAAAAGTCTCTTATGTATCAAAGATGACTCTAATCTGGTGGTCAAGCAGACCAATGGAGACTATGCTGTCAAAGAGCCCTCTCTGGCTTCATACAGAACCATCGTCCAAAGGTTGACAGACAAATTCGATACGATAAGGATAGAACACGCTCCTTGCTCTAACAATCGCCACCCGGACGCCCTCGCCACCTTGGCCTCTAAAGTAGAATTCTTAGAAGAATCAACCAAGATAAAAGTTCTGAAATGCTCCGTGCCGTGCTCAGTAACAACTATTTTCCCTGAAAAAGAACCCACCGACTGGAGAGCCCCAATCATCGACGAGCTCTATGCCCCTTTAGGTAAACTACCTTTGTGTGAAACCAAACACTTCACAATTTACCAAGGAGTCCTCCACTATAGAGGGCCCGGTGGTTTATTGGCACGATACATCAACCTTACCGAAGCCAAGTCCAAGTTAGAAAGGGTTCACAACCGCTCTTGTGGAACAGGACATGTAAGCATCTACAGGAGGCTACAACGACAAGGATATTATTAGCCTACCATGGCCAAGGAAGCGAATGACCTTCAAGGGAAGTGCACCAAATGTCAGGAGTTCCCTCCAAAGGCTAAATGCAACTTCACAGAAATCACCTCCGACTAGCATTAGGTATATATAGATTACCTCAAAGAGAGTCATTGTCACCGGACCGCTCCGTAGCTGCAATAATCAAGAAGCGAGCTCTGAAATTCTTTTTACAAGAAGGGCAACTTTTCAGGCATGGCTTCGATGGGAAGCTATTATGTTGCTTATCAGGAGCAGAAATCCATAAGGTTTTAGAACTTGCTCACAGATTAGAGCACCAAGGTGGAGCTAAGCTATTCCAACATCTCTTACATATAGGCTATTATTGGCCTACCATGGAGGCAGACGTCAAAATGTATACCAAACGTTGCAAACCTTGCCAACTCCATGGAAATCTCATTCATGTACCCGCCACCGATCTGCATAGTTCGAGCTCATCATGGCCATTCCACACGTGGGCTATGGATCTTATTGGCCCCATCTCCCCACCATCAAGGGGACATATATGGATTGTGACGGCCACAGAGACCTACACTAAATAGGTAGAAGCCATCCCCTTAAAAAAGGCAACAGGAGCCGCTGTCTACAATTTCATCTGAGAATTCATCATATGTCGTTTTGGTATATCCAGAGTAATCTTTTCAGATAATGGGACCCCTTTTGTCAACTGCCAATTTGGACAACTCCTGGTCTCCTACGACTTCACACACCATAAATCAATGACTCAGTATCCCCAAGGGAATGAGCAAGCTAAAACAACCAACAAAACACTCCTTAGAATCTTTTCTAGGACCTCAAGGATTATCAAAGGGATTGGATACACATGCTCCCAGTAGTACTCTAGGCTTACATAACATACAAAAGAAGGTCAACTCAGATGACCCCATTCTCATTGGTATGCGACACGGAAGTAGTTCTTCAGGTGGAAATTGCCATACCCTCAACTCGCATGGCCCTCCGAAGTGGAGCTACTCCAGACCCTCAGAATTTAAGATCCTTCATGAAAGAAGAGATAAGGCCTAGGTGTAACAACCCTGACCCATGAGTAACGTTAATCCATGATTTAATATGTCTAATAAGTTATTGAGATCAAATCCTGAATTAATTGCATGTGTGATGCATTATTTGTACTTTTATCTGTCTCTAAAGGAAGATCTGTTCATGTTTTCGTTTCGGTTTGCGAATTGAAAGCCTTATCGGCATCCGATTCAGAAATTGACTTGATTTATGTGTTATTTGGGATTTATAGAATTTTGTGGTAGGTTTAATTGAAATTCGATTTGGAACGATTAAATTAGAATAAATTAATGCCCAATTGATTAATTAATCAACAAAGTAATTAGGCCATTAGCCAAGCCTACATAAGGCCACCTCAACACCTCATATACACTTTTTGCACTCCAATTTCCTCTTGATTGGGTTCAAACGTGTAGAGAGAGAGAGAGACTAAGAGGAGAGTGGCTTTAACATAGGTGTTGATTGAGAATTTGGAGATTTGGCTAGGAATTTCAACCAAATAACTCTAGAGAGACCATAGTTGAGCATCTAAGGTAAGAAATCTAACCCTTAGTTGTGTAATTGAGCTAGTTTTTGTAAGAATTCAAGTAAAGGAGGTGGACTAACATGAGAATGAGCTAGGATTAAAGAATTGTAGCTCAAATCATACATGCATGTGCACATCATGAAGTTTTGAACTTGTTTTTACAAAAATTCTCACATGCATGTTCATATCTTAGTTTTGTTCAAAGAATTCAACTTGTTTTTGAGCTTAATGACTAATTTGATCATGTTTTGGAATGTTGGAATTCATGACATTACATATAAGTTATGTTATCTAAGTTTCAAGTTTTGTTTACTACAATTGGCATAGCTTTTGGGCTTGATTTTGCAAAATAGTTTGCAATTCATCATGTACTATGAGCTTCTTAATGTTTTACTAAGTTTTGGTCCAAAGGATGTGTTTTGAAAATTTGAAATTGAGTTTTGAGCTTGGGAGCAAATTTGGAAATTCTAGAATTCTGTTCTTACGCTCGAACGAAGGAATCTACGTTCGAACGACCACTCTGAGTGCGTGTACTTTCGCTCGAGCGACTAGAAGTCCGCTCGAGCATGAAATGCATGCTCCCAGAAGTTCTTTTGTTTTGTAGGCCTGTAGACACCCTATTTTGACCGGCCCTAAGACTTGGGCGCTTTCTTTTGATTACCCGATGATGACAATTAGAATGTATTTCTCACAGAATCCGCAGTGAGAGGGATGGAATTTGAACTTTAATCCCAACCTTTACCATTATAGCCAAATTGTTTTAAAATACTAAATATTTCATTAGTTTAGTATTTTTATAATTTTGCATAATTTTATGTGTTTGTTCATATTTTGGTTTTTTTTTATATAAATTGGTATAAATTATATATTTTATATATTGAAAATAAAATAATAAAAAGTTATATTATTATATTATATGTTTAATATTATTATATTATATGTTTAGTATTTTTGGTATAAATTATATGTTTTAGATATTTTATATATTATATTATTATTATATATGTATATATTATAAAAGAAACATAATAAAAAATTGTTTTGATGTCGGTCAGCTCTCTGCTGCCGACATCCAAAGCTATCAGCATAACATATATATAAGATATCTTTATATAATATCTATATTATAATATTTATATTATTATATTATACTTTTTTGTTTATATAAGGACAAAGAGGGAGAGGCTCAAAAGAAAAGAAAAAAAAGAAAGAAAGGGGGGATCAGGGAGAGAAAAATGAAGTGGTGCGAGAGAGTTTGAGAGAAAAAGAATCAGAAAGAAAGAAAATTAGTTTTTTTTTTTGAGAGAGAGAAGGAAAATAAAATATTTTCTTTGATATTCTTATTTCCATTTCATCAATACACCATTCAAAAACCAACCACTAAAGCAGTAATTCCAAATTTTGGACTGAGAATTGAGAACACATTCCACAAACTTGAGAGTAATCAGAAGAAAGTTTGTGACTCAGAAAATTCATCATTTCACCAAAAGGTGAGTTTTCGCAAATTTTCATTTAATTTAAAAATGTTATATAATTTGTTTAAATACTTCATTTACTCCTTTTCATAACTGTTTTTTTTATCGCTTTAATGGAAAGGCTGCACCACCCACATATCTGCTGTAATTTAAATATTGTATATAAACAGTTGTAATTTATTACTTTAAATAATTTACCCCACCGGATGAATAGTAACCTCCGGCGGTGAATAGTAACCCCGACGATGAATAGTACCTCCGGCGGTGAATAGTAAAAGTGGTAGGTTTCTCTCAAATTCTTTTGGGGCTGTTTTTCAACATCTAAACTATGTGATTTGAAGTTGTAAAAGTGGAGGGGTTAGCCACCCTTCCTTCTACTTGTTTACTAACTTGATCCTATTTAATTTTGCTCGCTTTCTATAGCTTAATTTCAGCACTATTGTATGCTATTTAGGAGGCGGTTTAATTTATTTCAACGATATATGTTTTAAATATCAAGTTTGTTTGTACTAACCAATTAATCAACTTCGCATAATCATCCCTGCAACCTTCCTCCATTCTTTGCTTATTTCGATCAAAAAGTTGTGAAAAATTAAGATTGTGGTTCAAGTATAAGAAAGGAACTCTTCCATGCTTAATGGTTTAATCTCTTCGGAGGTTCATTACCAAAGGTATAAAACGCTCTATGCTTAATGGTTTAATCTTTTTGGAGATTCACTACCACAGGCATAAAACGTTTTATGCTTAGGAGGTTCATTACCAAAGGTATAAAATGCTCTATGCTTAATGGTTTAATCTCTTTGGAGATTCACTACCACAGGCATAAAACGTTTTATGCTTAGGAGGTTCATTACCAAAGGTATAAAATGCTCTATGCTTAATGGTTTAATCTCTTTGGAGATTCACTACCAAAGGCATAAAACGTTTTATGCTTAGGAGGTTCATTATCAAAGGTATAAAACGTTCTATGCTTAATGGTTTAATCTCTTTGGAGATTCACTACCAAAGGCGTAAAACGTTTTATGCTTAGGAGATTCATTACCAAAAGTATACAACGTTCTATGCTTACTGATTTAATCTCTTAGGGGATTTACTACCAAAAGCATAAAACGTTCTATACTTAACGGTTTAAAATCTTTGGAGGTTCACTACCCCAAATGTATACATGTTCTTATACTAAAGCACAATCTTTTTCTTTTCATTTCTCTTTATTCATCAGTGTGTTTACTTTTAAGGGACTAATTGACTCTTGGAAATCACCAAGGAAAGTGTCATTATCACTTATTATCAAGTTTGGATTTCAAGTCATTATCACTTAAGTTTGGGTTTTTCTAAGTCATTATCACTATTTTGAGTTTGACTTGTCCTTGTTGCACATCTTGAATTTGACTTGGAATCCCTTATCGCTTGTAAATAAGTTTGACTCTTCCTTTGTAATTTTCCCCGAAGAAAATAAGATTTGTTTCTCGGGTTAAGTTGATGCTTGTTTCTTTTTATTGCGTTTTAGACTTAGTGGACGTAAATATCACTTTTGCATAAATAGGAGAAAAGATAAAGAAATGGAAAGGTAATAAAAAAGGCTAATAAAATTGGTTAAAACTGAATTACAACCGACATAAAAAACCATTATGATTTATTGAATTTGGTCAGACATTATACCGAGTTTATTCTGTCAA
This sequence comes from Camellia japonica, assembly GCA_030407325.1. NCBI lineage: Eukaryota > Viridiplantae > Streptophyta > Magnoliopsida > Ericales > Theaceae > Camellia > Camellia japonica. Next base: position 114,841,594 of record JAPPVO010000036.1, on the reverse strand, counting down.
GGTTTGTCTTATATCAATTCATGATAATTTGATGAACCTTGAAGTGTCTCTACTTCCCTTCTTGAATTCACTTCATGATAGGAGAGAGGGGTGGTTGTTTATTCATTGCATTTATTGATCATTGTCCAAATTGTATTCGAGAGCATCAAGCAATCAACTTGCTAATTGATGGTTTTGGAGATGATTCCAACCCTCTCTTAAGTATTTTTATAATAGAGAAAGGTAAAAAAAAAGACAAACATGGCTAGGAATACCCTGTCTGCACTGTTTCACCTAAGGTACAAAAAATAGATTTCCACAAGAAAACAAAGTATTGGATTTATTTGGGGCTCGACTGAGTCGCGTTTGGAGTCGGCAAGGCTCCAATAAATTGCAAAACAATACACTTTTGGTCGAAAGCAGTAACTAGGGATGAAACATAACAAATACCAGCAAGACAGACAGAATAATTCCTAAGGAGCATCGAGCAATCATTGCATATTATTATTGTAATAAATTAGACAGCCCCTTTCATTTATTATTCATTCGGCTTTGTAATAATTATTTTTTCAGACACTTGGACATTCGGACCCTCTATCGCGAGGACAAATATGTAATAAGTTGTATGTCTTCCAACCCCCATTCATTCTTCCTTTTATTTCACTGCTTATGGTAGTTAGATTAGGGACATCATGTTTAATTAGCATTTTCCATGATTTGCATCCATTCGTTTACATGCATAAAAGTTCGGCTCATCATACATGCCCTATCACATGCCTTGAATTGACTCATATGCCATACTGGTAGCCGAACCTTAATTGCATGTTGCATGTGTTGCATTAGTCATTAAATTAGGATCATGCATTTTTTTTCTAACTATTTGCTTTCTTTTTGGACTCGCCTTTGGACATTAAGGTAAGCATTTTTGCTTTAGCATATTGCATAAGTGTGAATGTTGTCATATCAAAACACACTACCATGAGGCTAACTGTTTATTTGATATACCTGTTTGAATGCCTGTGGATGAAGGCTAATCACTTGAATTGGGATACTTTGATTCATGTATATATGAGATCACCATTTTCAGTGATATATATTCAAACATTTTTTTCAAAACAAACATGAAATCAAACGTTCCAACTTTTCATGAAATTAGTCTATACTTGTATGTTACATATAGAACAAGATCATATATTGTACGTAAAAACCACATCATAATTAGTAGAGGCCAATCTTTGATCGGGTAAGTGGGGTGTTAAATTATTGACCTTCCCCTCTCATACATAAGTTCCCGAACCAAGACACTTTGGTAACGACGGACTAATGGCCTTTGGCACGAGTCATGGGTTTCCTAAATTTCGCAAAAATAAATATTTAGGTGGCGACTCTGAAATCGGCTAAGCAGTCCATTTTTGGCATTTGATTCAAACATCGATTTTCCAAAAGAAATTGCCAGATTTAGACTCTTTTTGTGTTTCCATTGTTTCACATTGCACTTGTGAAATCAGAAGCAGAACCAACACAAGTGGAGTCTGAACTGTAAGGGCTATTTCATTCTTCTGAAAGGGAGAGCGAAAAGCCGAGCTACAGTTTCTGGCGACCTTGCTGGGGAATTAGAGAACTTGACTCAAATTTCATGATGTGAAATTTTATCTACATAAATTTGTTCTTTGCATTGCATTTGCATTGGTGCGCCTAAGTCCCTGTGTTTGCCATCTGTTATTTCTGGACAGTTTGCTGGAGGCTTGCCTACAAAGCCTGCCAAATGGTTGACCGGTCATGGGCTCTGTCAAGTTGGGAACACAACCCTTGGATCTGGATTACCGCTGTACCGCTTGATCCTCCTTTCACTTCTCGGTGTTAGGTATGAGAGGTCTATTAGGTAGTCTTGCTGAGGTACCCTTTGTGACTATTTGACCTAATGCATATAGTATGCTCTAGTGACTATTCAAATTAGGACAGGATGCTACCCATATAGGATGTTATGAAACCACTTGCTTGAAATAGTGCAACCTAGATCATGTCAAAATGTAGGACAGGGTAACCCTACCCCCTTATAGGGGTGTTTTGGTTCTTTTTATGTGGTATGTGCTTTTACAGTGAAATATACAGGGTGGTTCATAGCAGTGGTACAAATGAGCAATCAGTCTGAGAACAAAGTTCAGTGGGGATCACAGTTCAGCTGCGTATTGTGATTAATTGAGAATTGGGGCCGAAGTACTGTCCATTTTTTTAAAATATGTTTTCTTTCTTTCTTTTTTTCTAGGAAGTTTTTCATCATAACTTCAAAAAGACTCGATATCCCCCGAGTTGTTTGGACTCGTTCTCGTAGGCTTTGTAAAACGCAAGATCTTGTTGATGGTCAGCCAGTGTTAGTTTCTCTCCCGTCGGTTACTCGACGAAGAAGGAATAGACAGTCAGCATCAGTACCAAGCACTCAGCAAACTCCTGTTCACTCACCAGCATCTACTTCATCCAGTCCAACAATGGCACATAACCTAGCACAAAACACAGAAGAAGTTGCTACCATGATGGCAGCAGTCCAAAGGACCATGGATACGGTCAACCAACGGATGGCCGCGCATGATAAAGTCAGCTGATCTGCGACGCCCATTTGGGGCATCTGCATCTACTGTACATCCAGTCCTGGCTGCCCAGCCAAATCCTGATCTCCTTCACCACTAGAAACTCCTCAGGTCCCAGATCCTCAGGAGATGTTTCCAACAGCTTCAGCTTACAGACCTCCGGTACAACCTCCTATGGGAACCATTCCCTTCGATATGAATGAAGTTGATCCAACCATGATCAAAATTGCTAGGCTTGAGAAAGCCTTGAAAAATCCTAGGGTTTCAATTCAATTCCCGACATTGAGGACGGGTCCACTGAAGCTTCAGTCAGGTTGTCAGAAAAATTCAAAATGCCTCACATCGATAGATTTGATGGGAGCGGGGATCCGATTGTGCATGTCTGCCTGTTTTCAGATGTGTTGAGGCCCATGGGTTTATCTAGGGCACAAAAACTCTCATTATTTGGGAGGACCCTGTCAGATGTAGCGGCCATCTGATACGCCAAACTGGAGGACTCAACGAAGCAAAATTGGGAAGAACTGTCTGAGGGGTTTGTTAACCAATACTCATACAATACTCAGATAGAAGTAACAATCAATGAGCTGGAAGCAACCACTCAGAACCCCAAAGAACCTTTCATTGACTTTGTGGCAAGATAGAGGGCAAAGGCAGCCAGAATGACGAGCAGACCTTCTAAAAGAGAACAAGTCATGTTAGTGGTCCAAAACCTCGAGCTAGACATGTTGCAAAGAATGATAGTGGCACTGTTGTCCACATTTGCTTCCTTACATAAGTTACGGGTTCAAATTGAGAGCGCTTTAAAAATGGACATCATCCATAGAACAAGTGAACCTGCAAAAAAGCCATTCACTCGGAGTACCAATGCTAGTACCAGCACTATTCCGCGGCCTGCAGATGTCAGTACCATTGCTACATCATCGGCCAAGATGGTCGATCCCTTTGCTGCTGCCATAAACTCACAAATCGCACAAAATAGTCAACCTTGGAACCGAAGATCTTTTACCCCCTCCATATGAGTCCAACCCGCGCCCTCAAGGTGTTGATGGACAAGGGGCATCTCAAGCCTCTTGATCCTCGCCCTCTCCCAAACCCACTGCTAGCTAGACACGACCCAACCCAATATTGTCCTTTCCACCAACAACATGGCCATCATAAAGATTCATGCTACCGTCTACGTCATAAGATTCAGAATCTCATTGACAACAAAGTCATCACCCCTCCTAAACCAAATATGACAACCAACCCACTTCCTACACATAACCAAGTTCCTTCCCCCAGAAATATTAATCACATCCAAACCTACCACCACCTATCTTCAACCCAAGCATATATATTTACCTCGTCCCACCTACCGAAACCGGAGGTGGTTATTCCAAAAGGCACGGATATGTGCATGTTGGATCTACCCTACAAATCCAACCCAAAAGGTTGTGGCAGGAACAGAGAAAGAGGAGAGTGCATTAAAGACAAGGTTATCTGATACTTGTGTCATAGAAAAGGGGGCTTCGCTTGCAGAGGAGTATGACCCCAGTTTATACATTGTGGCCATTGATCAACCAAAACCAGTGGTCCTATTGCCAGATGTTTTCAGTGTCAATGCTATCGGGGAAGGCCAGTTAGGGCAACATCAGAATGATTGGCCTAAACAAGGCCTAAATGACTTGGCCGAACTTGAAGAGGATCTAGTTCAAATAGAAAAAGACCTAGCCAACCTCTACTTCTTTGAAGAAGATGAAACAAGCAGTGTCCAGATAGGCTGGTTGGATTCAAGTTAGTCGGAAACAAACAATGGTTGGTTTGGTGACGAAGAGCTAGATGAGGTGGAACAGACAAAAGGGGTCAGGGAGGAAAAAGATGAGACCACGTCTAGTACAGAACAAGTGCTGGAACAATTCCAGCAGGAGAGAATGGAAGAAATTCAAAGGAAGATGGCCTTGCCAGAAACCAAAACCATAGTTGGAAAGGAAAGGTATATTGCTGAGGGGCGTGATGTGAACATGCTCCAAGTAGAGTCTGATAAAAGCTTGGCCATGACTGCCGGAAAGTGGTGGGAAGATAATGATCTGAGTCATGCATACACGGATGAAGGGTGGAAATCCAATAGCCCTGACGATACGTGGTATACGGACGAAACCAATCACATGACCCGGAGTGGTTGGTACTTCAAACTTGCGGCTGTAGATCAACCAGAATCCTCTAACAAAGAGGTGGATAACACCAGAGAGAAGGACTGTGAAGACAACCTGGTTTTGAAACAGCTTAAGATGATTCAGGCAGATATCTCAATCTGGGGATTGATAATGGCTTCCCGGGAGCATAGGCAAGCATTGCTAGAGGCAATAAATCGCACCAAACTGCCTATCGACACTATCGCTGATCAACTGGTGTCATTAGTCACATCCGGCGATGTTACGCCAGTGATATCTTTCATGGATAAAGAGTTGCCACCTGAGGGTACCAACCACAACCGGCCCTTGTATGTAACTCTGGAGAGCCGAGAGCAGTGGATTCCGGTAGTATTAGTAGATACTGGATCGGCAATCAATGTGTGTCCGACATAGACTGCTTATGCCATAGGTTTGAGGCCTGTTGACTTCACACCCACAACTCAAGCTGTCCGAGCTTATGACAATACAAGCCGGGATGTCATGGGAACATGAGGTAGAATTCCATGTAATGGATGTTTCGGCTACCTTTAATCTACTGTTGGGAAGGCCTTGGCTGCATCAGATAAAAGCTGTGTCATCAACAGTCCATCAGTTAGTGAAATACCCCTTCAAATGTGGAATTGTTACGGTGTACGGTAATTCGTCGATCCACCCTCCCAGGGAACTGCCACACTAGTGTTGAAATCATACACGGGGAAGAAGATGTATTCCTCTCTGGCTTCTCACTAACAGAAGCCCGGGTAGTCCAATCTATCATGGCAGAAGTTGACAGAATCTATGTGAGTGCTTAGTCCATCTACATGATGAACAAACAGGGGCATATGCCTGGATCAGGACTAGGCAAGAGTGGCAGGCAAGGAGGCGCTGTTATCAAGGAGCTGATTCACAACCCCCACACTTTTGGGCTGGATACAAACCTACTGCTGAGGATTGGCAAAGGAAGTGGGCTGAGTTGAGATAATTTTGCCCTTGAAATTAAGCAATGGCATGTTCAATTGTCCTTATTTGAAACAATATTCAAAATTCAAGGTCAAATGTGTCACAATTAAAAAATCGGGGACTAAAGTAACACGAGTCTCAAATTATAGGAACTATTAGTGTAATTTGCCCTACTTAAAAATTAGTTATATTTTAAATTCATTTATCAAATTATGTGAAAATGTGTGTGAGTTTTTTTTTAAAAAAAAACTCGACACCTCACATAGAAAGTGTACTACACAATTATTAAATTAAATACCTTGATTAAAAACATGATTACTAAAAAATGTTACTTGCATATTTGAAAATTTGATTATTTAATCATTAGATTGTATTTGATTCACAGAATTTAAAAAGTAAAAGAGAAATAATAGGTGAAATGTAAATAAAATATAAATATATTTTATTTTTCACACACTTTTTCTCTTTATTTTATTTTTTTATTTTTTTAAATGCCTTCCCAAGTCCATGAATCAATACAATCTTAAAAATTTTCACTATTCAAAGAAATTCATAATTTCGTTGATGCTCATACGAGGTCTTATAACTCAAATCCGAGGTCTTATCGATCTGGACAAAATTTGTACTAGTTACTTGTGAGTTTGTAATTGAGTTTCATATACTTTTCTTCCTAGTAACTCGAGGGTCCTAGAATTTGGGTGAATTTATATCCAAAATTTGGATATGTGATGGAGATTGTATAAGTGAATTATAGGATTCATGTGTAAAATGAATCTTAATCATATATTAATATTTTCTGAATAATTTTCTAAATAAAATTTCTAAATTTGTAGTATTACTTTTTTTTAGTTCGTTTGTGTTAGGGAGCTTAGAGCATCCTCATCAATCTCTTAAAAATTATTTTTTAACTAATAAATTTCAAAAAATATAATTCGTTACAACAAGCGAGACACTGTTTATCGCTACTTGTTTGTTACCAGATGTCCGCCCAGTTAACCGGTCAACAGCATTTTTTTTTTTTTTTTGACATTTCTTCCAATTTTACCTTTTGTAAAGGAACATAAGAATTGTTTGGCTGGCAGCTCATCAATTTAATTAAAAAAAGAATAACAAATATTTTAATAAGATTGAGTTAGAATAAAGAGTTTGATGCAGTAGGGTGATTAGCTAAAATAGAAAAATGACTTTTTTAATTATAATTTAACTAAAAAATTTAAAGAAATTAGTGTGAACGCTCTTAGAGTTATGTCCCCGCTTTTATAATTTTTCCAAGTAGTTAATAGAATTTTCCTTGGGTGGGTGTGCATGAAAAAAAAAAAAAAAAATTTATTACTATGTTTTTACATAATTTAGAAATAAAATGCAAAACATCTTTATTTTTTAATGCGTTTTATTGTCAAATTTCTCCATTCCCAAGGTTACTTGATTACTTCTTGTGGCATTGTGCTTCTTTTTTTCCATAGGGTTTGGCATTTTTAATTTTTGATGGGAGGCACGAAACTAAACAAATATATTATACATTTAAAATTGACTCAGCAAACACAATTGAGATAATAAACTTTGAACTTCCTCCATTCAAATCCTTTCATTCTCTACCAAAATAGCCAATCTAACAAGAGGACAAGTTACTTGGTTTCCTTTACACTGTGTTTTAATTATAAATTTGGGTAACAATTTAAAATATTTTTAAATTTCTATCTAAATTCATTATCGAAATGCAACCTTAGTAATTGACGTGTGAGCATGCTGCAAAACGAAAATCTTGTAAAGCCAATCTAGCACTATCAGGTATCCGCTAACAACAAAAAGGTTGTCATCCCTAGCCTTGATACTTCTGATAATTGTAAGGGAGTCATCTTCCAAATGAAAATTAACGAAAATATTCTTATTTGAATGCAAAGCATTCCAATCTCTAAACCCACAAGCCTCCCATGTCTCAGCTCCAAATACTTATTTCCTAAAGCAGTGGATGTCAGTTTCATTACAATTCCAACACGAAGGGTAATAAACCTCTCTTAGAACTTTGTATTAGAACAACAAAGCCTTCGCATGGACAACATTTGAACATTCCTTCCAAACAGTGGCGGAGGAATGAAGGGACCAGCGGGACATGTGCCCCTCATTTTTTGCAATTTTTTTTTTTTTTTGCATATAAGAAAATTAATTAATAAATAAAAAAATTATATAGAAATACCATTTATAATTATTTTTTAATGACATTTTTTAATTTACGAAAATAATGATGGTTGTTTTAATTGAAAATAAAAAAATTACAACAAACCACATTATTATGTATGAAATCTTTTTTTTTAAAAAAATTCAGTGCAACAGTGATATCAAATCATCATTTACATGTAAACATAGTTAACCCCACTATGAAAATGAGAAACTATTGAATTGTTAATTATATTTGACAAATGGAATTGACCTTCCATGCGTTATTTTATTATTGGTTAGTGATACCATATATCGATAATAATGTGGTATCACTATTATTTATATATTATTATATAATCTATCATAAGACATACAAAACTCTTTTACATTTCCTACAATACACTAGTTATAAGTAACACCATATATTTCCAATTTTGATTTTTCACATGTTCAATTGTAAAAATAAAAATTTAAAAACTTTTATATTAAATATTTAAGAATTTGTGCTTAATACTAATTTAAAAATTATTATCTATTGTTATTAATTATGAGAAAAAAATTTTTAAAATTTTAATTAACAAATACTCTTTCTGAATTATTTTTGTGGTTCTGCCACTACTTCCAAACAAAGTATTTAATTTCATTTGAGACCTTTAATCACATTGGGTTCCAAAAATGATGCAATTGTTCTAGTTTTGACAATGACCCTTTAATTGTTCTATCCGTATTGACATAGACCTAACACAAAGGCACCCTACGCCTCAGATATAATGATAGGAAGTTCAATTTTCAATACGGTTGATCACCTCTAACAACCAAGGTTGAAAAGTACATCTGGTAAGCCACTCCAACTTCGACGACCACTTTCGACCTCCGATAACTATCTTTGGTAATCATCTTTTGCTTTCAATTACATATGGCCATTGAAATTTGTGAGTATCTATATTATGTTTGGCACGTGGCAAGCTCTACGGGATTCACGTCATTATCATCACACATCCATGTGGCAAACCCCTGAGGCATCACGATGAGTTAGGGTTGTATGCCTAGCCTAAGCGGACGCATGCACACTATGTATGAAAACAAGGCCAGAACTCACTTTGATAGAGCTAGCTCACCTAGAGCTCTCCATGGCCCTTCATAACTCAAGAAATATATTCTCTATCCACTCACCCCAGCTCCATAGCAACATAGTTGGACTCTTGGCTCACCCATGTTCGGCTCACCTATGTTTACTTAACTGCTTAGATTGAACCCTTAGCTCACCCATGCATTCACCCTCTTGGCTGCCTAGGTTGGGAGCAGAACCTAGGCACTCCGGCTTGGGATCATTGGAGGATTGTGGATTGGAGGCTAAGATCTCAAGATCGTCAAGGTCGTGTAGCTGTCTCCCTGCAGTGACAGCTCTCCCTTTGACCTAGTTTAAAGAAAGGGACGTTGACCTTACACTTATATCTGATGCACATATGATACGCCTCTCAATATATCATACCTACAGCTGTAGCTTCTATGATGCAACCTTCCCAAGGACTTGAATCACAGGACACAGCTAGTAGGGCTGATATCTCTCTCTTGTCGAGTCAAAGAGAACTCGCCACCTGTCTTGAGGTTGCTTGGGCTCCAATACTCCTGGAGTCTATATAACTGCATCATAAGTGCAGCCGCAATAATACAACAAGAGCAACAAGAATTCACATAATGTACACTAAGTGTTCAAGGTCTCTCACTACCACCCATTTCCTCTCTTAGCTTGCCTTGGTCTTCTCATTTTCCACCTCCGGTGATCTCGGGCCATTGAAGTGCCTACCATCTTCTTAGAGGTCAACGACTAATCGCCTCTAATCTTTATCACCCACATTATACTCCACTGGGGAAGAGTGGTGCCCACTTCACATGGCACCCAAAAAGAACACTGGAATTGACACAACAACATTCTAAAGTGGCGGTAGGGAGACTCTAGTGGAGACCTTGGAACACAACCCCGACGGCTTTCTAGAGGAATAATCCTCTCAATCGACCATAGAGGAACAACTCCGTGCATTGGCTAAGAGTGTCACCTCTTTCCAACAGAACCAAAAACTTTTGATGGATGTCTTCCTAGCCTTACAAAGGACACCCACACTTCCATCATCATCTAACCTCCTTTCATCGTCACAGAATGACGTTCCGCCATCAACTCAGAATGGTTCAGAGGCTAAACCCGTTCCTTGAAACAACTTGCAAAACCAAGCAGGAGGACAGACAATCGCTCCGCACCTCCCATTGCCTCCAAGCCAAGCACCATTGCTACAAGTTGGTTTGGTCGGCGGAATTCCTGCTGCAATGGTTTCAACTTGCTCTCCAACTCTCCCACCAGACCAGGTTCCTTCAGTCCAGGCCCTAAAATTGGACGAAGTGAAAGAACACATAAATAACCTACTTCAGACAAACAAAAGTCATATCCCTACCTTTCTAGAACTAGACCTCCGTTCCCCTTACCCTATTCATATCGTAAGTCTTCCATATCTGGTAGGGTACACTATACCAAAGTTTGTCCCGTTTTGACGGACGAAAAAGGAACGCTAGGGAGCACGTTTCACGCTTTCTCGAGGCCCTTGGTACCCACCGAGAAGACTAAAACCTCCGCATGAGAGAGTTCTCCAAGTCCCTCACAGATTGGGCGTTCTTATGGTATGCCAACCTCGCCGTTGGCTCTATCTCTTCGTGGGAGGACTTGGTGAAAAAGTCCTATATCAAGTTCTTTTACGTTGAAGAAAGGCTAACCACCCTTCATCTTATGAGGGAAACACAACTACTTGGGAAAAACATCTTTGTTTATGTCCGCCGCTTCAGGGAAAAAGCAATAGGCATTCAAGACTCGATGGAAGAACACCAACTGGTGTCAATGTGCATCGAAGGGATGCTCACGACTTACAAGCTCCAGTTGGTCAACCACCACTTCCCTGACTTTTCTGCCTTATGCGTTGCAACTTGAAACATAAGTGAAACAGTAAGATCGGGGGTACGAACAGAAGCTCCACAACCTCATTCATGGCAGGCAACGCCACCTCCATCTTCCTCATGAAGGCCTAATCGACGCAACCACGCCGTATATGCAGCGGAAGGTTCCTCTGGAAGAAGAACAAATCTCCAAGCAAAAAAGAGAAAATTTGATCAAGTTCTCCCACCGCTGCCCGTCTCGGTGGATGAGGCACAAGCACTCCTTAATGCCTGGGTAGAAGATGGAAAAGTTCATCTCCCTGAACCAAGGCAACCTGTCACCAAAAAGGATCAAGCATGAGCTGACTATTGCATATACCACTGTTCCGTCAAACATCTTACCATTGAATATTGGGCACTCAGATCTCTAGTTCAAAAGATGGTGGCTGACGATGCTTTGGAACTACCTCGTCACGCAAGCAGAGGATGTCTTGAAAGATCCTCTACCTTGTCACAAAGACAACAGCAAGACGGTCATGATGTTTTCATATTATGACGAGATGAAAGAACCAATGGTGTGTAAGCCTCTGAGCTCATAGCTCCCACTTGTCTAGACTTCGAGACCAGACGCGCGATAGCACTTAAGAAATTGACAAAGTTCAAATGGTTCTTCAACCAATTCAGTTTGTCTAAAACAACATGTTTTGAAGCTACGAAGGCCTTTTTAAGACATGCAGAGCAAAATGGTGAGGCATGCATGAGTGTAAGTAGATCGGTTAGGAAAGTGTTTAGAGATAACTCCTTGGCAATAACCTTTACCGAGGCATATAAGCAAGTATCATTCCCACACAACCGTCATTTCTACGTTCCAGTGTTCATCAATGAGATGGAGTTTTAAAGAGGATTCATGGATGAAGGGGCTTCACTCAATGTAATGCCCTATTCTACTTTCCAAGCAGTCGGGATCTCACAAAAACACCAAGTTAGACAACCAATTTCCATCACCGGTTTTGGAAATCAAAAAATTAAAACCATAGGGCATGTCCAATTAGACTTAGCAGTAGGACCAATCTGCTTCACCACTAAGTTCCATGTCACAAAAGTAGAGACGACCTATTAGGCCCTCTTAGGGAGAACTTGGCTCCACAAAAATGCCGCGATCCCCTCCACCTACCATCAATGTGTCAAAGCCATTAACAACAACGAGGTAGTAGCCATAACTGGCTCTTAGAAACCTTTTCGGGTAGATAAAGCTCACATGGCGGACGTAGTGCTTTACAATCATGTTGATGAGAATTAAACCCCCTTGCTGCTTTGAGGAACTCCCATACCGAACTGGGATGACCTCTCTAAAGAAGATGCATCACCACCTCGCAGAAAGATGTTCGCCAAGTTAGAGCCCTCAAAAAAGCTCCTTAAAGTGACCAGGCTTCAAACAGGGGATGGCAGAGTGGTATACCATTTATGACGGTCCCTAGGGTTGGCAAATGCCACCAATTGCAACCCCCAGCTAGACGCAGTAGCAACCACCTGTCATGAACCAAATGAAAAAGATCACCTTTGCTGCGCTCTATCTACACTGGCCTTACACCCTCAAAGGGCAAAGAATTAAAAAAAAAACAAGGACAAGAGAAACAGAATGGAAAAAAAAAAAAAAAAAAAGCCATGGTTCCTTCAGTAATAGAAAAACATTTTGACAAATCCAATGGTCCTTCAACAAGTCACTTGGATAGAGTTGAAGGCTCAAATGTTGAGTCCCTCACTAAGGCAGCCATTTCATCCCTTGACCAAGCCCTCGCTAGCTTGATTGCAATCCCAACGAAAGATGGGTTACAAGAGGTTAAGCCTACTCTAGAGTGCTTACAAGATGGTCCCTGGCCCCAAAAGTAAGAACTGGAAGACATCAACATAGAACCCAACGGAAAACCCAAGCGTCCTATCTTCATTTGCAAAGATTTTCCAAAAGAACAGAAAGAGCCCCTTATTGAGTTAATCAAGAAATATTTGGACGTTTTTGGATGGACATATAAAGAAATGCCATGCCTGGACAAAGACGTTACCATGCACCGCTTGAACGTCATCCCTCTGGCTCGCCTAGTCAAGCAAGGTGTAAGATTTTATAAGCCTGAGGTAGAGCTCAACATCAAAGATGAAGTGGTGAAGCTGCTTGGAACGGGATTCATCAAACAATCTAGCACCCCATATGGCTCTCTAGTATCGTCCCAATGATAAAAAAGAATGGACAAATTAGAGTTTGTATCGACTTCAGAGACCTGAACAAATCTTATCCCAAAGATGAGTTCCCATTCCCAAACATAGACACCTTGATTGATTCAGCAACTAGGCACCATATGTTCTCATTCATGGATTGGTTTAGTGGTTACAACCAGATCAAGATAGCTCTAAAGGACGCCCCCAAGATGACATTTCGCACTCTCATACGTAACTTTTTCTATAGCGTAATGTCTTTTGGATTAAAAAACGTGGGAGCAACATACCAAAGAGATATGACAGTTGTCTTCCACGATATATTGCACAAAATCTTAGAATGTTACATTGATGATTTGGTGGTAAAATCCAAAGAAGAAACCAGTCACCTCTAAGTCCTCCAAATAGTCTTTGAACGTTGTAAGAAATACAGACTTCGAATGAACTCGTTAAAGTACGCATTCGGAGTCACCGCCGACAAGTTCCTTAGCTGCATTGTTCACCGCCACGGGATAGACCCCGACCCAGCAAAGGTCGCTACCATCAGAAATATGCCACGACCAACAAATCTAGATGAGCTGAGAACCTTTCTTGGTTGGGCATCTTATTTGAGACGGTTTATCCCTGCTATCGATGAAATAACACAACCCTTCAACTCATTGCTAAAGAAGGATCTCAGGTTCACGTGGAATGAGGAGCACCAACAAGTATTCGAAGAGGTAAAGTTAGCTTTAACTTCCTATCTCTTCATGACTCCTCCTCAATCGGTGAGGTCTTTACTCCTCTACATCACTTCCACGCTGAAGTCAGTTGGAGCTTTGCTCACCCAGGAAATAGACGGACTCAAACAGCCTGTACACTACATAAGTAGAGTTATCCAAGGGGCTGAAGTCTGATACTCCCTCATTGAGTGGTATTACCTCGCCCTAGTTTTCACCACCAAAAAGCTCCGACATTACCTCTTTTCTTACCCCATCCATCTCATGACCAGGACTGATCTTATCCGATTCCTCCTCACTAGACCAACTCTCTCGGGTAGGCCGGCTCGCTGGCTCCTCTCGTTAGTAGAATATGATATCACATGTAAAGCTCCTAAGGCCATTAAGAGCCAAGCGCTAGCCGACCTCCTGGCTTACTTCCCCAGTAGAGAACATGAGCCGCCCTCGGATGAACTACCAGGAGATGAGTTCCAAGCCGTTGAAGTAAACGCTAAAGGAGAATGGAGTTTAAGCTTTGATGGATCATCCACTTCCAAAGGGAGAGGAGCTGGAATAGTCCTTACTTCCCCAAATCAAACTGAAGTCAATTTGTCATATAAACTGGATGTCAGATGCTCTAACAATGGGAAAGAGTATAAAGCCCTAATACTAGGGTTTATGGCGGCACTCCATTTAGGAGTAAGTCTCTTATGTATCAAAGGCGACTGTAATCTGGTGGTCAAGCAGACCAATGGAGACTATGCTATCAAAAAGTCCCCTCTGGCTTCATACAGAACCATCGTCCAAAGGTTGACAGACAAATTCGATATGGTAAGGATAGAACACGCTCCTTACTCCAACAATCGCCACTCAGACACCCTCGCCACCTTGGCCTCTAAGGTAGAATTCTCAGAAGAATCAACCAAGATAAAAGTTCTGAAATGCTTCGTGTCGTGCTCAGTAACAACTATCTTCCCTGAAAAAGAACCCATCGACTGAAGAGCCCCAATCTTCGACAAGCTCTGTGCCCCTTCAGGTAAACTACCTTTGAGTGAGACCAAACACTTTACAATTTACCAAGGAGTCCTCTACTACAGAGGGCCCGGTGGTTTATTGGCACGATACATCAACCTTACCGAAGCCAAGTCCAAGTTAGAAAGGGTTCACAACCGCTTTTGTGGGACAGGAGATGTAAGCATCTACAGGAGGCTACAACGACAAGGATATTATTGGGCTACCATGGCCAAGGAAGCGAATGACCTTCAAGAGAAGTGCACCAAATGTCAGGAGTTCTCTCCAAAGGCTAAATGCAACTTCACAAAAATCACCTCTGACTGGCATTAGGTATATATAGATTACCTCAAAGAAGAGTCATTGCCACCGGACCGCTCCGCAACTACAATAATCAGGAAGCGAGCTCTGAAATTCTTTTTGCAAGAAGGGCAACTTTTCAGGCATGGCTTCGATGGGAAGCCATTACGTTGCTTATCAGGAGCAAAAATCCATAAGGTTTTGGAACTTGTTCATGGATCAGAGCACCAAGGTGGAGCTAAGCTATTCCAATATCTCTTACATACAGGCTATTATTGGCCTACCATAGAGGCAGGCGACAAAATGTATACCAAACGTTGCAAACCTTGCCAACTCCATGAAAATCTCATTCATATACCCGCCACCGATTTGCATAGTTCAAGCTTATCATGGCCCTTCCATATGTGGGCTATGGATCTTATTGGCCCCATCTCCCCACCATCAAGGGGACATATATGGATTGTGATGGCTACAGAGACCTACACTAAATAAGTAGAAGCCATCTTCCTAAAAAAGGCAACAGGAGCCGCTATCTCCAATTTCATCCGAGAATTCATCATATGTCATTTTGGTATACTCGGAGTAATCCTTTCAAATAATGTGACACCTTTTGTCAACTGCCAAGTCGGACAACTCTTGGTCTCCTACGACATCACACACCATAAATCAACGACTTACTATCTCCAAGGGAATGAGCAAGCTAAAATAACCAACAAAACACTCCTTAGAATCTTTTCAAGGACTCTTCAAGGATTATCAAAGGGATTGGGTGCATGTGCTCCTAGTGGCGCTCTGGGCTTACAGAACATACAAAAGAAGGTCAACTCAGATGACCCCGTTCTCGTTGGTATACGGCACGGAAGTAATTCTTCAGGTGGAAATTGCTATACCTTCAGCTCGTATGGCCCTCCGAAGTGGAGCTACTCTAGACTCCAGACCCTTAGAATTGGAGATCTTTCATGAAAGAAGAGATAAGGCCCAGGCTAACCTCAAAGTTTACCAAAGTTGCATAGCTTGAGCCTATGACACTTTGGTACACCCCAAATAATTCCAAGAAGGTGATTTGGTACTTCGTGTTGCACCTCATGTCATGGGGGGAACCTCTACCCACAAGTTCACCCCCAAATGGCAAGGACCCTACATAATAAGAGAGGTTAACGAGAATGGTTATTATAGAATTTCTAAATCAAACTCACAAGCTCTCTTGAGCCCTATCAATGCCAAGTGGCTAAAAGCCTATTTTCCCTAAAAATGCGGAATCACCCCTAACGAATTTTCCTATTACTGATGTAATCAAAATGGCGATGTAAGGCATCGACTTATGCTTATGATAAAGAAAAAAATCATTTGCTATCTCTATTCTCATTACACTTTATGCAACTACTAACAATCACTTTAAAAATTATATATATAAAGTAATTGAGGTTTTCTTTTTTATTACAAAAATGTTAGCTTAACTCTCCATGACATAAACCCTCAACTCTCCAACACTTGAAACCTCTCAAGTCATCTAACTTGGACTTATTTGGCTACCCAAGTCAAAAGCCTCCCCTTCTACACTGACAAGCTGAGCCTCTACAACGGCTCTCCTCTCCCTCAAACTCGAAATCGCTAAGTCTACATCTGTCAGCACCTTAGTCGCTTGCTCAAACTCCACTACGACCTTCTCCCTAGTCGACATCGACTCTATCAAAAGCTTGTCCATTTCTACTAGCTCGGCCTCGAGCCAGTGATTCTTCACTTAAGCTTCCATACGAGACAAACTCTCTCTAAGCCAGCTCACCTCAAACTTATGCCGCTAAAGCTCTGCCACAACAACCCGAAATGACTGAAAAGTGTCAACATAAGTCTCTGAAGTAAGGCCACAAAACCCTTTAAGCATATCAGAAAATGCTTTTAACAAATAGCTTCGTAAGAACACAGCTTCCAAACACATGAAGGTGCTTGGCCTGTGATCAAAAATGAAGTTCAACCTAGGCAAATACTCTCCTCGTACGCCAAAAAATAGTACCTTAGGATCAAGAACCCGTTCTCTGTTGTCAGGCCCTGCCAAGATGAGTCACAGTAAACTCACCATCCATGGAAGGTAAACTCCCTTGACCGTCACAGCCAACGCTAAGAGCAATAATCTCATTATGAACATAACTACCACTCTTACCAAGTGGCAAACTAGTAGTAACTCCAGACAAAATAGGCAAAGTACCAGGCTGAATATCCACTAAAGGAAGGCTAACCTGAGCACCAACTGAAGGCAAATTGGGACAAGCATCAACACATTTCAAACTGCTACTCCAACCAAATTAAGAGACGGTGGGGACTCCACAAGAAGGCAGACAAGACTGAACATCAGCCAAAAGCAACTGACCAGTTGGATCATCACCATCAACTTCCCCAAGACCAACTGAATGTGACACCGGTTGACCAAACTGCAGCAGATGAGGCACAAAGGTTACTCTATCTTCAACATATGGCGCAGCAACTCGAGATCTCATCTTATCAATAGGAACATCTGCTTGCTCAGATGTAACCCTAGCAACATCACCATCCCTTGCATTCAGATTAGCCTCTAAGTTATCCCTATTGCTATCATCACGTTCAAAATCACTAGAATCGTTAGCCTTAGTTTGTCTCCACAACCAACGACACAGAATCAAATCATCAATAGAATTCTCCTCTTCAGAAGGCGTACATGCCGCCCTAGGCACACTAGAAATATCATGAAGGATGGCTGACCTCTATACCTAAAGAAACAAAAAGTTTAATTTCAAAGCACAAAAAAAAAAAAAAAAAGAAGAAGAAGAAGAAGAAGAGCATAACAAGGAAGGAAATAAAGAAAAACAGAGCAAAACTAACCTTCATTCTTTGGGAAAGCTCACCCCTAGACAGGCTCAAGCGCCTTTTAGCCACACGCACTTCCTCTTGAAAACCATCCGCGGCTACCACCTTCGCCTGACTTAACACATCGAAGAGCAATTCTAAGTGCGCAAATTGGGTTAACTCACCCTTAGTCGCCTCAGTCTTGCCCTTCACGCGCGACTGACATAATTTGTTATCCGACGAGATGCACACAACCTCAAAGTCTCCAATATCTCCTTCGAGAAACTTTTGAAATGCGGCAAAGGTCTCCCTCCAATAATGTCGCCAACAAGCTAATACCCTACTTACGCAATTAGCTCTCGCCCGAATAAACTTTCCACACTTTCGAAGCCGTGAAGATAAGTATGGTAGAAGAACTGCTCAAAAGTAGTGGCAACAGGAAGAACCACACCAAAAGTAGGCACCCCCTGATCAAATTCGAATTGGCGAGCCACTCTTGCTGGATTATAGGACACAGAGCCATAAGCACCTCCCACAAAATACGGCAAGGAACATGAAAGGAAGGTACAAGCCGTCATCGTCTCAGCAATACTTAATCGACCACCAAAACCCACATCGGAATCTACTGAATCATACATCTGAAAAGAAGCCACCCCAACAATAGGTAGAACATACAGACAAGCCATAAACTCGTTCTCATCATCAAAAACATCCATCAAAGGCCCACAAATGCGCGCCCTATACCACTTGGCAACTTGGTGCTCTCGCCCCTCCCCAAGCTCAAAATCTGTCGGCCTAAAGATAAATCTAAGAAATCGCTCATATAAGAACATCTGAAGGAAAGAAGTCGATATATAACTAATAAAATCATACTGACCCTTCGACTTCTCCGCCCCAACCTGATACATATCTAGTCGCTTGTATATAGTCCCCAAAAACAATGGCCTAAGTGAAACCTAAAGGCCAGCCGCCAGATAAGCAGCAATATCAAACACGAATGAGTCTATGCCATCCTTGGGCGGCCCTTCCAAGATATATCGAATCAACCAGTATGAAAGGAAAGCGGCAAGGTAAGTGGAACTATGCTTATACTTCTCATATCTGGGCCCATTTACCTCTTCTTCCCCTACTTTGGTTCCTTCATTCGGAGACGGGTTCAAGTCCCGATACCAATGTCATAGCCACCCCCCAAAAGTATTCTTACAATGTTCTCAACGCTGCGGACCAATGTACTCCCCTCTTTTGTCATAGCCGCTCAATAGGAATCCCGTTTCTGAAAATGAGGCTTTTAGAGTAGATATAATCTTTAGATGACTCGGGGCAGATATATTAACAAGAGGATTTGCTATACCAAGCAGCAGTAAACCCTTCAAAGCGTAAACATCCTCTAATGTAGGTGTCAATTCTTCCCATCGAGTAACAAAGGTGTGAGAACTGGAACTCCAACGAGAAAATGCTACACTTAACCATGATGGTTTCTTCTTCACATTTAGCCTAATATTTGCCACTATGGCACCATACAAGCCAGCATTCTTTAAAATCTCCTTGAAAGAATGATCGATTAGCACCTCTTCAGCCCAAGTATCAAAACCCTTACCATTCTTAGTGAAAGCGTAACTATCATAAGCTGGAAATGCATACGGGTAAAGGTCACGCTCTATGTGCAACCGCATAATAGACTCGGAAGCTATCATCCCCTCCGCCCCCTTTTTTGCCTCGGGTACTCCCAACAAAATCTGAGATGGATTAACAGTTCCATTGTCCTTCAATTGTTGCCAGAACTTATCCCCAACTCCAAAGTAAGGAGCACGGAACCAGTGCTCGACAGAAGGCACTTCGGAAGCCTCTTCCCCACTTGCCTTGCTTGGTAACTTCTTGATGGCTTTCTTCGACAGACACACAACAGCTTTCCTCTTCATCTTGTACAATCAATCTCTACGTACATCATGCCAAATTACAACAAGTTTCGTATACACGAATCATATTTGCACAATATATATATATATATATATATATTTAATTACTTAATTAATCAATTAATTAAAATAAATAAATAAATAAATAATATAAAAAAGTCTTCCAAATCTAGCTCTCTTCAAATTTAACTCTTAAGTTCTCTCAAATCCCTGAAACGAGCTCTCTAATTTGATTGGCTCAGCTAAATTCTTTTTATAACTTTCTAAAGTCACCAAGTTCCTAACTCCTAGCATGGGGCGGACCAAATTTTGGTTCTGGCTCCTCAACATGTGGCGGATCAAAGTTGCAGCTCCCCCATATGGCGGACAAAGTTCCTGGCTCTCCTAATTCTTGGCTCACCAATGTGTGTAGCTCTAAATGCACTATGTGATGATGACTCCAAATATACCTTCATTAATTTTTTCGTCTCTCCAAGTTCATAGCTATTTTATTATTCTTAGAGCTTTCCAATTTATAACTCTCTAATATTTTATTAGTATTTTTAGAACCCTCCAATTTTATAATTCTCCAATATTCTATTATTACTTTTAAAAGCTCTCCAATTTTATAGCTCTGTAATATTTTATTATTATTTTTAAAGCTACCCAATTTCATAACTCTCTTATCATTCTTAGAGTTCTCCAATTCATAGCTCTCCAATATTTTATTATTATTTTTAGAGCTCTCTAATTTTATAACTCTCCAATATTTTATTATTATTGTTAGAGCTCTCTATAAGGGTTCATAGCTCTCTTATTATTCTTAGAGGTCTCCAACTCATAGCTCTTAAATATTTTATTATTATTTTTAGAGCTCTCCAATATTTTATTATTATTGTTAGAGCTCTTTAAGGGTTCACAACTCTCTTATTATTCTTAGAGCTCTCCAACTCATAACTCTTAAATATTTTATTATTATTTTTAGAACTCTCTAATTTTATAACTCTCCAATATTTTATTATTGTTGTTAGAGCTCTCTTTAAGGTCACAGCTCTCCTAGTATTTTCATAGCTCTCTTATTATTCTTAAAGCTCTCCAACTCATAGCTCTCTAATATTTTATTATTATTTTTAGAGCTCTCGAATTTTACAACTCTCCAATATTTTATTATTATTGTTAAAGTCACAACACTCCTAGTATTTTCATAGCTCTCTTATTATTTTTAAGTGCTCTCTAATCTCATAGCTCTCTAATATTTTATTATTTTATTTTTAGAACTCTCTTCAATTCTTCGGCTCTCCACTAAAATAAAGATCTCTAATTTTGGCCCTCCAAGTGCCTCATCAAAATTTTTGGCTAAGTATAAAGACCATATGATGGCTCACCACCAAAAAAATTCTATTATTTTTTATTATTTTATTTTATTTATCAAAAAAATAAATAGGTAAATTAATTAATTAATTACTTAATTAATTAAATTGAGATTGAAACCATACCTAGACAGTTTGATCCCCAATTATGCAAATCACAACAGAGGTAGAAGCTCCAAAAGTATATCAACAGTTCTTGGCTCATTGGCAAAAATACCCAACACCCCATTCTCCCTTCAAATTCCTCGCTCGCTTCTCTCTCTAAAGCTTCACCCATGGCAATAACCCTTTGAAACCCTAGCCTCACTGAATCAAAGGGATCAAAACCCTGGCCCTACTCTGGTGTTGGCTCACACACCTTCACTTTTGCAGAATCTTCAATCAAGATCCAAACCCACTTCCTTCATTTAAAAACCTGATTTCAAAAATCGGCAACATAGGAACCCAACCCCAACAATAAACCCAGAACCAAAACTCCAAAACCCACACCTTGAGTCAATAGCACAAGCGACACCTCCCCCTATCACACTTCGCAACACCCTTGCAGCTCACCAACGGCGACCTCCACAACTCACCGACACCTTTTTTTTTCTCCTTTCTCTCTCTAACAACTCATCTCTCTTCTCCCTTCGTGACTTTGGAGCTTGACCCACTCCCCCTCTTTGATTCAAGACCTAAAGTTAGTAATACAAAAACCTAACCCTTTACAGCCCGACTCAACAATAGTATGAGAGAAGCCGTGGCTCTTTCACACCACACAACCCCTCTTGCACTGTCGGATCTCGCTTTGTGGCTCGTCGGTGGCAACCTTTTTTTTTTTTTTTTTTCCCTCCTTCACGGCTGTCGACACCCTTCCTCTTTCTTTTCTCTCTCTAAAAACCCAGAATCCCAGAACCAAACTTAAAGGGAGAAAGAGTATACAAAAACCCAGAACCCAACTTGGAGTGAACGAATATGGAAAATCCATAATCAAACTGGGAGAGAAAAGTATAGATAAACCTAGAATCACTAAACAACTTTTTAGTGGTACATTTACCTAAGACACCAAGTTACGGGTAACCAAGTCAACAAAACACCCTGCCATACCTTGGGTAAATAGAGAAGACGTGGAAAGCAATCGGAAAATACAAAGCTCCTATCTGATCTAGATTTTAAATATATATATAAAAAAAAAAGTTAAAAGGAGGAGACATGGGAAGTAATCGGAAAACACCAAGCTCCTATCTGATCTAGATTCAAAAAAAAAAAAAAACCCTCTGTACAATGGGTAAAAGGAGAAGATGAAGGAAGTGACCGGAATACACAAAGCTCCGATGAAATTCAAAATACACAGAATACATATTTCTGTAAAAATGAGAGCTACCTATTCGAGTGGGTTCAAACTATACCCATAATAATAATAATAATAATAATATACATACATATCGAGGTTGTACCTTCCCAAGGTAGAATCCTTAAATTAATCAAAAACTCTCCATGCTCAGAGGAAACATTAAAAACAGACGTGATCGCTCATGGCTCATTAGTGCAGAAACCTTAAACTTTCCGAAAAGTCACTTTACCGCAGGTAGTAACAACTACAAAAGCTACCATGCGCAGCTCCAAATCAGCAGCTATTAATGGTCCGTTTTAAACCAATAGCTACGACTTCAATTGGTGAGTTGTCTTCTCCATGGATTACTCATTCCCAACGTCTTCATGAAAATGCAAAAGTTAGTAAACTTACATCCTCCTTCCCGATGCAATCTCTTTATAAGAGAGCAAATACAAAACAACAACACAACAAAAAAAGAAAAAAAAAACTCAAGCAAATTCATATTCAATTGCTAACACTCTTCACTCAACTTCAAGAACCTATTCTCTCTAACAATGGCTTCTGGAGGAACAACAAGGCTCCAAACTGGAGAGATTTGTAACAACCCCATACTGTTTACCGAAAATTTACCGAATTACGTACTGATTACTGCTAAACTGGACTGCTTATGACTAATAATTGAACTAACTGAGGTACTGGACGGGCCGATTGAAATCGAAACTGAAATTGAATAAGTTTATCTATTATATTGCATTTCTATCTGTTTGATTGATTGATTATCTGTTTGAGTTTATGTGTTTAAACTGCTAATTGAAGGCCCTATCGGCGGCCGAATTAGAAACCGTTTAGAGTTTTGGAATCGGTAGAATATTTGTGATTTAATGGTATGTTTATCTGAAAATTGATTAGGAATGATTGAATTAGATTTAAATGAATTAATTACAAGTTGTAGCTTATCTACCAAATTGCCATGGTTAGTGGACATTTGTTTATTGATTTTCAAGAGCCTTCTTACACCCAAACAAACACTTAATCAGCCCCTATTTTTGAATCTAGCCGACCATAGTTAGAGAGAGAGAGAGAGATTTGAGCTCATCTTGTGAATTGCTAGAAGAACTTGAAGATTTGTAACATAGATTGCTAATTTGAGCTTGCAAGACTTGTAATTGAGACTTAGGTAAGAAAATCCATCTTTTTCTTGTTGTCTTGAGCTTCATCTTGCATGTTCTAGGCTCCATTGTAGAATCAAGCCATGATTTAGTGCATAGAGGTTGAATTATGCTTGAATTCATGCATGCATGGCCATTTTGGTGCATTTTGAAGTGGAATTCATGATGGATTGTACATGCATGCTCATGTTTTTGTTAAAGTCCATGTTTTCATTTTGTTTTCCAACTATTGAGCTCAATTGAGCAAGAATTGAAGCTTGATTTTGGTTTAAAGTTCATGCATTGCATGGTTTGAAATTGTTCTTGAAAATGGGTTTGAAAAATGGTTTTAATTGACTCACCTTTGGGGCTTGAATTCACAAATTGGCTTTTGAAACTTGTTATTCATTGTTTTGGGATGTATTTTCCAGAATTTGGGCCCAAGAGGTCGAGAATTGGGTTGAGAATGCTTGGTTTGAGCTTGGAAGGCAAATCTGGAAATTCCAGATTTGGCTTCTTCGCTCGAGCGAAGGATTACTCGCTCGAGCGAGCACCTTTGTCCAGGGCTCCGCTCGAGCGGGCATCGAGCGTGGTATCGCGCGTAAAAATCGAGCATCCAGTACTTTTACTGTTTCATCAGACCGCTCGAGCGAAGGATTGTTCGCTCGAGCGAAGCCTTTGATTTTGCAACCTCGCTCGAGCGAAGGAAGGCTCGCTCGAGCGAGACCCCTGTTTTCAGCAACTTTTGAAAGATGCCTTCCAACTGTATTTTTGCACCCTCATCTCATCCTAGGCATTCTTAGGCCTAGTTTAAGACATCTTAATGAGGATTTAGATGTAGAACCACACCGAGGAAATTTAGGGATTTAATTATCATCCTCCCCGACTGTGAAACTTAGTGTGTGTTCTATTTGTTAACTGTTTAGGGTTGGCTCTCGGGGACGCGCTCTAGCTGCTATTAGCCAAATCTCTGTGAGTAACGATTGTGTAAAGATATGTTCAAAATGGTTATCTTTTGAATACCGAACTGAACTGTTTATTGAACTGATATTATTTACTGAATGAATGTATGTCCTGTATTCTGAACTGTATTGTGGCATCCTTAGCACTTACTGTCTACTGTGACTGTTACAGAGCTCTGTCGGTTCTCTTGTGGAACCATACTGTTTACTGGTTGATGGCCATCATTACTGTTGGGTCTGTTAAGACCCGGTCCTTTTGGACCTACTGTTTATAGGCTAATGGGTGTACCACATATGACTGATTGACTGAAATACTGAAAGACTGAAATACTGTTTAATGAACTGTTTTCATTACTGTAAGGACATTCATTCATAACCTCTTTACGCTTTATGTTATTTACTGGGCTTTAGCTCACTGTTTATATATATATATATATATATATATGTAGGTTCTCAGCAGCCAGACCGGAGCTAGGAGCGTGGGTTGGACCCCAGTTTTGTCAACCCAGCCTATGTGCCTCACTGCGAGGTTCCGAGTCGCCATGCTATGGCTTGGGGTGTTTTTGTGTTCCCCATCGGTCTCCTTACTGTTTTGTACTACTGTATAGACTGTCTACTGTTTTACTGTACTGTTATCGAGGGATTAGGTCCCCGTACTGAATGTTCGTATATGATTGTATAGACTTTACTGTTCGGAACCGTATGAATGCATGAGAAATGTTTTTGGCATACAGGTTTTCACAGCTCAATGGACACTAGTTACTTACTGTATTGGCTTCCGCCAGGCCCTGTACTCTGTTTAACTGTGTTACTGTTCAGCAGGCCTTCGGTAATCTCGGATTACTGGCCAGTTACGGTGCTAAACCCATAGGGCCGGGTTTGGATCGTGACAAGATTCAAACTACATAGCTTCAAACTACAACTCTAGAGCTTCAAGCTCCACTTTCACTCACCTCTGGCCAGTGAACAACAAGGCTCTAAACTGGAGAGGTTTAAACTACATAGTTTTAAACTTCAACTCTAGAGCTTCGAGCTCCACTCCCACTCACCACCGCCTTTTGGTGTGTGAGTTCTTTTGAAGAATGCTCTCCATGCCTCCATGGCAATTCCAAGGTTCGCTATTCGAATACCATTGGATCCAGCACCCAACATCTCCATATACGATCGTAGAGGTGTCGAAAGAATTTCGGGATAAAATAAGGGGATGGTACAAGGCATTAATGCTCCCAAATCTCTACACAATACCACTATCCTACACTTGGTTCTTGCCAAACCAAGAAGGCAACCTCACCCTCCAAGGATCAAACTGCCAGGCAATACAAATGCTGATTTGACACTTCGAGAGGATCCGAATCAACATCCTCTCACAAAGACCGACAGAGAGGGATCTGGACCACCACATCTCCATCATGTCAGCACCGTTGGAAAACCCAAATGAAGATTTGGGACTCGAATGGGACATAGAGAACTTCACAGACCTCAACTTAGGAGAAGAGAGCATTCTCCGTAGCGCTCCACCAAGCATTCCCCACAACACTCTGCTCAACATCCTCTTCTTCAACACTGAGGGCGCCGCTCGCCCTAACTTCCTCCAGCACTATATACACCTACACTCTTATGGACGCTTCCATCTTGTCATCATTACAAACACGAAAAGAGAAGAAAGTGGAGCTCAGTTTATGAGTCAAATTATAGGCTACTCCAACATCAAGACCATGAACTCACCTCCCAGCGGCATGGAAAGAGTGACGAGTGGGATTTGGTGCCTATGGAATGAAGCTGAAATCTTATGTGAAGTAGTAGAGATCCCATGGAATAAGGTTATAGCCCAACAAGCCCACATTTTCGTCCGACTTGTTCGTACCAGATGAAATTAAAATGTGAATTCTCTACGAATGGGATTTAATGCCTATGGAATGAAGCTGAAATCTTATGTGAAGTAGTAGAGATCCTATGGAATGAGGTTATAGCCCAACAAGCCCACATTTTCGTCTGACTTGTTCGTGCCAGATGAAATTAAAATATGAATTCTCTATGGGTAATAAAATAATCTCCCTTTGATTCAAAAGAAATCAAATTTTATTAATTGCATGACTTATATTTTTGACATCTTTGTCATATATGTACAAACACTCTCATGAGAATATCTCTACAGGGGGCATTAATGTGGGTATTTATATTATGCTTAACACGTGGCGAGCCCTACGAGCGTCATGTCATCACCATCACACATCCACGTGGCAGACCCCTGAGGCACCACAATGAGTTGGGGTTGTATGCCTAGCCTAAGCGGGGACATGAACACCACCAAGCATGAAAACAAGGCCACAACTCATTTTGATAGAGTTGGCTCACCTAGAGCTCTCTATGTCCCTTCATAACTCAAGGAATATATTCTCTACCCACTCACCCCAGTTCTATAGCAACATAGTTAGACGCTCGGCTCACCTATGTTTACTTAGCTGCTTAGGATGAGCCCTTGGCTCATCCATGCACTCACTTTTTTGGCTGTTTAGGTTGGGAGCAGGACCTAGGCACCCTTGCTTGGCATCATTGAAGGAATGTGGATTGGAGGCTAAGACCATGGGATCGTCAAGGTCGTGTAGCTGTCTTCCTACAGTGACGGCTCCCTCTTTCACTTGTCTTAGAGAAAAGGGACGTTGGCTTTACACTTATATTTGATGCACATGTGATATGCCTCTCAAGATATCATACCTACAACTGCAGCTTCTATGATGCAACCTTCCTAAGGACCTCAATCATAGGACACAGCTAGTAGGACTGATATTACCCTCTTGTCAAGTCGAGGAGAACTTGCCACATGTCTTGAGGTTGCTTAGGCTCCAATACTCCTAGAGTTTATATAACGGTATCATAAGTGCAGCCACAATAACACAACAAGAGCAACAAGAATTCACATAACATACACTAAGTGTTCTTACTTTCTCTCTTCATCTCTCTCTCTCTCTCTCTCTCTCTCTCTCTCTCTCTTGCGCGATGCCGCCAGACTGGCCCTAATGCCATTGTCGCACCATCGCCACCAAATCTACCACCTCCTTTACAACTACTACAACCACTTCCCTCCTCCGCCACATTATCTGCATCTTTTCCCACAGCCCTCATTCTTTATTTTTTCTTTTCTTCCTCTTCACCACCATCACAACCACCATCATCGCGAGAGTCGATTTCACTGTTGTTGAAGTGCCATCGATGTCGCCATCATGAAGGCAGAGATGAGGTAGGGAGGAGGAGACAGAACTCTAGTCGACAATCCACCATCTTCGCTCTCTCTTTTATTTTCTTTATCTCCGGTCTAAACCCTAACCAATGATCCACCGTTATTTTCTCTGCGTCGTCGTCTCTAGATCTGAGACTACCTAGACCTCTACTTCCTCATTCGTCAGCCATCTCAGCCCTATCGCTCACACCCCCATCCCTGCCGCAACGAAGCCCCACACTCAGATCTATACTTGACCGCACATATTGAGTAGAACAAAGCCATAGCTCTTGGCTTTCTGGTGACTCAATCGATGATCAAGATCTATTGCTCAGATCTTAGTCCTAGGGTTCGATTTTGTTTGTTGATAAGTGTTCAGTACTAGGTTGATTGTATTAAATTGAGATCTTCAACATTTGAAACTCTAATTTTTTCTTAATAACCAAGCAGAGCTTCTAAAAAGAAAAAAAAAAAAAATCAACTTTTTTTGTTCTTACTTTGGATCATCTTGAATTATGGTTATTGTGTGTGTTTCTTATTCAAAGGTACCTATGAAGTTCTATGAAAGTTAAGTTTGGATCCAAAACTGAGTTGTTTAATTGTCTCTTTTAAAACTCTAGTTTGGATTTTTTGGTTCAACAGATAGGAATTTTAACATATAAGAATTTCTACAGATAGATTTTTTGAACAGATAATTTTAATAGATAGAAATTTTGAACAGATAATTTCAACAGATAAATTAAAACAAATTTCAACATAAACGGGTAAAATTGAAAAATAAATGTCCTTGAAAACAACAAAAGAGACTTCTCATGAGAAATTCTATTTCCACACATCTAATTAGCTTAAGGCACACACTTAATGAAATATTAATTTAATAACAATTATATCCTAAGTAAAAATGACCATAATAGACATATAACAATACCTATAATATTATATAGAAAAATTCTCTATACACATCTTTTAAAAACAAAAAAAATCTCAATATACACCTTTTCAATTAAAAAAATTAAACCCTAATTTTTTCATTGTTGTCACTTTACTTGTTACACACTTTATACTCCTCTATTGCTTGCAAATCAATACTCTCAAAACATCTCTCATATTGCGTTAATCTGTAGGTTTAGACTCTATTATTTGCATCATCTTCTTATTAGTTCCATAATTTTTGCTTGATTTTGATATGGAAGTGTTGTAAACCTATGGAAGTCAAACTCAAGCAAAAATATATCTGGTGACAGCAAAATCAGTGATGAAAATGTTAGTTTTTTTGTATATATATATTGTTTTTTACGGTTTTGAGTCGGATATATAGGGCTGAATTTCATCACTTATATTGGAAATCAACTTCCAAAATATTATTTTTATTTCGGCACTTGAAGTTCAAAAATTTTATATTAATTCGATATTCAACTTCCGAATTGTTTTAGCTTTTTTGATACTTGAAAATTGAATTTTCTTAATGTTTTTGGTATTAAAGGGCCGAAGTTTATAATTAATTTCGACTTTGTACAATTGAACAAAAGATTTTTTTTTCCCCCCTTCTCAGATGGCATGCACTAAAGAAACTAAGGTTCGATCAGATATTATGGTGGATTATACTAGTCATTTTACAGCTAAACAGGTAACCTTTAACATGAAATTCGCAAGTTTGTAATTTTTATTAGTTAGTTTGTTAAGTTTGTTCTTATGAAAGTTATGTGACATTATATATAGGTTTTCGACAACAAAGATGAATTGTTCACTTGGGTACGTGATATTGAAAGAACAAATGGCTTTGTTACTGTTATAAGGACATCGGACTATGGTGGCGATTGCAAGAGACCAGAATTTATCTTGCTTGTGAGCAGAGTGAGAAGTATAGACACGTAAGAAGTTCAAAGATGGCTCGAAAGACTGATTGAGACAAACTGGTATGAAGAAGTGCGAATGTCCATTTTATTTGAGGGCATACAAGTTGAAAACAAATGATGAATGGACATTGGATATGCAGGGAGATTGTCAACTAACGAAAAATCACTATTAGTAGATGTGTCAAAGAGCCTAGTAAGACCAAAAGAGATACTCATTACACTCAAACAAAGGGATGTCCTTAATATGAGCACAATGAAGATAGTTTACAATGTACGACATTGATGTAGGGTTGTACAGAAAGCTGGTAGATCCCAGATGCAACAATTGCTGGGTGAATTAGTGAAACGTAAGTACATTGAGCGTCATTGATGTGAGAAGGGCTCTATGACTGTCACGGACTTGTTTATGGCACATCTAGTGAGTTTGGATTTGTTTCGTACATTCCCTCGTGTGTTGATTATGGATTGCACATATAAGATGAACAGATATCGGCTTTCCCTTCTTGAAATTGTAGGAGTGACATCAACTCATATGACATTCTCCGTAGCTTTCGCATACTTGCAAACTGAGCAGGTTGATAATTATGCATGGGCGTTACAAACATTGCATGATCTTATGGACAACAGTGTTTTACCTGAAGTCATTGTCACAAACAGAGAGCTTTCTTTGATGAATGCCATTGGCAATATCTTTCCGAATGCTCGACATTTGTTATGTCATTGGCATATTAATAAGAATGTATTGACAAAATGCTAGAAAATGTTTGAGACAAAAGAAAAATTGAAGAAGTTTAACACTGCATGGAACAATTTGGTATTGTCATCTACTAAAGAGGAATACAATGATCACCTTACAATATTGCATAAGGATTTCAATAACTATTTGGAGGCAATCAAGTACGTTACTATGAGTTGGTTGAATCTGTATAAAGAAAAATTCATTGCGGTACATATAGACATGTGTATGCATTTTGGCAATATTACAACCAATCGATAATAGTTGTTTTTTTTTTAATTTGTTATAAATCATATTGTTATTTTTAATTATTATGCTCGACTATTTTTTGTTTGCACCCACATGAACAGGGTTGAGAGTGCATGCTAGATTGAAGAGGCAATTAGGTTCAAGTCAAATGACACTTGAGAGTTCGTTTGAAAAAATACATTGTCTACTTGAGTTACAACACATTCAAGTAAAAGCATCATTTGAGAAGAGTTTGACTGTTGTGCAACATCAATTCAAACCTTCTCAATTCAAAGAGTTTTGGGGTAATGTGTCTATTTGTGCATTGGAGTACGTGTTGGCAGAGAGTAAGAGAGAAAATTCAGTTGGAATTGATGTTGCAATGTGTAGGTGTGTTCTTACGCGTACGCATGCTTTACCTTGTGCTCACGAGATTGCAGATTACATAAGACAAGGCCGTCCTATTCCACTCAGTAGCATACATGTACATTGGACACAACTTACTATATGTGTGCATAGTTCGAAGCTTGAGAAATTGGAATTGACTTGTATCCCAGAACTTGAGATGCTTTTAAAGCGGTTTAATGAGTCTGATATTGCCACACAATTGGATATATTGAAGAAGTTTAGGAAAATCGCAAATCCAGCGAGCACTTTTCTTATTGAGCCTGATGTGAAGCCTAATCCACGTCAAGGACAAAAGAAAATTGATATATCTTGTCGTCATGACCCCGTGTGCATTTGAGTTGGTTGACGATGGCCATGATAGCCAGAGCACATTAGCTTCCAGTTAGTCAAAGAAAAAGAAAGTTTCGAAAGTGCATGAGAAGAAGCGGAATGTGAAGACAAAGACATATCATACAAGAACAAGTTTACCGAGTGTATATGCTGGTGACTTCCCACCTATGTTAAAACCATTCATAAAGTTGATGAAGGATGTAGATGGTAATGGGAATTGTGGTTTTAGAGCTATTGTGGGTTTACTTGGTCTTTGAGAGAACAACTGGGTGCAAGTTAGGCGTGATCTGTTACTTGAATTGAATAATCACAAAGATGAATACGTCGTACTATATGGGTCGCATGGGATGGTTGAGGAGCTGACACACATCCTTTCATATTTTGAAGATAGCCCAGGATTTAATCGTTGGATGACCATGCCTGACATGGGCCATCTTATTGCATCATTTTATAATGTAGTCTTATACCACTTGTCATCGCAATAGTGTCTTACGTTCTTACCGTTGAGATCACCGCCAGTAACCCTAGTTGATCGTCGTGAGATTGCCATTGGATTTATCAATGGAAATCATTTCGTACAGGTATAAGCTATGAAAATAACCGAACATTGTTGTTTAATATTTGTGTAATTAAAAATTTGATGGATTTGATAAATATATGTAATTTTTTGGACATACGTGCAGGTATTTTTGGAGGCCAGTTATCTAGTTCCTCCCATTTATGTGCTTTGGCGAGTTCACAATCACCCTTGTATATCAGAATGAGAGAATGCATATGTTAGCCGCATTCAAACATTCAAAGACAACATAGGACCTAATGTAGCTACTCGAGAGACATTTGATGTAGTTGACATAGATTGACATATTAGAGAGTAGTTATGAGAGGTTTACGACATTAATTTTTATGATTTACTAGTATGGAGTAATGTGACGGATATCATTTTGCCATTGGATTTTGTAATGGTCATTTTTTTAATAGAATATCATATAAGTTATAGTTCTCTTATTTATGGAATGGGTGTCATATTATTTTTACATTGTCTAAACACAAACGTAATTAAAATAATATTAACCAAGTGCAACTATTGTTAAAGATTACTAAATAACAAGAATCTAAGAAGAAATTGTAATATTAACTAGTAGTTCAATCCATCTACATCATCACAAAACACATGTCTCCTTATACATAATCCAAGAAGTACATAATTCAAAGATAATAATAATATTTGTCTCTTTATACATTCACCAACACCATCACCATCACAAACTACTTGTATTAACATTATCAACTACCATCAACTACATGACTGGCAAGTGTAATGTGCTCCAAAACGATGTGCAGTAAAAGAGCTAGGTGCAGATTGACCTTGAGCGGATGTGTTAGGTACATCTTCACTAATGTGCTGATCTTAAAGAAGTTGTTCAATTGCATCAATAGCGTAGTAAAGTCTATCAGGATGTTGAACACTGTCCTCATAGCCAGCCTCAACGAAAGGATGAGTAATCTGATATATTTGTGACATACGGTGCATTACGAGAACAAATACAGCATTATATACAAACCTATAACTGTTTACATAAATAATTTGTAATGTAAATTAAAAAAAATAAGTACCTGTGCATCTTGGCTAGGATACTAATAATGATGAATGTTCGGGTCCACCTGAGAACGACGTGCTGGGCTTTGAAGATACATATGGGTATTGGTTTGGTACCAATCCATGTAACCAAGAACACAATCCCAAGGTTGCTGTACAAGTGTACTCCTCATCCGATCAGATAACACATGGCTGTTCCATGCCTCCCAAATGATGTCTAAGTATGTATACATAACATTGTAGCATGGAGCTGTGGCTCCTCTAGAAGTACGCATAGGGCCAAGTGGTGGATTAGGGATTGTTTGCACTGTGCCAAACTGTCTCAAAACTCTATCAGGGTGATATGGTTCAACTACTTCCAAACACTTTAGGCAACCGTGGTAGAACGTAACTGGGTGACACGGATGGACATCTTTGTAACTCTTATACGGGTCCCACATAACCTACAAACAATAACAACTATAAGATATGACAATTGTAAGATATGACAACTGTAAGATATGACAACTGTAAATTTTGTACGATAGAGAGTTTCAAATTTTGAAGGACTTTTTAACTTACATCATGTACACCCAACCTATCAAGCTCCTCTCAAAAAGCCTGCAACTGTGTCTTTTCATCAGACTCTCTTCGAGAAGTCCAACGGTAAACATGTGGCATGTCTCGAGTGTAATTCATATTCAAGTGTGGTCGAAATCCACGAAAGTGCTCATAAATTCATTCCTCAAGGAGTGTCATGTAACCGGCTATTTGTTTCATGTTGGACTTGCTAGCGTACCCCATATGTCTATATAAGTATGCCAACGTAGCAGCACTCCAAGCATATGAAGATATAGTCGTCAAATCGGACAACAAACTCAAATAAACAATGGGGACCATAGTACCAGTCTTGTCACTGAAAAGCGTACAACACAACAAAAATAGCAAGTATGCTCTACCTGCATATGCAATTATTTCCATTGAATCATTGTCTCTGACATTATGAAAGTGTGCCATCAACCACTCAAGCCTTACTGAATTGCCTCTAGCACTAGACATCTCATGTCTGATCTCTTGCATATCAACTTCCAAGGTATTAACTACTAATGCAATGGCCTGCCTTTCTGACAACTTACACATACTAATAGATTTGCCTACAATGGGAAGCCTTAGGATAGTGGTGACATCATCCAATGTGATAGTCATCTCTCCAACAGTCAAATAAAATGTGCTTGTCTCCGGTTACCATCTCTCAACAAAATTAGACACTACAATTTTGTTGATAGCGGTACGTGCAACGAGCTAAGTGTGCAAGTCCTGACATCTCCACAATGTTTACAAATGTAGCGTTGTTTCCTTGTTCCCACCACGACCATGAACGAATCTTAGACGAGTGATTATGACACTTTAAGGGCCCCCTTTCATCAGCACCATTCCAAATAGCTGCGGCAACATGACTTTTAAAACTTTTAAGGATTGATGGATTAGTTGGCCCTCTCGGAAATGGCTGAGTAAGGATATCTTCATCAACAATGTCAGCATCATCACCAGTACGGTCATCATCCATAACAATATCATCCATAACTGGGCCATCATGTATAGGATCATCATCCATGGCAATGTGCGTGTCATCATCATGCATTCGAGCATGTCCACGTCCATGTTCAACAATCTCTAATTCATGGAGTCTTCTGTTCGAAGCTGTTACTCACCGACATTGACTGAGACCAGTATCCATCTGCATAAGAAAAGTTGTTCTCATCAACCCAATATAACATTTATAGTGAAAACACTAACAAATATAAAATCAAATAGTCAAATTATAGTCATCAACCAATATAGCAATAACAACTATTTAAACTAACAACATAATGTGGAAGTACCAATACTGTACAGATTTTTGTTTCTATTGTTATGCATTGAATTTTGCAACCAAAAAAAAAAAAAAAAAACACATAAACGTACCCGTAAAATAAAATTGTTGGAAAATAACCTAAAGTAAAACCAATCTTGGTGACCTATTTAACTTGGTGTAAGTTTATATATTTAAAAAAAAAAAAAACCATTCGAAACTTCAGTGTTCAAGAAAAACAAAAATTTCGGAAATCAAATGCTAAAATTATTCAATTAGTTTGGAACTACAGAACTGAAACAACGTATTGTTTTCGGCAAACAAACTTCAATTTTGTATTATTTTCGAATCTAATTGGTCGAAATAATACAACTTATTCGGTGATTAAGTACCGAATTAAATAGAAAAATTTGGACAACCAGTGCTGAGAGCTCCCACCCATAAACCACAAAGGAAAAATCAATGATTTTATGCCAATAGTGCAGAGATATCCGAAAATGGTAAATGCACTAACAAAATGATAAATGTAATAATAAAATAGAAAGATTTCTTACCTTAAACAAGTGTTTTCAATGGTTTTTGGTGGAGCTTCAATGGAGGTCTTCAAGGTCTTCAATGGAGGTGAGGAAAGTTCAAAGAAATTTTTTTTTCCTGTTTGAACGCTAGTTAGTTTTGTCTTCACCTTTGTGGGTGGAACTAGAAATGTGAATTAGGGTCAATAAAAGTGTGTGGATTTGAGGGTAAAATGTGTGTACCATAGTTATGAGTGAAGGATCTAATTATAATTTTAAGGGTGTGGATTAAGAAAATTAGTTAATAATCAAATTA
This sequence comes from Camellia japonica, assembly GCA_030407325.1. NCBI lineage: Eukaryota > Viridiplantae > Streptophyta > Magnoliopsida > Ericales > Theaceae > Camellia > Camellia japonica. Next base: position 114,806,089 of record JAPPVO010000036.1, on the reverse strand, counting down.
ATAAGTGTGTGGATTGAGAAAAGATTTGCCTTGAGTTAATTAGGTGTGTGGAAATAGAATTTTCCACTTCTCACCCCCAACATTTTACAAGCGTGTTGTCCTTCTCACCAAGAACAATTATCCAGTGGATTTCACGCCTTGTGCAATCTTTAGATTGGATTTATCAACAATTTTCTCTTTACTATATTTGTTATAAAAAAAATATAAAAATTTATTTTCAATCATATTTATTGTTTATTTTTTAACACAAATATAATAAACTCATTTATAATTATTGGAACAATAGTACATTTAGAACGCATGCAGTGAATTTGATTTTAGTTTTAAATAAATAATTTTTTCAACCTAAAAATTTATTCATCATTAATATGATGTGAGAAACATTCTACCAACTACATTAAACATTCGGTAATAAGTCATATCTCGTTAACTTAAAATTTATAACCGAGTGTGCTAACCAAGTGCATTTACTCAACATTGACCTAACATCTGCAAACTTTATGCACCTTTTCTTTTGATTAGGCAAGCATATGTAGTTAATGAGGTTTATAAATTAATATCTCTTTTGATTAGGCAAGTATATGTACTTAATGAGGTTTATAAGTTAATATCTCTTAACAAAATTTTAAGGACCAGAACACAAATTTAGACAGCTTGTATAATTTTTAGAGTAAATTATAAATATATTCCTTAAGATTTGTCAAAAATACAAATTCAACTTACCAAACAAGAAAAAAAATTGCCGACATACCATCTAAAATCAAAATAAAATTATTATACTACCTTAATTTTTATTCATCCTCCACAAAATCTCTCTCTCTCTCTCTCTCTCTCTCTCTCTCTCTACTACCACAATACTCTCCAACACTCCTCTGCGATACATGAAATGTTTGTAGACAATAAATGCCATTGGTGTTTAGGGCTATGCAAAATACTGCCCAATCTGTTAAAACTGCATTAATATGTATCAATTCACACCGTTCAATCCGCTAACTACAAATTAAACTTTAAATTTTATAATCCGCTTTCAAAATTGCTTGGCTCTGCTACAGTTAATATGTCTATCTATCTATCTATCTATCTATATTAATCTCTAGTGAAATATCAAAGTAAAAATGAGTGTGAGAGAGATATTTAAGATGTGAAATTTGTTACAAATAAATAGTTATACATATCAAAAATATTATATAAAATTAGTTTGTGTTATGTATATGAAAAATATTATGCAAATTAGTATTATATATTATGCAAATGCTTAATAATTTGTTAAAATATTTTTCAATTCGTCCAAAATCGTCCAAACCGCAATCTGTTGATCTGCCAATCCATCATTCGATTTATAATTTTACTCTCAAACTGTCTGAATCGCATCGCGCACCCTCTAGTAGTGTTAATCAATGGCAGTGCGATGGTTGGACGGAGTGATGTTAGTAGTTGAGAGAAAATGGGAATAGAGAAGGTGAGATAGAAAAAAAATAAAAAATAAAAAGAGAGAAGAAAATAAAGTGTTTAACTTGATAAAGATTAACGTAGATATTTTTGAAAATAAAATGTTGACTTAATGGTTGATTAACGTAATGAGCCATTTGTTATCTAATTGAAAATCTTAAAAGGTAAGATGTAATTTTCTAAACGCGACAAGATAATATGTATTTTTTATAAACCTTAGAGGGTGTATTTGTAATTTATTCTGTTTTTTAATATTTTATATTGGAGTGATATTATTATCAACCCCAATTAATATTTCCTCTCCCCCATTTCTTTTATTTTTGTATTACAATAATAACCTAATTAAAATGAAATTAGTAATAGATACATAAATTATTTTGGGACACTACTCAACCACCCACTGAATCATAACATAGGATTTATGAAAGCACTCACTTTCATCACCACCTACACACTTCAAAATCATTAAAACTTACACTCTCAAAACCTTCAAAACTCTCCGGCGACTAGTCTATCGGCAGCTTCCTGCGACAACTATTCGATAGTATACACTTCTTTAACAATGACGATTAGTGAAAGTTTTTCCGACAATCCTAATATTATGAAACGATTGAAACATCACAACGTACCATCAGAGGAGATTGACTTTGTAACATGGATTTTTAACTATTTATTTGAGTATATTATAATAAAACTCAAAAAATTATAATCATACCGATTAAAATCAAATAAAATAGTATATAATTAATGCAAAAAAATTTCTCAATAAATAAAGAATAAATATATCAAGAATAAAACCCGTGAAAAAATTCGAACCACTGTAAGGTATAGAACCAATCAATCTAGCCGCATTAGTTAATAATAGAGTTGCAAATGAATCGAGTTGTTCATGAACAAGCTCGGCTCGGTCCGTTAAGGGTTCAGTTCGGTTCGGTTCGATTCGATTCGTTTAGTAAACAAGCCAAACTCGAGCTTGCATAAGTTTGGCTCGACAAGCTCGGCTCTTTTACCTATATTTAAATTATATAATAAATATATATAAATAATAATCTAAATACATTATTTATATATTAAATAATATAAATAATATTAAAAAAAATTATCGAGCCAAGCAGAACCAAACTCGAGTTTCATTAATATTAACGAGCCAAGCTCAAACTCAATAAGTAAATGAGCCAAGCTCAAATTCAGTAAAACTCGAATCAACTCGGTTCGTTTGCACCTTAGTTAATAATACTTGGACTTACTTAGGTCCAGTTTTTGGGATTCTCAACCCACCCACCACAGGCCTATCTTCTTTCTTTTGTTTTTTTTGTTTGGTTTTTTTATGTCACATATCATATGATATTGTTATGAAATCCACGAATTACAAGTATAATAATAAATATAAACATCAAAAAATACTCTAATAAACATTAAATTTTTTTGAATATTTACATATAAGTTTCATTTTATGAACTTATATTCTATTAAGTTTTAGATAGTTTTTTTTTTCCATTTAAGTTCTATTAATTTCTAATAGACGAAATTACTCTTTAAATAATGATTGTTCATCATTTGTAATTGTTTATGAAAGAGTATGGTGATGTGAAATTTATTTTGATTTTTAAAATATCAAAACATTATAATTTTTACAATATACATTTACTTTTGACAGTATTTCTATTTTGAGAATCAACCCAACGAAATCAATCAAATAAGACTAATATTAAATATAAAATTATATAAAAATAAAATATGTTTTTTTATTATAAATTTACAATTTAAATAATTTTAAATAGTAAGTTTTCTTAACTTAACAATATTTACTTGGTCTAATTTTTTCTTATAAATATATAGAGTAGGTTGAGTTAATTAATAGAAAATTTTATACAATTTTTTTTTAAAAAAATCATACTTAAAATGAGGACGTTATGCTAAAAAATTATAAATTTCATTCAAAAATTAAAAAATGAGATTGCAACTATGAAATTTATCTAAGATATATGAATCGTAATATTTGAAAAATATTTTAGTTTGAAGAAATTTCTTAAGTTAAAAAAAAATTAGAAAATAAGTCAATTTACAATTTTCTTAATTTCTGACAATAAATTAAAATTTTAAACAAGTAAAATATATTTACATAAACAAATTGAGAAATATCTCAATTACAGAACTAGGAAAATTGAAAATTTTCTTAGTTGATGAAACAATTATATGGAACATTTTTGTGCAAAATTGATAAATTTCACAAATTTTTTTCAATTTTGAAACTGAGGATATTATCAGTTTAAAATCGAAAATTTTGATTTTTTTTTTTAAACTGATAATATTATCAATTAATACTAGAAAAAATTGATGAATTTATTAGTTTTACTGAATACTTTTGCAAACTGAAAAATTATTAGTTTCATATATATAGCTAAAAAAGTAATATTTTATTTTTATAAAATTTTATATTCAATACTGGTCTTATTTGATAGATCTCATTGTATAGATTTTAAAAATATTTTTTTTTATTAAAAATAAATGTGTATAATAAAGTTATGAAAGCTTTTATTTTTGAAATAACAAAACAAAAATAAATGCCATATCAATAGTGTCCACTTGAACTAGGAGAAATTATCTAGTGCTTTTGGTACATGGTCAGATGGTTACTAGGAGATTTATAATTGGTGGAGAGGGTGGAATTCACAATTTTATGTTGGTGGATGAAGCATAATGCTGGTGATTGATGGATAATATGTCATGTAGTGCATTTGAAGCATCTACTAATTTTTCATTAGTATTGATTGAATTAACGTTTTCCAATTCATTTAACCTTCTAATAAGGGTAAAGGAGTCATGTAAACATAAATATTTTTTAACACGGGACTTTATTAGGGATGGCAATTTGAAATCGGCCCGACGGGGACTTGACTTTCCGACCTCGATTAGAGTAGTTTTTTCTCGAAAAATATCCCCAACGGGCCGAGGATGGTACTCAAAAATAAATCTCCGATGATTTTCGGGGCGAGGACAGTGATATGTTTTTCACCCCCGGCCCCGGCCCGTCCTCGGCCCCAAACCCGTTCTTGTTAGCCCCCCGAATTAAAGGCAGTATATATACCCCTTAATATATGTTATGTTCTGTCTTTCTCTCTCTCTTCCCTCTACTCTTTCTCACTCTCGCACATCTCCTCTCCTCTCTCTCACTTTCGCACCTCTCATTTCCGCCTCCTCAGCGTAGTCGTCACTGTCTGCGACGCAAGAGTCGCTGCCCACCTCGCACCGCCGCTTCACCTCCGTCGACTCCGCCGTTTGCTCCAGATATCTCAGATCACTGCCCTCAGTCGCTGTCCACCTCCATCGCTGCCCTCAGTCACACAGAGATCTCATATCTGTGTTGATCTCCTCCGATCTCCTCCGTCGTCCCCTCTCTTTCTCTCTCTTTCTCTCTCTCTCTCTGTGTATACATGTATGTGTGTTTGTGTGTGTCACGACCCCAAACTGCCCCTAGTAGAATGGTGCCGTGATAGCCAGTAATCCGGGATTACCGAAGGCCAACTTACAAAGATCACACACAATCAGAGTATACATATGGGGCTAACGTGTGCGGAAGCAATACATTAAATCTAATTAGTCCATAAGAGCTGTGCATAGATCCAATGAAATGTTATACGTCTTTAATTAAAGTCTTACAACTTGAATACATCAATATAAAATACATATTACATCTTAACATAGGGCTTCACAAGCCGACATAAACAAAATACATGAAGTACAAGGTCAAAAGCATAATCTTCATGGTTGCCGACATCCTTGATGCCGACTTAACATGCATACAAAACATCGGGCACAAAACACAGCCGACTTCTTGCTTGAAACCTACATATATATATAGAGAGGGTGAGCTTGGATACTCAGTGAATGGTACAAGTAATAAAGGTTTGCATGAATAATATCCGAGGTCCTTGCAAAACATACATATCATAGCTTGTTCAAAACATGTACTTGGCATAACTTGTATCAAAACATGCGATGAACCGTATTCATCAATCTTGATCTTACAAAACTTGCTTACTTACTTAACAAAACAAGGGACTGCACGATCCGTAATCGATTAGTCAAGGGTACTGCGAAAGTTTATAGTCCTCCAGCACAAGAGACTTGTGTTACTTAGGCCCGTAGCCCGCTTTAACACGAGAAACTTGTGTGTCACTTAGGCCCGTAGCCCACTTTGACACTGTGTTACTTAGGCCCGTAGCCCGCTTTAACACGAGAAACTTAACTTGAATGTGCCACAAAAGCTTATAGTCCTCTGGCACGTAAGGACTTTAACATGATGACATCAAAACAAAGCTTATACTTGATATACGAAATAGGGATAATCATTCATGCTTGATCAAATACTTTTATCAAAACGAAACAAGGCTTTATCAAATCTTTATAACATAACTTTATTAAAAATACCACTCACTTAGTTCTTGGGACGTCCGGATCAAAGCAAAGGTCCAAGTCCTACAAACACATGGCAAAGTCTACTGAATGTACTTCTCAAAACAAGTCTTACATGCATGCAAATGATCTCGGGAAAACATGCTGGAAGTCAAAACACTGTTTTACATGTCAGGAAGACATGCTGGGTACCCACCAGGTCTTTGCCGAGGTCCCACACCACCTGGCCGAGGTGTGGTTACCTAGGCTTCGACGTGCGGCTGCATGCCGAGGTTCATGCGAGACAAACTAAAGGTGTAAGTGATCATGCAAGGTAGGCCAAGGTGAGATACGATGCTTGGCCTAAGTGTGAGGTCTAGGCAAGAGTGACATCGGTGACTACACTTCGGGAAGTGAAGTCTGAAAATCTGGGTTTCCACCCGTGAAGAACATGAAGAACATGAATGAGATGAATGCCAAAATCATAACTTGTTCATACAAAAATCTGGGTTTTCATGCTATGAGTTCGAAAACGTGGACCTGGGTACCCATACTTAAAGATCATATGAAAACAAACACAAAAACATGGATCTTGGTGAAAACTCTTGGATCAAAACATGACTTTTCTTGAAGAACACATGAATACTATTTTCTCTTTCTAAAACCGAACTTCAAAGCAATGCATGGCTTACAAATCATATTCAATCATGCAATGCAATAACATAAACATAAAGAACAACATGAGCAGATCAAGAATCTAACCTTAGAACACGGATCTAACGGTTCGATCTCTAGGGATCAAGCTCGGAACTCTACTCTCCCTCAAGAACTCCTCTTCCTTCCTCTAGAGCTTCTCTCTCCTCTTCAAAACAAAGATATAACAAATGATAGGTTTCTCTCTCTGCCGGCTGATTTAACACTCAGCTCGGACACGTGGCAACGGCTGGTTGGTTCTTCTCAAAAAGGTGACAAATTGACAAGACTTGTGTAAGACAAAGCGTACTCAACAAGCTACACGGCAAGGCACTCCGGCAAGTGATGACATCGGCTAAGGACAAAGCTTCGGCAACTAAGATGACAATGACCTCGGCTAGGAAGGACAACACTTGACTAAGCTGTTCCACACCTTGGCCTAGATGTGCCACACCTCGGTCTAGGTCATACCACTCCAGGACAAGATCACTTAGGACAAAGATAACATCTCGGCCTAGATAATACACATCTCGGCCTTGGTGATGAACACCTCGGCCCAGATAGTGACATCTCGGCCAATATGCCTTGGCGAAAGGTGGAGGTCAAACAAAGTGGTTCCAAAGTAGTTCTAGGCTTAAGATGACCTCGGCTTGGAATGATCTAGGCTTGACATAACTTAGGCTTGGCATGACTTAGTCTTAACATAACTTAGGCTTATCATAACAATGAAGGAACAAAGCATACATATAACACTTAGGCAAATCATATACGTACAAAACAAGACAAGATTCATAAATGTTAACTTAACAAGACAAAAGTATGTGAATGCACATGAACATGACTAAGCCATAAATGTGGGTTGTTACAGTGTGTATGTATAATGTATGTGTGTGTCTTTGTGTGAATGTATACATGTAAGAATGTATGTGTGAGTGTGTGTGTGTGTGTCTCTCTCTCTCTGTGTATGATTTTTTGAGGATGTTGATGATGTTAAAAGTTGTTGTTGATGGTGTTGAATGTTGAAATAGATTTGGATCGGGGAATTTTCAGGGTCGAGGAAACTCGATCCCCGTTAGGGACGGGGACTGGGACCGTGATAGGTTCCCCGTCGGGGATCGGGGAAGTTTTGGCCATCGGGGATCGGGGACGGGGAGTGCGATCCCTGGCCCCGCCCCCGCCCCTGCCCCGTTGCCATTCCTAGACTTTATTGATTAAAAATAATGAAGTAGGATTTAATGAAGTACCAATCTTACAAATAGGACTTTTGAGTAATTAACCCAATTTATTTTTGAATTTTAAAAAAAGTAGACATTTATTTATAAATATTTCTTCACATACTTATGTTCCACTTAGTCCAAATTATTTTCTACTGTTTCAATAAGTCCTATGAGTGATACAATTATCAAAATGCCTCTAATAATAATAGGGTGAAGAGCGCATTAATGTTCACATTAACAGTGAAAATGTTATGCGATTTGAACATTTATATTGTCAAATTTATTTAATGTAAATGTTCACATCACCAAGTTGATAAGGGTTTAAAAAACATTTGTAAGAGTAAAATTGTTCTTAAAATACTTAAAATATGAAATTATGATTTAGTTGATCAAATGTCCAAAATAATAAGACTTATTGAAATGCAAGAATATATTATGAATTAATTGTGACACAAGTACCTAAAAGAGTATTTTTTAACAAATTCTCTGAATGATTTTTATCCTTCCAAAAGATAAAACTATATAAATGTAATAAACATATATTTTTTATTTTTTTATCAAAATACTTTTTAATTTTTTTTAAAAAAAATGAAAAATAATTATTGAAACCAAATCAAACATAGCCTAAATAGTTGTGATCAACCAAAAAAATAATTTAAAAAATGGATGAACCAACTTTATATTCACTATTTTTTTTTTTTTTTGGAACAGGAAAAAAAAAAAAAAAACTTTATATTCACTCCACCAATTTGAGACGGAAAATTGTAAATATAAATAAAATTTATATAAAAAAACTTGGTAAAAATGATGTGACAATATTATTATTGTAAATAAATATATCTTTAATGATATTTTGTTTTAAAATGAAAGGTTCACAATGAACCAAATCATTATGTATAAAAATTATATATAAATTTTTTATGAGTGCTGCTATGAGCACCCCATTTATAATACCATTTTTGACCCATTTTTTTAGTACAATAATAACTTTAAATGAAATTATTAAAGATGATATCAATAATTTTGGAATGGATAATACTTGAGACCCCCTTTTGGGGGCACCCCCTCACCCCCCTTTGCTATGTGTCAGGGGTGATTGGATGTGCAGGAAAGGGGGACCAATGAGAGAAAAGAGGGGGTCAAAAGGGGGTCTAAAAAAGGGGGTCTAAATCACCACCCGGAATGGATAATACTTGAGACCCCCTTTTGGAATACTTCATCTCACAACTAAGCCTACGCGCCTACTAAATCATGAGATAGTTTCATCCCACAACTGAGCCTATACACGTACTAAATCATGAGATAGTTTTATGAGAACAACCATCTCTATCACCACGCATTCATCTTCTTCAAATTTTACCCTCAAAATCTTAAGAACCCTCTGACGTTAATATTTTGACGGCAACAATGACAACCATTCGATTATAGTCCAAAATAATAAATAAAGTACTAATAATAACACTCAATTTTGAAAAATGCTAGAAGTCCCAAATGTTTAATCAAATATTATACTAATGTTTATTTGTATAGCGTTAGTCATTTGAGACTAAGGGATTGTTTGGGGTGTCCTAAATAAGTGTACTTTTTGTCTTTTTGGACTAAAAAATTGAGGTTGAAAATATGGATGTTTGGGTTAACTTTTTGACTTTTTATGAAAAAATGTGTAATAAAAAATTATAAAAATTGATTTGTAGGGAAAAATTCGAATTAAGAGTTGTGCAGCCGTAATTGTTGACTTTTGGTGAATAGTGTTAACTTTTTAACTTTTTGAGTAACTTTTTGACTTTTTTTCAAGTTCCCAAACTTGGCCTAATTGTGGTAATTGGTGGAGAGTGGCGTATTAATGTGACAAAAATGTTGGTCTGATACACTGAATAATAACTCAGAAGAATCGCATACGGAACAGAACACTCATATATCTGGGATCTCTTCCCCCACGTTAAGGAGCCAGGGACTCATCACTCTCTCTCTCTCTACTAACAGACACATACCAGCCCATACCCATCTCTCTCTCTCTCTCTCTCTCTCTCTCTCTCTGTGCGCGCACCGCCATGGGCTCATTCGAAATCGAGATATCAGACCGAAACACACCACCACAACCACCACCACCACCACCACCAAATCAACACAACGAACCAGAAGAAGAAGAAGAAGAGGAATCCCCAATAGAGCAAGTCCGATTAACAGTGTCGAACACAGACGAGCCGAGCCTACCCGTATGGACCTTCAGAATGTGGTTTCTAGGACTCCTCTCGTGTGTCCTCCTCTCCTTCCTCAACACCTTCTTCGCCTACCGAACCGAACCTCTGATCATTTCCATGATTTCAGTCCAAGTGGCCACTCTCCCAATCGGGCGCTTCATGGCCAAGGTCTTGCCCAGCGCCAAGTTCCGGGTACCGGGGTTGGGGTCGGCGGAGTATTCGTTGAATCCGGGACCCTTTAACATGAAGGAGCATGTCTTGATTTCTATATTCGCCAATGCCGGTTCCGGGTTCGGTAGCGGAGCGGCTTATGCGGTTGGTATTGTTGATATTATTAAGGCTTTTTATCACCGGGAAATCTCCTTTTTCGCTAGTTGGATTCTCGTCATCACTACTCAGGTACTATATTTTGTTTATCATAACATTTTCAAAATATATACTATCTTATTTTATAAATATAATAATCTTTTAATACAAAATACTTACACATATATTTCATTCTTCTGTCATTCTATATTATCATTTTATTTTGTATAATTTTTTGTTTTATTCTCATAGAGATTACTATTTGATATATATATATATATATTTTTAATCTGATGATAAAATCCTGATTTGTATGTATGTATGAATGTGAATATGTAGGTATTGGGGTATGGATGGGCTGGCATTCTGAGGAAGTACGTGGTGGATCCTGCGGCGATGTGGTGGCCGAGCAGTCTCGTTCAAGTTTCTCTTTTCAGGTAATCCAAACAAAGAGCTACAAACGGGGTCGTAATTACTACCTTGGTCCACTATACCTGCCTCCAATAGACTAGTGAGTAATTATTTAGGTTATATGCCCACATGGGGTTTGTTTGGGATTCAGAGCTTTTTTTTTTTTACAACAATGTTAGGTATTATGAAAAATCTTTCATGAAAATAATCATGAAAGTTTTGTGACCTTTGAATTACACTTAAAATAAAGCACCACACACTAATTAAAATAATCTAAGGATCATAAATCTTTCATGATCATTTTCATGAAAAATTTTTCATGATCCTTAACTTTTCTCTTTTTTTTATCGTTAGTAATTTTTTTTTTTTAAAATTATGTCAAAAAAACTTATTTTTTAAGCTGGTCTTATGTATGCAAATCTAAAAAGTAAAAATATATAAAAAATACTAAAAAAAAAAAATGTTTTAGCTTTCTTTTTTTGAACTTTCTATTTTTTTTTCTTCAAATTTTCAGTCTGTCTAGTTAAAGTAGAACTAAAAAATGTAAAGCTTTTCGAAATTTTTAAAAAATGTTCAGGTACACGAACTGTCACTAAACATCACAAATAGCGTTCATATCAGTTTGGGGTTGCTGCTGCGCACCCTGCGCAGCAGCAACTGTTACGCGCCTTATTGGGCTAATTTCAAGACCTAATTCAATAATCTGAATCGTTCATTTTTAGAAGATATCGTGTAGAATATATCTATAAAAAATCACATCAATCGGATATCGTTTCCCTTTTCATCAAATCACATTTATATTTATAAAAAAAAGATGTAATTTGAAATATAAAATTCAATACAAATGTGATTTGATGAAAGAGATAACGATATCCGATTGACGTAATTTTTTACAGGTATATTCTACTCGATATCGTCTAAAATGTCAACGGTTCAGATTATCAAATTAGGCCCTGAAATGGGCCCAATGAGGCGCGCAACAGTTGCTGCTGAGCAACCTGCGCAGCAATCCCAAACTCCATTCGTATATATATTTATTAAAATAAAATAATTGTTCGGATATAAATAATTGAACGGAAAGTATATTTGAATAATTTATTTTTATTCATAATATTAAATCCGAACATTTGGTTTTTGCTCTGAAGTTAATATCCGAATACCATTTGTAATGTGTACTAAAATTTGGTATGGTGTGCGAGTAGAATTTTCTCCCAAATGACTTTCCTCCCTTTTTTTTTTTTGGACCCGTACCATAATTCCCAAAATACCGCTTCTTTGGACCCCCATTTTTGCCACAATCTTTTCTTCAACAAATACCATCCCCTACCACCTCCATCTCTGGCTGCCTCCACCACCACCTCTGTCGGCCATCCCCAACCCTCCCCCACCACTCTAGCCCCTTTCTACCACCCTTCAGCTCCATTTCGAACCTCTGTTGCTGTCCAACAACAACCCCCCTCACCCTAACAACCTTTTTGAAACTTTTATTTTATCTATGCTCGAAAAACCAAGGCCAAACAAACTTCATTTGTTCGGCTAAATAAACTTAGTTTGTTCGGTTGGAATCAATTGAACAATCTAAGTGGATGTTTGAGAAGTGAGTTTTTTTATAGGTTTTTTTAGTTGTAGGATATTGGCGTTGTTTTGTTTGGGAAACCGTGATTGAGGCTATTATAGCCTGATTTGAGTTATTAGCCAAAAAGTCTCCAAATCAGATTTTTTCAAAAAAAAAAAAAAAAAATAGGCTCAGCGCCGTCACAACCTCAAAAGTCATCATCAACGGCTAAATTACCATTTTACCCCTTTACATCAATTTAAAAAATTATAGTTAGGGACAACTTTGTCATTTTAAATTCAAACATCATTTCAACACACTTTTCAATACAACAACTCAACTAAAAATTCATCTCATCTTCCCAAACACAAAAACTAAAATAGCCTACTAAAATAGCCAAAAAGCTAAAAAGCCTTAAAAATAGCCACTTCCCAAACGAGGCCATTATTGGAGAAACTTTTTTTTGTGTTTGGGAAGATAGTTGGGTTTTTTTGTAGTTTGATGGGATGTTTGTGAGAGAAAAAGTGAAATGATTATGGGATTTGATGTGATATTTTGTTTGGATTTGTAACCAATTTGTCTTTTAGTGAAAAATAAACAAAAAAAAAAAACCAAAAAACCAAGTCCCAAACACCGCCTAAGTTTATTTGGTTCCAACTGACCAAACAGAGCAAAATTGGTGAAATTAATCATGTTCGACCTTAGTCATCCGAATAACCTTAAAATGTTTGGCTGCCAGAGGCCGAACGATCTTAACATTAATTTGCTTAGCGAACCAGAGTCGAACAGAGTTTCAGAACCAATTTTATTTTTATTTTTATTTTTATTTTTTAAATCGCACGAACCACATCAAAATGATAATCAGATACACCCAAGCATATCTTAAACATCATAATCTTGTATAATGCATAATTGATTTACAATTATCATGTATAAATTTGAACAATGAACTTTTTAATTTTATTTTTGTGTGTATGTCTGTTATTTTTTATTTTATTTTTTATTTTTATGGTAGTAGCTTTCGAAGGAAGAAGAACGGAGTGGGAGAGGGGTTTACCAGTGGGGGAGGGGGTGAGGGTGGTGAAGAGAGGTTGGGGATGGTGGCCATAGGTGGTGATGGGTGGGTGGGTGGGTGGGTGGGTGGGGTAGGGTTAGAGTTAGGGTTTGGGGTTGGAAGGTTAGGAATAAGGATAAAATTAGTATTTTATATTAGGATAAATTTGTAATAAAAACTAGCGGGCTGCACACACAATGTGTGTGTACACAATTCCAAAGAACGTCAATAGCATAAGAATAATGATAAAGAAATATACACATATATTATGTGTTGCTCAAATGGTAATAACTTGTTTTGCCAAATCAATGATCTTGGTTTCAAGCCTTATGGTTCTTTTTTATATAAATATCAATAATAGGGATATTTTGGGGAAACTCAAAATATGAGACACAAATGTGTCAATAATACCAATTAATTATGAGGGTGCCTCTATTTACACATCACATTTGATCTCAAGGCACATCATTACTCAGTTCACACCTTTAATAATTTGAAAAACATAATTTTTCTCAACACACACCATAACATTTCAATTTTACCCTTAGTTTCACATCACTTAATACACACCTCAAACTCACAAAAAAAAAAAAAAAACAAACAAACAAACCAACCTAATTGTTAGACACTTTGATCATTTTAGGGTTAGGGTTTGGAAGTGTATTCAAGCATGCTTTACAGCTACAAGTTCTACAACTGCAAAGCATGCTTTAGTCACTTTAATCTAACAACTTCGACATTTAAATCTGAAAATATGGCATTGATGATGGCGTTAGGCTAGAAAATTAGAGATCCTTTACCAGTGCTTTAGCCAACATCAAATCTAATGAACTTCTTCCAATTCCTTCTCTAACCACGGACTTTAGTGAACTCTAAGATAGTAAATACAAAGGCAGTAAAAGCTTTGCACAATGTCAATTAGATGTTGAATGAGTAAGACCGACCAAATTAAAAAACTCATGAACAAAAATTAGGAGTTTCCTGGCATGCAAGACACAAAAAAAAAAAAACAAAACAAAACAAAACAAAAAAACGACGGCAGTGACAATGATTTAGGGTTAGGGTTAGGGTTAGGGTTTGGAATTCAACTAAGGTGTGTATTCAGTTGTGGTCATTTTAGTCATTTTAGATAAGGTCATTATTGCAATAAAAAATAACCAATTAATGGTGTGCCTTGAGATCAAATATGGTGTGTAAATAGAGGCACCCTAATTATGAGGCTTAATTAAAAAAAATGGTTAAATTACAAATATGCTCTCTGAAATTTGTTAAAAATATAGATTACTCCCACACCTTCTAGAATTACAAATATCTCGTTGTCATAATTTTTTCTTGCAACAAACCTAATAGAAAATAATAAAATTATCCAAACACCTTTTAATACCAGAATAAAATTATCATATTATCTTTATTTTCATCCACCAATCACCAAATTTCTCTCTCTACACCCTCACAATATTCTCCAACCCTCCTCAATGACACCAAATATTTGTGGACAATAATGATGGTAGTTTGACTTAACGATTAGATGTAATTTCTCAAATGTAAGAGAGAAATCTGTATTTTTAATAAACTTCAGGACTATATTTTAATTTATCCATAAACAAAATTTAAAAAAAAAATACTATCAAATGACAGTAACACCATACAAATATATGAAAAATAAAATTTACCCCCAAATAATGAGATTTGGATCTAGTTGTAGTTGGTGAGTTAGTCCATTAATATATATACTTCTTGGGCCTTGGTAGGGGTAATTATTCAATAGTTTTAGAGCACCATATATGTGGTGCTCCAAATTAATTATGTAACAAAACTTTTTGTAGATGGAACATTTTAACTTACTTTATTACATACTAAGGAAATGATGACCCACTTACATTGTGTTTGAATCATGAATTTGGAATAGAGATTTTTATTCATATTTTACTCATCTTTTCTCTTTCTCTTTCTAAATTTATGATCTAGACACAATTTTAATATGTATTTTCTCATTAATTGGGAATATTAGGTCAAGATTTTAATAATTTTATGGCAAGGAAAAGGTCAGATTGGGCTGTTACTTACAAGAGCATTTTCCATAGGTTGCTAGTCTCCTTATCTGATAAAATTTAACTAACTTTTTAAAATATATATATAACGTTTTGTCAAAAATTTTACTAAATTATTGTATTGTCAAAATTTAGAAAATTTATTTCTTTTCATCTCTCTCATAATCAGGTACACAAATAGCACTTTCATTTGACATTTTATGAAAAAATAACTTTAGGAAATGTTAAGGACAATAACATGGGAGATTCTACAATAGACATCCTAAAAAATGAGTGCACCATATGCAAATTATGATATTTTGTGATATCGATACCACTTTGTGTTTTAATCAAATCATTTTTAATCATAACTAAAGAGGCCACAATGGATCATAACCAAACAACACTTGAGACATAATGAAAGATTTCTTTGGTTATAACCAAAATAACAACCATAATAGTTCATAATTAAGTCACAATTAACACTACAATGGGTCATAAGCCATAACTAGCACCTTTTTTTGGGGTGTGTATTATAAAATTTTTCAAATAACATACTTGCAAGTTGTGTGTGGTACCACACCAAGGGATGCTAGACCTACCAAGGTTTGTTAGTAAGATTGTTTCCTTAGAAAATTAGTCTATCTAGCATTGTTGAATAACATTTGTACATTAAAATAAGATTGCCAAATTATATTATTTTGACAAAATAACATGTTAAAATTTAACTTTTACATTGAAATTTTGGCATAACCACTTTAGTCTAGATATGCTCTAAGCTCATAATTTAAAGCAGATTGTCCATGGCAGGTAATGGCCCTGTCATTGTCCAGGGATAACTGTTCCTTAAATTTTAGCTGATTATGGTGTGGAAGGCTTCCAACTGTTTAAAAGTTTGTTAAGCTACATGTCAATTTTGTGCCAACATGAAATTTTACTCATCATCTTTCAACCAATTTTGTTTTACTTTAATTCACATGTTGTTGATATAGATGTTACCTAATATATCCTTGGATGAATTTTATCAAATTTTTTATTCACTTCCTACAAGAAATCACACAATAAAACAATTTCTGAATATGATTAGTTCAAAATGTAATCATTATTTTTATTGTGTAGATTCGTGTATTTGAGAAGAGGTTAAAAGCCAGCTTTTTGGCTTTTAATCTCTTTTGAGTCCCATCATCTTTCCACTTTTTTACACGTTTTTTCAAAAAAAATAAAAAAGCGCCAAAAAGCTTGCTTTTAACCTACTTTCTAAAACAACCAAAATTGGTGAAATTTCTACCTTAAATAGTTGGTTCTTGTTAATTATGCATAAGAAACAGAAGCAAAACTCATGTTGGTTGTATTAATTCTACATTGCATGAGTTTCTTTTTTTCTATTTTTAATAAATAAAAAAAAATTGTTTTAAGTCTCATTTGATTATCAGCTATTTGATTTGGTTGTGCATATTATACTCTATGAAAATCAGATAAAATATAAGTTTAGTTAGGGGGTGAAGCAACAAAGTTATCAACGAAAAATAAACACTAAAAACATGTTAAAAATTATCCTACAAAAATAATAAACATTTATAATAGTTGGCATTCTGAAAAAAGGGTTAAAATTGAAGTTATGATTTAAAACCTTTCTACCAAAAGAAGAATTTTAAATAACTCTCGAACTAACTATTTTCCTTTAAGAATTATAATAGTTGGCATTCTAAGAAAAGAGGGTTCAAATTGAATTTGTGATTTTAAACCTTTCTTTTTGAATTTTTTATTTTTGCTTTTATAAATGGGTACATTGAAGGGTAGGATCAATTGAACTTGGACATTGTTCAATTTAATTTCACCTCGAAAACGGGGAATTATAAATAAATATTGAACTAATTACCTATGGTTGGGATTTACATTTTGCAGGGCCCTCCATGAGAAGGACACAAACCGGATGTCGCGGGGAAAATTCTTTTTGATAGCACTAGTTTGCAGCTTTTCATGGTACCTCTTTCCGGGCTACCTATTCCCAACCTTGTCAAACCTTTCTTGGGTCTGCTGGGCATTCCCAAGCTCTGTAACGGCTCATCAACTCGGTTCAGGCATGAAAGGCCTTGGCATTGGTTCCCTAACCCTGGATTGGTCAGTCATAGCCTCATTCCTTGGCAGCCCACTCATCACCCCATTCTTTGCCATTGTCAATGTCTTTGTGGGCTATGTAACAGTAATCTATGTCTTAATCCCAATACTCTACTGGGGAGTGAACCTTTATCATGCCAGAAATTTCCCTATTTTCTCTTCCCATTTGTTTAATAGCCAGGGTCAACTGTATAATATAACCGCCATTGTCAATGACAAGTTTGAGATAGACATGCCGGCTTATTTGAAGCAGGGTCGTATAAACCTCAGTGTCTTTTTTAGTTTGACATATGGCCTTGGTTTCGCAGCTGTTGTAGCCACTCTCTCGCATGTCATCATGTTTAATGGAAGGTAACTAATGTTGAACTATTAAATTTCTCACTTAATACACAAACTTTATATACTACATATGGCTCATTGACACTAATTGTTTCACTAGTTGTAAACATCAGAGTTTAGACTGTAAGTTTTTCTACAAATCTGATAAAACCACTACTACGGTGAATTTTGGATTTGCAGAGGAAAAAGAAAAAGAAAGGGAAAAGAGAATAAAAATGTTTAGATGTTTATATCTTTTTTGTTTTTGTGCAAAAATAGTTTGTGAAAATTTGAACACATTATTTTGGTTTTTTAAAAAGTGGGTTGTCCTAAGAAAACTATTCTCAGTTAGTTTTTGCCAACAGTTTGCTGAACAAGTTTTTTGTGTTTTCCAAAAACTGAAAATAAAAAAACAAAAAAATGAAAACACAACCAAGCTGGTTAGTTTCTCCCTTTAATATTCTTTCCCTCCACAAATCCAAATTCAGCCTAAATTATCTTAAATGCAATGAAAACACTACAGGATGATTCAATTCTGTCGCGACATTGAAAATGTAATGTAGTGTGTCAAATTAAAAGAAAATTTTCTACTTTGCAAGTGTCTTAGTCTTACTATATACACTTGATGAGCAAGATACTCGGATAAATTTCGTATCTGTTTTTAGTGACAACCCAAGCATCTGTTTTTATGAAGGTTTCAAAGTATTTTCTAGCAGCAGAGCTCATTTGTGTTTATCATAGTAAGGTTAATTGACTGCTCCTTGCAGGGAAATATATGATCAATTCCAAACTTCATACAAAGGAAAGATGGACATTCACACAAAACTAATGAGAAAATACAAGGACATTCCAAACTGGTGGTTTCACGTGATGCTTATATTGTCACTGGCACTTTCTCTCATACTTTGCATCTTCATGAAAGATCAAGTTCAAATGCCATGGTGGGGACTCCTCTTTGCTTCAGCCCTCGCTTTGATTTTCACCCTCCCGATCAGCATCATAACCGCCACAACCAATCAAGTAACAAAGTTGAACTGTACCATATTCCATTTTCATCTGCTTAAATTTAGCCTTGAAGATAACAGTAAAGTTATGAACACAAAAATGTAAACAGAACACAAATGTATGGTCCAGATTTAAATTTTTCTTGTGGCCACACATTTCATTTTTTGTTCACTTTTACATGCACATTTTTGTGTTCCTAGCATTGTGGCAAAAAGAATTTGCTAACATTGAGGCATGGGGGAAAAATAAAAAATAAAAATAAAGAAGAGAGCTGAAAATTGTACTGATGATAACAGTTCTGTTTCCTGTTGAATGTTTTTCGTAAGCCAAAACCGGAAACTGAAACGATCCATAATAGTTCATGTTTTTATTAGAATGAGATTATTAATTTTTTCTTATATTTTTATGTCAGACACCAGGATTAAATGTGATCACAGAGTATATCATGGGTGTGATATTACCAGGAAGACCCATCGCCAATGTTTGCTTCAAAACCTATGGTTATATAAGCATGAGCCAGGCAGTCTCCTTTCTCAATGATTTCAAGCTAGGCCATTACATGAAGATCCCACCTAGATCAATGTTCATAGTCCAGGTATTTTTATTACCTCTTTTTCACTATGTAGATATATTGATAGAGTAGCTGTGAAACACACCCTTAATTTCCTAAGAAAATCAAGTGCATGAGGATTGTAATACAGTTCTTTTTATGCACACAAAATCCGATCACAAAACCAGACACATCTCTCTCAATGTGAGTCTCACCCCATGTGAGAGAATTGTCTCCGATTCTATGATTGAATTTTGTGCGCTTAAAATTTTACATTCTAATATATATAGGGTTTGCTTCTTTGTCAAGATCCAAAAGTAAATGAGTTGTTAACTAGAACAGCTAAAGGGGCAACAAATTTAATCATCTGAAGCCAACTTTGACCTCTAGTTTCTATATATTGATCACAAAAACAGAGGGAACATCAAAATTTTATATATATAAAAAAGGGGTAAGTTACACCAATCACTCTTAAAGTTTGGAAAAAAATACACTAAAGTTTGACATAATTACATTGTATTCCCTTAAAATTTTAATTCATATAACTCTTCCCCCCTTTTTATGAGTCATTCCTTAGAAAAAATGGTTTTTTTTTTTTTTTTTTTTTTTTTTCTCTCTCACACAAATATATGTTTTACCTCTGATTATCTATGTGCATTAATTTTGATTGCTTTAGCCTTATTAAAAGAGAGGTCAATATAATTATGTGAAACTTGTGAAACTTATTGTACTTTTTCGAAACTCTATGGTGGTAAGTATTATTTATTCCAAAAAATAAAAAAGATAGAATGAGACAATCAGTGCGTGGCAACCTTCTCTAGACATGACCAAAGAAGTCTCTACCCCTGAACAACATTACAATGTGGTATATAGCTTTAAAACAAGGATTTCAATCACCAAACATTGCATATAGCCCAATTGAGAATCGGTACACAAATTTACATAATCTCCAATTCATATACATATTATTATCATCTAATTGTCTTCTAAATGTTGTTGAAGTGTGCTGGAACTATCATAGCTGGAACAGTCAACATGGCCACAGCATGGTGGCTCCTAACAACCATCAAGAACATCTGCCAAGACACTCTCCTCCCTCCAAACAGTCCCTGGACATGCCCCGGCGACCGTGTCTTCTTCGATGCATCGGTAATCTGGGGTTTAGTGGGCCCCAAGCGAATCTTTGGCAAACTTGGAAACTACACAGCCCTCAATTGGTTCTTCCTAGGAGGTGCTCTAGGACCAGTTTTAGTATGGTTGCTGCACAAAACATTCCCAAAACAAAATTGGATTCCCATGATTAACCTTCCGGTGCTCCTCGGAGCCACCGCCGCTATGCCACCCGCAACAACGTTGAATTTCAATAGTTGGCTTTTTGTTGGGACAATTTTCAATTTCTATGTTTTCCGCTATAGGAAGGATTGGTGGCAGAGGTACAACTATGTTCTTTCGGCAGCATTGGATGCTGGGCTGGCTTTCATGGGTGTGATCCTCTACTTCTCGCTTAGTATGGAGGGTGTGAGTGTGTCGTGGTGGGGATCGGACGGTGAGCATTGTGGTTTGGCCACTTGTCCTACTGCAAAAGGTATAGCTGTTGATGGGTGTCCACTGCATTGACATTTTTATTTTTATTTTACGTTAATTAGCATGATCAAATTAGTTTAGTTTTGTTAATTAAGTTAGTAGAGTTCAGCCCAAAAAAAAATAAAAATAGAATTAGTTAGTTTTTTTAAAGAGGTTTTAGATTTTGTTTTACCACAGTACAAAGTGGAGATGGTGGTGACAAATTGAAATTTTATAGAAAACATATGTTTTTGTGGTACTGTTTTTGTTTTGTTTTTGTTTTTATTTCCTGCTGCTGCAATGGGTGAAGGAATTGTACAATAAGGTGGAGATTATGGCTTTGTTTGATTTGCCTTGGAATCATGATTCTAAAAGTACATCTTTCAAAACACTTTTTAAAATTTATAACCAAACACTAGGGGTGGACTCGGGTCGGTTGCGGCCACGGAATCTCCAATCCGCCATCCATCCGCCAGATTGGCGGATTGGAAAAAATCAATCCACATTTGTTTGCCAATCCGACGGATGTGGATTAAGCGGATTGGCGGTTTGGCGAATGGATGCGAATCGGTTTGGCGGTTTAAAATTTTATAAATTTTTAACATAATTCAACTTGTGCACTTCCTCAAAAAAGAAAAAATAAAGTATTAAAGTTAATGACTTAAAAAAATATTACAATCACTGCATGCCTCATCCAAAGTAAGAAAGTTTGAAACTTTAGAATATCACAATCACTGCATGCCTCATCCACATACTACAATCACAGTATGTCTCATCCACATAAAGTATTACAATATGTGATTCTTAAAATATAAAAACAATTCAAACCACCAAAACCATGAACAAAACAGTAGAAGAGATTGTATGTATCTGTATTGTTATATCTATATCTGTTTTTGAAAACAAAAGTCAACCAGTATATATCATATTTTCTATTTACTATTTTTAGAGATAGATTTAAAAACTAAAAAATATAGATAAATAATACGTTTATTTTTTTCAATTCAAAAAAGATATTCAAGTTGAATACTTTTTTTCAACAGAAAATTTAAACTCTTTTTTAATTGAAAACAAAAACAGAATATTTAAACAAATTGAAAACACAAATTCTTATAAATTACTAGGGGTGTTCGCAGTTTGGCGTTTCGATTGCGGCCAAAGGAATTTCAAATTCGCCATCCGTCTACTAAATTGGCGGATTGGAGAAAATCAATCCGCAACCGTCCGCTCGTCATCACGCATCCGTCTAAAATGCGACAGATCGATTCAGTTCGGTCGATTTTGACAGATTGGTATATCCGCTACTCACCCCTACTAAACACAATTCAAAATTATACAAAACTCAATTCAAAAATTAATTTCCAAACTCATAACCAAACACACAATACAAAACTCAATTTAAAACTCTTTTGATAATAGTGTTGAAAATGGTTAGTGATGGGATTGTTAAATAATTTTTATAAAAAATTTAAAAAAAATAATTTATGTATTTAAAAAATATCTAAAATAAATAAATATATATATATATTTTCAAATAATAGGTTGCAATTGCCAAAAAAAAAAAAAAATACATTGTTTTGGTCAATCGGTCGAACGTCCGGGAGGATGTCCAGGCAGACGAGCGGACAACCGGGTAAATCCAATCTACTCTTTTCAAAATTCAAAATTCAAAATTCAAAAATACCTTTCAAAACACTTTTCAAAACTTTTTTTAAAGCTCATAACTAAACAAATTTTCTCTTTTTCAAAACTCTACTCACAATTCCACACTCAAATCACAACTCCAAAAAGAGAATCACAATTTCAAAACTAAACCAAACGCAACCTATATGTTATGTTGAGAATGTTGAGATATAAAAATAGTGGAGAAGGATTCTTTCCAGTTTAAAATTTAGATTGGAGGTTGTTTAGGTTTGTGGGGTCCATCACGAGTCTCGTTTTGATAATTTGAACTGTTCATTTTGTCGGGCACTTTATGTATTTCATTCACACAAAAATTTAGATCGATCTTGTGGGGTCAAGAAGATGATTACCAAGAATGACAAACAAAGTACATCCAAACCCATCTGAGATGAGTTGAATAAAACCCAAGCCCATTAGACGTCGTGCCATTGCTGAATATACACAGCAATATGGAGAGTATGCTGAGTAAAAGGTACATAAATCATAAGGTTGAGCCGAGTGTATTAGGAAAGTCGGCTTCACTAGGTTAGATGAATCTGGATTGTCCTATCTTTTAATAAAAATATGATAGGGAGATGGGCCCTGATAGAGTAATGATGAAGGGCTAGGCTACATTGTAACAATCCAGATTTTTAATTATTCTGTAGAATTTATACTAATATTATTTAACCTCAGTTCGGAAAATATATAATTTATTATATATTATTATGCGTAATTTTATAAAATAATATAATTATTAAAAGTTTAGGGGTCAAAATATAAATAATAATAATATAGATAATATTAATAATAATAATAATGAGTGTGGTATTAAAATAAATAATTAATTTTATGTTGGTATACGATAAAATGTAATTTACTTAAGAATTAATTAATTTATATAATTATATTAAATTATTGAGTCAAAGAATAATTATCTTAAATATTTATTAAGAATAAGAACGAATCTATATAATTATTAATCGAATCTTGATTTGAGCCACGTATGCGCCTATTCCCTATAAATAGAGGCGCTGATCTGGGCGAAGGAAGGAAGAAAAAGAAAGGAAAGAAAAGAAAGAAGAAAGAAAGAAAGAAAGAAAGAGAGGAAAGGAAGAGAAAAAAAATGGAAGCTAAAAAGGTCTTTGATAGTGGAAAGAAAGAGTAAGGTATTAAAGTTAAGGTGAGTTATATTATACCTTGAGTTACCAAAATGTATTTTACTTATGTTTTGACTTACCATATTTATTTTATACAAGTTATGTTTTATAAACTATTATAAATTATATAAACATTTCAGTTACGTGGTTTTATTTTTGAACCCTATTTGCTTAAAAGGAAACCCATGGATATGTTTGTTTATATTTTAAAGAATATTTGACTATGACCTTATAAACAATTATGTTTTGTAAGTACCACCACGGGAGTCCCACGCCTTGGGGGACTTAAATAACCATTGGCCTCTGTTTGATCACTTTGTGGTCCTCTGTTTGTCATGGATCCATTGACCTCTGTTCTGTGCGGACCAAAGTGCTGTGCGGAGCTAAGTGCTACACTATTGTGGGAGCCACCTCTAGAATCCGTACGAGCCACCTCTTGAATCCGTACCTCTGTTCTGACTGTCACTTCTGTGACCTCTGTTCTGTTCTGTTCGGTACTGTGGTTATGGTTATATATTTACATAAAATCTGTATTTCAGTTTCTGCCACCTAAATGATATATTTACATAATCTCAGTTTTGCTACTTAAAGGATTATTTGTTCCGACTAAGTTATCCTTAATGTTTTGGCCTAACTAACGATCCATGGTTATTTCGTGTCCCTTATACTCTTGGTATAAGATTTCTCACTCTGCCATGTGCTTATAGTTGTTTACCAATTTTCAGGAAACAATGCAATTCAGAAATAGCCTTTGGAAAGTCTTAGACGCAGGGCTGTGGAATAGACACACACAGCACTTTATTGATATTTTTATATGTAAATGTCGGCCTTTTTGGTCAATATATTTTGTAATAAAAATAGAAGCTCCAATGATTATTTTGGTACCCTTACTTAAATATTTCTTCCGCTTGCGTTTATTAATTTGTTTAAGAATTGGCCGGAGGTAACTTCAGTTACTGGCCATCACGATACTTAATCCTTGGGTACGGGGAGCGGATTGTGACATATATACAGAAAATATCAAGACGATTAACGATATAAAAGGAGGGAAGCCCAAGAAAGAGGTATGTGCTAAGAACCTTGAACTTCAAAAAACCAAAAAACACCAATCTTTCTACACAGACTAAGGCACTACCGCTCGGAGTTTTATTTCTATTTCAGGTGACAGCTGAGAGAATTATCCAAGGGCTTGTTTGGATTAAAGAAGTATTTCACATCCATCTCCACACAATTGGCGTCGTCTGTGGGAATACTCAAACTTATCAATTATGACCTCTCCGCGAGCGTGGTCGGTTGCCAAGAGTGCAAAAAAGACGACAACGTCAGCCTCGGAGGCACGGTAATAGTACGTCAAATTCCTTCTAGGCAAAAACCCAAGAAGCAAGGCCGAGTAGACCCGTCTAGCTCGTCAGATGGGGGAAGTCCTTCGTAAGATCATCGCGGGCGAAAAAAGAGAGACGATGATTTAGACTCTCAGAGGACAAGCACGATTCTTTCATACGATGTATTGCCAAGGCCATCTTACCTAAGAAGTCTAAAGCATCGTCGTTCACTCTTTACGATAGAAAGTCAGACCCCATAGATCACGCTTGTTATTACAAGCAAACAATGACATTGTATCCAGATGACGAGGCACTTATGTGCCAGATATTCCCTAGCAGTTTGGGACTATTCGCTCTCAGATGGTATTACAAGCTTTAGCCGGCTGCGATTGAGAGTTTCTATCAACTCTAAAAATCTTTCAGGGATAGGTTCATCACCAATAAGACCCAGCCGAAACAAACAGACTCACTATGGGCAATGAAAATCAAGACTAACGAAACCTTGCGCGAGTATTTAGCGTGCTATTAGGAGTGCTTTAATTTGGTAGATGACGATTACAACGACTCCATGGCAATCACAGCCTTCAAGATGGGACTACATCCCGATAGCTCACTCAGAAGTTCGCTGACTTGAAAGCCTCCCAGGACAGTCTGGGCTCTGATGAAGAAGGTAGAAGAGTACTGCAAAGTGGAAGATGATGCAATACGAGTTAAAGTCGGACTGCAAGTAACAGAAACGACAGTATCTATCTTGGTACAACCACTGACTATTACACCACCAGATAGAACCCCACTAAGGAGGAGCCCAGAGCCAATAGGTCAATCAAGAAAGGAGACTCGCCGAGACTTGCGCTAACAAAATGAATAATACTAGGTAGAAAACAGGCACTCTAGGTGGTCAGATAAGAAACACACAAAATTGTTTGAGCCGATCAGTAAGATTCTGCCAAAAATCCAATATCTGACTTCCTTTAAATGACCGATCAAGATGGCGGGGCCCCCTAACATGACACTAAGAGACTTGAAATGAGACTATCATAAAGACTATGGGCATATAACCGACAAATGTTACGCCTTGAAGGATCATTTGAAAGATGTGGTTTGAAGTGGCCGACTAACTGAATACCTCCCAAAAAAGGCTGACCCACCAGGTGTACTTGTTGTACGTCTCGATTCACCTCCATTCGGGGCAATCCACATGATATATAGCTTACCCCTGCCAAATAGGGTGAATACGATGTAGTTGCAACGATCTTCCCAACTCAGTTCTAAGCCCTGTAAATCATCCAAACGGCATTGATTGTCGAATGAAATTAGACTTTTTGATGCCAATCTTGAAGGGGTCACTATGCCTCATGAAGACGCCCTCGTGATCGAGTTGCGAGTAAATAAGTTCGTCGTTAGGTGTATCCTGGTTGACCAGCGGAGCACCTCTGAGATAATGTACTATAAAATGTTTCTCAAACTCAACTTTAAGTATGCAGATCTCATGCCGGTCGATTATCCCCATTTTGGTTTCAATACCAATCTGGAATATCTCTGGACAAGATCGCATTATCGGTGCGGGCAGGCACCAAGACACTAATGGTTGAATTCCTAGTTGTCAAGCTTCTATCACCTTATAATATAATCATGGGCTAAACATGGCTCCACGCAATGCAGGCCATACCGAGTACTTACAACCAGCTCCTTCGATATCCGACTCAATTAGGCATTGAGCAAATCCGCAGTTCACAGAAATCGGCAAAGGATTGTTATCTCACCGTCGTCGAGAAGAGAGAAAAGGAATTGGAAGTGAATTCAATTGAAGTAATAGAGGATCTGGACAGAGTACAAATCAATGATGATCTTGAAAAATTCTTTTTAGTCGGTACAAGTCTTAATGCTGTCGAGCGACAAGAGTTGGTTGCAGCATCGATGTTTTCGCTTGGTCATCTTATGACATGCCTGGGGTAGACCTCAACATAGCTATGCATTGCATGAATGTTGATCCCAAATCTGAGCCTGTTGTTCAACGAAGTCATTGTTCAGCTACTGAGCATGCCACGACCGTAATTGATGAAGTTGACAAGCTATTTGGATGCTGGGGCAATTCGCGAAGTTACATATCCCATGTGGTTATCCAACACTGTCGTGGTAAAGAAGAAGATAGGGTCATGGTGTGTTTCGTAGACTTTATAGATTTGAACAAGGCCTGCCCAAAGGATTGTTTTCATTTACCCAGAATTGATCAACTTGTGGATACAACTGCCCAATATTAGCGTATGAGCTTCCAAGATGCTTACAGGGGTTACCACCAAATTGCCATGAATCCAGCCGACTAAGACAAAACGGCATTCCTCACTCCTAGGGGAACCTATTGTTACAAGGTTATACCCTTGAGACTGAAAAATGTCGGGGCAATATATTAGAGATTAGTCACTGCCATGTTCAAAGATCAAATTGGCAAAACCATAGAAGTCTACATCGATGATATAGTGGTGAAATCCAACGAAAAGACACACTTAGCCAATCTTGCTACCACTTTTGATATTCTCCGGAAATACAAAATGAAGCTTAACGTCTCAAAATGTGCATTCGACATCGGGTCAGGCAATTCCTCGGCTATATTGTCAATCATCGCGAAATCGAAGCTAACCCAAAACAAATTGAGGCCATCATGGAGCTTGGCTCACCAGGTTCGACCAAAGAAGTTCAGAAGCTAATGGGAATGGCTGCAACATAGAACAAATTTATCAGTCGATCCTCAGATCGGTGTAGGCCATTCTTCCAAGCACTTCAGCAGGGTAAACCATTTAAATGGACCCCAGAATGCTAAACCACTCTAGAAGGGTTGAAAGCCTATCTCAGTTCCATTCCGGTTCTGGCTACCCCCTCGTTAGGCGACGTGCTTATCTTATATCTAGTAGTATCCGATCGAGTAGTAAGCACCATCTTGTTTAAGGAGGAACTCGGCGAGCAAAAGCCTATCTTCTATGTTAGCAAGACAATGGTGGACGCCGAAACCCAATATCTATCCCTGGAGAAGTTAATCCTAGCCCTTGTAGTGGCCGCCAGAAAATTGATGCATTACTTTAGAGCGTATATCATTAAGGTTCCAACGGATTACCCCCTTCGTTCAATCCTTTGCAAAGTAGAATCATCAGGGCGAGTTTCCAAATGGGCGTTGGAACTCGGTCAATACGACCTCCAGTTTTCACTAAGGACAACTATTAAGGGGTAGCTCCTGGGCGATTTTGTTACCGAGTTTACCATAAGTTGAGCTAGATTAGGACCAACTGGTTTCCCAGTCATAGCCGGAATGGAGAATGTATGTCAGTGATATTTGGTAATTGTATTGTAATAGGTTATCTAACCAGTGCGGTAGTAGGGTAGGAGTAGTTATTATGACCCCCGAAGGAGCAATGGTAGAGCAATCAGTTAAACTTGGATTCGACGCCTCAAATAACGAGGCTGAATACGAAACCCTACTGGTCAGCCATAAAAACTTGCTTCAAATGGGAGCTAAACGACTGCAAGTCTTTTGTGACTCAAAATTGGTCATAAACCAGTTGAAGGTGAGTATGCCACTAAGAATGACCACGTGGTGGCCTACGTGATGATAGCCAACTCGTTGCTCATGAAATTTGATAGTCATGAACTGAATCAGATTACTTGTGATCAAAATATACAGGCTAATACTCTCGCCTGCTTAGCGTCAGCGGTAAACTCAGAACTTAAGCGCACCATTGAAATGAGTTTCATTCTGGAGCCGAGTATCAGTGGCCCCGAGTATCCCATTGTAAACACCATTCAAAGGGGACCGAGTTGGATGGATCCCATTGCTGCATTCCTTGCTTCGGATCAATTGCCGGAGAACAAGAAGAAAGCCCACTAGCTGCAGAATAAGGCTTTGAGATATTACCTGGATCCTCAGGGAAAACTTTATAAAAAAATCTCTCTTTGGGCCATATTTAGAATGTGTCCATCCAGACAAGATTGAAGATTTTTTGGCTGAGATTCATGAAGGCAGTTGTGGTGCTCACTTAGAAAGAAGGTCATTGGCTCATTGAGTCGTCACGTAAGGGTATTGGTGGCCGACCATGTGTACTATGCTGAATTATGTTAAGAAATGCGAACAATGCCAGAAAGTTCTCTCCTCTAACATATTTGCCCGCCAAAGAACTAAACTTCGTGACCAGTCCTTGGCCTTTTGCTCAATAGGACTTAGACATAGTTGGGCCACTGCTGAGAGCTTTAGGCAATAAGTAGTTTCTAATTGTTGCTACTGCTTATTTCACAAAGTGGGTTGAAGCAGAACCATTGACACATATACGAGATGCAGATATCAAGAGCTTTATTTGGAAGAACATCATCACTCGATTCGGCATACCCAAGGCGCTTATTTCTGATAACAACACTCAGTTTGACTGCGACATCTACTGGGAGTTGTACGATATGTATGGCATTCGGCCCTATTTTTCTTCACCAGCTTACATACAAAGTAACGGATAGGCAAAAGCTTCCAACAAAGTAGTCCTAGATGGCATCAAGAAACGTTTAGAAAAAGCCAAGGGCAAGTAGGTTGAGGAGTTATCGAGTGTATTGTGGGTCCATCGCATTATGCCAAGACATCCCATGGGGGAGACCCCCATTTGCCTTATGTGATGGCAATGAAGCTATCATCCCCCTAGAGATTAGCCTACCAACCTTTCGATCGAAGGCCTTTGACACATGCCAAAATAATATGATGTTGGCCTTAGATATGGACTTACTTGAAGAATGCTAAGATCGGGCCCTTGTGACTATGGCGCATTATTAGCAACAACTTGCTAAATCATACAATCAATGAGTGCATTTGTGTTGGTATGCTTCTGGAGAGTTGATCCTTAAAAAAGTACTTCCTGTTGTTAAAAATCCTGTGCACGGTAAACTCCGCCCCAATTGGGACGGCCCATACCAGATCGATTCCATCTTCGGGACAGGGGCACATCGACTCTCAGACATGAATGACAAAAAGTCACCCCGGCCTTGGAATGGTTATGTTAATAGTAATATTCCTCGGCTGTTGTATATAATACTACTTTGTTATGCGTATAGAATCAATGTCACAAGACGTTATTTTGCTTGTATATTTAATTCTGATTGACTTACTGTTATTCAGAAGTGCCAGCAGTAAAGCTTCCGAATTCGAAGGGCACTTCGTGCTCAACACGGAGCCATCAATAAAGCCTTCGAATTCGGATCACTTTTCATGCTCAGCACGAAGAGCCATCAATAAAGCCTTTGAATTCGAAGCACTCTTCATGCTCGGCATAAAGAGCCATCATTTAAGCTTTTGAATTCAGAGCGCTCCTTGTGTTCAGCATGAAGAGCCATCATCTAAGCCTCCTGAATTCAGAGCGCTCTTCGTGCTCGACATGAAGAGCTATCAGTAAAGCCTCCAAATTCAGAGTGCCCTTCGTATTCGGCTTGAAGGGCCATTAAGCCTTTGAGTTCGGAGTATCATGTAAAACATTATTTTCCAGCAAGATTTGGAGACATAACTAGCTTTGTGAAGGTAAACAAACAAAATTAACATTTTTATTAAATAAAACATCATGACATTCATGTTACATTTCAGGAACTTTGTTTTTTTCTAAGGCCGATTGACATCCTAATTACATAGATAAAACCCAAAGAATTAAATTATTTATCACGCCAGTTAGTTCTGCTCAGGGTTTACGACCTTCTCTTTATCATTGATTTTTTCGACGTCATAGGCTTTAAACGACATTACATAGCTTTGATAGAGTGGCGAAGCAAAATCCATACCCGCCGCTTGGAGAGCTTTTTTCCACCCATGTTTGAACCCTCGATTTTCATATCGGCAGACGTCATCAACTAATTGTTCTCTTGTTTTCTCAATGCCGACCTTTCTTTCTCAAAGAAGCCATTGTTGTAGGTTCGACTCTCTATTGCTTCCCTAACAAAGATACTGACCGTATCTCGGTCGGTTATTGCTCGGTCCATAAGGTGTTGGGCTACTTTATCTATGGATTCCGCTGTCCCCGCCGCCTTGAGCTCGGCCATCTTGGCCTTTTGAGCCTTGTTCTCGGCCCGATCTTCAGTTTCTCTTGGTCGGCGCTCTAAGTTTCAAATTTGCCTATCTTTATGTTCAATTTCTTTTTGGGCGGCGCAAAGGTGTATACCAACTTTGTATGCGTTGTACAATCCTTTGACAGCCCCTTGAATTCCTTCCCTAAAGATCTCATAGTCACCTCTGTTAGTCATTGACTTCCACACTTCGGGGGGGAAGATTTGTTATGTGAATTCAACTGTCACATTTGGATCTTGGACGATTGAGTTGGCTTCAGTCATGGGTTTGTTCCCAATAAAAACGGAGAAACTCAACAGACGTGGCGGTCTACTTGACTCCTTTCGCACTGAGCCATGAGCACCAGTAGTTCTGTTATCTCCTTTCTTTTAGGTCCTACCTCTAGGAGACCTACTTCGTTCATCCTTTCTTTCTGGGCTATTTACTAGGTCGCCTGGGCAATTGATGCCTCTTTAGCCCATTCGGTTCACTGGTGTTTCTGCGCACAAAATCGTTTGGCGCTTGATGACTCATCTCTGCGTCCAAATTCACTAGCATTTTCCCCTCCCCTCTACTGTTGAAAAATAATCTGGCTGACATACACACACTTTTGAGTTTCGCTAGAGGTAACTCTCTTCGCCACGATTTACGCTTCACCAGTGATGAAGTTTGAGGTCATTCCTCTTACAGTGAGCACACTAAGTGGACTTTCCTTGTTAGAAGCACAAACCGTCACTTCGAAATGGCAATCCTCCTCCAGTAAGCATACTAATTATAGGAGGATATGCTTTCAATAAACAGCTTTAAATTACCCGCAATGGTGCCACTCTCCATACCACTTGAACGATCCCACGTGTCATCTGTCCCTTTAATCGTTAGCGAACATGTTGTCGATTGTTTTTCACTCGATCGGCTTATTGATTGCCTTTGTTCCCAACCGGGGTAGGGACAGATATATGAATCTATTTGGCGCACACATTGCCCCGCTTGTAACTCAGTAGAACGCATTGCGCCGATTTCTTCTTTCTTCGTTCCCAACTAGGGCAAGGATAGATATATGAATTTATTTGGCATGAGATATACCTCGTTTGATGCAAGTACGTTTGATTGGCTATGCGATGGTGTACATATTCAGCTAATTAAAAGTGCATGAACAGATTTATGCCGATTAAGTGAGTATCGATTTAGAACAAATTGAAATATAATGATACTGAAAGCAATTTTGATGCACAGTTGAATGTTTTCATTTATAAATTAACTTGATACATAAGTTAGTCACTTTACATATGAAAACGGCCCTAGCACATCAATTCTAAAAAAAAATAAAAATAAAAACACAAAACCAAACAAACAAATAAAAAGACTACTACAATCGAAACCTAGTCTAAACGATTCGGAATCAAATCTATTCCTCTGGGTCCGACTCCAGTGGCTCCACCTCTTCCTGCTCAAAAGGAATCGGCACATCCAGCGTCACTTGTATGGCGGCTAATGCCTTAAGCCAACCATGTTTGACATCCCGATTCTCAAAGTTCAAGACCTCGTCGGCATACTTCTCCATAGCCGACAACTCCCCATCTCTAAATTCTTTGGCCATCGCCATTTGCACTTTCTCCGTCATGGTTTTCGCTATCAAAAGCTCGACCCTGAGCTTTTCTAGTTCTGTCTTTGTTTCTTTCAAAGCGGCATTCGAAAGATTTGCCCTTTCTTTGGCAGCACGACAAGGCATGTCGACGTGTTTTGTTTTTTCCTCTTCGGCATTGGCCCTCAGACGCTTCTTATCGGCCCTTTTTTGCTTCAGCTTCAACTGTCTACATCGCTATGGCCAATTTGGCAGCTACCAACTTTGTCTTACCTTGCTCGGCCGTCACTTCTCCTTTAAGCTAGTTGATCAGCTAGACGGCGTCATGGCGGCGACAGCCCAATCTCCGTAATCTGCTCAGCTTCCTACAAAATAGAATGATTATATTAAGAAAAGAATAAGGTTCTACATACTTATACGTTTGTTGAAATCAACTCACTAGAATAGCCGATTATACAGCCATAGCAATTGAGATGACATTCGACTCGACACGGAATGTTGTCTTGTCCAAAGGCAGCGTGATGGTTGTAACCATACTTAGCGCAACGGCAGGCTCCTTCACTGTCGATGTGCCTGTGGGGAGGAGTGACCTCTTAATCTTTGGTTGAATTGTAAATGGCACCTCTAGATCCAAAACTGGTGAAGCCCTTAGTCTTTTCTCAATTGGTCGCTTGACCAACTAAGTGGACTCGGCGGAGTGCTTCTCACTCCTTTGTTCGGGCACCGTTTCTTTGATTAGGCGCTCAAGAGTTGGCTGTGTCGACTCCATAGGAACGGGCGGAGTAGTGATCTCTTTAGACTGGGTAGCCGTCGATAGGGGGATCTATTGATTGCTTCCAGCAGCTCCCGCCTTTCTCCATGCTGCCATCCTCTTAGCATTTCTCTTCTTAGCAAATTGGGCGAGTGAAAGGGACTTACCTGCCATATCTTCGGCTCTGGACCTAAGTAGGTCGTCCAAATCAAAAAATATATCAGCCTTTTCTTGAGTGCCTTCAAAATTGGCTCGAACAGGAGACGACACTAATTCCAAACGCTATTGGTTGGATTCTCCGCTTTTGGCAATCTTGACGGCTGAATTAATGCCCTGTTGCACTTACTCGGCGCCTACGTTATCCGTGCCTTCATTTCGTTCGACACCTTGGTTGGTTTCTTCAGCGCTTGCTTCGTTGCTTTCACTGTCTACTACTTCAATGGTTCCCACTTCCCTCAAATTGACGAACTTTTGAAAACCAAAGTCGTCAACCGTTGTTCTCTTTTAGGAATGTGAATGTGATCAGCAGCAACAAAAGTAGAATAAGATGGGTCGTATCTAAGAATAATATGAGCTATATGGCCTTGCCCTTCAAGATTCTCTAGGCCAGTATACTCGAGAACAGTCTTGACTAGGGCCAAGACGGCTTTGTCCTCTGAAGTGATCGGTTTCTTCAGATCATTACCTCTAAGGAAAGCAAAGTTGTTAATACATTGAGAGCCGAATAGAATTGAAAGCGACTGTTGAATTACTCTGCCACCTGGTTCCCCTTTTTGCCTAGGAATTGAGTCTAAATGGTCTTTCTCTGTGCTAAATTCCTAATTTCCACTCACTAGGACCACGACATCATCCTCCCTCTTGCCTGAACTGGCAAGCATGGTCACCAACTGATGATCCGTGTCCTTGGCCCTAAGGAAGAATCGTCATAGTTGCCCAGATGATTTGATAAGGGCGTAGCAATCAGGAATGCCCAAATTAATTTGCAATCAGCGATTGAGTGCTACAATACCCATGATTATTCGGTAAAAATTTACATTCGGTTATGAGGGAATTAAGCCCCAATAACAGAGAACATTTTGAAGAAAATGGTGTAGGGAAAATCGCACTCTGCCTTCAGCAATGGCTAGTAGTGGAAACACTATGGTATCAGTGTCCGTCCTCTCCATATTCACCACCGTGTCTGCAACGAGCTCTATTTCAACATCGTCGAGAATAGAATAATGGTGGCGAAAAGCGAAGACCATACTCTCAAAGAGCAAGGCTTTTAGATAGTTTGCCATGGAAATGTTGAAGAATGGACAGACCGAAGGCAAAAAGGTGGGCTGGTGGTAGAGCAAAGTTGAAAATTCAACCAAAAAAAAAAAACACACACAAGAAAGATGAAAATGGGGGGTTTAGAAGACTTACAAGATCAAAATGAGGAGTGTTTGAACAAACGAGGGCTACTACAGTTGTAATTAAGTGGTAGAAATTGAAGGGGTGAAGAAATGAAGTCTTTTCGAAAATAAAGGGGTAAAGGCGGCAGATTTTTTGAATCGCATTAAATAAAGAGCCAGGAGACAAAGAAGAGACGGGAAGCTTTACATATCCTCCATTGGGTCCCATCCATTGTGTCAGGTATGATAGCGTGTCTATTATGCGCTCACATTTCTAGGCACAAATTATGATTAGTGCAATACATCTGTACGTAGTCAGCCCAGCGGGAGCCGAGCACGAAGCCCACTCGGCATATGAGTTGACCCGGTGCTCATGGGGCAATTGTGGGGGCCGAGAAGATGATTAGGTCCATCTGAGATGGGCCGAATAAAACCCAAGCCCATCAGACGTTGGGCCATTGCCGAATATACATAGCAATATGGAGAGTATGCCAAGTAAAGGCTACCTGAGCCATGAGATTGAGCTGAGTGTATCGGGAAAGTTGGCTTCACCAGGTCAAACAAATCCGGATTGCCCTTTCTTTTATACTGTGTTTGGTTGGGGGGATTTGGGGAGGGATTTAAAAAGGGAAGGGAAAATGATGTGTAAAACTAAGTGAAATGTAGGTATATTTTATTCATATTTTACCTAACTTTTCCCTTTATCTTTTTAAATCTCTCCTCAAATTTTCCAACAAAACACAACGTTAATAAAAATATGATAGGGAGATGGGTTCTGACAGAATAATGATGGAGGGCTAGGCTATATAGACAAAATATCAAGAAAAATAACGATATAAAAGGAGGAAGCCAGCCTAAGAAGAAGGTATATGCTAAGAATCTTGAACTTCAAGAAACCAAAAAACACCAATCTTTCTACAGAGATTAACTTGTCCGTCAGAGTGCTAATTCTGGCACCATCGTTTAGAGTTTTATTTCTATTTCAGGTGGCAGTTGAGAGGATTATCCAAAGGCTTGTTTGGACTGAAGGAGTATTTCACATCTACCTCCACATAGATCTAATAACTGTGTCTTGGCCAATTTATCATATTTTTCACTAAAAAAATGAACAATAATTGTGTTTTTAAAAAATAAATCGTAAATTTTTTTTATGACAAAAATAATAAATTGAACAAGTTGTAATCATCGAATCAATTTATTATTATTATTATTTTTTGTGTGAATAAAATATACGAAATGCCCAACAAAATGAACGATTCGAATTATCAAAATAATACACGTAATGAGTCTCACGACCCAAATAACCCCTCCAGTCCAAAATCATCCTTCAAAATAAAAATAAAAATTGAGATATAACCTTATGGATGAAAGTCTGAGTGGATCAGCCAGGCTAGGCCCAAGCTAGTAAAAATAAAGAAATTTGTGTACAAACCTGGCTCATCCCGATTAGGTCGAATTCCAAGTTTATCCAAAAAATTACATTACAAATTACAATCCCAAGCTCGTCCAATAAATTAATATTTTAATAAACTAATAAACAATATTTTTATAGTTAATATGGCACAAACATTTTATTTTTGTTTATTATATCATTTATAAAATATATTGAGTTGTGCTCTAAGATTATTTCTAAGTCCATCCCATTAATAAATAGGACTGAAAGTTCAGTAAAGCCTAATCTTATGGGCTTGAATATCAATCTCTAAGTCCTTAAAAATACGAGCTGGGTTAAGCGCACCGATGCGCACCCTAGATGGAAATCCTTTAGAATTTGCGAACAAAAGATCTAATGTCTATTGTTAATATATTCATATATATCTTATACTTTAGTGCATATATAAAATAGTGTAGTGCTTGCTTAGTGCATATATAAAATAGTGTAGTGCATATATATAGTGGTTGCTTTCGGCTCCATTACTTGGTTAGTGCACATTACCAGGTTAGTGCCCACATTCTTTATTGTACATTATGCACACATGTCTCCCTCTTTCTCTCTATAAAAGGGAGAACATTCTTCAATTGTAACAACACAAACAATATCAATATACTGAGAAGCATTCAGTCTCTATCTTTCTCTCTCTCTCAAACTAGTGTTTCTCTTACATGGTATCAGAGCCCAGAATTACATTTCTGGCAATTTGCGATTTTGGCGTTTAGTCCCGTACACAGTGGCACTACACCAAACCGCTCGGAATTTTCTCACGATTCCAACGGCACCAAGCCCGTCCTCAAACAACCTCTCACGCCCCTCCACGCGCTACCTTTGTCCGCGGCGCGTCATCACTTCCGCCACCACTCTCATATGCACCTGCACGCGCCATCCGTTGCTACTCACGTTCGTCACGCGCTCCCACGCATCCTCTCCTTCGCGTCTGACGTCAGCCGTCTGACGTCAGCCCTGCTCCTGCGTGCGCCGCGCCTGCTACGGTGCGCCTCCTGTGCGCCACTTCACTATCGTGCACCCGCGTGCGCCAAATCTGCTCCTGTGCGCCGCGCCTTGCGCCATTCCGCTATCGTGCGCCGCGCCTCTTCTGCTAACGTGCACTTCACTGCACTCTGCTAACGTGCGCCGCTGACATCACTTTGGCCTCTGCTGACATCATCTCTGCACCGGACACCTTTCCTAGCTATACACTCTGTTTTACCTAATTTTGCTCCTACAGGTCTGCTCCTATTTATTTTTCCCTATTCATCTATTATTATGGATCGTCATGATGCCTCCCATCCCATTTCCGTTATTTTGAATGGTTCCAACTATGTTCTGTGGGCACAAGCCATGTCTTCCTTCCTCAAAGGAAAGAAGCTCTGGCGAATTATCACCGGGGATGTAACCCACCCAGTGAAAGACACTGCCGAAACCACTGTTTCCACTACTACTCCTACATATGAAGACCGACTTGAGGACTGGGACAGTAAAAATTACCAAATCATTACCTGGTTTCGAAATACCTCTGTTACCTCCATCAGTCTTCAATTTGGTCGCTTTCAGCTTGACTCTGTCACTACTCCTGCCAAGGACATCTGGGATTTCTTGAAAGAAGATACCAGACTACTGGTCTTGCTCATCAATATCAGCTTCAAAGCCAACTTCATCGGATGCGCCAAGAATCTAGTCAGTCCATCAATGACTTCCTTTCTCAAATGTACTCCGTTTGGGACCAGCTTGCTCTTTCCGAGCCGCCTTGGCCTCACCAAGAAGATGCTGTCTTATTTACTGCCTATCGTAATCAGCAAAGGTTGGTGCACTTTCTCATGGCTCTCACTTCATCTTTTGAGCCAGTACGTGCCTCTCTTCTTCATCGCCATCCTTTGCCCACTTTGGAACAAGCTATCTCTGAGCTACTATCAGAGGAGACTCGTCTTGGTACTCTCAAAACTCATCATGTGGACTCTGTTCTTGCCACTCCTCCGTACCGGCCACCCCAGCGGCCCACTGACTGTCTCTATTGTCACAATCGGGGCCTCCCTTCCACACATCTCCTGATCAATTGCCCTGTCAGAACCTGCCAACACTGCAACAAACTCAGTCCTGGTCATCTGCAACAGGATTGTTTTCGCAATCCATCCCGCTCATCCTCCAACAACCACTCTTCTCGCGGTGGTTCTTCCCGGGGAAACTTTCATCGTTCTGGGAATCGGTCTCATTCCGGGAATCAGTCTCATTCCCAGAATCAGTCTCATCACACTGCTGCTGCTGCCTCTGAGGGTTTTTCTGAGTCTCATCAGTCTCATTCCCAGAATCAATCTCATCACACTGCTGCTGCTGCCTCTGAGGGTTTTTCTGAGTCTCCTACTCCGTCTACCCCTCTCTTTTCTCCAACGGATGTCGAGGCCATGTTCAAACGCCTTCTCTCCCCCTCCGGTACACCTCCTCCTACTGCCTTGTCTGTGACTCCAGGTAACTCTTCTTGGTATTTTGACTCTGCCTGTTGTAATCATATGACCTCCAGTTCTACTATATTTTCTTCTATCTCTTCATCTTCTCATATTCCCTCCATTCAAACTGCTGATGGTTCTCTCATGACTGTTCGTCACATTGGTACTGTCTCCACATCTTCATTATCTTTACCTCAAGTTTATCATATACCTGCTCTCACCTTAAATCTTATCTCTATTGGTCAATTATGTGAACTTGGTCTCACTTTCACATTTTCTGCTACTCATTGTTTGGTGCAGGACCCTCAGACGGGACAGACTATTGGGATCGGCCGTAAGCACGGACGTCTCTATGAGCTCATCCACCTTCATGTTCCTGACTCTCTTCAGATCGCTGCTCTACATCTGCTTCCTCATTATCTCCTTTTCATCTTTGGCATTGTCGGTTAGGGCATATTTCTGTTAATCGCTTAAAATCTTTGGTTTCTAGTGGACAATTGGGTCATGTACCTCCGGATACTTTTGATTGTATACCCTGTCAACTTGCCAAACAACCTGCTTTATCATTCAATAAAAGTACTTCTATTTCCTGTGCACCTTTTGATCTTATACATTCGGATATTTGGGGACCCTCCCCTACTACTACTATGGGGGGATCTCGTTATTTTGTTATTTTTATTGATGATTTTTCACGGTTTACTTGGATTTTTCTCATGAAAACTCGGTCAGAACTCAAAACCATTTATTATAACTTTGCCCAAATGATCCACACACAATTTTCCAAAACCATCAAAATTTTTCGCTCTGACAATGCTATGGAATATCGGGATTCAGATTTCCTTTCTTTTCTTCAGAGTCATGGTACACTGCCTCATCGTTCCTGTGCTGGCACGTCCCAGCAAAATGGCCGTGCTGAACGCAAACATAGGCATATTCTTGACACTACTCGAGCTCTCCTTATCTCTTCTTCTTGCCCTGAAAACTTTTGGGGGGAAGCGGCCCTCACTGCTGTCTACACTATCAACTGTGCTCCTACCCCTATCATCCATAATCAAACTCCTTTGAACGTCTGCATGGCACTCCCCCTCCATACACTAATCTTCGAGTTTTTGGCTCTGCCTGCTTTGTTCTGCTTCAATCCCATGAACACACCAAGCTTGAACCTCGTTCTCGTCTTTGTTGCTTTCTTGGGTATGGAATTGAACACAAAGGCTTTCGCTGCTGGGACCCTCTCTCTAAACGCCTTCGTATCTCCCGCCATGTAGTTTTCTGGGAACACAAAATGTTTTCTTCCCTATCCTCCTTTCACTTACCTACACTTTCCACTAATGTACTGTTTACTAATCCTTCCATAGATCTCTTCTCTGATGAATTTGATACAGGTTCCTCCTTCATTGAGACGCCCTTGCTCACTCCGGATCCCGTCCAGACTGCTCTCCCTGAAGGTCCACCTCTCACTGTACCACCTCCTTCTACACCGGTTCTTCCTCCTACCGATCCTCCTACGGGTCGACCACGCCGGGTAACTCAACCTCCTCTCCATCTTCGTGATTATATTGTTGGGTCTGCTGCCTTCTCTACTTATGAACCTACCTCCTATCGTGAGGCCTGTACTAATCCTCTTTGGCAGCAAGCTATGACTGAGGAACTTCAGGCTTTGGACAAAACTCATACTTGGGATCTTGTTGATCTTCCTCCTGGCAAAACCGCGATTGGCTGCAAATGGGTTTACAAAATCAAGACTCATTCTGATGGCTCTATTGAACGCTACAAAGCTCGTCTTGTCGCAAAAGGCTTCAACCAGGAATATGGCATTGATTATGAGGAGACCTTCTCCCCTGTTGCTCGCCTTACCTCTGTTCGCAGTTTACTTGCTGTTGCTGCTGCTCGTCACTGGGAGCTCTTTCAGATGGATGTCAAAAATGCTTTCCTCAATGGTAATCTTCTTGAGGAGGTTTACATGCAACCTCCACCTGGGTCCACTTTTCCACCTCATAAGGTTTGCAAATTACAGCGTGCTCTTTACGGCCTCAAACAAGCGCCCCGAGCCTGGTTTGCTAAGTTCAGTTCTACCATTCATGACTTTGGGTTCACTTCTAGCTCCTATGACTCTGCTCTGTTTATCCGGACTACTCCTCATGGTACCACTCTTCTTCTTCTATATGTGGATGATATGATTATCACTGGTAATGATGCAGCTAGTATTCTCCACCTCAAACGGTTCCTTCACCGTCAGTTTGAAATGAAGGACCTTGGTACTCTTAACTACTTCCTCGGCCTTGAGGTCTCTCATGATTCTACTGGTTTCTTTTTGACACAGGCCAAATATGCATCCGATCTTCTGGCTCGTGCTGGTCTTACTGATTGCAAAACTACCTCTACTCCGGTTGATCCTCAGATTCGTCTCTCTCCTCTCGATGGGGATCTCCTCTCGGATGCTACTCTTTATCGCCAGCTCGTCGGTAGTCTTGTCTATCTCACAGTCACTCGTCCTGACATTGCCTATGCTGTTCACATTGTTAGTCAGTACATGTCGGCTTCTCGCACTCCCCACTATACAGCTCTCCTCCACCTCCTTCGCTATCTCAAAGGCACTTTGTTCCATGGCCTTCACTACTCTGCTTCCTCCTCTCTTGAACTACGTGCCTTTTCTGATGCTGATTGGGCTGGGGATCCTACGGATCGACGATCCACCACGGGCTTTTGTTTCTTCTTAGGGGATTCTCTTATTACTTGGCATAGCAAGAAACAATCCCTCACTGCCCGTTCTAGCACTGAAGCTGAATACCGAGCTCTTGCTGATACCACTCAGGAACTTCTCTGGCTTCGCTGGCTCCTCACTGATATGGGTGTTTCCTCTTCTGGTGCTACCTCTCTTTATTGCGACAATCAGAGTGCCATTCAGATTGCTCACAATGATGTGTTTCATGATCGCACAAAGCATATTGAGATTGATTGTCATTTCATTCGACAGCATGTTACACGTGGTACTGTTCATCTTCTCCCTATTTCTTCTGCCGATCAACCTGCTGATATTTTCACCAAGGCTCATCCTCCTGGACGTTTCCGTGATCTTGTTTCCAAACTCAACTTAGTCGATGCCTACCCTCCTTGAGTTTGCGGGGGCTGTTAATATATTCATATATATCTTATACTTTAGTGCATATATAAAATAGTGTAGTGCTTGCTTAGTGCATATATAAAATAGTGTAGTGCATATATATAGTGGTTGCTTTCGGCTCTATTACTTGGTTAGTGCACACTACCAGGTTAGTGCCCAACATTCTTTATTGTACATTATGCACACTTGTCTCCCTCTTTCTCTCTATAAAAGGGAGAACATTCTTCAATTGTAACAACACAACAAATATCAATATACTGAGAAGCATTCAGTCTCTCTTTCTCTCTCTCTCAAACTAGTGTTTCTCTTACATTAATACAAGTCGGGTTAAGTGTGCCGATAGCCACCCTAGACGGAAGGGAATTGGAAATGTTGTTGTGCGGGCTGCGCAACGAAATGAGTCCATTTTGAGGCCTATTTCAATAATTCGAAGCATTCATATTTTAGAATATAATAAGTAGAACATGCTTGTAAAAAATCAAGTTAATCGGATATCGTTTACTTATTAATCTACTCACATTTGTTTTTATTTTAATACTTTAAATCACAATTATTTTTTATTTTTGTAGATACAAATATAAGTGGATGAATGGGTAAACGATATCCGATTAACTTGATTTTTTATAAACATGTTTTATTTGATGTATTCTAAAATATGAACAATTCGGATTATCGAAATGAGCTCCAAAATGGGCCATTTCGCTGCACAATAGTTACTACTGCACAGCCCACGCAACAACATTTCCAATTTCAGATGGAAGTTCTTTAAAATTTGTGAACAAAAGATCTAATGTTCTATTAATATCGTGATTCATGAGTATGGAGAAATTTATGGTCTGCATTTTTAAAAAATGACATACTAATACACTTAGTTATTTATGAATAGATGAATCAACGATTTACATCTTTAAAGTGAAAGTTCCAAACCATTATAGTAATATTATGAACATTGTCCTAATGTTACGAACTATTTTAACAAAAAAATTACAAAAAGTGATTTGTCTTTTTTTTCAGCCCTTCAAGAGCCTACAAACGAATGATCCGAAAGTGCCGTATAAAATGGGGAAGCAACCGAGCTGGAAAGACAATGACAAACAGTTTATTGTTGAAGCTTCTTTGATGGTGCAACTACAAGCAACCATAACTCTTTAGTAAAGTCAATTCATTAAATAATTATAGACTACACTTGAGCAATGGCTGGGATTTTTTTTTTTTTTTTTTTTGTGTGAAAAAATATAATAACTAAAACGTAACAATTTAAAAAAAAAATTTAATTGGCAAAACAAAGAAATTTATTGACGTGCAAATAGAGTAAAAGGGATACACAGAAGACAACATCATTACTTAACGAATATATCCCAATCATGTTGGCATATGAATCAAAGACATATCTTGAGCAAATTACATTGATAGTCTCTATATTTTGTCCGTTTTATTATTTTAGTCATTACACTTTCAATTGAATTAATTTTGACTCTAAATTTTAGATTTTGTATCAATTTGCTCTAATTGATAACACCGTTAGGATTTTTGACAAAAATTGATTACTAAATTGGTTAAGGTTTGTTAGGTTTTTGTGATTCACAATTCCGTTTGACAAAACTTATTTTAGTTGTAATTTTATTCGCTTGCAAGTGTTTAGAAGCGAATTCAATCCAAATTGTGCTTGAGTAAAGGAGTTTATACTGACATTCCGTATCTTGAGCATTCCTTATTTACAACTTCGTTGACAATGTACGGAGATTGAGCTGTCTTTTGTGCATTCAAGCGATGAAAGTCCAAGTGGTTTGACCACTCAAGCAGTCTTTTGTGTGCTCGAGCAGTGAAGTGAATCAACCAGTATCTTTGCCTGCAAACTAAACTTCTGGAAAATATGTTTCACCGCTCAAGCAGTGGATGTTGCGCTCGAGCAATTGGCATATATGTTTGCACCGCTTTTTACTCATATCGCTCAAGTGGTAAAGTGTGCACTTGAGGGTCATTGCGACTCAATTTAATATCAAGTGCGCAGTTTGTTATTTTTAGGGTTTAACCTGTCCAGATTCTCAGAGATGAGTAAAATACAAAATATTTTATATTAGAGGATTGTTTATATGAGTTTGCTTGATCTATAGAAGGTGATCGATTGGTCAATGAACTACATATTGATAAACATCAAGGGTAGATTTTGTTTGTTTGTTTATTGACAAAAAGAGAGAGGTGTTCATTGGTGGATTTGGAAAACTTGGACCTGATGAAGTTTTGATAGATTCCAAAGTGGCTCATC
Source organism: Camellia japonica (assembly GCA_030407325.1). Classification (NCBI taxonomy): domain Eukaryota; kingdom Viridiplantae; phylum Streptophyta; class Magnoliopsida; order Ericales; family Theaceae; genus Camellia; species Camellia japonica. The sequence continues at coordinate 114,762,053 of JAPPVO010000036.1, read as the reverse complement.
ATTGTGGATTTGATATCGGCATTGTGGATTCAACGTTAAACAAAGCAATTTCGAAGTGAAGACAGTGGTGGAAGAGGTACATTGGGTTTAGTTCAATTCGGGCTTAGATTTGTTAGGTAATTGAGGATATTCGTGTGTAATTCTTTTTCATCTTCTTAGTGTATTATTTTGTGACTTTAGCCCATGATTTTTATTATAATTGGAAGTGCTCCAATTATGATTTTTTTTTTTCATGTTAAATTGTTATGCCGATTTGTCATTGATTGTTTCATTTTGATTGATATTCATTGTTTTAAATTGAAATATAATCACAAATCAATATCTAGAAGATTTTTAGATTTTTCAAGGTTAACTCACTAAGTTAAGCAAGTTTATAATTTTGTCACTAAAAACATAACACATGTCGCTTGTACATATTCCCTTTTTATTTTGTTTTTAATTGTTTTTTTGACCCACGTGTAATTAATTGAACCAAATTAAAATAAATTATAAATTCACAGTCAAAATTAAAAATAACATAAGAATCAAAGTACAAAAATTACATGTGTAATTTACCCTTGAATCTTTGATTGGGGTAAATAATTTTGTTTTGTTTTGGAAAGTAGGAAAAAATCTAGCTTATTGATTTTTTTTTTTTAAATTTTAAAAACGCATAAAAAAAAGTAGGGAGTTAATGTAACCCAAATAAGTCATCAAGACAATAAACTAACTTTTTTCCATATTCCCAAACAAGGCCTTTGTTGCCTATTGCAAAATGGGGAGCAGTAGGGGTGTAAACGGTTCGGTTCAATCGGTGTTGAGAGTATATTTATTACCGAACTGATCCTTTTTATTTTTATAATTGAGAAACCAGTACAGACCATATGCTACGGTTTAGTTTTATTGGTTTTGTCGATTTGAAGTAGAAGAGAAATTTACATAAAATTTTAAAAGGTTTTATAGTAGATTATATAATTTTACATTGAAAATAAATGAAGAAAATATATGAAAATTGCTCTATAAATATTTTTCTCTCTAATTTTGATCACAAAAGTGTATTATATTAGTTACTTCTCATATAATGTTCAAGAAATTATAATATAAAAATATTTAAATATAATATTTGGTCGGTTTGATTTGTATTAATATAAAAAGTTTCAAAACCGAAACAGACCGTATATTATAAAAAAACAGATCGAAAACTAAAATTTTGGTCGATTTCGATCAGTCAGCTCAATTTATCGATTTTTCTTACATCCCTAAAAAGCAGACAAATCTTATGAATGAATTTCAAAGGAGAGGAAAAAAAATCCAATCAATCAAAACAAATGAAAAAAAATAGAAAGAAAAATGAATAGTTATAGAAATGAATTGAACTACTCGTACCAATTTCATTTATTAAAATTTATTTAAAATCGATTTACTATAATCAAGTAAGACTTAAAGATACTTTGAATTTATTTATTTATGAATAATACTTGAGATCCCCTTTTGGGGGTCACCCCCTCACCCCCCTTTGCCATGTGTCAGGGAGTGATTGGAGGAGCAGGAAAAAAAAGAAAAAGAAAAGGAGAAAGCAACCAATGAGAGAGTGAGGGGGTCAAAGGGGGTGATGAAAAAAGGGGATGAATCATTGTTGTTTATTTATTTAGACTCAATAGTGGCATTGCATTGTTTTCACTTTACTAGAAGGCAAAAATTGGGTCACTAGTTATACTCCTCTAAAATTTATAGAGAGAGAGAGAGTGTGTGTCCACACAAATATATTCCTTTCATTCTCAACAGCACAAATTTTTCTTCCACCACGCCCCCCCCCCCCCCCCCCCCCAACCAACAATTTCTATTTGCAATTTCTTCAATAATATAATACAATACAGGAAAATTACATACACACTTACTTCAACACATACAAAATCTTCAAGAACTTCAACTTACTCTCCATTGGTTCACAATTATAAATATCGAGTGATACATACTAGAAATATTAATTAATATATTAGTTAATATTATGAAAATAATGTATTCAAGAATGTAAATATACTATAAGAAAATTGCATATGCCTTCACTTCTACACACAAAACCTTCAATTAACACTTGTGATCTTACCCTCCATTGGTTCAATGTTTTAAAATCCGCCAATACATATCAAGAACACTTACAATTTTATCAAGCAATCCTATTCAATATCAGTCGATGTAATATTTTCAAGAAAGTAATACAGTATAGAAAAATTACATGTGACTTCACTTCAACAGACAAAAAAATTTCAAAAATATCTATCAACTCACTCTATATTGGTTAAGTATTTTAAATATCAATCCATACATATGAAGAATTTCTACAAATATATTGATCAATACTGTCTCATATCGATTAATATAATATCTTCAAGAATGTAAAACAATACAACAAAATTGTATACGCCTTCACTTCAACACACACAACATCTTCAGAAACACCTATCAAACTTACTATCTATTGGATTGGGATTTAAATATCGGTTGATAACTATCGAAATTTAAACTTCTCATACAGGTGTTCATTGATATATTGGTCAATACCGTCCAATATATACCAACTCATACTACTATTTAAAACCAAGATTGGATCCACCAACCGTATGAAAACCATCTTTCACAATTCAAACTAGTTTTTTTTTTTTATCAATCACTCTGAAGTTATTTCAAAGAAGGAGCAGCATATCTAGACGAAAACCCCCGATGCAAAGAATCTTCATTATCTTCATCCCAACCTTCATCGAAGTTTTGAGCATAGCTCAAGGGATCGTACCTGAAACCAGCTGATCTAGGTTGTTTGGATTTGAAGATGTTTGTTAAGTTCCAACCAACTGTACTTCTTTGGCTTCTTCTTCTTCTTGTTCTTCTTCTTTCCAATGGAAGGTTGAGCTTCAGCTTCAGCTTCAGACGACCCCAGCATGAAAGCAATTCTTGTTGATCATCATCATCATCATCATCTGGGTGGTCTCTGGGATATGCTCCACTTCCCATGTGGATCCAACTTTCCCCAGAAAATACTGCCTAGCTTGGAATTGATATCTGAATTATTGTTCTTCACTTGATTGTGGGGTCTCTCACCTTTTGTATAAGCTTGAGTGTGTGGTACAGAGATTGAGTAAAAGATATTACAAGAAAAAAAAAAAAAAAAAACTATTACGTAAGTATTGTGTAATTGTTTATGTGATACTATAAATGAGAAATTACAATATACATTCATAGTTTGTCAGAATGGAATAATTTGACGAGAAATAATAAGAAATTATGTTTGGTTTATAGAATGCGACAAATAATGAGAAATTGTGAGAAAGACAAGCTTATTTTGCCTATTTTATTTTTCATATGAAGTGATGAGATTTACCGAGAAATAAGTTAATTGGCTACAAAATTTTTATAATACTGAGATTTGTCCATTAAATACAAAGAATTTTTTTTTCGACTCATATTCCTTTCACATACTTGGCCTCGTTTGGGAACAGACTTTTTAAATAATTTTTGGACTTTTTAGCTAAAATGTGATGTAAAAAAAATTAGGTCAAGTTTGACAAGTTGAAAAAAAGTCAAAAAGTTATTCAAAAAGTTAAAAAGTTATCACTATTCACCAAAAGTCAAAAATTACGGCTGCCTAACTCCCAATCATAATTTTTCCCTACACTTAGTTTGGGTACTCCCAAATAATCCAAAAAGCCAAAAAGTTACTCAAAAAGTTAAAAAGTTAACACTATTCACCAAAAGTCAACAATTACGACTGCACAACTCCCAATTCAAATTTTCCTCTAAAAACTAATTTTCACAATTTTTTATTACACATTTTTCCATAAAAAGTCAAAAAGTTAACCCAAACATCCATATTTTCAACCTCAATTTTTTTGTCCAAAAAGACAAAAAGTGCACTTATTTAGTCTTCCCAAACTTGAACTAATTTATACAATTTTTTAATACACATTTTTCCATAAAAAGTCAAAAAGTTAACCCAAACATCCATATTTTTTTCCTCAATTTTTTAGTCCAAAAAGATAAAAATTACACTTATTTAGGACACTCCAAACAACCCCGTATGTTTGGGATGACTTTTTGGGATGACTTTTTAGCTTTTTACGAAAAGATGTGTAAAAAGTAGAGAGAAAAGGGAATCTTTGATTTTTTGGTATGGATTGTTGGCTTTTTATTTTTTTAGGGATTTTTTAGTTTTTTGACTAAAAAAGCCACTTGCCAAACGAGGTTTCAATTTTATGGATTCACTTTTCAGAAAATTAGAATTTTTTATTTTTTGTGTGTTTTTTTTTATTGAATTTTTTAAAATATTTTAAGTAATTTTTAAAATTTTTAGATACACATAACATAAATACACTTAAAAGTATAATATTTGTGAAAAAAATCTTTAAAAAATTCACTAAATACCAAAAATATATATATATATATATATATGAAAATTAATACATTTTTGTATTCTTATGTATTAATCAAAATTTAAAAATATTTTTTATCAATATTTTACTATTTAGATATATTTAAGTAAGATGCATCTAAAATGTTAAAAAACTGCTTAAAATTTGAAAAATATTCACTAAAAAAAATGAAAAACTAAAAACTTAATTTTCAAAAAATTAAATCCAAAAAATTGAAACCAAACAAGGTGACAATACCTTCTTTTCTTTTTTATTCCTTAGGTGAAAATTTATAATCATCTCTTTTCTTTTATTTTCTTTTATTTTTTTTTTGTTTGTCTCCTAACTACTTAACTAAGGTGCCTTAGTATATCCCACCTGCACATTTTTTTGCTACATGATTAATTTAGTACCATGTAAGCAATATCCCACGGTGTTTAGTTTGGGAAGACTAAATAAGTGTACTTTTTGACTTTTCTTGTATTATGTATAGAAAAAGTAGAGAGGAGATATTGATTGATGTGACCCAAAAAAGATAAAAAGATGAAATAAGTGTACTTTTTTAATTTAGCCAAACTTAATATTACATTATGTGTATAACAAAATGAAGTTATACACTGCTACCTACACCCACTGGGGGTCGACCCCCAGTGAGGTGGCGCAGTGCAATTGGCCCGTTTTCTATTTTTTTTTTTTCTTTCTTCCAATCCCGCGGTGCCACGTGGCACGGGGTGGTGGGGTGCCCAATCACTGAGTGTATGCCGCATTTTCCGTTAAAAAAACTATCAATCTGTCCTTTCCGAACTTTAGTCTAATTTTCAATATGACTCTCAAATTTTAATTATTTTTTTAATGCGGCCAACTTTTCTATAAATTCAATGCAACCCTTAAACTTTCATTTTTTGTGTTTAAACCCTCCAATTTTAATAACTAAGTCAACGTAGTCCAATTTATTCATATATGTGAGAAAAACCATCATGTGCTTTCTAATTACTTAATTTTAATATTTAAACTAAGAAAATGTGAGGGGAGGAAATACAAAATAAAAATTACTTACAATTTCAGGTAAAATTATTTAGTTCTTAGGGAAATATAATAATTTACCCTAAATGAAAAATTAATTTCACATGAAATTGTTTACAATTTTCTCTCCATGCTTTTTCTCATTTATTAATTATTTTCTTAGTATAAACGCTAAAATTAAGTAAATTAAAAGCACATGATATAAATGATTGATTTTTTCTTTTTAAATATTTAATAATGGATTGGATTAGATTGATCTAATTATGAAAGTTAGAGAGTTTAAATAAAAAGAATAAAAAATTTGATGTTTACACTATAAAAAGTTTGAAAATCATCTTGAAAACTAAAACAAAAGTTACTCAGCTTAGATAGAAGAATTAAAAATTTGAGGGTCAGATAATCAAAGTTGGAAAGGCTAATCAATAAGTTACCCAGTTTTTAGTTTTTATTTATTTATTTATTTATTTTTGTGTACATATAATATTATTTTTCTGTTTAGTTTCATAATTTAGGCTTCACTTTTCAGAAAATTAAATTTTTTTTGTTTTCTTGTTTTTTTGTTTTTTAATTTTTTTTTAATATTTTAACTAATTTTTTTAGATACACCTAATATAAATATACTTAAAAAGTATAATATTTGTGAAAAAAATCTTTAAAAAATTTACTAAATACTAAAAGTATAAAAAAATATGAAAATTCAGTATATTTTTTATATTTTTGTGTATTTATTAATTTTTTAAAATATTTTTTTGTAAATATTTTACTTTTTAAATACATTTAAGTAAGGTGCATTTAAAAAAGTAAAAAAATTTGCTTAATTTTTAAAAAAAAGAAAAAGAAAAAACACATAAAATAAAAATATTAATTTTTTAAAAAGTGAATTTTGAATTATGGAACCAAACAAGCTAATGGGTGTTTATTTTGGTGAGGGGAAAAAAAAAAATGACGAAGCAAAATAGGGAATGAGTTACATATGAGTGAATGATTAGAGATTTGTCCACTTGGTCTGATTTTGACAAGCAAAAGGGAATATTATATTATGCTTTTGTACTCAACTTTATAATGCAGTGCTCGTATGCCTCGGTTCACATTTTGAACCGGGGTCTATTGGTTTTTAAATTAAATGGAAAATTGTCACTTGTTTCACCACATCTAGACAAACGATTTCAAGTTAATACCGTTACCATAATTAAATTGTAATATTAATATTTAAATTTCATATGATGTTTTGCCAAGGAGGGTGGAGCCATGACCCATACATTTTTTTAAAAAAAAATTATTCCTGTAATTTATGAAAATTTATATAACATATACAGAATGGTCCCTTAAAAATTTAAAATTTCTTTTATTGATCTTTATTTCATGAGTATTCCTACAATATTTATGACATAACCTCCCATTATAATTATATATATATATATATATATATATTATGAATAATATCAATTATATTGATTTGTTATTTTTTTGATTATTAAATTTATATAAGTATTTTTTTAATTATATAAATTTTATCAATCAATAACATGCCTTAAAATGGCAATCTAATAAATTATACACTAATCCTAATTATATAGATCATGTAAGACATTATTATTTTTTAAAACTTCTCTCTCTCTTTGTTTACTTTTTATTTTTTATTTTTATTTTTTACAACACTTGACATCGCCTCTCTTAAATAAAATTTATGACTTCATCCTGAATAATACTAGGTGTTTATTAGCTTACCTAGCCAATTTGAACCAATTGCGAAAAACTATATTGAATTTCAAATGTATTATTATTATTTTTATCATGGGTTGGTCTAAATCTGCTAAGTAAGCTTATTAAATCTGGTAAGTAAGCTTATTAAATGGTTGATCTAATCCTTCCCAAATGACCAAACAAATCCATTAAAAAATAAAAATAAAAAACCAAAAAAACTGATTCCTTCAATCCATTATTTGGACTGTAGGGTTTAGGTTGGCCCAGATCGATTTTGAGTTCATTTATCCGCACCATTCAATATTTAGCGAATAGGTCATATATTTAAAAATTTAGATTGAACAGATATGGATAGTTACATATTTAGATCACATTTGTCTTACAAAAATAGATGATTTGTTTTTAAAATTATATTTATCATCCATTTTTAAAGATAAATGTGATCTAAGTATGTGGCTACTGATATCCAATTAATTTAATTTTTTGTATGAACGATCTATTCAAAATGCACTAAAAACTGAACAATTAAGATAAATAAAGTGAACTTAAAATGGTTCTCTAATGGGTCAAACTGGACCCTCCAGTCCCAACACTGGATTAGAGAGAATCTGCACTCTTTTGAATAACCCTTTGTTTGATTTTGAGTTTTTAAATATAGTTTTTGAATTTTTGAGATTTTGTCTTTCATATTTTGTTGTCTTTAGTACATTTTTTCCCCGTAATTTAGTCATTATTTTTAGATGCATCTAATCTAAATATAATTAAAAGTAAAATATTTGTGAAGAAATTTAAAAAGAAATCAATGAATACAAAAATATGAAAATGTACAATATATGTAGTGATATTTTTAAATTCACAAATTTTATACATTTTAAGTGTATCTAGATTAAATGAATTTAAAAAATAAAAAAAATAAAAAAATTGATTAAAATATTTAAAAACTAAAAAATATAAATTAAATTTTTTAAAAATTTCAAAACCGAACAGAATAGCTTTCATAATGTCATCTAACATCTACGGAAACTAACACCTATTATTGGAATTTTAAATGTATAAACTTACTTAAAAATAGCATGTATAATTAACTGACGTGTATCAGTGTACATCACACGTGTTGTTTGTGGAAAGGTCTTCTAAGTCTCTTATTAGGGGTGTTTGGTAGAGCTTAAATCCAGCTTATTTCAGCTTTTAGCTTAAATTAAGTAAAAAAAGTGATTATTCTTTGAGTTGCTCCGAAGGTGCTTAAAGATTTAGCTTAAGCGCGCAGCTGGGGGTTTGAGGGGCAAAATGACTTAAATGCCCCTCACCATTTCAAGTTATTACCAGTGTGGCACGTATATAAACCAAAATTTCAGCATTTCTGTCTCTCGCATGCCTCTGAGAGGCGATTTTCGGCGAAAGGGAGGCGATTTCTGACCAACCCTAGCTCTGTGTGTGTGTGTGTGTGTGTGTGTGTTCGGATTCAGATCTATGAGTGACAATCACCGCCCCAGAGAGGCTCGCGGTGGCGAAAGGCGACGGAAACCTAGTGTCTATGGGAGCCAAATCGACAGCCTCGCGATCTCGCGATCTGAAGGCATCACTGTCGTCATCGCGATCTGAAGGCATCGCGATCTGTTTCTCCGGCGTTGTTCAGGCATCGCGATCTGTCATCGCGATCTGAAGGCATCTCTCTCTCTCTCTCTCTCTCTCTCTCTCTCTCTCTCTCTGTTTCTTACGAACCAATAAACCATCTCCGGCGTTGTTCAGGCTGGTGAACGGTGACGAGTGACGACACTCCCTCTTTGTCGTTCCAGATCGCAGCGGTGGCTAGGGTTGCAGACCACCGGCGGCGGTGGCTAGGGTTTCAGGAAGGAAGAGAACAAAATTAAATAAATTAAACGAAATAAAAATAATAAAAATTAAACAAAAATTAAATAAATTAAACAAAATTAATAATTAAAAACAAAAATAAAATTAAATAATAAAAACAATAATAATGATTAAATTGCACAATTTAAATAAATTAAATAAAATTAAATAATAAATTAAATAAAATTAAATAAATTGCACAATTTAAATAAATAATAATTTTATTTCAGTTAAATCCAGCTATAAATTTATTTCAATTAAATAACTTCTTTGGTATTTTCTTTGGTATTGTAATAATAATATAAAAAAAAAAACAATTGTTCTAATTGATATTAATGAAAACAAAACAAAATAATAAAAAAATGAAATAACTTCTATTATTGATACTATTATTAATACTATTAAAAAATGAAATATTAATACTATTGTAATGAAAAAAATTATACTAATTGATACTATTATTAATTTTAGTATTAATTGATGGTAATTAAGCTATTAATTAACACCTAATTCATTCATAATGAAAAAATGAAAAAAATTAAACTAATTGATACTATTATTAATTTTAGTATTAATTGATGGTAAGTATATGAGTGAATGATTAGAGATTTGTCCACTTGGTCCGATTTTGACAAGCAAAAGGGAATATTATATTATATTATATTATGCTGCAAGTTGGGATGATGCTTTTGTACTCAACTTTATAATGCAGTGCTCGTATGCCTCGGTTCACATTTTGAACCGGGGTCTATTAGTTTTTAAATTAAACGAAAAATTGTCACTTGTTTCATCACATCTAGACAAACGATTTCAAGTTAATACCGTTACCATAATTAAATTGTAATATTAATATTTAAATTTCATATGATGTTTTGCCAATGAGGGTGGAGCCATGACCCCTACATTTTAAAAAAAAAAAATTATTCCTGTAATTTATGAAAATTTATATAACATATACAGAATGGTCCCTTTAAAAATTTAAAATTTCTTTTATTGATCTTTATTTCATGAGTATTCCTACAATATGTATGACATAACCTCCCATTATAATTTTTTTTATATATATTATGAATAATATCAATTATATTGATTTGTTATTTTTTTGATTATTAAATTTATATAAGTATTTTTTTAATTATACAAATTTTATCAATCAATTACATGCCTTAAAATGACAATCTAATAAATTATACACTAATCCTAATTATATACATCATGTAAGACATTATTATTTTTTAAAACTTCTCTCTCTTTGTTTATTTTTTATTTTTTATTTTTATTTTTTACAACACTTGACATCGCCTCTCTTAAATAAAATTTATGACTTCATCCTGAATAATACTAGGTGTTTATTAGCTTACCTAGCCAATTTGAACCAATTGCGAAAAACTATATTGAATTTCAAATGTATTATTATTATTTTTATCATGGGTTGGTCTAAATCTGCTAAGTAAGCTTATTAAATCTGGTAAGTAAGCTTATTAAATGGTTGATCTAATCCTTCCCAAATGACCAAACAAATCCATTAAAAAATAAAAATAAAAAACCAAAAAAACTGATTCCTTCAATCCATTATTTGGACTGTAGGGTTTAGGTTGGCCCAGATCGATTTTGAGTTCATTTATCCGCACCATTCAATATTTAGCGAATAGGTCATATATGTAAAAATTTAGATTGATCGGATATCGATAGTTACATATTTAGATCACATTTGTCTTACAAAAATAAATGATTTGTTTTTAAAATTATATTTATCATCCATTTTTAAAGATAAATGTGATCTAAGCATGTGGCTACTGATATCCAATTAATCTAATTTTTTGTATGAATGATCTATTCAAAATGCACTAAAAATTGAACAATTAAGATAAATAAAGTGAACTTAAAATGGTTCTCTAATGAGTCAAACTGAACCCTCCAGTCCCAACACTGGATTAGAGAGAATCTGCACTCTTTTGAATAACCCTTTGTTTGATTTTGAGTTTTTAAATATAGTTTTTTAATTTCTGAGATTTTGTTTTTCATAATTTGTTGTCTTTAGTACATTTTTTTTCCCTGTAGTTTAGTCATTTTTTTTAGATGCATTTAATCTAAATATAATTAAAAGTAAAATATTTGTGAAGAAATTTAAAAAGAAATCAATAAATACAAAAATATGAAAATGTACAATATATTTAGTGATATTTTTTAAATTCACAAATTTTATACATTTTAAGTATATCTAGATTAAATGAATCTAAAAAATAAAAAAAAATTGATTAAACTATTTAAAAACTAAAAAATATAAATTAAATTTTTTAAAAATTTCAAAACCGAACAGAATAGCTTTCATAATGGAATTCGGATCCTCGGTGCCCCTTTCCTGCAGCACACCCCTGTAGCCCTCCAAAACGACGTCGTTTTGGAGGTTTTTTTTTTCCTTTTCTTCTTCTTTTTGCCAAATTTAGAGAGAGAAAGCAGAGAGAGAGAGTGACAAAAATGGACCCTCACGGCGGCATCAGTAGCAGCAGAGCGGAGGTAGAGCGGTGGCTCCTCATCGCCGAGAAGCTCCTTGCCGGCTGTGACCTCATCGGAAGCAAGACATTCGCGATCCGAGCTAGAGAATCCGAGCCGAGACTGGAAGCCGCCGACCAAATCCTCGCCGTCGCCGACACTCTGATTGCCGGCGAGAAGCGGATCAACCCTCAGCGAAATCACTTTCCCTACGCCGATGAAACCTTCAAACTCGTCTGCGATGCTTGGTCGGCGCCACCGGCCTCAACAACCGAAACCCATCAACAGAAAGAGAGAAGAGAAAGAAAGAAGAAGAAGAAAAGAAAAAAAAAAAAAAACCTCCAAAACGACGTCGCTTTGGAGGGCGGCAGGGGTATGCTGCAGGAAAGGGGCACCGAGGATCCGGATTCTTCACAATGTCATCTAACATCTATGGAAACTAACACCTATTATTGGAATTTTAAATGTATAAACTTACTTAAAAATAGCATGTATAATTAATAACTGACTTGTATTAGTGTACATCACACGTGTTGTTTGTGGAAAGGTTTTCTAAGTCTCTTATTGGCCCTGTTTGGTGTAGCTGTTAAAACAAGTTATAAATTATAATTTAACAGATTATACATTATGACTTTAATCAGAAGTTGTTAATCTGTTTGGTGTAACTGTTGGATTATATATTTAAGTTGTTGAGTAGTATTTGTCAAATAAGCTGTGAAATAACTTTTTCAATTAATTTTTATTTTTTGTTATTTACTACTTGTCTACATTTCTCATTAAAAAAAAATAATAATAATCTATAGTCCATTTGGGTCTTTTTCTATTTTTAAAAAATAACAAATAAAAAAAATCTAAGAGTATAATCATAAATTAATATGTCCACAGCAGAAACTGATAATCAGAACTGAGGGGTGAGCGGCTTCTCAGAATCAGCTTTTTTGAGTTAAAATAAGCTGTTAGAATCACAAACTGTTTGAAATAAATTTAACCAAACAGTCCAAAATAACTTTTTTAAAGCTAAAAGCTATAAGTTAGCTTTCAAAAGCTGAAACAAACACCCCCATTGTCTTTTTGGTTATGGCTTGGCTTCCCTTCCTCGAGTTCTATAATTTAAAAAAATCACGTTAATCGGATTTTAATAATTACGTGATTAAATTAGTTTTGTAAAAAAAAAAAATGGACGGAGAAAAAATAAATGATTGACAGAAATCTGATCCGATGAAATAACTATTGATATCTGATCAACGTGATTTTTTATAGATATATAGTACTCGACGAATTCTACACATTGAATAATTCGGATTATTGAAACAGGACCCGTGGTGGGCCCCCACAGGCCCAATAGCACCCTCAACTCCGATCACGGACTAGAGGGAAGCCAATCCCTTTTAGTTAATATACAACTCATTAGAGCATCTCCAATAGTGTTTTGCTAAAATAGCATTGTCATTGTTATAATTTGGTAATGAATAGTGTTATTTTTCCAAATTATAGCAATGGTGTTCCAATGGTCACATGTTATCTTGGTAAATCTCAACCAACTTTCCCTCCAGGTTTGTAGGTGCTGTTTGAAAATAGGTTTTGTAGTGGTTTTTTCTTTTTTTTTTTTTTTTTTTTTTTAAAATCTTTTGTGACGTTTTTTCAACTATTTGTAAAAAAAAAATTATATATTTATATTATACTCGACTAGACAAATATAAAAATTGAAAAATTTCCAAAAATAATTTAAATATAATTCACCTGTAAATTTAAATATAAAATACTAAAAATTACATTGAAAAATAAATAACATTGCAAAATTAAAAAATACGTTCTCTCGCAATTATTCATCAAGAGGTAGGGAAAAATAGTAATTTTGGTTGCTGGCATGTGCCAACCACTTGGCGAAAATCTTTTTCTTTGCACATTATATAATACACTTTTGTTTGAGGGTCCAAATGAGAAATGTCCGTAGTCATTATTAAACGTTCTTCCTTTTCGATCTTAAGTTCTCTCATCTCCTGCAAATGTTCTTCCTTTTTAATCTCTAGTTTTTTCTTATCTCCTGCAATACTTGAATCCTTTTTAACTCTCTTCCATCTTTTTTTTCATTTCTTTCTCAGCAAAGTGTTAGTTAAATGTCTCTAACAAATTGTTATATTTGTGGACTTCAGCTTGAACAACTTCACTTTTCCGAAGCAATTCTTTTGCAGATTTCCTACCCGTAGGCCTTTTACCCCTTGCAGAGACACTACCTTTACCGGTTGGATTATTACCAACAGTTGGATTGCTACCAACACTTGGAATGTTGTCGTCTTTAAGAGAAATGTAGTTATGCATAGGGGATTCGAGGGCTAAATTAGGAAAAAATAGTGTATGTATCCTTGACTTCATTGTGTTCGTAGGAGACACATCTTGCTACCTAATATTGTTTTGCAAGATTGACCAACAATATTCAAAAGCAAAATGTTTGTTTTCATCTTAAAGGTATAAAAGTTTTGCTTGAAGCATTTGTATCAATAAAATATTAAATTAATTAATTAGTTAATTTTTATATGAGACAAAATAAAAAAAATAAAAAACTAACATAATAAATAAAGATGAAATCTTACTATATCAAATTGAGACATCCCATTTAGGTGTAGATTTTCGACTTGCGCCAAACACCCACAAAATTTGTTGCACCATTTCATGGTTACACCCCATTGAGATGATATAGACACTTGTGTTCTTGATTGATCATTCTGCAGTGAGCAATAATTTTAAAAATTCTTCCCAAAAAATGAGTATGAGATTGCGAATTCCCAACAATTGGGTCTTCAATAATGTGACACTAAACTCTACAAATTGCGACATCTTCTTGAGTGGTAAATGATTTTCCTCTCTTTGTTTTTGATGAACCTTCCATACTAGTTGTGTGAAAAAACAAACAAAAAAAATTATGTAGATTGAAGATAATGCGTATTCAAATTGAGATTGATTATTTAGTTTTATAGGGAGTAAAAATATGACCATTTTTTTATCCGTTTAAATTATAACTACTAAAAGCCAGCTGTTTCAAACATTTCTCAATTGGAGGGGAAAAAGAAAAAAGTCGTTGCTCAATTTGTGTATTCTAATGACAAAAGAGCATCGTTGAATTAAACAATTCAACGGTCCAGATTGTTTCTTCTCTCTGTCTCTCTCTGTCTCTCTTGATTCTAGAAACTACTCCCGACTCTGCTCTCTCTACCTCTCTCTCTGTCTCTCTGTCTCTCTTATCTCTCCAATAGGGGTGTGCACAGGTCGGCGAACAGAGTAGTGCGAAACAAGAACATGAGGAAGCCTCCGGCGTAGTATTCGGTCTCCTCACGAGTTGTCGGCATCGTCCCTCAGAAATGGTCGGCGAACCACGTATATCGTACCATCCCTGATCGGGAGATGGGTGGGCGAATCCCCAGCAGATAGATCTGAGCGGCCTCCTACTCGCCCATGTCGGTGTCGTAAGGAATTGGATGACCCCCTGTTGCTATGCCGGTGAGCATAGAGAAGTCAAAGGGAGTCATCGTCATCTCCTCTGCTGTAGAGTAATGGAGGGAATCAGTGGTATCCCACCACCTCTCTACTAAAGCGCCCAATAGAGGCCGGCTCGCGATGAGGTGGGAGAGCCCCATGCAAAATGCACCAAAACCAACCTTGTTGACGATGTAACGGACGACGTCAGGAAGCTCCATATACCACTCCCTCGAGGAGATGGTCCCGTATCCGCGCAAGGCATGTGAATCCCCCTGTAAGCAGGACAAATAGATGCAAGGCAGTGTAAGAAATACAGTGCACAAGTTTGTTTGGGATGAACAAATGAAAGGCAGTGTGAGCTATACAAGGATTGTAACCTATATTGCAGAAAATAAAGAGAAAGTGTATACCTCAGAGGCGCCGTGGGATAGATGTGACTCCGGCTCGCGTAGTAGGAGGTCCTCCGGTGCACCTTGCGCAAACCCCTTGAACTGGCGGATGCTGTGGAGAGGTAACACGTGTACCTCAAAATGGTACGTCGTAGGGTCGAATGGCCGAAAGCTGAGCAGCAATGGCTCAAACTCGGGATCCATCTCCATCCCCAGAGGAGCTCCGTCGTGTGAGATGTCGTTCGCCATCTCGACGAAGGATGAGAAAATGGCCAAAAATGTGAAAAATGGGCGGGAATGCCAAAAGTCAACAAAAATTCAACTCCAAGGGAGAAAAAATGGAAGAAAAAGTCAAGGCTCGGAAAAGGGCACGGAAGTCAAGGGTAACTCGGGGGAAACAAACCCCAAGTGATGGAAATCAAGAAAGGAACACCAAAATCACTTTTTAATCGGTTCAAAGTGTTGTAAACTATAAGGGTTTATCGAATCGGGTGTTTGTGGGACTTTGGAAAATGCGTTTGAAGCTCGGATCAGAAGGGAAAAATGGTCTAGAGTGAAAGATGAGTGTTTTTTGGCAAGGGAGAAGTGAAGAAATAGGGTTTAGAACCCTATATTTACAGACCTATGGTGAAATGCCAAAATTGCCCTGAATCTGTCATCGGTGGCCAACCGGCCACACTTGTGGCTAATGGCCTTATTTTGTGGCCGATGGGTGGTCGGTGGCTTCCTAGGGTGGCTAGCAGGCCTCTGATGCTCTCATTGGATGTTGTTTTGCTGTTTTGTGCCTTGATCCCTCAAAGAAAGTGCAAGGGGAGTACATTTTTTAAGCTCAAGTAGACTCCGCGGAAGCTCCGGACTATATTGTCAGTGTGATGCTCAGCACGTACGAGGCCACTAATGATGGCCGACGGCCATTTATCTCCTTTTTTAGATATTTGTTTGCCAGTTGTGCCAGCTGTTGATCACTGAAGCTCATCTCTATACACGTGTATGGAGGGATGAAGGCAAGCTTTTTGCTTATTTTTCTATATAAGGAGAGGTCTCTCCCCCATTTTGAGGGTTACAGAATTTTGTGAGCAAAATTTCCCTCTCTCTCTCTAGAACTCTCTCTCTCTCTCTCTCTCTATATATATATATATATATTTTGTGCTTGAAAGTGGGAATTCTCTACACATTTGCACTAGCACCCTTAGCCAAACACCTTCACCTTGGAGCTGAGGTTCTTGGAGGTCTTGTTTGAGCTCTCAAAGCTGGTTTTAGCTCAGCATCTTTGTTGTTTGTGGCTGTGCTTCAAAGGTATAAGGCTCACCCCTTTTAAGCTTTATTTTGGTTGCTTGTTTGGCCACCTTTGCATGCTGTTTTTGGCCTAGTTTTCAACTACAAAAACCTCTGTTTTTAAGGTTTAAAAATGGTGGTTTAAGGCCTTTTTGGAGTTAGGGGTGGTCCACCCTCTTTTGTAGCTTGTTTGCTAAGTATTGTGCCTTTTTGCAAAGCTTTTAAAACAACCTTTTTTTGGCTTTTTAACCACTGAAACTCAGAGATTTTTCAGTGATAAAAACTTGGTTTTGAGGTCCAAAATAGGAGGGGGTGGCTTCCCCTCCTTATATCTTGTTTGCAAGTGTAGATGGCCTAGCATGTGAGCATGTTTTTCTACCTATTTGTGACTTGATTTCAGCATGTTTTGGCTACTGATTTGGCCTACTTTAGCTCTATTTTGAGCCTTCTTGGTCATATGAGACTTATTATGCATGGTTGTAGTGTAAAAGGCCTTTACTAGTTTTGTGTTTTAAGGCCTCTAACATGTTTTGCATGTGTTGATTATATGTTTTAGCATCATTTTACATGTGATTTTAGTGCATATATCTCTGTCACACTCTCACATACTTCACTCTTTCATTGCTTTTAAGAGTTGTGCTTTGAGCCTTGCTAGCGAGCTAATGAATGAGCATGTTTTTCTTGCCTTCTATGCTTTGATCTCAGCTTGTTTTGGCCACTGTTTTGGCATGTTTTAGCTCTGTTTTGAGTTGGTTTGGTCATTCGAGCTTGATATTGCATGCCTCTAGTGTAGTGCTCTTCACTAGCTTTAATGCTTAAGTCTCATAACATGTTGTGCATGTGTTGCTTGCATGTTTTAGCATTATTTTTCAGGCCATTTCAACACTGAAAAGTCTGCACCCTCCCTCATTTCTTCATTTTTCCATTTATTTTGAGGGTTGGTTAACCTTATGATTGTGTTTAAGCTTGAGATAAAGCTTGTGCTCAATGGCTTTAACCCTCTTATGAGGGTTCCTCCTAACCAAAGGCATGATCTCTCTCATGTCTTAAACCATCCTTTGGTTGACCCCTCTTTTATTAGAGGACAATCACTTTGGACTTAACCGGTTAAAGAATTGCTTGGTAATGCTAAAATGAGTAAACAAGAATTGGACAAGTAAAACATGAATAAGATAAGCATTTGTGTTGCATTGCATGTGTTTGGATCGGACATTAATCAAAACACAAGAAATGTGGGACGTTTCATACTCAAAGTGATGAAACGTGTCATATTTCTTGGTTGTCGTCACCCTTGATCATGCATGATAGGGTGGCGGCTCTTTGAGTCTTATGTGCGCATTCATTAAGCTTGTACAAGCTTGACTCTTTGGCCATCATGCATTGAAAATGCTTGATTGGTGGCTTGAGAGCCAAGTGTCATACTCCTTTGAGCTTGAGACATGATAAGGGGGTGGCAGTACACACATTCCTTGAAAAATACATTGTTGTGCCTCTGTTGTTCTCTGTTGCAGCAAAAACAATAGTTTGGAAAATCAGTCGCCGACCGGCCACCTGAAGTAGCCGACCGGCCACTTAGACTAGCCGACCGGCTAGTTAAAGTGGCCGACAACCACTTTTTGTGGCCGACCGGCCATCGGTCCATTCTTGTGCAGAAGTATTCCTGTTTTGGAGCAAAGGCAGTCTGAAAATTGGTATGATGTTCAGAGATCAGCACGAGTGCAAACAGAGGCAACAGAGATTAAGGTGATGGATTTTTGGGAGGACGCAACCGAGCATGCATGTCTCCCTCGCCTACGAGGCCGTTTATTCGCTTTACTTAAACTATTTTAAATAGCTTAGCGTAGCTAATTATTCAATTCGTTTTGTAATATTTTAATTAGCTTAGCATAGCTAGTTATTCATTTGTGTTATAATAATTAATTAGCTTAGAATAGTTAATTAGTTGTTTTGTAATAATTAGCTTAGCTTAGCTTAGTATAACTTAGCTTATTTATTCGGACCCTCCTTCATGAGAGCACAATGTTGTAATAAGTGTGCGTGCGTGCGTGTGTGCATGTTTTCCAACCCCACGCCTTTCTCCCTTTTATTTATCCGCTTTCGATGGTTAGATTAGGGATCACGTTTTGATTAGCATACCTTATGCTTTGCATGTTTTCATCATTCATTTGTCTTGCATGCACCGGGCTCGGCGCATCATTCAAACTGTATCATATTTCAATACTTCTTTGAATACGTATTATCAAAATTGTTGCATTCATATGCCATCTTAGATAGCCGAGCCTATTTAGTTGCATTATTGCATGCGTTGCATTAGGCATCTAGCATAGTTAGGATCATGCATATTTCTAACTAGCTTTTGTTTTGGCTTAGAGTATACTGTAAGTTTTACGCCTTAGCACACTTGCATGAGTGTGAGTGTTGCCATGATAACATGCTTGCCATGAGACTATTTGCTTAAATGCTAAACTACATGAATGCTTGTGGGTGAAGGCTTGATTACTTAAATTGGAACAATTCGATGATTGTGAGTTTTAAGCCTACTTTGCGAAGTGGCAAATCATGTTTTAAGCCCACTTGAGGGTGGCAAATCCGCGTTTTAGCCCACTTGAGAGTGCCACTTTCAAACCATTTTCGAAAACAAACATGAGTTATTCTGTTCCAATTCTTGCAATTTTAGTATGTACTTGTATGTGTGCGTCACATAGTAAAGTTAGCTAATAACCGGATAAGAACACATGAGGTTATAAAACAACATATCATGATTAGTATAGGCCGATCTTTTGATTGGGCGAGCGGGGGTGCTCATTTCATGACCTTCCCCCCTTGTACCCAAGTTCCCGAGCTGAGGCAACTTTGGTGATGACGGACACGTGGCCTTTGGCACGAGTCAGGGTTTCCTAAATTTCCCAAAAATAAAATATTTAGGTGGCGATTCTGTAATCTAGCAAAGCAGTTCAGTTTTGGTATTATTTGATTCAAAATCTAATTTTCCAAAATGATTTGCCGAATTGGACTCTTTGGTGTTTATCAGTCTCACATTGCACTTTGTGAGATTAGATTCAGAACTGTGACAGGAGTCCGAACTGTAAGAGACCAATTCGCACCTCTCCGAAAGGAGGGCGCGCGAAGAAAGTTGAGTCTACAGCTTTTAACAAGAAGGTTAAGTCTCGGAATCTCAAAGAAGGGGATTTGGTGCTGAAAGTCAACCGAGCTCCCATCCGTGACCCTAGGTGCAAGTTCAGACCCAATTAGACTGATCCTTACATCATCAAAACTATCTAGTCGGGTGGAGCTGTTATTCTTATGGACCTGGATGGCCTGGAATTTTCCCAATCGATCAACATGGATAAGTTGAAGAAATATTATCCTTGAGAGGCTCGCTTGGTCGAAAACCTGAAAGGGTGACCTAGGCAAAAATTAGAGCACAAAAAAAAAAAAAAAAAAATAGAAATAAAGAAAGACTGAGCTTGCAAGGTTGAAAACCCTAGAGGGCGGCCTTAGCAAAAGTTAGAGCGCAAAAGGAGAGAGTTAATACTCGAGTGAACTTGAACCAAACTACGTAAGGCCTGATTCCCATCTTTAGGATATGTAGGAAACTTCATCTTGATGTTCGGCCGTAAACACCTCCAAATCAACTGTCCTGTCTATATGTCTGATCAAGTCATCTTTGTCTGTTCTTTACTTGAGGGTTTAGTTATTGTGGAGAAGTGGTTTGGAAATACTCTTCTGATCCTGGGAGACGCTAGTGATCCTCAGCTAGTCACCTGAAAAGATACAAACACTCCGGTCGGGGGTGCCGGAATTAGCACTCCGACGGACAAGTTAGTTCAGACACTCAAGATAGCTTGTTTACTAAGTTAAGTGAAGTGATTCTTACACATCTTTCTATAACCGTTGTTCCTGTATTTCTACATGTTCAGATCAATCCTCAGGGCCAGGGCCTACTTTTTAGTCATTGTCCTTTCTTTTATTCAGCCCTAAGGACTTACACCTATTCGGCACATATATTATATTCGGCTCCCCACTCTCGTAGAATACAGCCGATTAATATCAGTCTTCAAATGGTACGCACCTTCTGATTTTTCCATATATTCGGCCCCCACAGTTATGGTTTGGGTTGTGATCCTTACTCTGAGAGAAGAGCTAGTTATAGTGCAGAGCAGTGGTGTTCAAATAAGGGGCAATTTGTGACCTTTTGATTCAAGGTTGTACATCTCGAGGATCGATTTCATGCGTGTCAAGTGGTGATCCTTTTCGAAAATGGTTTTGGAAGGTTTTGATAAAAGTTGATTTTGTTCAAATTTTGCCTTTTACAACTTAGACCATTTTGGACCAAAAGGGAAAATTTTTAGTACTCACAACTTTTAATTTCATTAATTTCAATACAAAGTTCTCCAACTCTCGATACAAATCAAAGTTGCTTTTATTACATCCAAAAAACTTGAAAAGAAATATCGACGCAATAAACTAGGGGCATAGACGAGTCAGGTGCTCCTGTGTCCCCCACTCGTGCTTGTGGAAGCTTTTGATGCCAAAGTGGGCCCGGTTTGTGCCTCATCCTCGAGCCAACCCAAGCACTCGTCAGAAAGGGCGCAACTGAAACTAGGGGTAGGGGCCAGAAGCTCTCTCGTTCTCCAAGCAGTGAGGTACCTATCCAAATGTGAACTTCGGACGGGGAATGAAACCGGGTACTCTACCTCCTCCTTTGGGCGGGTCTGATTATGTCCAAAATGACGTTTGAACTTGAACGGGAAGTAGAACACACAGTGCGTTAGGCCGATCAACTAAATACCGGACTGCCGAGCCATGTTATAGCTCATTTCGGTCAGACTAAGCCAGCAGTAGCGCCAAGCTATGTCAGCAGCAGACCTGTTGCACATCTATTCGCACCACCATCCCTCACTCGGGAAATCCACTAGTTGGTGGCGGAAGAAATAGCCACGAGCGGAGTATTCAGGCAAGAGTCCACAACCTTCAACTTATCTATAAGCCACACTTGGGAAAGGATGAAAGAAAAGAGAGATGTATATTGAGAGAAAAGTGAGAAAAGGGCTTTGAGAGAAAAATAGAGCATAAATGCCGAGCGATGTGAGAAACACATATGAGAAATGGTGGGAAACATTACCTGAAGAAGTAGTGGACTCCCCGCGAATCTGGTAGTCTCTCGCTGATGAAATGTGTCTAAGCCTATCAAGGTCTCGGCCAATGTCAAACCAATGCAACTCTTACCTTCTTTTAGGCCTTGTGCCACTTCGATTAAGCGAATACTGGACCCGCCAAAACTAAGGGCAAGAAGGAAATGAGCTAGCATACATAAGCGGACCGCATGTTGCCGAAAACCCCGCCAAAGATGGTCGTCGCGGTCACCGACGTCAGAAAAATGATGAATCAACTAGGAATGTCTAACTCTCCATTGTGGGTCAGAGATTGAGCCTCATGCAAAGTGAGCCCACACATCTGTCCCAAAGCTTGGGCGTGGCCAAAATGGGGCTGAGGCATGATTTTCTCATTGCGCAAGGATTCTACTAACGCCTGAAATTCTTCAATTGTCGAGCACATTTCTTGTGCCCCGAAGTGAAAAACATGTGTAATTGGGTCCCAACACCTAGCCGCGACATGGAGGAATGGAAAACAAAGTTGAGTTTGACTTAACGAAAAAAGTGCATTTATGCTGAAACCCCAAAAATTCACCTTTTATGAGCCGTCCAAAGTCACAATCCAATCCGCAAGGTTTTGGGCAAGAAATGGCTCCATTTATGGCAAAAAAAAAAAAAAAAGAGCTAGAATGAGTTCTAGAGAAGAAATGACAAAGGTGAAGCTTTTGTAGAACATAAGGCAGTAAGTGGAAGCCAACTGTCAACAATCTGAAGGTTCTGTACATTGGTGGCCGGCAGGTCGCTGTTGGTGGCCAGCAAAGTTCATCCATGGCCGAAAACCTTTCTCCTATGGCCGGCAGCCTCCCTTTTTGGCCTACCGTCCACCTGTGTGTTGGAAAGTGTGGGTAGCTTGTGTTTTGTCTTATTTTTTTGTGTTTTGGGTGGTCTTGTTTTGAGTCTTTTGTCCTTTTGTTTTAGTCTTTGTTTGTATTTGTATTTGAATTATTGTTATTTTGTGTATCGAGTCATGATTGTTTTGTTTATCGAGTTATTGTTGCTTTTTTTTTAATCGAGTTATTTTTTTTGCATTGTTTATCGAGTAGTATTTTGTTTTAGCTGTTGGTCGGCTCATTACCCGAGTAAGAATGTTATTTTCAATCAAGTTCTCAATTTTGCAAAGCCAAGTCCATGTCCATTTCATGCAAGTGTGGTGCTCGTAATGCAAAAATAACAACACAGTTCAAAAAACTCGTGAATTTTCATTCCGATCATGGTTTTTTTTAAAAAGAGGAGTACAGGTTTTTAAAAAAAAAAAAAACCCCAGTAAAACTAGGCTGAAGCTACATGTGTTGAACTGTGCAAACAAAAAGAGACTAAGCAAAAGTATAAGTAAATCAGCGCTAGTCATCTCAGGCTCGAGAGGCCCTCTTCGCCCTCTTCCTGGGTGGGGACTTAGTGCTGTCTCTATCAGCGTTGCTGTCCGAATCAGATGCCGAGCCAGAACCGGAATCATCGTTGCTCTCTACCTCAAAGCTCGACTTAGCATCACCTTCACTCTCAGATCTCGAGCCATCATTATCTCCACTCTCTGAGGACTCAGACCACGGACTCACTGCTTCCCCGAAGTCACTGGTCTCAGTATCGTCGTCACTCAACACTGGCTTTGAGGGGCTCCTCCGGCCTCAACCACGACGCTCCTCTCGGCTACGTGCTGGGACCCGTTTCTCCTTCCTCTCTGCTCTTGGAGGAGGTGGTGATGGTGCAGGTGCAGTCGCCGCTACTGGTGCTCTCAGTGCGGCAGGAACCTGAAAAAGATGCAGTATTGGTATATCAGATACAGTGTGTAGTTGCAGATGCAGTATGATGAAAATGGTGGAATGCAATGAGCCAGATACAGTACAAGTACAGTACAGTGTGTCAGTGCAACATATTAGTGTGATGTGACAAGGGAAAAAATGCATACCATGATATAAGTATCAATGCTTCAGTGAGAATGATGTGCACAATAGTGTGGAAAATGCTGAAATGCGGGCAGAAAATATGGGAGAATACCTGGATGCCGTGGAGACTGAGTAGTGCCTCTCTCCTCAATATCATACCCTCGAACGAAGCCAGTAGCTCAAGCAGTCCCTCAGTGTACTCCGGGGGTGTCTGCAAATGCATTGGGAATGATCAATATCCGGAATGAACAAATATCAGGAAGAAAATGAAAAGCTGGAGAAAATGTGGTACATACCGGAGGTGCGTCGCGAGCTCTGACGTATCTATGCTTGGCCTCCGTTGGCTCGATCGGAATCTAGTAGGCCGTCTCGGTTGGCCTCCAGCATGTCAACATGGTCGGGATCTTTAGCCAACTGGTAGCCTGTCCAGCGAGAGAAGTGCTTCCAGTCCTAGCCCTCGTTGCTTGAGTCCCACCTACCATGAGAGCACCCGCTGCTCTACCTACACGAACACCCGTCAAGGGAGGCATGAGATGTTTCTGGATGAATGTCGTGTAGTCTCCCTTCCTGCGGAAGTAGTCAAGATCCAAG
Source organism: Camellia japonica (assembly GCA_030407325.1). Classification (NCBI taxonomy): domain Eukaryota; kingdom Viridiplantae; phylum Streptophyta; class Magnoliopsida; order Ericales; family Theaceae; genus Camellia; species Camellia japonica. The sequence goes on along the minus strand of JAPPVO010000036.1, from coordinate 114,737,835 downwards.
CCCACAGTGAACTGGATCATCTCCTGGAAGGAGAGGCTCTCTGTAGCCCTCATAGATGCTGGGGGCGGTATGGAAACTACCGGCTCAGGCAAACCCATAGTCTAGTGCATAAACCATTCGCCCAGAAACCAGACTCAGAAAATTGGGCCTTTCAGCAAAAGCCAAAAACGAGAGGCCCCCCAGGCTCCGGTGTACTGGTCTCGAACTCTAATCGGCATCGTTGCCTAAGGCTTCCATGTGACCTGCAAACAGGGAATATACAGAGTTGTTGGTAAAGCAAAAATAACGGTGAGTTTTGGGTTACCTCCTCCGCAATCACTGTGTCAAAGTACTGGCGAAAAATAAGAAGGTCTCCCGAGTCCTACGCAGGCATCTGTCATTATACTAACGAGAGTACGACACAACGGGGGGAATCTCCTCCGCTGACTCTAGAGCAAGGGTCTGGAAATATGCATATACCCAGAACTGCAAGGAAAAGGCGACAATGAGTATACAGTGTATAGATACAGAGAATGTAGAATGCAGAATGCAAAAAGGCAATAGTGAGTATATAGTGTATAGATGTAGAGAATGCAGAATGTGTGATGTAGGAAGCACAGTGTATAGATGTAAAGAATGCAATATACAGTATATAGAAAGTGAAAAACAGAAAGCACAGAAATAGAAGATGGAAAATGTAAAGTAGAAATGTAAAGCATACCTCCCAGGCTCACCAATAGCCTCCAACCTTGTCTCCCTTCCTGCAGGATGTCGAGCTCATGTAGCTGTATAGTGTGACAAGGCCAGCTCCTCCCCAGTCATAGAACCGGACCTGGGGTAGGGACACCAGGGCACTCAATAGATACAGTCCTACGGTGTTCCACCTACTTGCAAACAAGGTGGTACCGAGGAGGAACATCAAAAAGCCCCGGGTATAATGCTCAGTCTCCTCTAGGGTCTGTGGCTCTCTCTTGCGGAAATGCTCAGTGAACCAGCTGTATTGAACCATGGCCAGTCTGAAGAAAGGTGGGCGTGTTCCCAGCAAGTGTAGCCAGGTGGCCTCCCACTCGCCCATATCCATGTCATAAGAGATCGGATCACCCCCTACTCCCACGCCTATGAGCATGGAGAAGTCATAGGGAGTCATTGTCACCTCTCCGACAGTGGATAAGTGGAAGGAGTTAGTGGTATCCCACCACCGCTCCACCAGTACACCAAGAAGTGGTCGGCTCGCGATGTGGCGTGATAGCCTAGTACAGAACAAGCCGAAGCCAGCCTCATCGATGATGTCGCATACGCCGGTAGGGAGCTCCAGATACCAGTCCCTCGCTGTCGGGGCTCTGTAGCCCCTGATGGAGCAAGAGTCCTCCTATGATCAGAATAGTGATATATAATGATACGAGAACGGGCAGATAAAAGGCAGTGTAAGAAATACAGTGCAAGAGTCTGATTAAGGCAAGAAATACGACAAGAAGCAAGAAACGCAGTGTAAGCATACAGTTGAAGCAAGGAATACAATTAAAGCAAGAAATGTAATGTAGAGTGAAGAAAGCATGAGAATGCTATGTGTACCTCGGTGACATCGTGGGACAAATGGGAATTTGGCTCTCGCAGCAAGATGTCCTCTGGCGCGCATCGCGCGAACTCCCTGAGATGCTTAATGCCCCCGAGTGATGGCAGTACATGTATCTGTGGATGGTATCTCTCTGGATCAAAAGGCTATACCCTCAACGGTAGTGGCTTTGGCTCTACTTATGGCTCAAACTCTATGTCGATGTCAGTCTCAACACCTCCAACAACCGGCTCATCCGCCTTGGGAATGGGTGGCAATATGTGTGGAACCTTAGGAGGGCCCCCTTCATGTGGAATACCATCTGTCATCTGAAAATGGGTGAAAAGTGGAGGGAAAAAAAAAAGAAAAAACTTGGAAAAAGTCAACCCCAGGAGAGAGAAAATGAAAGCAAAAGTCAAAGCCCAAGAAAATGCACAAAACTCGAGAAAAACTCAAGGGGAACAAGCCTTAAGTGGTGAAACTCCAAGAAAAAACACTGAAATCAAATTTCAATCAGTTCAAAACGGAGGAAACAAAGAGGGTTTAGCAAATCAACTTTGCGTGGGGCATTGGAAAACGCGTAGAAAGCGCAGAGCTAAAAAGAATGAGTGTCTAGAGAAAGAGAGGGAGCAATTTCGGATGTAGGGTAATGAGGAAATGAAGTGTCAAGCCTTGTACTTAAAGACCCGTCGGTGAAAAGACCAAAATGCTCGAAACTGCCACTTCGGTGGCCGGCAGACCACTTCGGTGGCTGGCAGCCCCCTCCAGTGGCCGGTGGCCCTCTCTGGTGTCCTGATGCTGTTTTGTGCCTGTAGACGTCCCCGAACGCCCCGGGAGGGTTAGGTCCCGTTCCGTTCATATTGGGTTCACTACAGTTCGGACTCAAATTGTCACGGTTCTTAATCTGAACCAAAGAGTCCAACTCTGGCAAATCGTTTTGAGAAAAACAGATTTTGAAAAGAAGTGCCAAACATGGACTGCTTTGCCAGATACAGAGTCGCCACCTAAATATTTTTTAAAATAGGAAATTTAGGAAACCCTGACTCGGTGCCGAAGGCCACGTGTCCGTCATCACCAAATGTCTTGGCTCGGGAGCTTGGGTACGATCGGGGAAGGTCAGCTATGAGCACCCCCTTTCGCCCGGTCCGAAGACCAGCCTCTACTAACCGTGATATCCGATTTTGAAAACGTTATGTGTTCTTATACCAATTATTAGCCTAGAATTACTATGTTATGCACACAGCAAACAAGTATAGACTAGATTGCCTAATTTGGAAACAAGCATTGCATATCCGTTTATTTTGAAAAGCGCTTTGGAATTTGCTACTCGCAAGTAGGCTAAAACATGGATTTCAACGAGTTTTTCCAACTCAAACAATCCAACCTTCACCCACAGGCATTCAAGCAGTTATATCACATAAGCAGCTAGCCTCATGGTAATCATGCTGTTATGGCAACATTCACACGCATGCGATATGCTAAAGCATAGAAGCTTACCTAGTACTCCAAGCCAAAACAAAACTAGTTAGTAATCATATGTATGATCCTAGTTCATGTTAAGTGGCTAATGCAACACATGCGAGATGCAACTAGAATAGGCTCGGCTATCTTACACATGGCATGTGGAATGCTGCAAATAACACGTATTCGATTTGGAATTGAAGTATAATGCAGTCAGCGTGATGTACCGAGCCCGGTGCATGTAAACAAATGCATGGATGCACGCATGCATTGCATAAGGTATGCTAATTTAAATATGCCCTAATCTACCATCGTAAGCAGGTAAATAAAAGGGAGAAAGAAGTGGGGGTTGGAAGACATGCACACACACACCCACACTTATTACAGATTTGCCCTCGCTCGGAGGGACCAAAAGAATAATACAGTCCGAATAATGAATCAAACATCCTAGCTAATTAATTATTACAGACCCTTAAATTAACAAAACAAATGCAGTAATAAGATGGCCACAGCCCCGCCTCGGAATGCGTGAATGATGCATGTTTGACTCGCCTCGTCCGGAAAACTCGCTGCCATAGCACTGTTGCCTCTGTTTTCACTGCCTTGCTTCTCTGAAGACTGCCAAAGTCCCAGGGTATACTCTCTGAATGTTGAGGAATACCACCGGCCACGGGGAATGATCACCGGCCGCTGTTTAATCTGTCGGCCATTGATGGATGGCCGGTCGGCACTATATGTAGCCGACCGGCCAAAACTTCCTGCAGAACCTGCAATTGACAGCAGCAGAGGGCAAGCAGTGTATGACATGGAATTTTCAAGTAAATGTGTGCACCAACACATCCCTTATCATGTTTGTAACTCAAAGGGACATGGTTCTCGATTCTCGGACCACCAATCACGCATTTCAATGCGTGACGGCCCAAGAAACCAAGTATGCACTTTGATTTCAAATGAGATGCACATCAAACAAACAAATGAAACCCAACCTCTATCATACTCAATTTCAGAGGCAAGGCATGTATGCTCATGCAATGCAACCTAGGCATGTTAACTAAGTATGCAACATGGGCATGCAAGCAAGTAATGCACAATGCATGTTAGGCACACAACCTAAGCGAGCAAGTATGCAAGATATGGAATAACAATGGGAGTGACAAGCATACAAGATGTGATCTAAGCATGCAAGTGTGCAAGGCATGCATCATGTTAGGCAACCTAAACATACAACAACACACAAGTATGCAACAACACACAAGGCAAGCATGCATCAACATACAAAGGATGGTCTTACACTAACTTGGACAGCCCTCTACTAGGTCCAAAACAGTGGCCACAATGATGCAAGTGAGGCAACAAAATACATGGAATGCATGCACAATGCATTAACCAAGCTTAAGGCACAAAAATGCAACTCTACCGAAGCATGGAAAGGGATGCAAGATGGCATATAAGCATATGAATTTCAGTACCAAAGTATGATGCTAAACAGCCCCGAAACATGGAGATATGGCACCCGATGCATGAGATGAACCCCGAAATGCAAAACTAGGCACATGGAATGACTTACAGCTATACAAGGCGTGCATTATTGGACTATGAAGCATGAAGACAGAATCTAGGCAGTCCCAAAACATGGACTTTTCCAGTTCTAAGCATGGCCAAAAAGTGCTAACAAGATGGACTAAATTAGCATGCGAATTTGACTAGCTAACATGGTTTACATGGCGAGTGTATGATGCACATGGAATCTGACCAAACCATCAAAAATCAGTAAATAAACCATGCTAAAATATGCCCAAATAACCACTGAAATAAAGCCAACACATGCAAGAATGATGAGCTCCTTTAGAGGGCTATACAAGAGGTTATTAAGCACATACATGATGGACATTCAACAAGGCCAAACCAGCTCTGGAAATGGCCTATAGGGATCCTAAAACCCACTGAAAAATGCCTGAACTGATCTCAAGAGGTGTGCAAATGAGGGCTCCTTTGAAGGGCCAAACATGCTAGTAAACAAGACAACAAAGGAGAGGATCACCCCTCTCCTTCTTAGGACCTCAAAACACCACCCCCACCACTGAAATCCCTCAAGATTTCAGTGGTGGGAGGGCCAATACAAGGTGGTCCCGAAGCTCACAAAAAATGCACAAAAATGAGGCCAAACAAGGCCTAAGAGGGGTCAAACAACCCCAAACACCAAAGTGGTCTTAATGAAAGATCTTAAGCATGCAAATACAAGATTTTTTTATGTTATACACAAAGCTCAAAACAGAAAGCAAGATAGGCTAAAAACTTGTGCAAGATTGGGGAATCTAAAGTAAAAAGATTACCCTTGGAGAACCTTTGATGAACAGCAGGTGCAGCCACTCTCCTTTGATCAAAAAACAGCCCAAAAACTCAAGAATCAACCCTCTAAGCCCCTCAAGGTTGAAGCAAGGTGTAATGGTGTGTGCCTTGGTGCAAAACTATGGTAAAAATGCACTTTTAGGCCACAAAACACACACAAGGGAGGAGAGAGAGGGAAAATATAGAGAGAGAATGTGTAGGGCAGATATATATCTGTATATATCTGATTTTTTGGTTCAAAAACTCTAACCCTAAGCCATGGAGAAGAAGAGCTCTTATATAGACAAAGAAAAGGCTCTAAGCTTCCCAAGGAAGCTAAATGAAAAGGGGCAAAGGGTGCAAATGGTCCAAGGCTTCTTGGAGAAGCTAAAACAGCTGGCCAAGCTTCTCCAAGAAGCTTGGCCAAAGGATTCAAGCTTCTAGAAGCAAAAGGGGGTCAAAAGGCTCAAAAGGGTGCAAAATAGCCACATATATGCATGGGGGGTCGGGTCTGTGCATCCCAGCTGGCACAGCTGGCATGCACCAAGCCTGGAGGGTGCAAAGAGTGCAAACCGGCCAGAAAATGAGGTCGTCGGCCAAAATTAATTGTCGGTCGGCACAATAAATTGCCGGTCGGCTAAATAGAGTGCCGATGGGTGGCTGATGAGGTCAAAAAGTGCCGGTGGATGTCCAGATTGAAGCCTCGGAAGTTAGCTTTCCAATGGCGCAAACCTTGCATTTGAGAAAAGGAACACTCTAACCACGTTGAAATCGTGAGAAGAGGTCCAAAGAAAAGACGTCAGCAGCGCGTTCCACGCATCATGTGATAGATTCCAAACACGCTGAAATCGTGTGAGGAAAAGGACACTCTAACCATGTCAAAATCGTGAGAAGAGGTCCAAAGAAAAGTTGTTAGGAGCGTGTTCCACGCATCCTGAGATAAATTCCAAACACGCTGAAATCATGTGAGGAAAGGGACACTGTAACCACACCGAAATCGTGAGAAGAGGTCCAAAGAAAAGCTGTCAGGAGTGCGTTTCAGTCATCTTGAGATAAATTCCAAACACGTTGAAATCGTGAGAAGATGTCCAAAGAAAAGCTGTCAGGAGCGCGTTCCATGCATCCTGAGATAAATTCCAAACACGCTAAAATCGTGTGAGGAAAGAAACACTCTAACCACGCTGAAATCGTGAGAAGAGGTCCAAAGAAAAGACATCAGGATCGTATTCTATGCATCTTGGGATAAATTCCAAACACGCTGAAATCGTGTGAGGAAAGGGACATTCTAACTACGCTGAAATTGTGAGAAGAGGTCCAAAGAAAAGCCACCAGGAGCGCGTTCCATGCATCCTGAGATAAATTCCAAACATGCTCAAATCATGTAAGGAAAGGAACACTCTAATCACGTTGAAATTGTGAGAAGAGGTCCAAAAAAAAGACGTCAAGAGCGCGTTCCACGCATCCTGAGATAGCCCCGGGAGACAACGATCCTAAACACTGCTTAGCGTGAAAAGATAAATGATACAAGATAACACAAGATGCAAAGAAATGCAAGAAGAGTAATGTAGTGTTTGATGCTTAGAGAATGCCATAAACAAACAAAGCGGCGCTTTAGAAAGCACCTCATGGGGTGAATAGCGATGAACCACTCTACTCTGATAGGGATCTCCCCCTTGTGTTCTTCGAACTTTTACCTTCAACTCTCAATTCAAAGGCCCTTAAATGCTGACAAGGGTTCTTCATATAGAAGCCACGGATGCCGTTTGTCTTCCTGATCATATTCACAACTTTCCCTATTCTTCAACGGGGTGATAGACTAGGCTGGTTTAGTATTCAAAATTGAGGCGCACACATGCTATCTCAATCTATAGGGCTGCCATACAGATTTCAAGCCGAGGATACACCCCTGGATATTTAAACTAGACTTTAGTCTCGGAAATCCCGAACCTTTGTGTTCTAGGCATTGCCATTCGAACTCTAGTTTCCACCGTCGCAATTGGTCTCCTAGGAACTCATTGCAAATACAGCCAAGATGCCTCTGGCAGGGAATGGTACTTAGGGAGAGCACTTCTGATTGCCATTCTGGCTTGAAGTAGGCTTGAGCTTGAGCTTGAGGTAGAGGTGCACTCATACTTCGGAGCATTGACAAGGCCTGAGAAGATACATCCGGAATGCAATCTCGGAATTTTCTGAAGTTGAAACACACTAAGATGCTCCAATTTTCCTTTTTTTCTTTTGCTTTGCAGTCCAGAACCTGTGTAGCTTCAGATAGGTCCTTGTTCTCTTATTCTCACATGACCTAGGTTGAACCCTGCAGTTTATGAAAGAAAGAATCTTGTGTTTGCACAAATGTGGAGAATGACACAGCATTTTGAGCACAAAATGATTTATTTTTGAAATTGAAATTGAGAAATGAGTTCTTAACCGGGTATTGAGCCTACGACTGACTACAGTACACCATGACTCAACAAAGACAAAATGAAGGTGAAACAACCTAAACACATCTATTGACATTGAAATGACTCAAAACAAGAATTGAGAAAAACAAAAACAACAAACGCAACACTCGAATGTGTTCCAATGGCGAGAGACCTCTCAAGTCACGAGGAGCCTGTTTCTCCGGGTATTGTTTCCCACCCTTTCTTATTTGTGATTCGCACATCACTATGGCACTCAATCTCTATTTCTCTGACAAGCCCTTTCCTCACTTTTCCTCACAGTGCACATCTCTCTATTCTTTAATCTCTCTTATTATTTTTTAGTATCCCTCCCCTGGGTGGTTGATGGATAAGCAGGAAGTCGTGGGCTCTTGCCTCTGGTATTCTGCTAAATTCTCTTTCTTTCGCTCACAACTAGTGAGTTTTTCCCACAGAGGAGTTGTGGCGCGACTGGATATGCAGCAAATCTGCAACTGACATCGGTTGACGATGCCCTTGACCAGTTTGGATGTGATCAGACCTGTCCAGATGAGGGAGTGGAATATCCTACTCCATTCCAGTTCGTGCTTTGTACTTGGCTTGATACCTTACTGCTTAGAAGATGAGAGATTTTTGGCCCCTCTGCTGTTAGCTTTAGCTATGCCCTTTCTGGCAAGTATAGCGCCTTTTCTGGTGAGTATGGTGCCCTTTCTGGCAAGTATGTTGACAACGGGAAAAGACAAAAAACCTGACTCAACTATGCCTCTAGTTCATCATTTTGACCATTTTTTGTTTTGGCTTTCTACTAAAACAATTTTGACCAATATGAGAGTTAGATTAACATGCTTATTCGACTTCTTGATTTGAAATCATGTAAATTAGGTTGTGAGCACTGAAAATTTTCCTTTTTTGGGTCTAAGATATGGTCCAATTTTGGAAAAAAATAGAATAATTTTCGAGAAAATTAGTCAGCTTCACTAAAAATCCTCACAAACTATTTTTGAAGCTAGAATATTGGCATTAAATAGCATTCTTTTTCAAAAGAAGAAGGCAGCCAAGAGCTATAATAAGAAAGTTAAGCACATTAGTTTTGATGAAGGTGACTTGGTATGGAAGACGATGCTTTCAATAGGCATTAAGAGCCATAAATTTGGCAAATGGTCACCTAATTAGGAAGGTCACCTAATTGGAAAGGACCATATTAGGTTCATAGAGTCTTACCTGGGGGAGCTTACCATCTAAGAAACCTAAATGGTTATGTGCATCCCAAGAGAATTAATGGCAGGTACTTGAAACCTTATTATCCAACTGTGTGAGAAACACAAGGAGTGTAGAAAGTATTAAATAATAGAATGATAGAACATGATACACTCACATAGATAATAAAAGGTTCTCATTTCATAAAGAATTAAGTACGTGTAGCCATAAATTGGCCTAGAAATCAGTACAGTGTTTCAGTTGTTCCCTTACAATTAATTCTCTACTTCTAGGGGTTGGGAACAATTGAATGGCTGTAGCCATATCCTGTCTTCTGTCTGCTAGCCCTTGGTTAGTAATTGCAGCTTTTTAGCAGTTCGATCTAAGGCTAAGTTGACTGCTGCTAGCTCCTCCTCCAGTCAGGTCTTCTTTTTCTAAAAGTTGAGTTTGAAACTGAGAGGCATCAGAGTATTGTCCTTTTAGTTCAAATACCTCTGCATGTATGTGGAAGACAAACTCCTTGTCCTTCAATAGTCTCTCTTCTGCAGCCTTGGCCATATGACATATATTGATATAAAAATCTATGGTGGCTGCTGCATGGGTCAAGTGGCTTGAGATGGCTATGTTGGAGTGCTCAAAAGCTTTACAGCATTGGAGGAAACCATTCTTAATGATGGGTCTTTATAAGGCTTCGAATGGAATCATTGAGAATGATGTCAGGAATTCCAAACAAATGCCTAAGTCTACTGGAGGCAAAGAGACTTTGCTGACAGTAGAAGAACTCTCAAAGATTTCCAAGAGAGAGTCAGCCAAGGACCAACAGTTCAGCCTCACTACTGGCTGATTGAGCTGAGGAAGACATGTCAAATAGGCTAGCCAGCTAGGCTTCAAAAATGTCTATCTCCTCCTCTGACATTGGAAGAATAAAGGAATCATTAGTGGAAGGAAAAGATGGTTGCATAAGAATAGGAGAAGGAGTGGAGGAATCCCTAGCAATGTCTATTGTCCTAGCCACTAGTAAGTCAAGTGAAGAAAGACTAGAGCTAGGTGATGGGAAGAAAATTGGTGAGCCACCAGTGTCTTCCTTGTGAGTACCAGTTATCACTAAAGATGAAGTGACCACTGGAATTCTCTTAGGTGATAAAGGGGCAGTTGGGGCTATAGGAGGAGTAAAATGAGATAAGATGAAAGATAAATGAGGCAGATATGGTATTAAGCATAGGCATAAGGAAGTTGGGATGTTTTGCTTTCAAAAGGAAGGCATGGGGAATATAAAGTTGGGAAGTGGAAGCATCATCTGAATAGGCTCTATATTCATTGACACTTCAATATGAGCCTTCCTTATTCCTTTTGAGGCTAAAGAAGCCAATGTCGAAGGGGGAACGACTGTTGCTGCGTAGCAGAAAATAGAAAAAAAATGTTACTTTATTGTTAAGTCTTGGAGAGGGAATCAAAAAGAATTAAAGGAGAAATTACCAGCTTCAGAGGTTGTAATGGTAATGATTGGAGAGCTGCGAAGGGCATAGAGCTTAGCAGTCTGTTTCTTCCTTACAGCCTCCCTTTGTAGTGCATCAGCAGCAGCAGCAGCTTTATCCTTTAGTATTTGTTGCTGTCTCCTCTTTTCAGATCTCTGAAATATAATAATTTCTTTGGAGTGTTCTTCTTCTACTGTCTTAGCAGCTACCTCGTGAGTAGGATCACCAACAAGGTCAGAAGGAGAAACTGTCATTTTCCTTCTTCTTTTCAATGGTGTCACTTTTTCCTATTATATTTCATTCTCTTCTAGATGAGCCTCAGGTTCTTCATGGTCAAGCAGAAGTTTTCTTTTCTTCTGTTGTTGTTGTTTGCCCTTAAGAATGTTCAAATCTTGAGCTCTCTAAGGAGAGTCTTCTTGTAGAGTTCCTGTACCAAGAATAGAAGCTATAAGTAAATAAGCAAGGCATCATAAAAGAAAGAGAAAAGGAAAATGAAAATGCATACCTTTCTTCAAAGTAGCCCCGTAACCCTAGGAAGAGGGGCTGAGGCAGCAGGAGCAGTCTCTGTGGCAGCAAAAATAGGCGCTCAGATAGTAGGAGCAGTAGAAGAAGTGATGGTGATCATAGTATCCTTGGGTTTGGTTTGAGAGGGTACATCCAGCCCTACCAATAGATCTTGGGAAGAGATGGCCAGGAGTACTTCCATGTTGGTTGTTTACTAGTTCTGGTACCTCTTCAATGCAGTGCTTTGTGGAATGAAGGGAGTGAATGGAAATTCGATCAGGTCCTGTATGAATTTGGAGGTTGCCTCCTCTAGTCTAGTTCTTAGAACTTTCAGCTCTCTGCTTACAAGATTTGGGTTAGTTTGACTGTAGAGTGGGATATGAATCCCCTGAGTAAGCCTAAACTGCCTAGCAAATTGAGCGGGACAATAGGCTTCAGCTATGCACTTATAAGCTCAAGGGTGCAAGGTGCCAACAAAGAGCTCCCTTGGAGTTAAGATAGAGGCCTACATATCTCTATGCTGAGGTTGGGAGTAGGTTCTGACAGCCAAAAAGGTCCTCAACCATGCTGGCCGCAAACGCAAAGAGGCAGAAGAAAGAGGAAGGGCAGAAGTTGGGAGTTGGTAGAAGAAAGTGAAGTAATAAGCAAAGTTT